>CM062213.1:5047500-5647500 GCA_031216445.1 Lateolabrax maculatus | reverse complement strand
AATTTCAGCACATATGGAGGGTGGGGAAATGAATGTTGCATATTAAGCTTTGCCAGGTTCCTGATGAGCTCAGCTTCTGATTGGGCAGTGCGCTTTAGGCTCCCGCCCCCGTCTCTCCAGACTGCACCATTCTCTGGTCCCCTGAACTCTTCTTTTGTAATTTTAAATGAATGATGCGTCTCAGCTTAGCCCAATAATAAAGCACAGTCTAGAATAAAGTGTCCTGTGTCGTGTCATAATTACTGATAACCTTTCAATACAGGATTACCCAAACAAATTATTCTTATTCCTTTCAAGGAGGTGATGGTTTGGTCATCAATAGTTTATCTCAAAAACATATGAAAAAAGATATCTGGGGAATTTAGTTGGAAGACCTGGCGTTGGATGTGAACAAGTCACCGTCCAGATTTTAATCGTTTTAGTATAATTCATTTCACTTATTATAATCAAATTAATGCAAATTATCGCATTAATGCTGCCAAGGTGCTCCGAGACAATCGGCGTAGCTCAGTGGTAAACAGATTTCCTGCAGTGGCAACAATTACAAACAAGAAGCATAACCAATTCTGAATAAATATTTATTGGTATTAAAACAAGAACATTACAAAGAGTGCAATCTACAACATCATGATCATTCTGATATAGAATGTCAACTGGAAATTAAATGTAAGACATTAAAAAAGTCAAGACCAAACAGGTGAATATCAAGTGACTGGGTTTTCTTTGGCTCCCAATCTTCTTCTTTGTCAAATGAAGAAAATATCCTCCAATATTTGGCTTTCTTCCAGGTCCTGCTGGGTGTAGTGAGGATAAGGCCCTCCCGGGGTAAGCAGGGTTCTTCCCAGTGGTGTGGGGGCAGTGAGGACCGGCCTACGTTGAGAGGTTTTGGGTCTTCGAGTGGACGGCTTGCTTAGCTCAGGTGCGGAGAGAGGAGTAAAGATATCCAATAACTCAACCATAGAAAAGTCCAACCTGAAAACACGAGTAAAACACTGTTGTTTCATTCCATTTAGTTTCTTTTTTCCACACTGTCCGCTTGTTTTGAAGGTTGCATTACTACATTTATAATACAGAACCCAGCGGAGCCCAGTAGACAGGCCATGTTGTAAATGAGCGTCCTCGTGCTGTTTCATTGAAACGGGGAAAAACACACCAAGACCGTCAGTAACATGCGTGCCCTCAATGTTAAGCAGAGACGGTACAAGCCAAGGGAGCAACACAGGACATGCACAAGGCTGAAGTGTGCTTGGAGCCCAACGCTTGTACTAAAATATTTGTCATTCACCTTTCACTTGTTAACACAGACAATACGAAAGCAAATCTCTCTTCGACGTGTTAACAAAATCTTTCTTGCTGAAGTGTCTACTGAATCCTAACAAGCAGCGTTAACAAGTCAAAACCACTGGGGCGTCCCGGCAGAAAAACACAGTTTTCTGCAGGTGCGGGAGAAAGAGGAAGAAGCCCAGTGTTTTCTCCCCTGGAATAGAAATGAGGAAATGTGCAGTGAAATAAATAAACCAAAACGGGGGAGATTAAGCTAATAGAGATTCAATCCCTCAGTCTGGCTGCCTTGATAAATTATTCAGTGTATACACAGTCGAACGACGGCCATTCCAGATACAAAACATGAATTCTTTAAAGCACGCTCCACTGATGTTGCTAACATAATTCTCTGCTCGTTTAAAGCTGCATCGATTTGCATCGCGCGGCTCTGCACACAGCTCTCCCAGGTAAGGCCGATCTTTGGCATGTACTTGTTGATGTGCGAGTGGGTGGTCAGCAGACAGACACACTGGGGGAACTTCCAATCAGGGCGAATATGTGTTCCTCAACGAGGAACTGTAGACCTTGATATGTCATGTTTTCACACTAGTTTGAGGCAGCATATATCAGTAGCTGAGAAGCTCTAAAAGGCTATATTTTGCTTCAGCAACATGAATTAATGTATGCACATGTTTTAGTGTGAGGCAGAGAAAGTGAATGAGGGTTAAGTCAGCTGAGGGATGATAACTGATAAAGAAAAAAAAAGAGAGAGTAAAGCTCAAGTAACTAAATCTGTCTTCCTGCCTGTCAACAGCAAAGGAGAAAGAGAGAGAGAGTATGAGCAACAGTGTGTGTGTGTGTCTGAAAGAGAGAGACTGGAAGCGAGTGCAGCTTTGTGGATAGAGAGGACGGCAGAAAGGGAATGTGGGGGAGGGACTTTGGCTGGGTTCCTTCTCTCGAAATGTGAGAATTTGCATTTTTATTTGTTGATTTATTTAACGGACAGGGCTCTCAAACAGCCATCCATCAACAAACGACATGTTGGTAATGAATAATGCATCACTTACCGGCGGTCACAATCTATAACAAGGGGAGTGCGGGGGGTAGGGGTACAGTTTGGGCAGGAATGGAGGGGAATGGCAGCGGGTAGGGTAAGGGGGGGAGGGAGGTGGCAGAGAGACTGCACAAGGGCTAGAGAGAATGCCAATAGATTTTCAGAGGGGTATACAGTGCAACAAAGAACTTCATCTCTTGGCTCCAGTTTGTGTGAGGTAAAGTTGTGAATTGCTGCTCGATATTAATATCCCCCCAGAGAGTCCCGGCAAATCTATTTTACTACTACATGCATACAGAAAATGCATGGACACCAGTAGCAGGAACAAAAGTTTCTGTCATTGTATAAAACATTTTTAAAAAAAAACCTTTGGCCCGGGGTGTTGGTCCATTCCCGTAGCTTTCAGAGAGGCTGCATTGCCTACATTAAAGTACTGTTAAATACCATCAGTAGAACAGAAAGAAGCACTTAGGGAGTATAAAGTAACTGCAGAAAGTTGACTGTGACGAAGTAAAAATCAAAGCTTTTACTACCGTGAAACAAACGGTGGTTAAGCATTTGCCTTCAAATACTCCTTTGTCATTTGAACACATATAGAACTGTACATTTTTCAGTGTAAGAAAAACCTCTGGGCTTGCAACACCAATACTGTCCGTCTCTTTTCTAGCTCTGTATGGCCAGATAAAATATCCACAAAACTCCCCTGCCTATGCTCCCCACCGCCTTATTCCCACTCGTAACTTTCACTGCTTATTTGGCTCCTCTCTTTCATTAAAGATAGCCGTCTCGCCCCGGCGCCCCTTTTCATTTGCAGTCCAAACAGTAAGATAAAAAACCTATAATGGCCACTGCGTATATTCCGCATGTCAATTTCCCAACCAATCAATAGCAGGCGGGCAATGGCAGGAAGGCTGGAGATGAGATGGGCGGGGTGCGCTGGAACTGTCTCATTACTAACTAGCACAGGATTCATGAAAGGATTAAGAAGGTCACTTAATGCTAACCCCAGCTTCGTTTTGCAATTTGCGCATCAAGATTGAATTGGTTAAGATTAGACGGTCACGAGGGGCATGTTGTTGCCAAATAAAAAAGGGGCGTTGAGGTAACATACCAAATCTTACAGTAGGACAGACTTTTCTTTATTAATGAAAGCTGCTTCATTTAATCTTGCTTACTAGCCGAACACAAAATTTGTTTTTGTATTGTTTATTACATACTTGCAGCAGTTTATTTTCCTCACGTTTTTGCCTGTATAATGGAAGTAGCATGCAACGCTGATGAAATTTAAAGCAACCAAAATAATACATAGCTGCTTTCTCTAAATATCAAGATTTGGTGCAGTTCTTATTATGTTAACACACTACAATAATATATTTATATAACATGAGGCATTAATGACTTATGCTTCAGTTTTCAACACAAAAAATTAACATGAGTGAAAAAAATAACACACATCCCTCACATCTTCACTAACTAAAGCCAAGGAGCTCTGACAAGGTCTTAAAATGAACCACAACATGCAGTATGTTCTTCATCTCATTAACTGAAATTTATTTAGTTTATCTTTTCTAACTTTTTTTATGCACAGATTTTTGAACACCAGCTAAGAAAAAGACATATGTCTAATTCAAATCAGTGGATTATCAAAGGATTACAACTATCAGAAGAGATGCACATGAAAAAACATGTTGCAAGAAAACCACAAAAGGCATCTGAGAGGCGGATTTTCTCATTACTGGTAGTAAAAAAAAAAACCTGTGTGTAGCTAAGAGTCCAACTATTTTAATAGGCTTTGGAAGTGTAAATGGATGGTAATAAGATCTGATACCCTGGGTCCCCTGCTGGAATTAATGGGCATCTGCTGGAGCTCACAGTTCAACTTGGACCACGCACAGCTTTGTTTAAGAGTTACTTATCTGAAGTTGTAAACTTTGAGCTGTTTTGAGGAATTATCCTCAAGGACACGGGGGGAGCTGTCTTACAGTTACTGTCTCCTATCAACAACCATTTTTCATAGGAGGAAATCTGACAGTGAGCGAGAACAAAATTGGATCCACTCTAGGAATAATTTTTTTTTTTTTTAAATAAAGGTCTGCAGCAAAACTGTTACAAATTGCTTCTCAGCATCTGCCATTTTTTTTGCAATTCCACAGCAACTTTGAAGTCGTCACACAGAAAAGGCAAATGCCTGCATGCGTGCGCACACACACACGCACACGGTAAGCCGACACACAGTCAGGTTAATTACCATTCCGTGTAAAGGATGTAAGAAAGAAGGTAATGAATGTCCTTTCCTTTTTAGGAAAGTCTGATGCTTGCGCTCAGTGATTCATTCCTTACCTCAAAACCCTCTTTCCTTCTCACGTTTTTTCGCCATTTCCATTTCTATCCATCTCAACCTGCTCTAACTTTCCACGCTTCCCATTTCTCACTTTATCCGATGATCTCACCCCTCACTCACCCTCAAACACATTTTTAACATCCCTCCCTCACTCTTGCTTTTTCTGTCTCATTACTGTGGCAGAGAGAGAAGGGAGGGCAGTGTGTGCATCCAGAAGTCTGTTCAATTACACCTGCTGCAGGGTCCCTGCTAGGCCGACTAATGGAACGCAGCATGTCTCCTGACAGGCTGGCCACAGCGCTACGCAGCCCAGTAAAAAGCTTCATTTAGCTTCTCACAGCTCGAAAAGTTAACTAGACTAAGAAAAGACATTATTTCAGCAGCAACTGCAAGATTCAAATTTTATACTTGTATTATATTTATGAGTTTCAAATGTTGAAAATGTTTGACAACTAGAGGAAGGAGGAGCGGTCATAGAGAACAAATAAAACACTGCAGCGCGAGATCTTCCCAACATGCCCCACGTGACGAGAGGAAGCCAGCACACAGAAAAACTCACTCAGACCCTAGAAACTACTCTATTCAGAATTTCAAACTAGCTCAGAGAAAAAGATTTTTGCCATTTAGATACTGCATCCTTCAAGTGCTTAACTGTGCAGTTTTTTATTGTTCAACGAGCAAAATCAACCCTTCCAGCTGGCACTTTGTCTCTGTTGTATTTAACCACACGGGCTCTTTTTCTGAGAACTAATTCTACTAGTTTAGCAAATACCTCATGTTTCCTATAGTCCTACCGTTTATGCTACATTATAATGCAATGCTTTGTTTAACTAAAAACTATTAGAATAAATGGTAAATCTTTATTAAATGCTTCATTCATGTCAAGTAAAGATGTGTTACCTGGCCTCAGGGGTCTTTTGGATCACAGACACCGAGGTGGGCTTACTCAGGCTTGCAGGGGATTTAGCAGGAGATGTAGCCACGTCCTTTCTGGACCGCTCTAAGGCCTCTGTTGGGAAATGCAAGATAGAAGTGTTATATTAGAATTAAGAGCAGCAAGGCTGAGTGCAATGCAGGCAAGATGGTTTTCAAAATTACCATCATGATATACAGGACTTTATCAAACTTTACATGCATAGAATGCACTAAAATAAACAGTGTTTGAAGAAAATCAAATTCTTGAAAGTGTTGAGTGTGAGATGTTTTCAGTGTGTAGACCAGTAAGCATATAATTCTGATTAATTGAAAATACAAGCTTACCATTGCCCAGAAGAGCAGGTACAGCTTCGGAGTGTTTTTCATGCAAACTCTGGACTGTAGGATGTATCTCTGCATCTTCACACACACTGTAGACCACAGACAAGAGAGAGAGTTTGCAGGTTTCTGGCTAAAGGAGTTGCAGTTTGAGTGTCTGTCTTCCTGTCTACCGGTCTGCTCGGTTTACCTGGAGGGTAAATCTTGGTGGGAAGGACCCTCCGGCTGTGGACCTCCATTTCTAGTATTTGAGCTGCTGAGATCAGATTGAGTAGCTTGTTGAAACCTAACAAGTATATAGGAGAAAAAGAGAATGGACTGAGGTTCTGTAAGTCTACAATGACAAACGCTAAAGGAGTACAAGGCCACAGAAAAAAGGGACTAAACTTCTTGGATAACAGTAACTACCTACTTACCGACTAACTACTAGAAGTAACAATCAACTTATGCCTCCAAATCTTAGTTAGTCATGATACCGGATACGGTTAATTTCTCATTGGCTTCAGTATTGTACCTGCTGTAATCGAGACGCGACTGGAGTAGCTGCTGATTCTGTCTGTTGAGCCTCTCCTCCTGCTCAGCCAGCCGTAATTGCAGCCTCTCTCTCTCCGTCTCCAACTGCATCTTCTGCAGCAGCAGCTGGTGCCTCTTCTCCTCCCAGTCTTCGTGACCCAGCAGAGGCCTGGTCAGGGCTTCTTTGGCCTCTGAGCCAATGGCATTCTCACTGTGGAGCCTGTGTGTAAATACACATTTAATTTGCTTAATATCTTCACATTTATTAAAACTACAGGAAAGTAAAGTAATCATGTGGGATGATAGATTATGGCTGTACACAGTACTACTGTACCTTTCACACTCATGTTGGTTAAAGGTGTCAAGCTGGCCATTCTCTAGACGAGAGCCATTACCAATTCTCCTTTGCTGTGTTCCATAGCCACTGTCTTGACCACAGCCTTGGCAGTGCTCACATCTGTGGTGGGACTCGGAGTGTGGCTCCCTGCACTCCCTTTTCTGACTCCTATGCTGTTTGATCGGCCCATCGGTTGGGCTGAACTCACTGACACAGGAAAGAGAGGCAGGGTTGCTAAAGGATTGTACTGCTCCTGTTTCTCCACCAGCAATTCTGTGCACTTGAGGCTGTCGTGCTTGAGTAGCAGCAAGGCTGAGGTATGAGCCATCAAAGAGTGAGCCATTAGCTCTGCTGGTAGATGTTCTGCTGGGAGCTTCCTCACTACTGAGCACCTGGACAGAGAACAAAGAGGACAATGAATGCATTTTGGCCAATTTAGAAAGCCTCTGAAAAATTGATGGAGTATTTCAGCCAAAAAACATTAGACTGCTCCATAAAACCCTGATTGCTGGGCTACAAACTGAAATTTACCAATATTGAATTGGGAGTCACTAACCAGCCTAATTTTCTCATGTTGCAATGTGCAGTAAACGCTCTCCCCATGTGCTTGCAAGAGCTTTTTCTACAAGAGACCACATATCACGCGTGGCTTTTGTAGGTTACCGCGTCCTGAAGCATCTTTTTAGCCTTCAGGTATACTTTCTGCCATATTATGCTCGTAACTACAACAACTGTCTGCTGGGCTCTGAGCGCTGCCAAAACACGGGTGACGTACACAACAGTACTGCGGCTGAACACATCCTGTGGAGACACTGACGAAGGGACTCAAGCTGCTGCTGCTCTGTGAACGTGCTGCTACGCAGCTTGTATAGACATGGTGTTAGGGCAGGGCTGGGTTTATGGCTGCACAAATGCAAATCATTCTTCAAAACTGTAAAACTGGACAATGGCCACAAGATTTAGAGGACAATTTTCAACTGAGCATAACTGGCAGGTAAGCCAAGGTCAGGAACATTATGAGATAAACATAAGGAGGAAAGCCCATCTTATAGTTGACTGGGGACGAGACTGTGACTAATTTGCGGAGGGTCAGAGAGCAGGCAAACACACATTATTCAGAGCCACCGCGGGACAATGAGGTTGGCCAAGTCATCTATTCTTAAAGAGGCTGAAGCCAGAGAGGCGTCTTCGCCTCTGAAGTGTCACCTTGAGAGAGTTTTCACTATGTTGTATTCATATCGAACCAGTGACTGAAGTGGACTTCCATAGTGATTTGTTGTGAATTATTATGGCACTCGGCCATGGGACAATGTGTTGTTGCATGTGTTTCCACTGGATGTGCCTGACGGATGGCAGACAGGGGCTTCCTCTGGATATGTCTCACACAAGAGCGGGTCCATCATGTTACACTGTATGATGCACTCACTACAACACATAAAGTATATTTACAACCTACCACTCACCCACTCCCATACCTTACCTTGCTCTGGGCTGGTGCCTGGCTGAGCTGGGCAATGGACTGGTTAAGTTTGGCCTGTTGCTGAGAAAGGTATTGTTGGTAGAGCCCAAGCAGCTCCTGGCACTCTCTGTACTGCTGCTGCAGGCCTGGAGGATCAAGGGTTAAGTGACTAACAAAGTTAAACAAGTAAACTGAACACAACATAACTGAACTATTAGAGTCTAGAATATTAAAACCCTCCCATGAATTCAGCTGAGAAAAAGTAGACTGTGGATACCATAAAATCGTGTGGTTGAAAGAGATACAAGCTTAAATATTTGAGAATTAAGAGAAAGGAAATATTTTTTTAAAAAAAGTAAAAATGAAAACCATCACAGTTATGCCTACGGGACTTCTTAATGTGAATTCACTATGTGGCTCTACTGAGAGGTTGTGCACAACAGCCATTTTGGTAAGGAAATAGTTCCCATGCTCAACTTAAATGGGGAAAAAAAAATAAAATGCTGGATTTAGATTGACAATCTGAATTAAACCCTTGTTTCTGCAATCAATTACGCATTGGACCAGAAAAGTAAAGAGAACAGCGAAGTTGAAAACAGAGGGGGGGAAAGAGGCCAGCAAATCAAAGTTGTTGTTGTGGCGCAGAGCTTTCACCATCTGGGTCGGGCCAAGCTGTGTTGAGCTGAGCTGGGCAGTGCCGTGCCAGGCTATCTGCCAGACAGAGAGCTGGCAGACACAAGAAAACTAATCTGGAGCGGAACTACTGCTGCGCCTCAGGAGCCCACTAATGACAGTGGCAGCACCACACCACACCAGCACATACAAAGATAATGAGCATTAGAATGGAGAGACTACACACAGACACACTCACACACATTCAATAATCAACTTCGGGCCTGACTCTTTCTAGTACACACACAAACCCAGCGAGACGTGAGAGCACAAATTCCCACCTGTACTGTGAACAGCCCACACACAAAAAATACAATAAAACAAGTAGTACACACACTCCCACCCAAGCTGACCTTAAAGTGTGTTCCTCCAGGCCATATCTTTTTATGATGGTGGCCCTGCTCCCCCAGCTGATGAGTTTCTCAGCATCGTTTGAAAAAAAAAAGCCCCCATTTAAAGAGAAAATCAAAGTTCAAAGTAGAGTCTTATTGAAGGAATAGTTGGCGGTACACTCCATAAGAAAACACTTTGGTTGTTAGAAGACTTCAATAAGGCTGTGGAAATGAAACAGAGGGGAAAAGAAGGGAGCGGGGATGACTTTGAATTGAAGACCAGACACCAGACAAATGCAATGCAGCTGCTTCCATAAACATTGGGAAAATGTGAGAAAACCTTCCATCTGACTAAGGCTCCTCTACTGCTGCACTGATAATGTCCATGGAAGTAGTTCTATATGGAAAGCTTAAGGACATCACAAGGACATCACATCATGTAAACCTGTGCTGGTAGGTCTATTTATGCAGTATGAATAAGGGTCTTGAAGGGGAGATACTGAATATGTTTATACGGCGACATGTCACCTCAGTCCAAGATAGAGAGTTGTGTCTTAAGTCAAAAAATGCACGATGCTCATATTTCAAATTATTTCTCCTAAAATGCCTAAAACAAATGTTTCCTAATACACACAAATACACAGTACAGTACACTGGAATGCAAATCAGTATGGTGGGGACCCACAAACCAAAGTGTATCTGTGCTATAGTACCAACAGGACTGCAGCATCATAGTGTCCCAATGCCATAAAAGAAGGTAACGTGTGTTAATGTGTTGACAGGCTGATGCAGCCACTGGACAGCAAGCGCTAGGTAATCTGAACCGAGTGGAGCGACACTGATAAGATTCCACCTCTCTGCCCGTCGCCACACTAAACATGCTTCCTCCACAGCCTTGGACGTCAGCCAATGGGGGCCAAGCACCCGGCAAGCCCCTAGTTTACATCGGAGCTGCAAAGCGCCAACAATGACTTACTCCTCCCCCCTGCTCCAAAAATACTCAGAATCAAGGGCTTGGGCTGAAGAGGCTTCAGACGGGGCCTGTCAAAATGATTCACTTCCCTGTCAGACCGAGGCTCAAATGAAATAATGAAATCCACTTCAAGGTGGAACAAATTTGCACAGGAGGGGGGAATATTTTAAAGCCTGCTTTAGCACACTGTGCCAAACAGATTGAGCCTGAGCAGGAGTGTGAGAGAAACGGGGGCGGAGACTGATGTGTATGAATGTGTGTGTAAGGAAGCAATGACGGGGAATTAATAGAAGAAGACAGTTTACATAACTGCCACAATACTACTGAATCTGGAGAAGAGACATAATTGCCAGTCACACAATAAACCAACAAATACCTCCACATGTCAGCTAACAATTATTTTGAAAATCCCTTTAAAATTCTGAGAGTAAACATACAGAAAACCTCTCTCATCACAACTACTCTCAGCCATCTTCATTGCTATGATTACAACTGAAATGTAATACCAGCTTTTTAAGGCACAACCTAAGTTGCGTCCTGCTGAATCATTACATATGACAAATTATCCCTGTCCATGGAATATGTCATCTGCACACATGCACAAGCACACAATTCACAAAAGCCAGATATCCACACAATACTGTACATCGTAAAGGTTGTTAATTTTGATTATTTTAGCAAAGATTCAATACATTATGCATTATTAATTTCACATTGAGCCCATGATTGGTTCAATTTGATTTTACTCTCCTCAATTAAGCATTTAAACTGATTCAGTCAACAATTAAATAAACCTTACACTGAGGCACCAGTTCAGAGAATGGCATTCATTTACAAGGCCAAACTTCAGCCTCAGATGACAGCAGCTCAGTGTATTTCTATATTTTATAACAATGTCTTCATGGAGACAGACTTTCTTACTACTTAGCTCTGTAGAATGTAGGGCTCACAAAATGTTCCTAATTCAACCAGTCAATGTTTCTTAGCTGGGTCAACAGTAGGCAGAAGGTAGAGCTAAAATTAAAAAACTGATTAGAATTTAGTTTAATTCATTTTTTAACACTTATAATAAAAATAGCATGCCTTACACAGCACAAGGTTTCAACCACATCACTCATTCCTAGAATAAAGGGAAGATACACAACATCCAGACCAGATTATGAAAATGCCCACAGAGCTGACATGAAGGAATATTAGGGGCTTAGTCTGCCAAAAAACAAAGAGCGAAGAATTCTCCAAAACTATCTTGTGATGCACTCTTATCACAAAAAGCACACTTGATAATACCAGATTTCCACATTGTAAATGTCATCCATCCAAAACCTGGGAGGGTAAAAATGGATTTAGCTCTGGCAATCCTCTATCACAACATGTATCATTTTTCAATGACATATCGTAAGAGGGCTGTTATTCCCTTCTCTCCATGGCCTCAGGATTCCCTCCAATTGTTTCAACTCAATAAATGGCATTAGCTGAAGCACCTGCTGTGCCTTGTTCTGGATACAGCGAGTAAAACGGTGCACCATGTTAGTAACGCCACCTTGACTTCCGCCCATGCCAACATGCCTTGAAGTACAAAAGGCATCCTTCCTATCTGAGACACAAATTCTGTCTTGTGTGCCAGTCAGTTCCAAATGTCAGCTGAACACCCCAAATATCAGGGGTACTTTTTCCCTCTCATCCTAGTGGCTGGGGGCTAAGGTATAGCCCATCTTTACACCCCTGACGACCCTGAATCTTGGTTAGATAAGATAAGCTGAGGCGTAATGGAATTAGACTTGACAAGGCTCTCATTCAGTGTGTTTGCCTTTGGTATCTCCTTAACCTTTCAGAGAAGTGCCGGAACCTTCTGCCTAAGAAGAGCCTTCACGACTCTTGCATGCACTTTAAAAGACTACGTTATCCCCCCCTGAGGTGCTTGGATCCGAACACTTTTTCCTCTCAAATACCTTTTTAATGGAGTTTAGAAGTTTGGTGTAAATGCCAAGTCTCCGAGCCAAAGTGCCTTTAATTGAGTTGTGCTTTCCTAATTTTCCCCGCCGCCGTTGCCAATCGTGCAATTTACCAGCCGGGTCAATTACTCTTCATATTTCGCAGTGTTTTTAACCTAAATTGACTGCTGGCGATGCTCTGCTTTGACCTGAGCGGAATTGTTATGAAGACAGTAGGTGGGTTGTGGGGTGCAATAAACAGCATACTATTGCTGTTACTCTAGCTAACCTCATGCTACACAATCAAGAAACAGCTGGTGACCCACCTGATCTCATTCTTTAAAAAGGAACTGGGAAATATTCTGCAGTTAACGTTCAACATTCAGGGAAGGTTACAAAAACACATGCTGGTGAAAGCATACACTGTAGTCTTCTCAGTAAATATCAAAATTCATCTTTGGATGATAAGATGATTTAGATGGTTCGGGCCATGGCTCCAACCATGAAATTGATTCTGTACACAACAGCGGATACGCTACAAGCACTTGCAAAAGACAACTGCAGCAGGCATCAAATAATTTAAATGAATCTGCTCCATTTCTCTGTCTTTTGTATCAGATTGAAGGGTCTTGGCTAAACACTGTAGGTGGACTTACCTAAGACAACACTGCCCCCTGCAGACTTTATTATGGAAGAGCGCATAGAGCTAAGGAAGCATATAGCCTGCAATAAATCATTTGTGGAACTTTAAGTACATCTTACAGGGATATGTAACCATGTGCCATGGAAAGCTGGCAGCAGTGTTTATTCCATCCAAAGACGGATGATTGTACTGATTAGTCCAGTCCCTCCTTTTAGGTTGAGGTTGGGTGAAATCACTTGGGGTGAGTTTAATTTTACACCTTTTTGCACCATGTTGTGAGATTGTGTCTGGTTATACAATGTTTTCTCCAGGGATTTCTTTAAAGAATTAAATAATGGAACTGCACAATCCTTGCTTAACTATAGCACTATCAGCCAATTTCAAAATAGAGTGCTATGTGCATTTTATCAATGAGTTATAGCATACAAAATAACATATGTATAACATTTACCAAATTGATTTTCAAGGGAGCTCTCATTTCCTTAAAACAGGGCATTGCATTTAGCAGTAGCCGTAGTAATACAGACAATACCATTAAACATAGACATGTTCTCTGAAGATTACTTAAAAACAACTACTGAGGAGTACCAGGGATGTAAACCACTGTGGGGGCATTAATTCACCGCTCTACTATGACCCAGTACTGCTATTTGCAAAAGCAAATTAAATGCCCTACCGTGTCATTAAAAAACATTATCAAACAAACAAATCACTTCACCACTGCAAAAAGTGGTGGGTGACAGTCTAACTCACTGCTGTGTTTTTGTTTGTTCAGTTATTTTAAAAGGATACTCTCTCTCTCCTGTGCTATGATCAGGTTCTGTTGCTCCAGCTGCTGGATCTTGCGCTCGAAATTTCCCTGTTCATCTTTCAGACGCTGCACTGACTCTTCTTTCTCCTCGCTCACTCTGGGGAACAGGAAATAACAGTGTTAAAGGATAGGTGGTCTACATTGTGCATTCAGAGAGTGACAAGGCATGAAAAGATAAAGGAGTACAAATTTAATTTAGTTTCAATTTTTGCATCACTTTAAATTGTTCCTTTCATAGATTCATCTAAGAGTTCAATGGCATATACTGTTGGCTACCTGGCTAGTTCTTCAATGAGGTTTGCAATCCGGCGCTTATCTTCAGGACAGAGGTCCTTCAGACAGACCAGGCTCTTACCTCTGCTAGTCTCAGAGATTACCTGTGGAAAGAATGGTTATAGTATAAGAACATATTAACAGAAAGTAATAATAAAATTCTGTCAGCCTCAATACACCCTTCCTTGTTTTTATCATTATCCATATGCTCTCTTTCATATTCAAACATTTCATTTTACATCCAGGGAAGAAGAGTAGTCTACACAAAATAATGGTTTACCTGTGTGGAGGGGTGACAAGCACCAGTGGCTGGAGAAATGGTGTACCCTGTAGATTCAGTAGCACTGTGATGGACTGACACTTTTTCCTTGGTATAAATCCCAGAGCGCTCACTTTGTCCCTGCTTCTTGCCACCTGTCTTTGGTGTGGTCACGCTCTTGCAGTCAGAGCTACGACTGGCTCGCATCTTGGTACCTCTTTTACCCGACGTACCGGTTCTGCCTGGTCCCAGATTGAAAGCGGTCTGAGTCCTCACCTCTCCCTCCACTCCTGAGACAGTTGATGGACAGAAGAAGAGGACGCCATGTGTACATGAGGTGCATACAATTATCTCACACTGTGTTCAGAAACTGTGCAAACTACGTACTCACCAGGAACAAACACCAAAGGCTGTTCCTCATCTGACACTGTGAGGACAAGAGAAGACAAGCATTTAAGTTAAGTTTGTTAAAGCAGGTCGATTCAATAATTCCTATCTTCCTATTATTGGGTGAAGAGTTAGCTGCCCTCTTACTATCACGTAAAAACAAAACAAAAGCTCGTTATTTTCTGCAGATGGCCTTTTTTTTATCACGTTGATTGCTAATGACAACAAGCACAAATACTATCACCACCGTAAACGTTAAAAGAGATAAGTTAAAGTTATATTAAACACGCATATCGTTGTCTAACGTGTTAACTAATCACCGCTAGCTGTCTCACTTCCTCACAAACACCAACTTTCCAGACACAGAAGTAACATCGGCGAGACTCTTCCGGAAACTTTTATAACTTTCTATAACATATGTTCGAAAGGGTAATGGAAAAGGGAAGCTATTGTGGTTAAGTAAAAGTAAGCATACCGCCATTCATCCAAAATATCCCCGAATTTCCACCGCTTGTTGCCGCTGCCGCCATGTTGAAACAACCGCCACCACTCCCAGGGAGCCAAGCGTTGCTAAGGAATCACAGCCCCGCCTCTCTCCTGCAACTGAACCGCCGATTGGCTGCGCTGCAGAAAGGCGGCTTCCTATTGGCTTAGACATGTGTCACTCCTGTGCGTCGACGCTGGACTTCCGGTGTGCGTTGCCAGCTGAGCTGTCCGGAGAGGAAGTGACCGACACAGGGCAGATATCTGCAGAGGATGCTTCCAGGGGGGTTGCACTGGCTTTTGTGAGTTCGATCTTCCAAATGGAGGAGACAAAAGAAAGCTTAGCATTTAAAGGTGTTGCTGAGAGACTGACGCTCGGTATTACACGAATACTCGGTGTGTATCATGTTTATTTCCCCCCCCCTCCTGACACTAGAAACAAACGTTCAGGTTAACTAACAAACAGGTTGGTGTGCTACTGGACTGCTATTGCATGTTATGAATTTGTCCCTGTTGTTGCCAGAGAACATGCCTGGTGTGGATGATGTGCGTTTTGTAGAGAGGGAGCCTGCAGAGAAGAGGAGCCTGCTGTCATGGGAACAGGTGAAACATTTTACACCTTCAAAAGATCTGACCTGGTTGTATTCAGTTGTTGTCCATTATGAACCTGCTCTATTTCTTCCTTAGAAAAACACGTGTATTTTGCCAGAGGACCTGCGAGATTTCTATCTGACAACTGATGGATTCACACTAACCTGGAGCGTTAAACTAGACAGTAGGTGACCTCATTAGTTTTATGTCTTTAGTGATACCACTGTCACAAAACTCTTAAATTATTATCAAATGGTCGGCTGCTATTAAGATTACACGATATAGGGTTTTTACCAAAGACTTGTGTGAAGGTTTTTCAGCTCTGGGATGCAATCATAATTGTGTGTGTGTGTGTGTGTGTGTGTGTGTGTGTGTGTGTGTGTCTTCCAGATGAGTGTGTCCCCTTAGGATGCATGATGATTAACAGTGTGGCCAGGCTGTGCCCACTGATCCAACCAGTATCATTATTCTCTCTACCCAACGCACCGTCACTGGCTGACCTGGACTGGGAGGAGAGCAACACAGACAGTGGTACACCTCACCTGTCAGATCCTCATGTGGGCTTAACTGAACAATTACAGCATGTCAAGTTTGATCAAGTCTGTTTGTGTGCTCAGTTGTGCAGAAAGCAGGCTACTGAATGAAATGTTAATTGGAGAGTAAATATTTATTCAGGATTCATTAATGCTATCTTCCAGGGCCAGGTCATGCTCCCGCTGCTCCCCATTTTGATTCCCGGAGCCGCATCTTCGAGCTGGATTCCTGTGGCGGGAATGGCAAAGTGTGCCTAGTCTACAAAAACTGCACTCCAGGTGTCGTGTTTGTATTCACAAATTGCACCTTTTTATGGCATTAAAATAGATTTTATGTCATTTAGTTGTTGGTCTTTGTATTTTCCAGGTGTCGTAGCCCAGCAGAGTGAAATGTGGTTCCTTGACCGCTCGCTGTGCTGGCATTTTCTGACAGCAACCTTCACCTCCTACTACCGACTGATGATTACCCACCTGGGTCTGCCTGAGTGGCAGTATGCTTTCACCCCATATGGCCCCAGCCCCCAGGCCAAGGTAGCAAAGTGCCTAATCACTCTTTCAAAGGCCATGTGTTCTGGTTTAAATGGCATCTGCAAAACTTTCACTGCAGTACTTTCAGCTAATATTTTACGTTGTCTCTGTTTTTCCCATATGGTTTGTTCAGTTTTACGGAATTTACCAAATCATCTTTAGTTAAAATTTAACTTGTGTTGTAGGCTTTGTAATATTATAACCAACATTTGAAGTCATTGCAGGTGTAGAATTTTATTTTTTAAAATTTCATTCCTTTTACAATATCCTAAAATGTTGGCTGATTTAACACTTTTAACAGATTGAGACAACCCAACACACAAGTTTAAAGACAATTACACAAAGCATACTAGTCCTTTTAGTTCTCACCTACTGTAATTTTGCTTTTTAGACTTGCATTAAATGCCAAATGTTCCTGGTAATGCAGATTACATTGCTGGGACATTTTGTAAAGGAAGCAGTAGGATTTGTGCAGTTTCTACTGTTACACTCAGATTCTACAGGACATTTTGTTATTTTGTGTTATTTTTTGTCTGCATAACTATAAATACTATTGAAAACTATCTACCTCCTGTCCCCTGTACAGCAGTGGGCATCACTGTACCAGCCGCTGACTTTCAGCGGTGAGCTCAGCTTGGCCGATCCTGCTGGAGATTCCCAACTCAACAAGCTGGATCCTACAAAGGCCTTTAAAGGCAAAGCCAAGGTACCTGTCCCCAAGAAGAAGCAGTTGACACAGTGCAACTTAGGGAGCGCTGCCAAGATCCAAGGCATCACAGGACGACCCACTGGGACAAAGCGGTGAGAACGTTCCCATTTAAGGAAAACATTTCAACCAACTCTACTGTCTATACAAGCAACACGGTTTATAGATGAGCACTCAGCGTATCCGTCATTGTCTGGACTCTGAGTGTCAGCAGCTGTGTCAGGAGAGCATGTTGTCAAAAACTAAGTTTGGAATGCTGCATGTCTAAATATATAATAACTAGGGTTTTCCTCGGCTCAAAACAAGGCTAAAGTGTTGCCAGATGGTGGAGGCAACGTGGCATATATCAAGGTTTCTAACCTTGTTTATATGTGCGAGGTTTCATGCAGTAAGAGAAAATGTTCCCCCACAACCTGGCTTAGGTGGTAAAATAAAATAAAATCATTTGGTTGGCCTGTCATACATTTCAAAACACATCATGATCATCATATTTTTGTTTACCTTTCACTGCTAACTGTTAGTGACAGTGTTAGTGAACACTGAGGCTTTCCAGCCAATTGCATCACAAAAAGATTTGATGGAAGTCTCATTTACACAGAGTTCACTTGTGACACCTAGTGGTAAAAATAAGCTGTCAATTCATAAAATATGATCATGTGCTGCTGGCAGTACTAGTAGTAGTAGCACTGCTGTAACCAATAAGGACACACTAATACCCAAGGACACTGTAATCTGTAGTTATTATCACTAAACTTGTTTTGCCATTGTAAATATTTCATTTCTGAATGTATCATACAATGATAATATACTGTGTATACACAATAATAATAATAATAACAAGTGCAAAATTGGGTAAATAACACATAGTTTTATGTTTGTGACTGTAAAATTGGAGAAAAAAGGAAAAATGAAAATAATACTGTGTCGGTTTCAGTTGGTTAGTAAAAGTGCTTGTATGACTGTCAGACACGTCAGAGCCTCGGTATCAAACATAACATAATTTTAAAGTGCATACAAATCTGAACCATTAAAAATGCTGCATGTTACATTATCAAAGACTGGCAATAAATCATCAAGCTAAGCTTCAGTAAGTTTCTCACTGGCCATTGCAGCACTGCAGTGCCTCTCTGATGCTGTGGTCCTCTGTAAACTTCACAAACATAGAAATGTGTTTAGGTATAAAGACATCTGCTCTGATGATTCCATATAAATTAACTGATGTGATGAGGTTATATTTCAGCAATTTGAAAGCTTTATCCATTTAGGGCTCTTGATGCCAAAAAAATATACTGCTGAGCAGACTTAATAGACATCTAGGATAAAGATTTTGGTTCAGGTACTTTGGAGCTCCTACATAAGTTAATCAAGACACATTTACGCTTTCTAGCTTTAGGCTGTTGTGGACTGGACTGTTGGAAAGATGAGCATGTCGTGTACAGTTGCAGTATATTATCTTTGTTTGTGCTGCTGCCCCATCAAGCTGTGAGGAGCAAGCTCCTACTGTTCCTATTTTATTTACAAAAAGATACGTGTTTATTTAAATGCAATGTATGGTGGCTGTTTATTTTTCCTTACATACACTAAACTATAGTGTATGTAAGGAGGCTCATGAAAGAGGTCTCCTGTTGATTGTTATAATGAATGATATTTATGGTTATATCAGCTGCTGTTGCCTCAATAATACAAACATAAAATCTAAGCTGGTGAGTGTGTTTTTTTTATCTATCATGCATACAAATGTCTTAGCCTTTTGGTTTTAATGTAATTATTATAACTGGCATTTATAGGAACAATAAGCCATATATGTGTTGAAGCCACTCAAGCCAAGTTCATGATGAAATTAATTATGTAAAACAGACTCATTTTAAAATTGCTTGATATTCAAAAGATGTTGAAAACCTTATTTGAGCCAGTCCCTCTTTTTGTAAAGGTGTTTTAACCCTAAATCATCAAGGAATGTCAGCTGCATACAAATATCCACACAGCTTTACAAGCTATACACTGTACATAGTTGGGGGGGGGGGGTCTCAGACACATAAATTGGCACAGATGTTTTCCTGTTTCCCAAGAGGGGCGGCCTCCTCCTCCATCAGCCGGTCATCCTGTTCAGAGAGGGAAGGGTGGTGCATTTCCACCAAGGCCTTGTAGAGCCCCCCACCCAATACTCCTCCAATAGGGGGGGCAACTAGAGGCACCCACCACCACCCATTTCCAGACCTGCACAGATAAAGAGAGAGAACTTTGAACTCAAGCATTTTTCCATGTGTATTGTTGCAAACAACTAGTTTGCAGTCCTTTAAATGTGGGTAGAAAACTACATGGGTCATTTAATAATTAACAGTTTGTCCTTGACGGACCCCCTAGTTAAAGTGACATGTAGGAACACCAAATCCTCCCCCTAAAAGCCAATACATCCTCCCTGTATACCTGAACACGTCCGCCCCCCAGCCTGCTATGGCGGTGAAGACCCTGGGTGCGATGTCTCTGGTGGGGTTGATAGCATAGCCGCTGTTGCTGCCCAGAGAAATGCCAATGAGCAGCACCAGGAGACCCACTGCGACAGGCTCGCTGCCCGCCGGGGCCGGTTTGTTCCTCTGGTCGGACAGAGCCATCAGGCACAGCAGCAGCATTGCTGTGCCAAACACCTGGCACACACACAGCGCAAACATGACATAGAAACACGTGTCAAGATAGCTAGAACAAAGCGAAGGGTTAGTGCAGAATCTGTCAGATGGGAGTGATTCGTAGTTGTAATCCTTTAATCCGGTTTCATGGCTACCTGGTCAATGAATCCAGCCAGCAAGGAGAGGTACGGTGCAGGATAGGTGGCAAAGATACCAGCTGTGGCCTTTACACCAGTCACAGTCAGGTTTCCTCCACAATAGTCATATATGGCTTCTGCAAATGGAAAAAATATTGACAAGAAAGATACTCTTAGATGCATGAATGCCAACAGAAATACAACAGTGAGATTCTGTAACAATAAAGGTGTTCAGTGCCTTGTGTGCTTGAACATGCAGTTTGCCCTCACCATAATAGACGGCATAAATTGTCCCTGCTGCCAGAAATGACCCCAATAGCTGTGCAAAAACATACAGAGGCAGCATCTTCCACGCAAGACGGCCAAACGCGCACATTGTGAGCGACACTGCTGCATTCATATGAGCCCCTGACAGAGCAATAAAGCACGAGAAATATGTGTCAGATGATAGTGATTTGTGATGACTTTTAAGGATTCTTGATGGCAGGCTTTACGAGGGTCAGCTCTCATACCTGAGACCTTCCCTCCAACATGAACCCCCATAGTAACACCCAGTCCAAAACCCAGGTTGATGCTGATGTACTGTCCGAACGCTCCCTGTCCTGTCACTACCTGGGCCACAGACCCCAGGCCAAACACCTGGACACAGAGAGAAGCAGTCGTGCACAAGCAAGGTCAAGGATGATGATTAAAGTGAAGCAAATTACAGGGGAAAACTTCCAGACAGTGTAAATGATTTAGAAAATGATACTGTATCTACAATAGTAAAAGAAGCTGAAATGAAGCATTTTCTCTTAACTCAGTTAAAAGACTGTAGTCCCACTGATGAAAAAAGCTGACACTGAATAACTGCAGCCATTCATTCAGGAAACAGGAAACGTGTGGTTCCTCCTACAGGAGTCATGCATATCGAGGTGAAGAGTGAGTGATTTCCCAAGTACAAGCTCAGCAAGTTTAAGTCTTGACAAAAAACGCCTGTGTGTGTGTGTGTGTGTGTCTGCGCGTGTGTGTGCAAATGCTTATTTACATGCCGTGTTCATTCAGTTTGTGTGCTTGTATGTATGTCATCCAGGGTTATAAGTATAGGATTTATTGTAACAGCTGACCGATAACATGTGACTTTTGCAACCCTCTCCATGTGGCCCGCTGCCTTACCATTCCTCTGGTAACACTAGATTTCCTGGTTCACCCACTCGAACCCACCAATCCCCACTCTCGACCCGTGCCATGTGACTGAAACTTGTATCTACTTTTGTGTCTGTGTATTTGGGAGAGGGGGCATGTTATCAGGGTCAAGAACATGACATTAATAATTAATGGCATATGGTTGTTACAGATAAGTATGTGCCAATGTTCAAAACAGAATAAAGGGAAACTTTCACCAGAGGGATGGATATAAGAGACATTTTGGCAGTTTAAAAACACACATTATAACAAGCTCTGTGAAACCATACAGCGCTTTAATATTTTGTAATGAACTTTTTTCTTACCATCATGACATAAGTGCAAAGGGATTCAGCAAGTCCCACGCGAACAAGTTCATTCTTTAGCCAAACTTTGGGTCGAGTTGCATTAACTCCTTTCCGCTGAGAGACCCCAAGTTCTACTGACTGAGCCAAGTCCTTCATGTCTTCTTCTCTTCTTTGCCCACTTTTGGTTTGGAGTTAGATTCAGCAAAAATAAATAAGAAAAAGTCCAGCTTTCCTTGAAGAATGTATGAGGTGCCTCCCGTGTCACACAGTAGTCCACAAACAAGTGTCCCTCCTCTGTCCTTCCCCTCTTCTGACTTCTCTTCTCTTCTACTCTACCTACTTTCTCCTTGTGTGTGTTTCTCTCTGTGCCACACATCCCTACTGGGATTTGTCCCCAGTTTATACCCTTGACCCAACCCCCTCTTTCCGGACACACTCAAACACACACAGACCCATCCCCCAATAGCTTTGCATTATCCGAGGACACTTGGCCATTGAGAAAAAAGGTTAAAAAACATGATTCACTTCAACTGTTTCTCCTTGTGAAATCACGTCTGTAAAGAAGAGCTTATACATGTGGATAATACACCCAATTTAAAATCTATCATATGTTCAATGGGAACTCATTTATGTTAATTGTGTACATATTATTTAAAATGTTGCTATTTGTATGTTTATTCATTTTAAACGGACAACATAACTTCTGCTCCATATTGTTTCATGTATGTTCTGTAACATTTCTACTGTTAACTGCACTGCTGCATTTTCACTAGAAATGACAGGGCAACCAAAACAGCAGAAAGTATTGATTAAAGGTAAAGCTTCATTGACCACAGTCACACTTATCTGGATTTCACAGAGGAAAGGTTGTATGTCCACATCGGACCTCTGCTTTTGGAAAACATGCTTGTCAACTTGATATATAAAGACTGTTCACATAAACAAAAGGCCATTCTAGTGAGTACAACTAAAGCATAAGAAGTTTCTAGGTGACAATAAAAACCAGAAGCACGGCTTGATGCATTCTGACAATATAATGTCCAGTTCACACTAGATGATTGTAACCCTGACACAATAATAACCCCAACGCCAGCAGCCAGCTTTACGTTTTTATTTCAAAGATATTTATTTACCTCCGACTCTCTGCAGAACTGACCGTCCTTGCTGCCCGCATATCAAAGTCCATTCCATCACAGCTCAGGAAAAATGTTATTTCAGAAACTAAAAGTTGAATTCTGTTTCCCCTGGAGAGTTTCCTCTGTCAGTTTACTACAGTTTTAGTTTAACTGCCGTGACATCACTCTTGGCATTTGTGGAGGGAACAACCTGTCTGTTATGTGGTGTCTCGTCACTTCTCGTGTGATTTCCTGACAAAGACTCAGCGTGGGTTCCTCCTGGTGAAAGATCTTGAAGTGTGGGACCACCTGTCCCTGGTCAGTCATGTAGTGTGGAAACCACAGGGACTCCAGATCCCAAAGCAGGAGCTGAACGCTACAGTGTGACAACTACTTAACATGATTCCAGTATTATGGCGACATTGGTTACACTTAGTGTTCCCTGGAAATATCCCTATGCAACTTCTTTCATTTGCTCGTGTGTTATTACTTTTTTCTTAACTCAACTTACATGTTGTGATGGGGGAGTTGAGCCCGGACTTCTTCAACACTTAATAATTCCCAAAAAAAGAGCTATTGGAGTCATCAAAGTGAATCAAAAAATCACCGGAGATGGACAGAGTTCAGTGCAGCAGAATTTTATTCCTTCACAAGAATAACACCCGAGTCTTGTCCATGGAAGAGACTGAATTCTGTGTCTTCTGCATCCCGTTTTATAACCCTGATGATGGCCTATCAGTTTAACGAACATAATGGTATCTCAGAACGCTGGAACAAATCCCCCAAAACTGTGGAAAGTACCAAACACTTACATAGAGAGATTGTAATGGTGCCTGGATGTTGCATTTTTTAAAAACATATTGTATTGCTGACTATGTGTTTACTTCAGACTGAATACTTGTGGGTCACAAATTATATGTTGAGTGAGTTAAATCAAACCACTTTTCTTCCCCTCCTGATTATTACAAGCTTTCGCACAGTAACAACTGATTACATACATATGATATTTATTCTTTGAGTAATAAATGCACATGAACTTGACACATTTTGTACTACAGTTGTCTGTCTTGCTTGCACTGCATATTATAGTGGTGACTGTAACTGGTTGCAGCGGACCACACCGGACACTTCATCGTGGGTCATCGTGGGTCATCGTGGGTCATTTATAAATCTGAATTTGATGTGATTGCAAGTACAGACTGTGAAATCACCAGTGTTTCGACATGCAAACATAGGTCTAATGATATCATTTTCACCAAGTCAAATACTCCATGATTTCATAAGCCATGTGCTGAAGCATTTAACCAACATGAAATGAAGAAATGAAAGGCTAATAATCAATGAATTAAGTACAATTTACATAACTTCCACTCAATACTAGTACAATTTGTTAGCATGTTTTGCCCTATTGGCTAAAAATGTGCACAGCAGTTATTTCTGAAGAAGACTCCAATAAGATAAGATAAGACAAACCTTTATTGATGCCCAACATTTGTTTGTTGCAGCAGCACAAGAACAGAAATAATTACAGATAAGTATATCAAGTAAAATAATAAATAATAAGAGATGTTTAGAACTAAAATACGATAAGAATGCAAAATACCCATAAGACTTAAAAGTTCTATTCAAAGGTACTAAGTCAGCAAAAGATTTCCTGGCACTACAAAAGATGAATTACATTTCCTGTACCTCCCAGGATTTGATATTGGAAAATGTTGGAAATCCATTGTTGGAAATCCATTGTACCGCATTTGAAGGACCAGAAGACTTAAAGGTTTTTCTTCTGAACAGCCAAACAGGATATTTTTCAAGTATGCTTCCATGTATCTTAATACATCCCTTCAAATCTCCCTTTTTTTGTTATGTAACACGATCCGTCATATAATCTCTGGCAAACGTGACAGCAACAAGGGATGTATGTGTATGTATTGAGAGAGGATTTAAAGCTGCACAATCAATATTTTTCATTTTAATAATGGGTCAAATGACCATGTGTGATGTGAAAGGTGCCACTCACAGAGACAACCCCACAAATAATTATCACCAACTCTGTAGTTACCCTCAGCTCTACAGAGCATTTAACAGTCTTTCAGTCCATTGTAACTTTACTGTTTTGGTTCACTCTCACCTCTCTCGTAAACCAAGTTTACAACCATGCAGCTGTTTTCAGAGTAAAAGTATACCGCACAGCACCTGATCGTCAAACCACTGACAACCAAAGTAAGCAGCTTGTGAACATGGTGGAACATTTAGCAGCCAAAGAGGCAGATATTTTTCTCTGAAGCTGTTTGAAACCAGACCAAAGCTAAAAGGAAAGTGAATGCTGAACTTGAACCTCATGCCGTGATAATATGTCATTGTTGTGTTTACAGCTTGTTGTGTTGCCCCCAAGTGGCCAAAGAACTCAACTGATGCTGCTTTAAGTAAAAGCACATGATACAGAATGGTCCCATTTCACATTATATACAGCTCAGTATACTTACAGAGGCAGGTAAAGAGCAAGAGATCAACCAACCTACGCAGGTTGTTTCAGGACTTCACTCACAGATCTTGCCAAACAACTAAATACTTGAAATGATGAGCCAGTGTTTCCTCTTTCTGTACACCTGTCCCTGAAATGGTCATATGGTTGCTTTTTTGTGTGTAAATGATTGGACTGAGAGTATGTAAACATCTGGTCTCCTTTACTCTTGGTATAAATGTATAGGTATAAATGTAACAATTTTTCATTATTATTTTTACACAATGTCAGGTTTTACCTTTCTGTGTTAGTAGCCAGAATAACCTGAAAATAATGCATTAAGCTTTCCAGAATAATATGAAAGTAAAACATCCAGCCTTTAAAACAAGGTTGTTTATTTGTATTTAAAAGTCACATTCCCCAAGTGACAAATCAGATTAATATGCATCATGTGAACTGTATGGATTGTATTATGCTATTTTTTCAAGGCTGCCTACAAAAGATACTGTTTCTACTGTCTCAGCTAAAATGTTATTGCAACAGTGACCGCCTAGGCTGTGCACACACACACACACACACACGTTTGTACATTCATTGACATAATGCATTCCCTAGCCCCTTACCCTGACCTTGACCTAAACTTAATTCTAACCTGAACCTTAAAACCAAGTCTGAACCCTCAAACAGCCCGTTGACTGGCCAAAATGTCCTCACTCCCATGGTTTAAAACTCCAACTGGTTCTCACAAAGATAGTTGTACAAGGGCACACACACACACACACACACACACACACACACACACACACTTGCACCGAACTGACAGCTATTCTTTTCAATATGTTATTAACACCATGAACATTTTAACACTATACTTGGATACATTGTGTGCCAAAAGGAAAATTACTGCCATATCAATATCATTTCAGCAACATCTAAAGTTCACAGATCCCAACGGAGAACACAGGATACATATTCACAGGGAGGTTTACGGGAAGTTATTTACTATACGCACACCCCCTCCGCTCCAGTAAACACCAGGGTCCCTGTCGTTGCGGTTCGTGGGCACACCCACTATATCTGGCCCGGTTGCTGCCGGACTGCTGGTTCATTCCCTGCTTGCAGACGCTCAGATGTGCAATGAGCTGGTTGGATATGCTTGGTCACCCGGTGTGGGTCGTGTCCACGCTGCTGCTGGGGATCGTGGTGCGCCTGCAGAGGAGGGGCCGCTGGGAGCCCCACGCCTGCACCGTGCGCCTGCAGGGGAAGACTGCTATAGTGACAGGAGCCAATACAGGTATGCTGCGTTTAAATGTTTTTATTCCCATGCGCGGGGTATTAATACGAGGCTGCAGTGGGCATGCTTTAGTTTATCTAACCTTACAAACTAAATTTGAATGTGGCAACAACTTGGTAGGCGAGGTAAAATTGGCTGTTTGTTCTTTCATGTGTGTTTAATTTAGATTTCGATATTAAACATATGTGACGGTCATTTTTCCACTTCGGAAGCACAAGCATTCCTTTCAATGACAGGAAATGCCATGACTTTATTGTGACCATGTGTGGAAGGTCTTGACCGACTGTCAGAACTACATTATTATATGAATATCCTTTGTATTTGTTGCCCCTCTCCTAACCAGAATTTACAGTAAAATAAACAAAATAAATAAATAAACATAACACAAGATAATAAGGTCAAACTTTATTTCTCTAATTGGCTGTGAATTTTTCAGCTACATAAAACATTGTTTTGTATATATACATTTCATAGAACTGTTATATATGACTTTCCAAGTAAATACTTCCTGATTGCAGAAACTCTGAATCACATGCTGATGACATTGTAACCAGTCCGGTAAGGTAATACTCACAGGTGTTGTTGGGAAGTCCCTACTACTATGATGTATACAGTATAGTATGTATATCAGTACTATATTCACATTGTACTTATTGTGAAATCGTGTTTTTTTTACAGTGAGGTTTGTAGAGTGAACTGGCTGTATATAACATTAACTTTGATTTCATTGTTCAAGTTTATTTGTACAGTATAGCGTCATATCATACAAGTAATAAATAAATAGCCTACATAAAAGGCATGCATCTACAGAAAATATGGAAAGTAGAGAAGAGCAGAGACTAAAGTAAATACATAATAGCAATAAGAACTAAAATACAAATAAATGATTTTATGAGAGTATAAAGGTCTTGAGGAAGTGAGTGTCTTGTGAACTTTGAGGTGTGCTAGGTTTGTAAATTGGGAGCATGTGTGATGTATCTTGTAGAGCCATTAAGAGCTCTATACATGGGGGCCAACTTCAGAGCAATGTTTGTCCTAAGATGAGGTCATTGATGATCCATGATTCCCCAGTTACTCCGCTGAGAACAAAGCTGAATCTTTTGAGGGGCTGTTAGGGATATTTCTCAGACACACAACTGAAAATCTGGCAGGAAAACTAGTTTACCTGTGTTGCTGCGAGCTTGTAATTCCTCTGTTATCAAAGCGTGTGATGAGGGATAAAAAAAAGTGCTCCACCTTTTGACTTATACTCTCTTGTCAAAATGAGCGACCCAATGTGAACTTTTGGGTGGGTCACTTCTCTTTCCAACAGTCCCCCTACACGCACCTCCCCTCTCCTACACAAAAAGGCACTACAAAATTAGATTTAAAGCAACATTTCTCTTGTGTCACATTATAGTTGTAATGACGAGCTGGACCTGCGATTATCTTCAAACATTAAACTTCCTGTTCACTTCTTTATCAGCGGCCCCACTTCCGTCTTCCTTCTTCAAGCACAACAATCCTGTGCTCCAACTTGGGAAGGGATGAGGACAGATGCTGTAAACACTGAATCAGCATGAGGCCTAATCACGCTTCAGGAACTGTGAAGTACCCATTCACCCAAACTACAAAAGAATGATTATGTTTTATGGACCAGAATTTGAGTTCGTTGTCAACAGTTTTCACAGGGATTATGAAATGCTCAGGAATGTTATAAACATTCTGCTTTGTTTTTTCTCATAACTTCCTCTCAATACCACAGTCTCAGCTGCTAAATGGAAACCTAGGAATGGACTGAGTCTATCATTTGAACATTAAAGGTTTCCCAACAAAAACTAGATCATCTGAATATTTCGGTCTCTTGGACCCTAAAATCATAATGACCACCTGAATCACACCAGAAACCTGCGTAAAGGAGGACACGGTGATTGTGACATAGCCCTTCATGGTTTTAATCTGCATTGTACTCATCTGGCAGCTGTTGCATGAAGTAACAGTAATTACCAGTAAGTGCTTGGAGCCAACTGGTTTCTGTTTTGTTTCTGGAACCCCTACTACATCTGTGCTGATCATCACAGAGCATATTACACATATTATTTAACTATTTCATTACATCCTGCACAGTCCTCAGTGTTTGAAAACCATGTGGTCCCTCTGGAGACAGTAAAGGTGGAGAATGCAGTTAATTTAAAGCTGCATTAAATTTTTTTGTTGTTGTTTATGTAATTGAATTTTGGGCAGCAGAACAAGATGTAAACATTATTATCATTTCCCCTATAATGTTGTCAACATGCCAGCTAAAAGTTGCATATTTACACACCTAGCAGAAACAGAGCAACATTAAGCATTAATTTAGTTTCAGGCCGTATGTACAGTCAAGTAAGTCTAATATTCACTCTCTTTTTAGCTCTGTTTTGGTCTCCACCTACAGCTTTTTCTTTTAGTTTTCCTCGTTCTGGATTATGGGGATGTCATTCATTGACATCCTGATGTCTTTAATCCGAGTCCCTTAAAGTCTGTTAACCATTACGCTCCAAGGTTCAGTACATGACATTATGAAACGCACCACTGAATCTTATATAGCTAATCAAGTAGACATTGCTTTTTCAGAGGCCCCTTGATCTGACTTTAAGACTGCACAAAGAGAGTACTGAGATTTAAAACCAGGACATTCTTGTTGTGCAGCCTGTCCCACCGGGATGTGCCGGGTCCTTCGACAGCGTAGACAGACAGTAACAAACCCTACCTTCTTTAACATCTGAAACTAGTACGTTTTACACATTCTTGGAATAAGTTGTTTTTCAGACCAAAGCTTTTGCTTTTGTACCATAATAAGTGGTGAGTAGAGTAGCCAAAAACTGTATTCAAGTAAAAGTTTACCCGAGTAGAAGTCATCAAAATAACTACTTGAGAGTACAAAAATACTTGAGTAGCGAGCAATTTAAGAAATAATACTGCATAATAGTACTAGTATACTAATAATACTAGATAACCGTGTCTGTTATGACATCCATATGTGCTATATATAGAGCGCCAACATGTCACTATGTCAATCAATGCATTTGTATGGACATTTTTTTTTATCAAACTAATGTGTGCTCCCTTTCCACTCTGCCAGGGATCGGGAAGTTCATAGCCCTGGACTTTGCACGCCGTGGGGCCCGTGTCATCCTAGCCTGTCGAAGCGAGGCCCGGGGGACAGCAGCACTTAAAGAAATCAAGGAGAAAACAGGAAACTCTGATGTCCACCTGCGTCTGGTGGATGTGTCTTCTCTGGATTCTGTCAGGGAATTTGCTAAGAGGATACTTGAGGAGGAGAAAGCTCTCCACATCCTCGTCAACAATGCTGGAGCTTCAGGTGATAAATACATCCACAACAGAAATGGAATTAATTGTTTTGAAGCTGCACTGGGCAGTTTTGTATTTTGGGGGATCACAAATATCAACAAGAGTTAACTGAATTTTGCAGATTTCAAAACCCAGAAACCATATAATGCAATACTACAAACATTACGTTTATTCATTGTTATAGGATTTGTACTCATTCTTAAACTTGTCTCTACCTGGACATTTCAGTAACAACATACCATTATGAAAACGTGAAGAAATACCCAAAAGAACACCCAGTCCTCACTTGCCCATCTGGCACACATCTGGAACCAATGATCACAATGTTCCTCTACAGTCTCTGAGTCTCTAACTTCCTCTATTCACTAAACATTAATCAAAGTTTTCCATTTGTTCCACAAGCCCTTCCAGCAGGTCCGGCCTTTCCTAACTATTTAACTATATTACTATATTTTAGTTTTTTCCCCTTACATCTAATTTGTTTGGTATGTGTACATGTCTGGTGGTGACTTTTGTGATGCTGTGATGAAATGCCTTGTGATTGTGCTGCAAACCAGGTATCGTTCTAAAATGAAAAAGACTTTGGCACACTGACAAGTGAGTGAACACTGACACAGCTCCAAAACAGTAAACAAGCTGTGATGCATCATTAGAAAATAATCCTAGATGACACCAACAACCGGTTAGTCCAGAGCAACACATTATGAATCTTATCTGACAAAAACATCTGTGGTTGTGGGTGGTTCCAGGTTTACCCCGGGAGTTAACCAAAGATGGGTTGGAAATTTCTTTTGCAACAAACCACCTGGGACCATTTCTTCTCACCAACCTGCTTCTTGGTAAGAAATGACGATTACACATCTGCCTGTCATTGTCATGACACACTGAATATTTTGTCTTCCACTTTCGCTTTCTCTGCATGTCTCTTTGCTTCCAGACCTGATGAAGCATTCAGCTCCGTCACGTATTGTCACTGTCAGCTCAGTCAACCATAAGAAGGGTACAGTGGACTTCTCTCATTTTCGCGGCGAGAACCTCACTTATGGACTGGATAAAGTCTACAACCACACTAAGCTGCACAATGTCATCTGTACCAATGAACTAGCACGCAGGCTACAAGGGACAGGTGGGCGCAAATCAAGATCCTTATGACCGTCACCCATTACTATACACTCTCAGTAAAAAGGTACTAAAATGCCCTATAAAAAGGTACAAGCACTTGTCACTGTAGTGGTACCCTAAAGGTACAAAAGCTAAGTAATATTTATTACTCATCCTTTCTCAACCAAATAGCTCTTGTCAGTGGTTCTTACAATAAAACCCACCATAATATTAATAATAATACTAATGATAATTAGAATTATCAATGTGATTGTGGTGTTTTTTATGGATTTATATATAAATTAATTAAAATCGGTAACTTGTTCATTTTTGTGTGTGCTTTGGGTCATGAACTGTAGGCCGTAATGAGCCATTGCTGAAGGGTACATGTATGTACATAATACAATACAATAATTCATGTGTACCTTTTTTTTACTTGTAAAAGGCACTTGTTACGTCCTCACGGGAACATGATTGTACCTTTGAGGGTACATTTGTGAAATTGTACCTTACAAAACAAAAACTTTACCGTCACTGTACCTTTATTTCTGAGAGTGAAGCTAATGCACTTTTAAATGCTGCACAAGATGTATGACAATGCAAATGAGAACAGTGGATGGATAATGATTTTTATCTATTTTAATGTCCATTTAGATGATTACAAAACACTGTATGTGACTTGTTTTGTGAACTGTTCTTAGTCAAACACTCAGAGGTTTACAATATGTATCCTCTGAATGAAAAGTCTCTATGAAGGAAGCAGTTGAAGGCGATTGATGATTCTAGCTTTTAGCAAAGTTTATTGCAGCTGAAACTGATTAAGTCATTTGAAAATATGAGAAAAAACACGGGAATACTTACAAATTTCTCTGTACTATGAATGTATGTATCTGTGTGTGTTTATGTACGTAGGTGTCACCGCAAACTCAGTCCACCCTGGTGTTGTCATGACAGAAGTGTTGAGACACTATTCATTAATGATTCGTTGTCTTTTCAACCTCGTTGGATTTTTCTTTTTCAAGGTGAGTACATTTTTATCATAGTCTCTGTCCACGGCATTTTTCCACTGTCATGTCATCAGCTTTGTAAACCGTCCAGGTCGAATGTGATTGGTTGCTCCTCCTGTTATCTAAATACGCTCACCTGTTGTTTCTGGACGGAGCAAACAGACTGGTTAGGCAGAATCATTATTGTGAATTTATATGAAGTCACCCATCACATCGGTAGTTGGCCTGCTGAGCTTGCTCAGTGTGACAGCTGCCTGGTATCTAAAGAATCTAGAAACAAGAGAGACTCAAATCTGATATTCCCTCAACTGGAGACACTATAATTTCTCCATGATAAACAGACCGTTGGCTGTAGTGTTGTGCCTAACTATCCACAGTAAAGATTTGTTGTTCTAATAATTAGCTTTGACCGCCAGAACACAAAACTCAAAGCAGATCGCCTGACAAACAAGTTGAAGTATTACCAAGTTTCACAGAACAGTGACAGAAAGCTCACAATATGAACTTAATTTAGAAAATGGTGTGTGTAATTCTACGAATCCTTTGTTCCCCAGAAACAGCTTTGTCCAATACTTCCAGTTAACCAAATGCAGAACATTTAGCACGAGGAATGCTAGGGCTGTTGGTTTTAGCGCTTTCTTTTGGCACATTGGATTCAGAATCAAACCATTAATGTGCAGTTGAAGCGCTTGCTCTCAGCTTTAAATCAAGTGTGTTTACATCCACACCAGATGAACATTCATAGACCCTAAAGTATTTTGACAAGTTCAAGGATAAGGCTGGTGATATTCTGTATTGTTGTTGTCGTCAACAAATCCCATGAAAAGACCAAAACCAATGAAGTGACCCTTCGCTAAGCCTGCCGCCTCTTCTAGTTACTGTTACTCAAACCTTCCAATCCAGCACGTATGCAGATTACAATGATAATGATGATTTTCCACTCAAAATCCAGGGTTTTTGAAACATTGGGGCCCTGACTTCAGACCAAAAGTAAAAGTAAAAGTTTTAAATGTGTGAGGCTGATGTGAGTGAAAATTAGGAACCTTTGAAAGGGTCTTATATGCATTAAATGGCTCCAAACATGATATAATCGACTATAGAAAATAGTCAGCGATACAATCTATGCAGAAGACGTGGAAATAAAAATAAAAAAAAGAGTTTTATTCTTATATTGAAGAATGTAGCTTTTAAAGATTCTTTATTGTGAGTGTTCTTCACTTTTACATGAGAAAAGTGAAACTACTTAAATGTAACTATGCATTTGGGAGCCAACAGTAACAACAGTTCAGCTTTGTTTTCTCTTCCAAATACCAAACTGGGTTTTTTTCCAATGTCCTCATTTCCCCCGATCTCAGTGATAAACTTCAGAAAAATGTTGTTATTACAAATAGGAATAATCAAACGCAAATAAGAGCCAAGTTGTAATAAAGCAGAACTATCCTTTAATCTCCTAATTGTTCAATTACACAAATACACTCAGCGACCTGGTTATACGAGACACACATAAGTCAGAGATCACACAAACTTCTCTGTATATAAACATATATAAACACTACGATATTTGCACCTGCAGGGATATCTATCTGTTTGTTTTGTTGACTGTACTCTCACGTTTCCTCTTCGCCATCCTTGTCTCCCTCTCAGTCTCCAGAGGAGGGTGCCGTCAGCTCAATCTACTGTGCCGTAGCAGAAGAAATGGAGGGGATAACTGGGAAGTATTTTGACTGCGACTGCTCCTTGCGTCTCCCCGCCCCATTAGCTCGAGACGCTGCCCTTGCGGTCAAGGACTTTGAGATCAGCGAGAGACTGACATCAAAGCTCTGACACAATTATCAGGCAAAAGAAGGCTTGATAAGAGACAAGGGGTCAAATTCCACCCTCTTACTGCACGTCTTGAGTAAACCACACTGCCATAACGTGCCTGCATAATCCTCAGGGGAGGTTTTGTGTATATATTTCTGTGTGAAAAACAGGCCAAATATGGTTAATCACTTAATAATAAAAAGTATTTTTTATATCAGCAGTTTTCACCTGTTTTGGGATAAACTATCCTACATGAAAAGGGTGAATGTGTTTTTCTTCTTTGGAACCTGTGAATCTCATTCAAGGATTGTGAGTGAGTGATATGAAAGCTAGAGAGATGCTGACACCATGTGGCCAACTCAAGCTGACGTGCTTTTTCAGAAATGACAACAGAAGCTTGAGTAAATGACACAATCACTTCCCTTTATTGAATGATTCATTAAAACACAATAAAACATTTGAGCATTCAGTGCTTTTTGAAGAATTTGTACAGCGTTTCGCCCCCTCCCGTCTTTGGCGTTCTCGTTATTTGGCTGCAAAGACAGAGATAGTGAGAGAACAGTATGGTTACCAAAGAGGTTTTTAATCAAAGCACTATCACTTGTATGTGTCTATTAATCGTCTTTGGATAATAAAATAAAATACAAGGCCATGCTGTGAGTCTGGCTACATCTTCCACCACTCAAACACTTGTACCTTTCTGACGTTGCTCCACTATTTCGTGGATGATCTCTTCGAGCACTGGAGCCACATGATCCAGCTGTTTGGGTGAAAGACGGACGGCAATCTCCACTGTTTTATCCTGGACACACAAAACAAATAGTAATGGTTTGCATTTAATGACTCAATTCAGCAACAATATTGGTTGTGTGTGTGTGTGTGTGTGTGTGTGTGTGTGTGTGTGTGGGGGGGGGGGTGCTTACAGGATTTCCACCATGTTCCACCTGAGGAAGCTGTTGGACTGTCACCTCCTCAAACTGACCATCCTCTGATCGAGGCTCCATGTCCTTTCTACCTTCTCGCTCCTGCAGCACAGGCACACAAACACAAAACAGACACATTTAGAAAAGAAAAAAGGAACATGTATGTCATACAGAATGGAAGTATGAAGAGCCACGATACCTACATTCATCACTTATATATAAACTCCTTTGTTTTCTTGTAACTTTATCACTCAAACTTTACTAAAACACCAAACTGCAACAATCATGAGAATTGGAATTCTGAATATTTTATTCCATCATTCCTGTTCAATCAAATGGACAAAATACTACTCACTTTTACTAAATAAGTCAGTATTGAGAGGTTGTTTTGCTACTCTGCAACTACTGACTACTTTCATTATTTATTAATCAAGGGATGAGCTGTTTTGGTTTATAAGACGACAGAGAGTACAGAAAAATGCCTATTTGTTTTGTTTTGTGCGACCAACATACCAAAAATGGTCAATTTACTGTAACAAGAGACAAACAAAAAGAAGCTGGAACAAAGGAAAGTCTGGAATTTTTGCATGAAAAATGAATTGATGGTGAAAAATGTTTGCTTATTATTTATATTATTTTTCTGTCGATTGCGTAATCACTTCAGATCTACTTGTAAAACGTTACATAATCAAAAGAACAGGACAAAATGGTGTAAGACAATACTCTTTTGAGAGTTTAGTCTTGGCACGATTACTCAGAAAAGACACTGTCCAATCCAACAGGAGCTGCTTACCTTCATCAGCATCATCTCCTTTGGACTGAAGAAGGTGATGTGTCCCTCTGTCCTCTCTGCCAGCAGCGCCACCAGGCACGCCAGCACCACACAACCAGCCACTGCTCTGCGCATGCTCATTCTGCTCTGTCCTGGACACATACACAGACACGCTTATACACATTCTGTACATAGGCATACATACGTTACGTACAACAGTTAAGGTCCAAACAAACCTACAGTGCAGTCAGTGTTTCAACATGAACAGGGGTGAGTGGCACTGAGGCCAGGCCACTTGCAGGCATTTTTAGCAGTGGGAAAGAGAGAAGACAGTCAAAATAGGTCAACATAAAGTATTTCACATGAGGTTGAATGTTTGTGTGTGTGTGCCAGAAACAATAACTGAGTTTGGAGGAAGGACACAAGGGATCTCAGGTCATTATGCAAGGGAGAGGTTGACAAATAGATAATAGATAGGAAAAGAGAGAGGCGGGAGTTGGGGGGGCATTGGAAGTAACAAAATGCTCCACTGACAAGCAAGATAAGAGGCCAGAGTGGACCAGCCATTCTTACAACAGCAAGACAGCTCTGTACACAAATGTAATAGAAAGGAAACCATAAGGAGGGGAAAGAGAAGGGCAACAGAGAGCGAGGGAGAGACGAAGAAGAGAAAAGTCATATTTTACTCACGTTCCGCGTAAGCCTCGGTCAGTTGCTGAAGGAGGAGTGCTTTAAGATGAACAGAGCTCCACTGGTCTGAGCGTCAGCTTGTCCCAGTCAGCCTTTATATCAAGCCCTCTCCTGATCCCTGAGCTTTTTTACTGTCCTCCCTCACATCCGCTCCTCAACAGACTCCTTCAAGCACTCTCCTCCATGCTCCTAGAGACACACATATTGGTCAGGAATCTGGCTTTTTATTAGGGCAATAAGCTCACCACGCTGTATGTATGCGGGCCTTTGACGAGACTGACAAAATGACACATTGATGAGAAACCCTGTAGTGTCTGCAGTCACATGCTCTACTCATACTGAATGAATCTGATTTCTTTATTTGTAGAATTGGATGACAAACAAGCAAATTTGTAGTATTTTAACCTTAAAACATCTTAGAAATAACATAAAACTAACTAATTCATAACTCATCTTAAAATAGACTCCTGCTAACAGAGGAACAAAGTTCAATCTGTATGTGACTTTCATTTGGGTCACAAAGTTAAATACTGAAAAACATTATTGTGATTAATGTCCTGGACTTCAATTGTGTGTGTCTGTGTGTGTGTGTGGGTGTGGGTGTCAGCCAGGGGACGAACCGTCTCAGAGAGGTCAGTCATAAATTCTCTGCTCTAAACTAATATCCAACACAATGCAACATTTATGACCTGCCAGTAATTTATACTTGTGTACAAACAGACCCGCATGCAGCCGTTCCTTGGAAACCTCATGGCTCTAAAGAACTTTAATGATGCTTTTCCCTAAATATGACACTTAACTGTTTTCCTGCATGACGGTGACATGTTATCGCAGGCTGTCTCTATGCTGCTGTCAGAATACTCTGCAGGAGTGGACTATTAAAAATATTACCACCGTTGTATCCGGTTTACTGCCATTCAAGTACATGAGTACAGCTTTGTATCTCATCTGTAGCACTTCTTGTAACACCACAACAATGACGTTCAAGCTCTCGTTACATTTTTCCATCACCAAATGTTAGGCGTTTTATAATAAGCATGGAATTTTTTTCATACATATATACCTGTCTAGTAAAGTTATATTTTTTCTAGCTTGTTAAATTTGTATTAAAGTCCAAATCTTCATGATGAATAGGCATACAACTATCCTATGTGAGAGACATGACAATGACATATTTTGTTTTTAATCCGCACTTTAACCTTAGAGTCAGTATTTTATTTCAAACCCAGTGTGTTGGAGTACAAAATCACTGCAAATACATCTCTTACTGGTTACTGCACTGACTGAGTACAGCATTTGTATGGGACTCTCCATTTAAAGGACAAGTCTGGCAATCTTCTATGTTGTTCTTATTAAGACAAAAAAAACCCAGAAATAATTATACCAACAAGTATTGTCTGTGTAGCCATAGCCTGATATTGTTTATTAGTTAGTTGTTTAGTTGATCGACAGAAAATTCTGCAAATATTTTAAGAATTGTTAGAAAGTTTAAGGAATTTTTTTTAACAAAACAGCAAAAAGTCCCTGTTTCCAGCTTCAAAATTGTGAATATTCACTAATCTTCTGAGTCTTCAATGATAGTAAATTGAATATCTTTGTATTTTGGACTGCTGGTCAGACAAAACCTGGCATGTGAAGGTGTCACCTTGGACTTTGAGAAACTGTGACCGACATTTTCCAGCATTTTCGACTAATAAACAATAATAAAAAAATAAATTTAAAAAATCAGCAGATTAATTGTTGATGAAAATAATAGTTGCAGCCATAGCATGTGTCCAGAAACTGCACTGTTTACTGCTGTTTGACTAGTGTTTACTAAAACCTACAGAGTCCAGCTCTTTTAGAAAATATGATTAGAAAATAGAAAATATTATAAAATATGACCTATTTTTAAAGCCCCTATACACCCCATGGACAGCTTTTTAAAAACTAAACCTTCATGATGACTTTTGTTAATCAGCACTTTAACTTTATACAGAGCCAAAACCACTGAAAATGTGTCTCTTTCTGCTCACATTTATAAAGGTGACACATGTTTATCCCATGTGTTTGGGCCAATATTTAGTATATTTATTGATGTTCTTCTCATGAGATTTAAGAAAAATATAAAACAACCCCAGCCTCTCCCTGCGATATTTAACTCTACCTCAGCACATGCACGTCTGATGTACACACCACGTGTGTAAACTGACTTCCTGCTCTGTATCCAGGAGGCGGGGTCTTCTCGGCCGTCTTCTCGCGTTGTTTGGCGGGTCTCGCGGTGTTTGGGCGCTGTGAGAGTTGGCAGAAACGTGTGAACTCCGTCTTTCCCCCCGAGCCGCCGGAGCCGAGCAGACGCGCCCTGAGTGCTGCTGCTGCTGCACAGATTTCCCAATCATGGTAAGGGGAAAAAAAGTGCCGCTGGGCGTTTGGACCTCGTTAAGAAGTTTATCATTGTGGGAGACGGGCGAAAACTCTTTAAATAGACCGACGATTTAAACGAAAATGGCTGTTTTTGACTATGTCAACTGTTGGAGGCCTTTCGACATGAGCTGAGCGGATAGCCGCCTTAGCTGAAATGTGCGCCGTTAATTTAAACATTTAACTACAGAGATGTGACTGTAAGTCGCAGTCATGCAGGTGAAAACCAGCCGATTGTCATTTTTAGTGCACGTTAGCTAGTTATTAGTCGGCGGCCGCGGGCTAACGGAGCTAGCTGCGCGGCTCTGACCCGCGCGGGCCCCGGTCGACACGTGGGTCCGTCATGACGACAACGTGGGTGCGTGGAAAAAAAAAAAAAAAAGTTGCGGTGTTGTGTTGCGCATCCAACACGAACTAATAAACACAACACACCGCATTTAGACACGGGATTGACCAACAAAACAACTTTAGCCGCGGTGCTACCACGTGAAGGGGTGAGCACGTGGGAGCCGCACGGTAAACACGGTGCGATCGTTTTACCTGAGCTGTACCTGGTCCTCGGTGTGTGCGTGTGTCTCTGATCCGACGCGTTTTCCCCCCCCGCAGGTGCTGCTGCACGTGTTGTTCGAGCACGCGGCGGGCTACGCGCTGTTCGCCGTCAAAGAGGTGGAGGAGATCGGCATGCTGCTCCCTCAGGTGGGTCCTCTCTTCTTCACTGCTTTTTTTTTTTAAGAGGAAAAAAAAAAACCTGTTTTCCGGTTGCAGCCAGAGGTAACAGCGCAGGTGTGTGTGTTTTCAGGTGGAGGAGAGCGTGCTGAGCATCGGGAAGTTCAACAACATGGTGAGCCTGGCCGCCTTCTTCCCCTTCAAGTCGGCCCAGGCTGCTCTGGAGAACATGAACGCCATTTCTGAAGGCAAGCTCGCTTCCTGCCCCCCCCAGTGGCTCTGCTGGTGTCCTCGGCTGTAATGATGTTTAAATATCTGTCAATCCACTGAGTTTCTGTGCTGACAACTTCATGTAAAACCTGAACATCCGAGGAGAATGTGGTTCAAGATGCTGACCTGACAATAGAGGATCTGTAACATTTGATATGACAAGTATTTAATACATAATTGATGTAGATTTTAGATGAATTAACTAGTTTGTTATCTAATTCACTATTTATTTGCAGTAGGTAAACATAACTTTTTATTGAACAGGAAAAAATCTAATCATCTCAATAGAGGATTGATCTGATGTTTGGTTTTTAAAATCACTATCCACATTATTTGCAGTTTCCATATTTTTTAATTGGCTAATTGATTTTAAAAATTAAAAATAATTAAAAAAAATCAAAGTCAGGTCACATCTTTTCAAATGGCTTTGCTGCAGCATTAAGCTTCATTTCAACAAAGTACACAGATAAATGAGTGGTCTCCTCTCCTTCATGCAGGTGTGGTTCATGCTGACCTGAAGTTGTTCCTGGAGACAAACCTGCCCCTCTCTGGGAAGAAGAAAGCCGTGTTGGGGGTTTCCGATTCCAAGATCGGAGCAGCGTTACAAGAAGAATTTACAATTTCCATCCAGACCGGTGGGGTGGTGGCAGAGATAGGCAGAGGTGAGGATGCCGCTTGACAATTTTTTTTAATATAGGAATTTCAAAGCAAGTAGGGTTTGTTTTTTTTAGGACTAAAGCATAATAATTAATAATTAGAAGTAATGTGGCCTGTTGTGATGTAAATTTGTGATCCTGAAACCCATGAAGGCTCATACTGAAAATCTGAACAGCCACTGGTAACGTGCTGTTCTGCTACTGTTCCACTTAACTCCAACAAACCCTTTCTTTACCTGTCACCTGTCCTGTCAGGTGTGCGTCTGCACTTCCACTCCCTGGTGAAGGGTCTGACCGGCCTGGCTGCCTCCAAGGCACAGCTCGGTCTCGGCCACAGCTACTCCAGAGCTAAAGTCAAGTTCAATGTGAACAGGGTCGACAACATGATCATCCAGTCCATTGCTCTGTTGGATCAGTTGGACAAGGACATCAACACTTTCTCCATGCGTGTCCGGTAAGACTTCCTACATTACACCACTAAAACAAAAGATGCATCTAATGATTAAGATGAAACCTTGCAGATAAAATACTAAAACCTGCTTCTGACATTACTCTGCGGCCTCTTGTGTTTTCTTTTCTAACCATCTCTGCCTTGTGTCTGCAGTGAATGGTACGGCTACCACTTCCCAGAGCTGATCAAGATCGTGTCAGACAACTCAATGTACTGCCGCCTGGCTCAGCTCATCGGAAACAGGAAGGAGCTGTCGGAGGAGAGTCTGGAGAGCCTGGAGGAGGTGGTGATGGACAGCGCCAAGGCCCAGGCCATCCTGGACGCCTCGCGCTCCTCTATGGGTCAGCAAACAAATCTTTTAATTCTTTAGACATTATGTACAAATGTTAAGGCACCGAGTATTTGTCACTTTATGATATCTGTCTACACAGCACCTGGACATTGGCAGACTCATGTTTTAAATCACACGTTACCACACCATGCCCCTTATATGCCCACCATGGACCAATAATCGTCCTTGGTGCCTAACACAGGGGGGCAGAGTAACTCTCTCATAAACCTGTAGTGAAGGCAACAATCCTCACTGCGGATCCTGTCGGGAGAAACAACCACAACTTGCATTTGATTCTCCAGTGTAAACGTAGATAGTTGAAGCATCACCCATGGTACTAATTAAAGTGTGTCAGGCGTAGAAGTATCCCTCCGCTCAACAGTCTCCTGTTTGATCCTCTCCAGGTATGGACATCTCTCCCATTGACCTGATCAACATAGAGCGATTCTCAGATCGTGTAGTGTCTCTGGCTGCCTATCGGCTGGAGCTGCAGGAGTACCTGCGTTCCAAGATGAGCCAGGTGGCTCCAAATCTGGCAGCATTAATCGGTGAAGTGGTACGTAAAGGTTTAATTTGTTCATATTTATTCTGTGTTAAATGGGACCAATGATGTATCAAAATCTGTCAATCCACTGAATCTATGTGTTGACAAAATATGTTGCTGATGGTCCTAATATAATTTGCCCAGCTTACACCGAAATCAAATCCTAGATCCTAAATCCTAAATAGGAGCTCCTCTCGAGCTATTTGTACGTCAGTGAGATTGACGCCACTTTCTTTTCTTTTAGGTGGGAGCTCGTCTGATCTCCCATGCTGGAAGTCTAACCAACCTGGCCAAGTACCCGGCCTCCACCGTCCAGATCCTGGGAGCAGAGAAGGCCCTGTTCAGGTACTGGGGCACCCCCTCCCTGCTGGGGAAACAAGTGGCTACAGTGATGGCAGGGCTGGGCTGGAGCAGAGCAGGGTGACCGGAGGGGACGAAACTCTAAAGTCTCCTCTGGAGGGATCCCTCTCGCCCTAATGCACCCCCACAGTCTGAGCAGCCACCCACAGCACTGAGGTAGAAAATCTGAAGAGATAGTTAAAGCTCATGCAACTGAGTCCTGTTTGTGGTCTTGTTTTCCTCCTGAAGTGCATTTTAATTTGTCAAACTAGCATTAAGCCTGATAAAAGGGCACTTTGAACTGATGAGGTTTAGCAATAAACCCACAACTAAAATATAATGAATACCAACCTGAAATCCATGGACTCAACAGGTAGTTGATACATTAGTGGCCACAATTTAATAGCCATCTGTGTTTATATGCACTCCGGTAATCTTGCATTCATGAAATGTCCTTTTTTGTGTTTAAGCACCTCCTTTTAAGGCTCAGAACTTTTTTTACAAATGTTCTCATGTTTAGTAGTTTGTCCACAAGGTGGGGCTGTTCAGTCATTGTGGACTAGAGCTGCTTGCACCTAGGTGTAATTTACTAATGAGAAAACACATTTGCTTACACCTATATCACTTTTGTAAGTGGTATAGATGCACTTGTTGACCAAGGACTTCAGACTTCCTATTGAATAACATTTTACTGTTTAACTGTGCATCCTGAATGTGAAATCAGCAGTTTCTTCCTCACAGAGCCCTAAAGACTCGTGGCAACACCCCCAAGTATGGGCTCATCTTCCACTCGACCTTCATCGGACGTGCTGCTGCCAAGAACAAAGGCCGCATCTCCAGATATCTGGCAAACAAGTGCACCATCGCCTCCCGCATTGACTGTTTCTCTGGTGAGCGATTAGACCGTGTAAACCGCTTAAAATTCATGGGGCATAATTGCAATGATGCTCATATTTTTCGTCAACAGTATTCATCCCTTGGGTTGATGTTGATAATCTAATTCCTGAGCAAAGCCACAAGTCTGTCAAGACACTTAGGCCTACTGTAATCTTCTGCTGGCTTTGATTAATTTTATTTTTTTACTGACTTTGTTACAGAGGTACCCACGTGTGTGTTCGGTGACAAGCTGCGAGCACAGGTGGAAGAGCGCTTGTCTTTCTATGAGACCGGCGATGTGCCACGCAAGAATGTGGATGTCATGAAAGAGGCCGTCAAAGAGGTGAGCTGATAAAAATGTTTGTTCGAGCCGCAGGGTGGTGCACTAAAACAGGACATGGATCAATTAAGTGAATTAGTAGAGTTTGTCATTGCTGTGAATGATGACAAGTCTTTCCCTGACATCACGGTGAGGGTGCAAACTGATTTAATGAGCCTGACGCAGCATTGATTCTTTACCAAACGCCCGCTGGCCTCACCCTGATTGTAATTACATCACGTTTTTCCTCTCGTCTTAGGCTACTGACGTCGCTGCCGAGATCAAGCGGAAACTAGAGAAGAAGGAAAAGAAACGCAAGAAGCGTGAAAAGAAGTTGCAAGAACTTGAAGGGAACGGTGAAGCCAACGGCGACGCTGAGGTGAGCGTTCATTGTGGTGCCCGGCCGCGCATGTTTAGATTTGAGATTTGACCCACACGTGGTCCTGTCTCAGTGTACGACATGCTATATCAGCCTGACTCCGAACCATTGGCTGGTCCCAAACAATGGACCAGATCACTGAAGTGAGTCAGACATCGCAGCCACTTAAATGGTGTATTAGACATTTCAGGCTGGCTTTGAGTACAAAAATCAATACTGTCACTTAGCTTTCCCTGACCGTGTTTTCTTTTTACGTCGCTGCAGGTGGAGAATGGAGAAGTGGACACAACTGTGGTTAAGAAGAAAAAGAAGAAACAAGCGGCCGAAGAGGTGGAGGTCCCAGCAGAGGAGGCCCCTGCTGCAGAGAACGGAGCAGAGGACACCCCGGCGAAGAAGAAAAAGAAACGAAAAGCTGAGGAGGCAGAGGAAGCTGCTGCTCCCGCCACAGATAACGGAGCAGAGGAAACAGATACTCCAGCCAAGAAGAAAAAGAAACGAAAGACTGAAACCACAGAGCCTGAGCCGGCAGAGCCAGCAGAAACACCTGTGTCTGAGAAGAAAAAGAAGAAGAAAAAAGAGACTGCCAACTAGAGACTGGTCAAAGACTGAATCTTTATTTTTTATGTACAGTTTATTTTTATTCATTTTTTCTCATCTGAAGCTAGGTCATGTAAGCAGCTTTATGTTGTACTGTCCTTTTTTTTGGCAACCTCAAAGCAGGTTAGACTGCAAAGAAATGCTTATAACTGTGCCTTGAAATCAGTGAAATGTACTTGTACTTCTGTAAATAAATTGTCTATCAATTCAACTTTTTGTTAAGTTAGTTCTGTCGTGTTTTATTGGTGTGAATGCTGAAAGTACAACATACGTTCTACATACATTCTAAAAATGTATTCTTTAGACCGCTTTTTTTGCGAGTCTCCTTCCACATTTTTCAACGTAGAAACTTCATTTGTACATCAAAACGTTCAGCTCACTTAGGACATTGCTTGTGTTCAACTTTTTCATAACATTAATTTTTTCCAAAATATTCAGGCGTACCAGCCAAGAGCTGCATATACTGCAATGTTAACTGAGACCAGAAAGTTGAGGAGTGAGACGGGGAAAGTGCTGCGGCCATCACCATGGCAACCACTGACCGCAGCCTATGACACACACACACAGGATTTTTACATTTTTTAACTTTCTCAAGCATTTTTCAAGTCTAATCTGCTCATGCTTACTTTCAGGTGTCAACTTTATTCAAACCACAAAATGTTGTACATCTTTTATACATTCTTAGTTTTAGATAGATTACTTTATTCATCCCCGAAGGGAAATTAGGTCATCGTAGCAGCCGGTATATTTAAATACAAAGTTTTTTTAGTTTTTAGTTTTATTCAACTTTTAACTCCCATTCATAAGATTTACACCATTTACCACTTTCCTAGTCCAGTCTGACCAAGGACTGAGACGGCAGGTAACAGCAGCTGGTGGACGTTACTGTGCATTAACTTGCAGTAGTGAATCCCAGGGCTCAAACTGTGGACCCTTAAACTGATGTTGAGTATAGGACTACTGGGGATGCACAGCTGAAGGAAATCTCAAAACTAGGGCTGCTTCACACACACACACACACAGGAGTTTGCCATTTTTAGACTTTTTCAAGCATTTTTCAAGTCTAATCTGCTCATTTATACTTTCAGGTGTGAACTCTATTCAAACCAGAAAATCTTGAAGATCTTATATACATACTCCCTTTTATTCAACTTTTATCTCCCATTCATAATATTTAGACCATTTCTCACTTTTCTTACTAATTGATACTCCCTCCAGCTACTTCAACCAAATTCAATCCAGCAGTCCGGTTTAGTGCCAGCCTTTTAACAAACATTCAACTATTCCACATCTTTCACATCACATCTTTGTTGTTTTTTGTCATTTTTGTTGTTTATAGTGTCGTTTTTTGTTGATTCTGTTGTTTATAGTGTGGTGTTTTGTTGTTTTTTGTTGTTTATATTGTTTTTTGTCGTTTTTGTTGTTTTTTGTTGTTTATAGTGTCATTTTTGTTGTTTTTTGTAGTTTATAGTGTCGTTTTTGTTGTTTTTTGGTCGTTTTGTTGTTTATAGTGTCGTTTTTTGTTGTTTACAGTGTAGTTTTTTTGGTCGTTTTTTGTTGTTTATAGTGTCGTTTTTGTTGGGTTTTTTGGTCGTTTTTGTCGTTTGTTGTTGTTTATAGTGTCGTTTTTTGTTGTTTATAGTGACTTTGTTGGTCATTTTTGTCATTTTTGTTGTTTTTTTGGTCGTTTTTGTTGTTTTTTGTTGTTTATAGTGTCGTTTTTGTTGTTTTTTCGTCGTTATTTTGTTGTTTTTTGTTGTTTATAGTGTCGTTTTTTGTCGTTTTTGTTTTTATAGTGTCTTTTTTTGTTATTTATAGTGTCGTTTTTGTCGTTTTTGTATTTTGTTATTTATAGTGTCGTTTTTGTTGTTTATAGTGTCGTTTTTTGTCGTTTATAGTGTCGTTTTTGTTGTTTATAGTGTCGTTTTTGTTGTTTTTTGTCGTTTTTGTTGTTTGTTTGGTCGTTTTTGTTGTTTTTTGTTGTTTATAGTGTCGTTTTTGTTGTTTTTTCGTCGTTTTATTGTTGTTTTATTTGTTGTTTATAGTGTCGTTTTTGTCAATTTTTTTGTTTATAGTGTCATTTTTTGTTGTTTTTTGTTATTTATAGTGTCGTTTTTGTTGTTTTTACGTTGTTTTTTTGTTGTTTTTTGTTGTTTATAGTGTCGTTTTTTGTCGTTTTTGTTTTTATAGTGTCGTTTTTTGTCGTTTTTGTTGTTTATAGTGTCTTTTTTTGTTGTTTTTTGTTATTTATAGTGTCGTTTTTGTTGTTTTTACGTCGTTTTTTTGTTGTTTATAGTGTTGTTTTTTGTCGTTTATAGTGTCGTTTTTGGTTGTTTATTTTGTCGTTTTTGTTGTTTTTTGGTCATTTTTGTTTTTTGTTCATTTTTGTTGTTTATAGTGTCGTTTTTTGTTGTTTTTTGTTGTTTACAGTGTTGTTTTGTTTTTTGTCAGTTTTGTTGTTTATAGTGTTTGTTTTGTTGTTTATAGTGTCGTTTTTGTTGTTTTTTGTTGTTTATAGTGTCGTTTTTGTTGTTTATAGTGTCGTTTTTGTTATTTTTTCTTGTTTATAGTGTCGTTTTTGTTGTTTATCGTGTCGTTTTTTGTCGTTTTTGTTGTTTTTTCTTGTTTATAGTGTCGTTTTTGTTGTTTTTTTGTCATTTTTGTTGTTTATAGTGTCGTTTTTTGTTGTTTTTTGTTGTTTATAGTGTCGTTTTTGTTGTTTATAGTGTCGTTTTTGTTGTTTATAGTGTCGTTTTTTGTCGTTTTTGTTGTTTTTTGTTTATAGTGTCGTTTTTGTTGGGTTTTTTGGTCGTTTTTGTTGTTTATAGTGTCGTTTTTGTTGTTTTTTGTTGTTTATAGTGACGTTTTTGTTGTTTTTTTGGTCTTTTTTGTTGTTTATAGTGTCTTTTTTTGTCTTTTTTGTTTATCGTGTCGTTTTTGTTGTTTTTTGTCATTTTTGTTGTTTATAGTGTCGTTTTTGTTGTTTTTTCATCGTTTTTGTTGCTTATAGTGTCGTTTTTTGTCGTTTTTGTTGTTTTTTTGTAGTTTTTGTTGGTTTTTTGGTCGTTTTTGTTGTTTATAGTGTCGTTTTTTGTCTTTATTGTTGTTTATAGTGTCGTTTTTCTTGTTTACAGTGTCGTTTTTTGTTGTTTATAGTGTCGTTTTTGTTGTTTCTTGCTGTTTTTTTGTAGTTTTTGTTGGTTTTTTGGTCGTTTTTGTTGTTTATAGTGTCGTTTTTGTTGTTTTTTTTTTCGTAGTTTTTGTTGTTTATAGTGTCGTTTTTTGTTGTTTTTTGTTATTTATAGTGTCGTTTTTGTTGTTTATAGTGTCGTTTTTGTTGTTTTTACGTCGTTTTTTTGTTGTTTATAGTGTTGTTTTTTGTCGTTTTTATTTTTTTATAGTGTTGTTTTATGTTGTTTTTTGTTGTTTATAGTGTCGTTTTTGATGTTTTTTGGACGTTTTTGTCGTTTTTTGTTTATAGTGTCGTTTTTTGTCGTTTTTTGTCGTTTTTATCGTTTATAGTGTCGTTTTTGTTGTTTATAGTGTCGTTTTTATTGTTTTTTTGTCATTTTTGTTGTTTTTTTGTCATTTTTGTTGTTTATAGTGTTGTTTTTGTTGTTTATAGTGTTGTTTTTGTTGTTTATAGTGTCTTTTTTTGTTGTTTATAGTGTCGTTTTTGTTGGTTTTTGGTCGTTTTTGTTGTTTATAGTGTCGTTTTTGTTGTTTTTTTGGTCGTTTTTGTTGTTTATAGTGTTGTTTTTGTTGTTTTTTGTTGTTTATAGTGTCGTTTTTGTTGTTTACCGTGTCGTTTTTTGTCGTTTTTGTTGTTTTTTGTTGTTTATAGTGTCGTTTTTTGTTGTTTATAGTGTCGTTTTTGGTTGTTTATTTTGTCGTTTTTGTTGTTTTTTGGTCGTTTTTGTTTTTTGTTCATTTTTGTTGTTTATAGTGTCGTTTTTTGTTGTTTTTGTTGTTTTTTGTTTATAGTGTCGTTTTTGTTGGGTTTTTTGTTATTTATAGTGTCGTTTTTGTTGTTTTTACGTTGTTTTTTTGTTGTTTTTTGTTGTTTATAGTGTCGTTTTTTGTCGTTTTTGTTTTTATAGTGTCGTTTTTTGTCGTTTTTGTTGTTTATAGTGTCTTTTTTTGTTGTTTTTTGTTATTTATAGTGTCGTTTTTGTTGTTTTTACGTCGTTTTTTTGTTGTTTATAGTGTTGTTTTTTGTCGTTTTTGTTTTTTATAGTGTTGTTTTTTGTTGTTTTTTGTTGTTTATAGTGTCGTTTTTGATGTTTTTTGGACGTTTTTGACGTTTTTTGTTGTTTATAGTGTCGTTTTTTGTCTTTTTTGTCGTTTTTATCGTTTATAGTGTCGTTTTTGTTGTTTATAGTGTCGTTTTTATTGTTTTTTTGTCATTTTTGTTGGTTTTTCGTCGTTTTTGTTGTTTATAGTGTCGTTTTTGTTGTTTTTTTGGTCGTTTTTGTTGTTTATAGTGTCGTTTTTTGTCGTTTTTGTTGTTTTTTGTTGTTTATAGTGTCTTTTTTTGTTGTTTATAGTGTCGTTTTTGTTGGTTTTTCGTCGTTTTTGTTGTTTATAGTGTCGTTTTTGTTGTTTTTTTGGTCGTTTTTGTTGTTTATCGTGTCGTTTTTTGTCGTTTTTGTTGTTTTTTGTTGTTTATAGTGTCGTTTTTTGTTGTTTATAGTGTCGTTTTTGGTTGTTTATTTTGTCGTTTTTGTTGTTTTTTGGTCATTTTTGTTTTTTGTTCATTTTTGTTGTTTATAGTGTCGTTTTTTGTTGTTTTTTGTTGTTTACAGTGTTGTTTTGTTTTTTGTCAGTTTTGTTGTTTATAGTGTTTGTTTTGTTGTTTATAGTGTCGTTTTTGTTGTTTTTTGTTGTTTATAGTGTCGTTTTTGTTGTTTATAGTGTCGTTTTTGTTGTTTTTTCTTGTTTATAGTGTCGTTTTTGTTGTTTATCGTGTCGTTTTTTGTCGTTTTTGTTGTTTTTTCTTGTTTATAGTGTCGTTTTTGTTGTTTTTTTGTCATTTTTGTTGTTTATAGTGTCGTTTTTTGTTGTTTTTTGTTGTTTATAGTGTCGTTTTTGTTGTTTATAGTGTCGTTTTTGTTGTTTATAGTGTCGTTTTTTGTCGTTTTTGTTGTTTTTTGTTTATAGTGTCGTTTTTGTTGGGTTTTTTGGTCGTTTTTGTTGTTTATAGTGTCGTTTTTGTTGTTTTTTGTTGTTTATAGTGACGTTTTTGTTGTTTTTTTGGTCTTTTTTGTTGTTTATAGTGTCTTTTTTTGTCTTTTTTGTTTATAGTGTCGTTTTTGTTGTTTTTTGTCATTTTTGTTGTTTATAGTGTCGTTTTTGTTGTTTTTTCATCGTTTTTGTTGCTTATAGTGTCGTTTTTTGTCGTTTTTGTTGTTTTTTTGTAGTTTTTGTTGGTTTTTTGGTCGTTTTTGTTGTTTATAGTGTCGTTTTTTGTCTTTATTGTTGTTTATAGTGTCGTTTTTCTTGTTTACAGTGTCGTTTTTTGTTGTTTATAGTGTCGTTTTTGTTGTTTCTTGCTGTTTTTTTGTAGTTTTTGTTGGTTTTTTGGTCGTTTTTGTTGTTTATAGTGTCGTTTTTGTTGTTTTTTCGTAGTTTTTGTTGTTTATAGTGTCGTTTTTTGTCGTTTTTGTTGTTTTTTGTCATTTTTGTTGTTTATAGTGTGATTTTTGTTGTTTATAGTGTCATTTTTGTTGTTTATAGTGTCGTTTTTGTTGTTTTTTCGTCGTTTTTGTTGTTTATAGTGTCGTTTTTTGTTGTTTATAGTGTCGTTTTTGTTGGGTTTTTTGGTCGTTTTTGTCGTTTTTTGGTCGTTTTTGTTTTTGTTGTTTTTTGTTGTTTATAGTGTCGTTTTTGTTGTTTCTTGCTGTTTATAGTGTCGTTTTTGTTGTTTTTTCGTCTTTTTTTTGTTTATAGCGTCGTTTTTTGTTGTTTATAGTGTCTTTTTTTGTTGTTTTTGTTGTTTATAGTGTCTGTTTTGTTGTTTCTTGGTCGTTTTTTGTCTTTTTTTGGTTTTCATAGTGTTGTTTTTGGTCATTTCTTTGTTTTTCTATCGTTTTTGTTGTTTATAGTGTCGTTTGTGTTGTTTTTTTGTTGTTTTTTTGTCGTTTTTGTTGTTTATAGTGTTGTTTTTTGTCTTTTTTTCTTTTTTATAGTGTTGTTTTTGGTCGTTTCTTTGTTGTTTTTCTTGTTTTTCTTATTTTGTTTTTTTTAGTTTTTTTGGTCGTTTTTGTTCATAGGGCCGTTTTTTGTCTTTTTTGTCGTTTTTGTTTGTCGTTTATAGTGTCGTTTTTTTGTCGTGTTTTTGTTGTTTTTGTTCTGGAGTTTGACATTTTTTGACTTTTTCAAGCAATATGAGTAATGGGCTTGGGTTACATATCTTACTGACATGTTAACCTTCATAAAATAACCAGTCTGACCAACGACTGAGACAGCAGTTAACAGCAGTTTTTCAAGCATTTTTCATGTCTAATCTTCTAATTCATACTTTCATGTGTAAACCAGAAAATCTTGTACATATTTAATGCATTTTGTTTTTTTCAACTTTAACTCCCATGCATAATATTTAGACCGTTTCCCACTTTTCTTTCTAATTCATACTCCCTCCAGCTGCTTCAAGCTAGTTCAAGCCAGCAGTCCAGTTTAGCGTCAGCCTTTCAACAAACGTTCAACTATCCTCTTTCATACATTGCTGATATTATTCAACTTTTCGTGCTCAACTTCAGGATTCCAGTTTAGCATCAGCCTTTCAGCAGTCAGCATTCACACTGCAATTTCTTCAGAAATTGCCTTTTCTAGTTGGTTTTGATGTTCTCTCACTAGGGCAGTTTACATATAATTTTTAGTACTTCCATCTTTTCACATCATTTGACTATTTCAGTACTATTAGCTGGCACTTTGTACCCCACTTCTCATAAGCCTTAGGTCTGATTACAGTGCTGCTCATAATTCAAATGGTGGCGCTGTGTCACACTTGACATGAATGCCACTTATATTTATTTTGTCACACTGAAATGTTACAATAGTGTTTTTCTTCAGGACCTAGATTTTTTTTTTCAGATTTCCAGTGTCTGTAAAAGGATGATGCAGTATTGGTTACTAAGGTTTACTGATGTGTTACTTCCACAAATTAAACAAGGGTGAGGTGCAGGCACATCTAACGTTGGTTATATTTGCTCTATAAGTCTTAAGCAGACTATAGATGACTTAGTCAGGAATTAATGACATCTCAGTAAAAACCTGTAAGCACAGGCACAACCAATGTTAATGCTCTATTAAATGTCATGTAACAGCATCCTGAAACGTACACACCTAAATGCAATGCAGCACACATTAATGTAATTAACTACATCTGTTAAGTTAAATATGCAGCAGCTTCAGTGTTATCTGTAACTCTAAACGTGTGTGTGTCGAACAGCGTCTCATGTCCTGCAGTTGTATTCAGCTGTATGACAATAGTGAGTAGCTGCCTGTAAATTGACTAAGTTGATTGAAATGGAGACAATAAGAGAAACACGTCTCACGTAAAGCTGCAGAAAAATGACACGACATCAGTGCCAACAGTAAAAGATACAAATGAATTTTACCTTAACACTATAAAACACAGCTCAGCAGATACAGGATGTTGGAGGGGCTGGAGCTATGTGTAATGATATGAAAAGGATCCACACACTTCGATTAATTAATATTGCAAACAAGTGTGTGGATACTTTTCCATCATAAATCTGAACAAAAAGGAAACATTAGGAGCTACACACGGTTAATGTTTATTGCAGTATTATTGAATTGGACTGGCTAATAAATAACTACTATATTAAGTAAAAACTAAATGTAGTCCTTTCAGTGTTGTTAGATTGTTTTCCAGTTACTGGCACTTGTAATTTTATCTTTCAGCATCAGATAATATCACTGCCACGTTAAGCTTTATTGTCACGGGTGCTTGAACAACTTGCTGACTGGCCTTAATAGTCGGTACTTTGTGTATTTTGGCACAAGCCCAGAGGTTGTGACGTCCATACGCCAGCGTCCTGAACATGTTTTGCACAGTGACATCCGTTGCATGTTTATTTAATAGTTCAGTGTTTGCTCGTTGCCTTGACTATCCTGCATCCAACCTTTGATTCATAATCGATTAGTATGGTACTGCATGTGAATGAAACCTGTGGGTCTGAAACAATGAAATACTTAATGGTTTTAAGTATAATTGTAAATATTGATGCCAGACCCATACAAACTGTTCATAACTTTTAATTTGGACAACAAGGATTAAACCAATGTTAAAATGACATCAAATCCAAGGCCTAGCTGGTCAAACCAGCCAACTAGTAAGAGTTGAGGAATGAGAGACAGATGGAGGGGAAACGGGGCAAAAAGAAAAGTCAAGCTATCAACTCAAGTCACCCTCAATAGAAGGATTCACAGATGCGGGAGACCAAAGTTACAAAACATATTTCCTCTAAAATAAAAAAAGGCCTTTGCCGTGAAAATGATGTGTAGAGTCTATATACATCATTCTCAATTCATGTATGCATACAAAAAAATCCACATCACAAGATGCTTGTGTTCAAGTATATTCACCAACTTCATCTCCATGATTTAGCATTCTCGTCTTTCCACATTTTTTTGAAATAAAATGTCCTTCAAAATAAAAACAAAATGCAGAAAACCACATTTTATGTCCTACCAATACATATATACTGTATAAATACATACATAAATATATTTTACATACAACAGCCATAAATTTGAAAAGGGGATATACAGAGCAAAGGGGAGGGGTGGTAGTGTGTGTTTTAGCTTGTGTAAAATGGTTTGTCCCTCTATGATCTCATCAGTCAGATACGCCGGCGTGGTGCTGTGTGTTGGTGTCTGTCCATGCACACGCACACACATCGTGGATGTAGCCTTCTCAGTTGGCCCAGTAGGGGGAGCTGCCGTAGCTCGACTTGTTGACTTGGCTCTTCTGCTGCAGACTGCTGGACTGGCCACGCTGGCTCGGACCACCCTGAACGTGCAAAGACACGCGTGTTAACATCTGAGAAACCTGTGCAACTGCTGACAAATATCTGCGAGTTTTACCTGTCCATCCTGAGCTAGATGGTGGTGCAGCAGCTGTGAGTGTGGTTGCTGGTGAGGCAGGATGTGGAGGAATGGGGCCGGTGCATAGCCTCCAGGAGCTGCTCCAGGGTTCAGAGGCCCTGGACCCCCCAGTGCTGATGGCAGGCTGAAGGGAGGAGGGGTCCCCGCATGGAAACCCTGCTTATCAAAAGACTGCAGATGAGGATAAAGGACAAATTAACAACTCAAAACATGATTATTTATTAGTGTATACTAACTATAGAGCATATGTGTGAGGCTCACCTGGGTCTTATTGTAAACACTTCCACTGATGTCTGGCACACCCGAGTTACTGGACGTCACTGAGACGCCTAGCAGAATGACAGCAACATTTACACATTATGATTCTAAATGACTTTAAAAATGAAGATATTCGAAACAGTGAGACAGTGAGTGTTTGTCCTTCTTACCTTTCCCGGGCCCAGTAGCAGCAGATTTGGCTTGTGCCTGTGAGGAGGAGTTGTATCCTTTACTGTAGTCCACTCCTGCTGGCCCCGCTGTCAGCTCCTCATACCCTGGACAGGAAAACATCAAATCAGAGTTCAAACGATGCACACGATTTTTCTGTGCAAGATAATCCACACAATATAATGACGGTTATAATAATTATAAGAACAATATAAGTAATTGTTGTGCTCACTAACCTGAGCTGAAGGTGTGCTGGCCGTAACCGCTGGGCTGCTGCTGTGTCTGTTGCTGGAAGGGGCTAGCCGAGGGGTTCCCCAGACCAAGGCCCATACTGTGCTGCTTGGCTGAGGCTGGTCCCGGGCCCCCGGGAGGAACAAACATGGTGGGGCCATACTGGAAGGCAGCAGCACTGGGTACGGCGCCAGGCACCCCGGGGTAGTAAGGCAGGCCTGTGTAGCTGTAGCCTGGAGGCAGAAACGCCTGCTGACTGCTGTGGTGCTGCGGCTGGCCCTGGGGCTGAGGCTGGGCCTGAGGGGGCTGAGGCTGGGCCTGGTTCTGTCCTTGGCTTGGGCCCTGGGGAGGCTGCGGCGCCGCCAGGCTTGTTGGGGGTGCCGGGGAGGTGGAGTCATTCCTGCCAAACTTTGTGACTTCACCTAACATACAGAGGAGATGTCAGGTGAGAACAAACACTGGAGTTCAGGATTTTAAGGCCAGCAAAAGGGTAAAAGGTGATTTACCTGAGTAGGGGTTGTTGGCTAGGCTCCCGTCTCTGGCAGAGAGAGTCGCTGTGGGACCAGGGAATGTGATTCCATAGTAATCCTGCAAAGAGGGCTAAAGACACAAAAGAGGATCAGGAGAGGAGCCACACAACAAACAAGGTAAAAAACTTGAGTGAGGACAAGAGAAGAAGTTGTTTCAAGAGTGTGATGAGGCTCACCATTGGCAGTCTGGACTGGAGCATATGGAGGTCCTCGTAGCCATAGATCTGCTGTGAAACACAAAGGACAGGTACATTCAGCTAGAAATAAAAACATCTATACTCTGTCAATCACATCTATTTATTGCCTTGCAAATCTTGAACCCCTTCAGAGACCCGATGAAGATGCAGTCTTTGTTTTCTTAATAATATCACATTTCATGTTCAGTGATTTAAATTGGAAAACTAATACACCACAATGATTCTAGATCCTGAAGGGCTACTTACTGGGTATGCTGGCAGCAGCCCCCCTGGGCCCATGATATACTGGTTGGGCAGTAGAGGAGGCACTCCCTGGGACAGGTTAGGAGGAGCTTTACCTGTAGTCAATACAATGACACACTAACCATCACTTTCATATATGTTACCGTCATGTAAAGAAACAGCAACAACGCCAACCATCACACATCAACATCCCCAGTGTCGGAGGCGAGTGCGTACCAGTGGAGGAGAGCAGGGGTGTGGTCCTTGGTGCAGAGAGGTTGGACGTGGCAGTAGCTCCATTGGAGCCAAGTCCCAGCGCTGCGCTGGCGGCAGCAGAGTGAAGTCCAGCGATGCCACCGACTGTGCTGCTCATGTTGTTGCCCATGTGGGGCATGTTGGCCAGGTGGCTGATGCTGCTACTGTTGCTGCTGTTGTGGGTCGAGTGGAGTGCTGAGGCCGAGGGCTGCGATGACGTGTAGGACCCGGAGGAAGGAGCCAGAGAGCTTATGCTGCTGTCAACACTGGTGTACTGAGGACAGACAGAAAGCAGGAGATGGGTTAAATTTGAGAGGGGGCTGCTGACCAAATGCAGCAGTTTAAATACCACGTACATTTTAATTGGCATTCGGTGTCTTGTATTAACATGGTAGCCTGTAATAGAGTACGGATAATGCTGAGACTATGCTTTATGTGGCATGTAACAGATTCAGCTGTTTGGTTGCATATCATTACAGAGGATAAGTCACCATACGGAAGGTTTTAGCCATCGTGCTTTTGGAAGACGAGACAGCTACTTACAGTGTGAGAGCTGGAGCCCAGCGCTGAAACTGAGGAATGACTGTTGACATGGCTGTAGAGTGAAGGCAGAGAGGAAAGACGGATGATCAGTGTACTGTTGCAGCAATGACAACTTTGTAATAATCATCAACATAATCATAATCATCACAACAACAACAACAGCACACAAATACTGCTCACTGTGAATTCATTAATAAATTTGCTTTAGAAAATATACCTGAGCGGCAGCAACAATTCAGGCTGGCCAAACAGGTAGTAAATTCAACTTTATTATGAATATCAAGGTTCCTTTTTTGCCAAGTCAGAGCTGGTCATAAGTCTGCCATGTGCATGTGTGTCACCTGTTGAGTGAGTTGAGCTGACTGGCTGATGGCAGGTCCTGTGCCAGGCTGGAGAGCGTGGTGGAGCTGTGTGCAGGCAGGGTGGAGGGTAAGTGGGAGGAGGGTGCTGAGGCACCGTTGGTGCTGATGTTCATAGACGGCGACTCTGGCTTTGGTGTGGAGGACGCTGATGAAGCTGAGGAGTAGGAAATAAAACAGTTTTTTTTTTTTATTTGTAATGGACTCAAAAACAGAGAAAGAAGAAACATTTACAGTAGAAATTCTGCATTGAAAAAAGAAATCTGTAGTAGGTAACTTACTGTCTAGAACAGCAGAGGTCCTTACACCATTCAGACCATTCTGGTGATAAGAAAAACAAAGCTCAGTGTTTGCGTCTACTGATAACAGATCAAGATCACTACCGTATCTACGTAGCAAACACACAATACAAACAAAACACAACATAAAAAGGTGAAAATCAATCAAACAAAATTCATGCTATTCCCATTGTGTTTGATAATGTGTTGTTGAGGGCTGTATAAAAGGAGTTATGGGCAAACTTTTTCTGGTCAGGAATTGCTGGCAAACTGATACATTACTCATTTGAAAAAGCTTAAGCAACCAAGTTCACACGGTCAATAATTCCCAACATGGGGCTGACCCTTGTGGGACTTGTTGACCTGCAATTTCTCAGCGTCACTCTGTTTATACAAGACACAGAAATGCAGTGCAGTTGTCTACTTTGTACTAAGCTGTATTACTGGAACAACAATATTTATTCCCCCAAGGAATATTTGAATATGAATGATTTCTCATCTCTACAAAAGGTTAAAAGCCCTGAAAGCAGGATGAGTATTCTGTTGGCTATTTCTACTCACCATGACTGGCCCTGTGGCCTCTTTGCTTTGGGAAAAGGCCAGTCGTGTGTGAGGGGGCATGGTCCCATCGTAACTTCCCCCCACTGTGGAGAAGTGAGAGGAGGAGGAGGGTACAGAGGAGGCGGCGGTGGAGGCTGCCGAGGAAGAGGAGGGAGGATTGGTGGAGCTGGCAGTCCCTAATGAGGAAGGAGGGAGGCTGGCCAACGCCACCGAGGAGGAGTGATATACTGGCTCTGATGAGGAGAGGGGCAGAGGCAGGGCAACGGAGAGAGGGCTGCCCAGTGACTCACTGCAAGGTAACGGCAGGGAGTGAAGAACAAGTTATTACGTGAAAGTAATACATTACATTTGGTATATAAAAAAATATTAAGATGGTGTAAAGCAAAAAAAAAAAAAAAAAAAAAAAGATTTGTCGTATTATAAATATTATGAATCATTTATAGATCTTTGTTTACAAACAGTTGCAATGAGTGCAGAGTTCCTGTGATACCGAACTAATCAGTCAGCAGTGACAGTACCTGAGCGGTTTGGAGTACAGGCTTGTCTGGCTCTGTGTCCCTGGTCCGGATGATGGTGGTGCTGGGGCAGAGGCCGGCATGGACTCCCTGGATGCTGCGCTCACACAATTGTCTGCAACTCCAAACTCCTGCAATGCCGACTCCGAGCCAAAGTCTAGAGCCCCAAACTGAAGGTTTAGTCCAGGGACTTCAGCCGAGCCTGGCATCTCTACCGCCGTAGAAGGGATCTGCCGGGACACAGAGAACACAGTCAGGTTTTATGACCAGGATAATAGGTTCATTTAACTACTTATATTTGGTCATTTACAAAAGATTTGCTAAAATACGTGCATCATTACCTTGACCACCAAGGTGCAGAATCTCAGACCCACACAGGAAACACTTTGCAAACCCCTGTTGCCAAATTCAAGAGTGGCCACATGTGCATCGGATTGTAATCGCAACTTTCTGTATCTAAATCCATACCTTCGATGTGGGAGGTATCCTTCGTTTCTGGCCTTTGAGCTGTGCCCGTTGCTGCTGTGCTGTGCTGCCGCCCTGAGGGTCCAGCCCTGCGCTGGGGGCAGGAGGTTTAGCACCAGCAGCAACCATGACCGAGCCTGCCTGTGCTAGCGTGCTGGTGTGCTGGGGAGCAGGCGAGGCTGAAGGGGGCGCTTGCTGTTGTGACGGAGGACTGGTTTGACGTGCCAGAGGCAAAGAGGGGCCGGTGTGCCTCTGAACCAGCTGGCTCAGCACAAGAGAAGGCTCTGGCTGCAGGCCAAACTCACCTGCAGACACAGACAAAAAAACAAAGCCCAGCACAAGGATTATAAATTGGTATACATACATGCCTACATTAATACAAAAACAGACATACTCGTATGCATGGCTGCGCTATGACCATCCCTCTTGAACACTTACGGCTGAACTGCGAGGACAGCGAGGTGGTGTTGGATTCTGAAGCCTTTATGTCCCAGCTAGATGAGGAGGGTGGAGGTACAGCTGCTCCCAGGCCTGGCAGTCGCCCGATGGAGGTGTTGCCTCCTTGGGTGCTGGCAGGAGGCGCGGCCTGGGATGAGGGTAACGGACCCAAGCCAGGACCCTTCAGCTGTTCCAGTATCTGAGCTCCAGCGCTGGGCTGAGTCCTTTTGGCCTGACCTAAGTCCCCAAAGCCGGCTCCAAGAACTGACGACTGGTACAGACAGGAGGAGAGAGTTTAATCACCAGTCTTTGTTACTGTGTATGTGTTTATTTACATATAACAGATGAAGGAATGTGTATGAAAAAGAAAAAGAAATAAGTGTATCAAAAGCAACTTTTTACCAGAGCAGCATGAGCATAGCTTGTGCTACCGGTAGTGTTGCGGCTGGGGGGCAGCGGCTGCTGCTGTTGCTGCTGCTGCTGCTGCTGTTGTTGCTGCTGCTGCTGCTGCTGCTGCTGCTGCGGCGGCTGCTGCGGCTGGTGGTGGTGGGAGTTGGTGAAGACCAGAGAGGAAGAGGAGGAAGGAGGTTCTCTTCCTCCACCCACAGGCTTCTGCAGCAGAGAGGCGAGGTCCAGACTAGCACAGAAACAGTTGGTGAAGTAATTTAGAAAAATGCTTGCAGAACACCAAGTTATAAGTTGCCAATGTAATATATTGTAAATAGGTACAAGTAAATCCTTTGTGGCATACATTTTCCATTGCCAGTTACTTACGTTTGCCCAGGTGTGATGTGATTTTCAGCAGCAGGTGCACATGAGGAGGTGAACACTTTAGTCTCTGAGAGCTGCAGGAACACACAAAAAAAGATTTTAATATACACCAAAAAATTTCATTGAGATTGAGAGAATTCTCCTGTAATGTGCTACTCTTAGGCGTCGACTCACACTAACATCCTCACTCCAGTCCTCAGGTGCCCAGTCTTCAAAAGTACTCCTCCAGGCAACTAGAGGACAACCAATGATGAGTCACAAAGTTCAAATACAGGTGGGATGAGTAGCTAAACAAGATGCAGGATACCTGTAGCTTATGTACATTTGAATAAAAAAAAAAAAAAAAAGACAGAGTTACACAGTATTGTCTGCATTTATTCACCACAGAACTGCGTTTACCGTTCAAGAGTGGCACATCTGCTCTGACGAGCTCACCTGTCCCATCTGTGCTGTTGCTGGCCACCGTGTCCCACACCTCACTTTGTGTGGTCCTTGTCCCAGCCTCTGAGGTATAGTCCGCAGGATTGAAGGTCCTAGGGAAGGAAAATTATATTTAGTTAACAAGAAATAAAGTAAAGGGACCAACAGTGGCTGGGTGAAATCAGATTTAGTTAACCAGTATGACTCACAGTGTCTGGAGTAATATTGTTTGTTATTTATACTAAACATTGGGCAAAGCTCCCATTAAAAGAGGGATGACTTATTGCTTTCCGGCCTTTGGGCTTCTGGCGCTGTGTAGAGGCTTAGGTGGGAAACCTTTATTCACATCTGAATCATGGGACGGGTGAGAGGGACTCACAATCTTTTTGGAACAAACATAAGGCTATGGAAACACACTACAAAGTCAGTTTAAAGAAACATTCACCCCTACTTCACTAGCATTCATTCAGAACCCAAAATTAAAACTGTTCCTGGTACTAATTAATTTACACCTAAAAGTATGTGAAAACCCCTGTGAATGTGTGTGTGTTGTCACCATACCCCATGCCCTGGGCTGAAAACCGGCTCCCTGCTGGTGCTCTGCCTCTGCCCCGACCTCCACCTCCAGATCCTGAATAACATTCATACACAAGTCAACAACATGCACTCAAGAGTTGGACGCACAGACAGTGTTTCAATGTGCATCTGATCACCTCTGCCACCTCTGGCCCTCCGACCTCGATCTGAACCTCTTTCCACCGGTGTCACCTCCACGCCATTCTCCTCTGGACGTGCTGTACGTGTGCAAACACAAATACACACAAAAATGAGAAGAAACCCAATTAGTAACAGCATGATGTAATCAAACATGTTACTGAGAAGCTACAGAAGATACCAGGGTCTCTGAACTAAATGAATGTGAAAGTTAGACTCCATACCCTGTCGGCTGCGACTGGCCCCCCTGCCTTTGCGGTTTGCAGCCGCACGGCCCTTGCTAGCCTCCCTCTCTCCTTTCTTCTCCCTGTTTTCCTTGTTTTCCTTGCTTTCTGATGGACCCTCCTTCACCAGGGGCTTCTTCTTCCCTACTGTCTCCCATGAGGTCTAAAAACAGGAATGACATAATGGAGGAAAAAAAATTAAAAATACAGAAAGCATGAATCAAAACATGTAACTACAACAAAATAAAACTAGAGTACCATAGATCAGAGGGTTGCAGTATGCCATAACAGCAGAGACTTCCACGTAAAAGGGAAAACCGGCTATTTGCTATTTTTGGATTTCCACGAAACCAAAACGATGACATGGGTAATTAACTGGCTGGGTGCCCTGCCCTTCAGCCCTTCCTAACCATCTGTGCAGGCTGGTGTTCTTCAGAAATGTTGGGACACTCGTACTCACAACACACTGGCAGAACAACACCCAGGTGTTTGGGTTAGTTGGTAGCCTGCTTGACTTTGCTCTCTGTGCAGAAAAAGGGGGAAAATTGTGTACAATAGTATGCCTTCATGCTAAAAGTCCCTGATGCTGTAAAGAACAAACTGCTTAACAGCCACTGTGGCAAAGGACAGCGCACAGACTGATTTTAACTCAGTGCCAACTGTTTTATTTTTCAAATTTTCAGCAGAACAACCTTATGTTTTATGTGTGTGCCAGAATGTAATTTTTTTTTTACACTAAGAAAAAAACGGAGGGCTGTCCTTTTTGACATGGACCTGCAACCCAAAAGATTGTCCACACAGGATGTGTTCAGCTGCATTTTTCACTTATCTGTCTTATACCCATCTGACCAGATCGGATTCTATTTTAAATCAATACAGCTGTCTTCACAGGCTGCGCAATGGCTTGTATTTCGCTTTACATGCGAAACTACAGTGATTGTGTATTTGGCTCCGAGCGCTGCTGAGACATGGGTGACTACTCAGCAGTAATATACCTGAACACGTCCTGTGTAGACACTGATGGAAGATGTGCTGCTTTCACTACACACCTTGTGCAGATATGCGATATGACGATATATATCGTGTGACCATAGAAAAACATATCGTTCCATATTATGCTTTATCATTTATTTCGTTGTCTCGCAAATCACACCTTTTACGGCAATATTTTTCAGAATTTGGTTCTCCCAAACGGCACGGATGCAGGAAGAAGGAAATTTCCAAATTTGCATGACGGCAACACAAACAAACATGGAGGAGATTTTAGACATTAATATTTTGTTAGATGTTAAAGGTTGTAACAAAAAAAAAGTAAGAACCTTTATTTGTTGGGTATGTAACTCAAAATGACATAATGTGGTAATTTTATAAACTATTCATTGAATTTACAGAAAATGTGCCATATCATGATATATATCGTTACCTGGCTATGAAATGACCTATATCGGGGTATGAGATTTTGGTCATATCACACAGCCCTAATCTAGTGGTTAAAATGTAAAGTCCATCAATGTAATAAAATTGTTTGTTTAAGGTTTAGGTAACTTATGTATGATCTCAATAAAAAGGGATTTTATTAGCAGGTTAGCTCCTTAAAGTTGGGCGGTACTGTACTAGGAATTTTGTGAGGTACTAAGAAGAATGATGAAGGCTGTCCCGCCTTAACAGGTCCAACTAAACTAAGACAAGAGTCATTGAGATGTCAATCAAACACAGTGCGTACACTCCTACGCAGTCCTGACAAGAAGTTTTATCAGGCAGAGGTAGTGAAAACACCTGTGTAGATGAACTATCGGTACGTAGGGCATTTCAAGTGTACTGTAACAATCAACTTGTGTGATGCGCTCACTTTAAGTCTGGTGTTGATATTCCTGTAGATGAAGTTAATTCACGTCTTTTCTCAACCACAACTTTCCTTGTGGCTCTTTTGTTTGATACATCTGCACCACAGCAACCCCTCGCATGATATTCTTGTAATATTGTGATAATTGAATCCAATCTTGGATTTCTCTTAGTGGAACTCGGGGCCTGTTCTTCCAAAGTGGCTTATTTAATTCAGGCTAACATGCAGTCATCAGACTAAAGCTGTAGCTGCTCTTTGAAAGCAGTGTTGTAGGTTAATTTGTTCATGCTAGATGAATTTATCTTGAGTTACATTACCATCTCATCTTGAAAGAAAGGCAAAATGATGAAACCAGGATCAGCATTCATAGAACTGGCTGAGTGCTGATTATGTGACTGCAGTTAAATGAGGTTAGGTGTGTTGGGAACCCTCCCAGCATGCACTGGGGAAGTCAATTCATGGAAATGAATCAGATTTTGTGTGTGTTCCTGCCTTGTTACTAACATTATTTTATTCCACATTGTGCTCCACAATGTTTACACAAGCTCTGTTAATCACTGTTAAACAATTAGCTATTACCAATGAGTCTAGTTAGACTACGAGTCATGTTGGGTGCATGATTGGTGAAGGTCTCCAATGGACTCCAAGTCAAAGTCATTAAGGTAAATTGTTTAAGAAGTTTTAGTGTTTTAATGACAAATTCCCATTTTAAGGTCATATTAAATGCCATGTTCTGGCTCCATTGGTCGTTTAACAGTCAGAATCTTGTGTTTATTCATGGTATCTCAAACTATATTTTAGTGTGCAAACCTGTATTTTGTTGTATAGTTTGACGTATAAGTAACTCTTCATTATGAAAATGTAATTGTGATAATTAATTCCAATGATTATACTATTTTGTTATAAATCTAAGAAAGTGAAACATTTGTATTTGAAATTACTTTATGTATGGGGTTCATCCTTAAAGGTCATCAGACCGAAAATCCAGACTTGTGTCGAATCATCAACACTCTAATCTGGATAACTCAACTATACATGTATAACAAACTGTAGTTCATGCACCCTCACATCAACAGAAACAAAACTGCACGAGGTTTAAGATGTGGCCGTAAGCCGGCATACGCGATACTAGGTCCATGAGACGAGCTGAGATAAATTTAATTCTTCCATCATTGAGGTTTTTAATTAAACCTGTGCTTTTCTTACTGTGACATGATGACATGTCTGCTGTGAAAACGGTCTATTTGATTTATGGCAGCACAAGTAGAATTTGAAATTTACAGCATAAATGATTTCTCTCACTTATTTTGACAGTTCATGCTGTTGTTTTTACATCCCAAATATAAAATCCCTCATCTCAGTTAAAATCACTATCTGAAATAGCAAATTCATATAGTTGAAAATAACCATAGGCTAGTAGGTGAAGTTTAGGATGAGATTAAATAAGACATAATGTAATTTACCATGTCCGAGGTGCTCTCCAGGAGAAAGTTGATGGCTCTACTAACATCCTCATTACAGTCGTGGAGTGCTACCATGCACTCATCCTGATTTTTCCCAGTCACCTCCATCAACTGGGGAGAGCAACAAACACACATCATATTAGAAATGTTGTGTAGTCAACAAGGTTGTAACAATAACAAAAAGCACCTGTCTGGCACTGCATATTTCATGTGTGCATGTACTGTCCTGGAGTCACTGAACAATGTGACAGCTCGCCCTGACTCAGCCTAGTAACCAAACAATGAGCCTTGTATTATCTATCAAATGCCTTAGGTGTCACTCACCTGGTTAACTTTGTCCTCAAAGTCAGCATCATTCTTGTCATAGATCATCTGGGCAAGCCGGATCTGTTCAGCAGTAGCCTGCAACACAGAGACCAATGGGTAAAAAAAAATGGGGGGGAGAAAGGGAAGAACAAAGTATAGCCACTTCATTAGGTACACATGTAAAATAGCTCAGCCATAAATTCTACCTTTGCAGTCCAGTACAACACCACCACTAACTACAAACTCAGTAAAATTATAGTTAAAATAACACGTCTAACAAAAGCTTTAATTTATAAGCTTGGTTAAGGACAAATATCTGGCAGAGCTGTTGTACTTCAGTGCATTAGATTGTACAGATTAAACTAAAAGGATTAATGAAATTGTTCTTGGTTTTTTATTGTCAAATCACTGAAATCAGTGACAAAGAACTGGTTACTACGCGACAACCTCTTGTTCTCACTGTTAAAAGTGAATATAGTTTGGGGCTGTGATTTAAAAGCAATCCATTTCATTATTAACCACGGAGGTCTCCCTGCACAATGTGCACACTGTGGTTTAGTTGGCGAGTGTAGTCGTGTGCACACTGGTGTTTTGTCTCAAAATGCCTGTGGCTGAGTAGTGTGCTTTCATAAAGTTTTTTCATGTTTATGTGGTTGCGACGGCTCACCTGTATCTGTTTCTGTGGTTGTGATGTGTGAGTGGCAGCAGGCAGCACTTTTTCCCGAGGGCCCCGGGCCTTGTCGCCGCCCAGCGAGCTCATCATATACAGTATATACAAAACTCTGTATGTACAAAATAGAAAAATCTGCCAAAGAAAACAAGAAACATGGAAGGATGAGTGACATCAATCAGCAGTTCTTAAACCCACAGATTATGTCCAAAAAACACAGATACACAATGTTGTTACAGCAGAGCCTCAAGTGCTTTCATAGAAGGAAATACGTGTTTAAAACCACAAATATGTGTTGTGACCATAGCTGAGCCTTATTGCACAATCATGAATACTGCCCTTATGGAGGCTGTAAGACACACAGTTGGCCTGGTGTCAGAACAGCTTTGCCGAAAATCTAGGTCAAGGAGGGAGAGCGACCCAGTGTCCTCTTACAAACAGCACAGACCACAGAGTGTGTGAAGCAGAACAAACACAACACACCCTGACCCCACGTCCCCTCCAACTACTAGATACTTTACAGCAGCTAAGATTATAAACACACACACCCTGAACATTAGACTACTACGAATTCCTGTCTGTGTGTATTTGACAACTGAGTCCTGTACAGTTTGTGCCCTGCAATTTGTTCGTTATGATACCACAGTGGAAAATATTAAAGACTTACTACTATTAAGGACAACTACACACACACACGCTGCTTTCTCCACCTGTACCTGTATATACATGGACAAGGTGACTGCTCAAAACCTTTTAATGGAAAATACCTTTGCAATGTGAATAGCAAACTCTGACTATTACTAGAATATCAACTACAGATATTCCCACTGACCCATTTGTTTTATGTCAGAGAACAATAGCAGTGCAGTGACGTTGGCGCATGCCCCGCTGCCATTGGCTGCTGGACGGAACAAAGCTGAAGCCAAAAACGACGAACTGGCTTTAAATGTGATTTCTGTGAAAATAACATGTCACGGTGCATTTTTTTAAACTACGGCGGCAGCTGCGATTTATATTTAATAAATCAAATATCTGCACGCCATTAGCGAGTCTGGAGTAGCGACCGTCTTTTGACACAAACAATAACAAAAACACTCCTTCAGAAACCGCACATCCCCGTCCTTCACCACATTAATTCGGGCCAAAAAAAAAAAAAAAAACGCCAAATAAAACATCCGCTCGGCTCACACGTACACTAACGTTTACCTGGCAACAGCTGACTGACAACCAGCCGCGGTTTGTTTCAGGAGCAGAAGCGAGCGGAGCGATGTTTTGGACCGATGCTAACGTTAGCCCGTGGCTGCTAACGCTCGGTGACTTATATTCCTCGAGTCCGCACGCGGGGGGAGAGACTCTCCGGTAACGGTCGACGGTCGCACGTTTACCTGTCCGGACAAAAAAAAAAAAAACTAAATCACATTCACCTAGCGTCCTTTTTTTTCCTCGTTACTATTCCTACCCCCTGGTTCCACACTAACCGCCCCGGTGTTGCTGGTACTCGGCTCCCCTTTGTCCTCATGTGAGCTGCCACCATGTTAGACGCTGCTTCTCGCGCAGCTAACGATGCTAAATCTGAATCTGGTCCGAGTTGGGAGCCAACGGCCGTTTAACCGCCGGCCCGCCGCGGTCTCAGCGGGTTCACGGAGCCGCTCGGTTATCCGACAACCGCGGGCGGGTACACCGGGTTCGTCCTCGACACGTACACGACAGGTTCGCCGGTTAACAACATAGCTGGGTTAAATTTAAGAGAAGAAGGGGGTAAAAAAAAAAAAAAAAAAAGGGGGGGGCCTCGCAGCGGAGCACAATCCCATCCCGACATTGCTCGCCGGGGAACAAGACAACAGAAAAATTGCGAAAGACATCCCTCACAACCGCGAGTGGAGGGGAAAAAAACCCGACAAAACAACGGAGCCGGCGGCCAACTATTACCCCCCCGAAAACACGCCGATGTGTGTGCGGCTCGGACGCGCGGACACACACGGGGTGAAGTTGCGGGGAAAAGGGAAGAAAATCGCGTGTTTTTGTTACCTGCTAACACGCTTCACTCGGCCAGCAGCAGCAGACAAGGTGGTCACGTGACGTGCGCTGCCGCGGCGACGGGCTCCTCTCCGGGTCAGACAACTTCCACCGAGCCCTCACTGCTGCGGCCACACCGGCCCGGGCTCTCTATCGCTTAAACACTCTGTAAAATAATCCGTTTCCCCCTTCCTTCCTTCCTTCCTTCCTTCTCTGTGTTGTGTGCACGGAGGACGCACGGAGCTACATCACTGAAGGAAACCTGTGAGTCGTTTTAATCCGCCTTTAAATCGGGTGCAAGTGATGTCAAGCATGAGGGAACAAAAAGAAAAGTTACATCAATATACATTTTATTTTTATTATTTACTCTTTTTAAAGATTTAATAGCTTGTTTTTTTTCCCAGATGTTTATATCTTACAATATCCTCAGATTCAGTCATTTGTAAAAACATTCATGAGGCATGTATAAAAAAAACAGGTCATCACCAAGTAGACAGATCAATCCACACACTTCCTCAGACATATACATAAAAATGTATGCAATTGTCCCTATGTATTTTACACATACATATACACATTTATATATAAAATACACTTTAAAAGTGTTGGTTATTTGTTCAATTTGTGGTCGTAATTGGGGGGTTTCTCTTTTCAATCTGTCATTATCATGAAAACTGGAGAAAAGTTCCATGTAGAAAAGGAAAACTATGATCGCCTGTGGCAGTCTTTCACAGAAAGACTTGAGGAAGGCAAAAACGTAACTCAAGTCTACCCTGCCTCTAACAAACAAGGAGAGGAGCAGAGTCGCTCACTCCTTGGTACAAAAAAAAAAAAAAGAAAGTTTTACAACCGTGACAACACATGTATGTGCCTGCAGCATCTAACTCCAGAGTAGCGTCCAAACATTTTCATTAGTTCTCCTTGCATCCTTCTTGCTGGATGGCTGCAAAGATCAAAGTGATCTACTACAGATCTCCTCCCCAGTTCCCGTGGAGGAGTCCCAGAATCAATCCAATAACTAAAGGTTCCTCTATCAATCATCAGATTTGATGATACTTTAAATCTTAGGGTTAAATGTCTAGTAGCACCAGAGCAGTTACAGATCAGGATTTGAACACCACCGATGGACAAATCTGCTGAAAGCGTTCTGGTCAAAGAGAACTGGAACATAAGCAAAGGGCAAAAAGACAATATATCCTTCAAAAGAAGTAGATATAAACACCCCTGACCAACTGAATGAAGGTGACAGAGAAAGGGGAAAATAAATACAAATAAAGCTAATTAGAATATCAGCAGGGGTATGCCTGTCAAATCACACAGAGTCAAAAAATAAAATATGCATTTGTTGGGATTAATTCATAGCAGAACAACAACACTGCATTTAGCCATCTTAATGTTTCTCCTTTACATCATTCTCAGTGAGAAAAAATATGAACACAAAGTCCCATTTTGATTGGCGTCTTCGTTTTACTTCCGACAGGAGAAGAAAGAAGTTCTTTGTGATTGTTGTGGGACAGGACGGGCTGTTCCAACCAGTAAATATTCTCTATCAAACGTCAAACTGCACTCCGGTTCAGTCCTTCAAAATGTATTGTCTGTTCCGTCCTTTTTCCTCTCTCCCTCTCTTTTATTGCCATCCATTTCAGTGAGAGAGAAAAATTCCACAGGTATTTTACAAAGACACCGTCATCTATCACATAGGAAGCAGCGGTAAACACTATCCTTACATACAAAAACAAGCCAGCAAAAGACTATAGCCTAATCCCTGCGGGTTGGGTGTAAATGTTTTAAATTATGAGAACTTATTTACTTTATTCTTAAATGTTTCTCAAAACTCTTCTGAGTTCCTTAGTGGCAGACTTTGCAGCTTTTGAGAAAATTACTAGTTAACTGTTTGTACATTTTCATATAAAAAAAAAAAACCTAAGTAGCTGAGAGGGGAAAGAGCAAAGGAATAATTGGAGGAGAAGGGGATAGTGTAATGGTGGACACAAAGATACACAACAACAATATTCAAAGCCGTGATACGGTGGGGGCAAGATCATGCTCCTGAGTCCACGTGTGAGCAAAACAGAGTGACAATTCAATGAGCAAGAGGGATACCAAAGACAGTGATGTCAAAAGACTTGACGAGGGAGAGGGATGGAGGGACGAATCTGGACGAGGATGTAGTGATAGAGCAATGGAGGAGACCAAGAGGCTAGCTCCACAGTCCCGCGTAGTTGCCGTGCAGGCCGGAACAGAGCGGTCCACCAGCCACAAACAGCTTGGTGCCAGAGTCGTCGTAGCAGTGGGTGTACACCGCATTGGGGAAAGAATGAATGTCCGAGAAGTAACTCCTCCACGTCTCATCGTGGTTCTGAGGGCAAAGCAGAGGGTTGGAGAGCAGGAGAGGGAGTTTATGGGCGAGGAGAGAAGAAAGGATATGTAAGAAAATGCATGTAATATATAACTACAATGCTATAACATTTCTGTCATCTGTAGTTTATTGAACACAAATAGACAAAGAAACATTGTGTACCAGCCAGCCTTTCCCTGTAGTGAGCTTGAGGATGCCATCTCCTGGGCACTTCCGATACCCCCCGGCTGGATTCAAAGGGTTCTCCAAGAATCTCTGGGCCCGGATGTCGTAGAAGAGAAGGGAACCTTGGCCGGTGCCCACTGTCACAATGTGCTCATAGAAACTCACCGATCGGATCCCTGCATGGACACAGACGTGTCTTTAATGCAAAGCTACTCAAAAGTAAACATCAACCCCCCCTGCTAGTTGGTGCGTTTTACCTTAAAAGCTGAAATACACAAATCACTGTAACTGTTGGATTTATAATTTGGCTTATTAACACTAGAACCACCAAGGGGGTAATTTTTACCCACTCACTTTTTCAAATGCATGTAACTCTGTTAAAATAAAAACCAAACCTTTCTTAATTCCTGACTTTTCCTAAAATTATCTATGGAATTATGGGGGTTGTGGGATAAACAGAAGAAAAAATGATTAGCACTTTTACCTCCAACTGCCACATGGAGTCATTTTTTTACCCCCCAAAGAAACAGCCACTGCCTGCTGTCTGCGCACCACCGGTCCAGTTGCTTAGCAATGCCCGTTGTTTATCATTTTGATAAGCAGACTGTCATATCACGAGCTAGCTATGCCTACGAAATTTGGATGTGGATGCAGAAGGAGGAGTTTTGAAAATGCTACAGGACGTGACTGAGGGAGAATCGGATGGGGGAAGAGATAATGGCGGAGATCAATGACCCGTCATGTTCAGCTGACAATGAATCCTCATCTGAGGTCACGAAAAAGGCCCCGGGTTCTGGTGACATCCCTGCCCCAAACCTCAACTTCAGAGATCTATGTTCATTTTAAAATGTAACTATTTTCGATCTGTTATGAAATTAAGTAATTGTAAACTTAATAAACACTCATAAACTGAATTTTAAATAGTTATTTTGTCAAGTCTTACGTATTATTTATAAATAGATGAAAATGAACAACTTAACTGTCTTAAGAAATTACATCTTTGCGACCCCCCTGGCGAGTCTAGTGTTACTGAATTTATTTTAACCAACAGGGAAAAGTATTATTAAGCAAACATATTCATGAAGTAGTTTAGGGTGGTCCACAGCTCTCCGCTTGTGTCATTTGCTTCTTTTAGAAGTTTACAGATCTCTTACCGCTTCCTCTTTCTCTGGAATTGACGGATTTGATGCTGTGCGTAGGCTGCCGTGGATCCAGAAAGGAAACATGGGCCTGAGAACCCACAGCGTACACCGACCAGTCCTGTCCATATGCCAGACACACATTCTCTTTGCAGTGAGGCAGCTTGGTGGACAGTATCTGGAGGGAAAACACCATAGCATGTTAAATGGGAACCAAGTTAGGGTTTTAGCTGTAAACACTGAGGAAATTATGTCAAGAGCAGTTAGGGTCCTTTCTTCCCAACTTTCCAACTTCTCTATGAAACTCCATCAAATAAGGAACATTTAACAAAATGTTAAATAAATATTTGCTATTTTGGTGGGCAACTGATCTCACATTGAACTGTACTGACATTGTAACATTTTTTAACACAACTCGTTCACAATTAGTTCCATGTATGACCCTAGTGTGAAGTATGAAGAGAAAATGCATCACATGCTTCTTCGTCAAACAATGTATTGTGATTTACCTTGCACAAGTTGTGCTCAGCTTTCCAGAGGTGGAAATAGCCATCCAAGGACACGGCGCCCAGTTCCTGAAAAGGAAAAAACAACATGGTAAGAGTGATAAATGATTGAAGCTGAGGATTTGGGGGGGGGGGAGAGACCCAGGTTCTGTGGTTTCCGAAAAATTGCATCAGGATGACCTTACTTTATGGTTGTTGTTGAAGGCCAGAGCACGGACTTTACAGTTGTATGGGTTGGTGTACTCCTTTGGAATGTCCTTTAGGGCACGGTGGGAGATGTGGGCATAGGAGGGTACTGACTGCTCATTCTGACTCTGCTCTGCCTGGCTCATTACTTCCTCCGTCACCTCCCACAGGCCCATGGAGCCGTCTCTGGACCCTAGGGATTTCAACACACAAGACATATGTAGATTACCGATTGTTTCTAGGTTTGTCATCAGGGAATGTAGAACGCATTGACTCGGAATCAGAAAACATATGGAAAAAAACGAATGGTGCGGGCATGTACTACTCACTGCCCACTCAGCAGTGTTCATTCATACAGCTTAGATCATACAGACAACTCACCAGAAACTGCCATGTTATCACTGATCCATGCTATGGAGAAGATCCAGTCATTGTGGCCGTCCTGAAAAACAAATGGTTACTATGTAAAAGTAAAAACAACAAGTCTTACACAACCTTGTGTGCTTCAAGGTGAATTGCTTAACAACTAATGCTAAACAGTGGCTGGGCAATATTCTAACTAAGCAGTTAACCTACATTATTTCACAATGATCAATGAAATAACAAAACAATCCATATCGTAGGTAGATGACGTCACTGTCCTTAATCAGACCTATTCAGCTTACAGGTCGGTTGTTTTCCAACCAGGGAAAACAGAAGTCAATGAAAACAACCCCAGACCTATTTGAATCACTGAACAAATCAGGGATGTGGGCAGCAATTAACAGGTCTGGAAACACGCTACAGCTGAGGATGATGGAAATCATTTACTACTGTTTTGATATCTTGTCGTAAAAAGTGTTGAACAAGTGGAAAATTTGACATTCTGGGGCACAAAGTCAGGGAATCACAAAAGTCATTAGTGTTCATCCTCACACAACCATCAAATTCCTGGAAATCAGCCCAATGGTTGTGGAGATATTTCCCTCTTGGACCAACATACATTGTCATATTGTATACTGTATATGATAATAAGTTTGAAAGAATCAAGACAAAATGAATTGCAGGGGACCACTGGATGTCAGTAAACCTAAACAGATCCAAAGACTTACATCTCCAACACAAACAGGGTCCAGCGTGGGCAGCTGGTAGATGGCCAGGCTGTTTGGGTTGTCTCCACCGGTGGCCAAGAGTGTTCTGGAGGGGTTAAGTTCAATAGCGTGGATCCCACAGCCCTGCTGGTCCAGCCGGGAACGAGAGCCTGCTGTGGGGTGGTAATGCTGCCCCGCCACCACTGTACCCACCACCCCAGAGCCTCCACCGCGGCACTCCCTGTCCATCAGCATGGGAATGCGTGTTATCTTCCCTGTCAGGACATCAGCTACAAAAAGCTGCAGGTAAAGAATGGAAAGACATCTGGTTAGACTAGTGGGATCAAGAGATAAAACAAAGAAAATAATCCAGGAGCAGAATTATTCAGATAAGTGATAAACCCAGTTCAGACCAAAGATTCACGATGAATCGAGTTGAATACTTGCAACTACTGGAATGTGCTGGTCAGCAACAAATTTTACTAGATGAGATGGTGTATTGTCTCCATAGCAACGACTCTTTGTACTTCCGTTCTAACTGGTTTTACCGCTATGCTGACAACACACAACTGTACATACACACCGAGCCTTTCGGACACTCTACCACCATCCAAGCTGACAGCTTGCTTAAATTATATTAATGCTTGGATGACCTGCAATTACCTTGAACTTAATCAGAGTAAATCTGAGGCAATCCTTATAGACTCCCCTGCCACACTTAGCAAAATCTCCCATCTTAACTCGTCCATCCCTGTTTTTTTTTACATCCGCTGTTGCTGAGGTAAAAAAATCTTGGAGTAACTTTAGACTCTGGTTTTTGCTTTGACACGCATATCAAAAACAGAATCAAAAGGTTTTAATTTTTTTACTTTAAGGCCAATAAATGATTACTGGCTTTCTCTTGAAGGTATATTAATCCTAAACTGGGGGTGGTGCACTACTCTGCAAGATGATCTTATTCTTTATCTTAACTTCACATATGAACTACATCTGGAGACACACCAATTCCTTCACTTGAGGCAGTAACTCATACAAAATCGGTGGGGGAAACCCAACAATTTTCAACATAGTACCATGGCCTCAGATTTGGAGTTGCTGAGTCTCAAGAGCAAACTGCCCCAGTGAGTACTGCGCATCATAGCCTTATGGCCCATGTAGTTCCACATTATCTGCAATACGCAGGAAAGAAATCTTTCAAATATATTTTACCCTCAGGACCCCAATTTTTTTTTTTCCCCATGCCTCATTGCCTTACATTTGGTTCACTCACTGACCAGGGTTTGTTTAATAGTGGAGGTGCACCAACTTGACTGAAACCAACAGTATTGGAAAAATACAGGAATGCCTGACCAATAAATGCAGGCTATTTACAAAATGGCATCTCACCGTGTTGCACTTGGTCCCACACACCACCTGCCTGTGGTTGAGCCACTGTGAAGCAAACACCTTGTTGAGTCGCCCCAATGAGAACTCCCTCTCCTTGAGGATGCCAGGGAGCCTGCCGGCTGCGAAGCCCCGGAGGCTCCGCTGGAGCCGCAACTCGTGCTGCTGTTGAGGCCTGAACTCCCGCCCCCGGAGGGCACATACCACTGAGCGCCGACTGCACCACCACTCCTGGGCATGACGTGATGAACAAGAAACACGGCTCCGCTTCTGTGGTGTCTGACACCAGCCCAGCTGAGGAAAGAGAGGGGGAGAAAGGTAAAGTGCCTAAAATATGACTTCTGTCAAGTCCAAAGTGTTCCAGGGACTATCAATAATTATGTTTAGTATAAAATTGCAGAAAACATTTGCCTACAACTAAATTAATTAATGATATGAATATAAACATTAAATAAGCCTTAACATAATATGATCTAATTGCATCACATCTTTTTCCTTTTCAGCTTTCTTAATCTCCATTTCAATATCACAAACTGTCCGTTCCCATCCCCCAAAGGACTGTGGACACCTTAGTAAGAGCTTTAGTGGATCATTGGAGTATTACAAAAAAGCACATACATGCACACCATCACTTACACTTCATCAGGCTGGGTCAATACAGGCCTAGTGGCACACTAGTCACACTTTTGTCTGTCAATCAATATAACCATTTAACCTTTGCAACACTGAGCGGCTTGTTGCTAAGATTTTTATGGGCATATAAAAATCAAACTTAGTCAGTGCAATTTCAGCTCTTCTATCTTATGTGAATCCCAGTTCACAGCACAGCTTAAAAAAAATAATATTTCAATTTATTATGTTGGTTTATTATTTTCTTTGGTTTTAAAGATGATATCTAGATACACAACCCAAAATCTAATACATTATTACTGCAAAAGAATGGCAATTTGTCAAAATTGCAAAATAATACTATCTGGGAATCCCTACAAGTGAAAGAGGTAATACTGAAACTGGCACAACAGCTAGTTTTGTAATCAAGTGAAGACATAATAAGATGGATGTATTTTCATTCATTCTAAAACTGCTTAAACAATGCTGAGTACCTGGAAGTTTGTGAACATTCAGAGGTCCCAGAATAACATTCCCTTCTAACAGTATACACCAGTTACTGATGGTCGTCGTGGGAGGCATTAAATACATAAAAGAAATATCAAAAAGCGGTTTTAATTTTGTTCGCACTCTTTTGATTGCTCAAACAGAAACTACCATCATCTCAATTTGAGGAAATAAAGCATTTGTATTTACATCACATTAAAATTATAGATATTACTGTTGATTATTAATTGCCTAACCCTGGCCTAATTATTAATTCCCATTTTAAGCTGTGTAACAACACAAAAAGTGTTTCTATCCTCAGGATCTTAAAGGAATGTGTGGTGTGCTCTGCCTTTTTTTCCTTCTCCTCCTCCTTCGTGTAGTTTGATATTTTTGTTTGATATCCGGTCTGTTAACATGGAGGTGGTTTGATCTGACTGGTGAATGACGGTGGCCCAACATGTCCGAGCCATGCCTGGACACTGTTGACATATAAATGCAGTAAAAAGCAGATCGTACAGTGTTTTTAACGCTAAACTGGTGACACTGCCAACCAGTTTCTGCTTTAAGCCAACGCATATTCTTGTGGCGTCAACAACTGGACTGGGGACTGATGGTTTTAGGAAAGATCTCCGTGTGTCTGTTTACTAAATCTTGCACCTCCGGTTAGTCCGTCTGCAGGTTGGTTAACCACCCAACTGTTAGTTAACGTTAGCGATACAGATAATAATTATCTACTGCTCAGTGGGGATTCACGCTATCCCTGGTGGTGACAAGTGATGACCCCAAACAAACAACAGACTGTGAATATCATCTACATACAAAAAAAAAACGTTATATAACCGTGATTAAAACCAAATAAAAGCCCCGGCGGTAACGTGCCGATAACGGACTGCCGTTGGTTAGCCCCGTGCTAACATTAGCGGGCTAGACTTTCAAACAGAAACACGACTCTAACACAATTTACACAAAACCCACAGCTGGGGTCGTTCCGTGCACGTTTTGTCCACACACCCTTAAATATTGTGGCAGTTAATTTGTCCAAAAATGTCCCCGGCATGTTGCCTCTGACACAGTTTATATCAGCTGAACACGACTAGCCCGTTGCTCGTTAGCAGCTACCAGGGAGCCGCACCGGTTTCCGCCTACCTGTTGTTGGTCTTTGGGCTCTCCTGCCTTCCTTTTCCTGCTAACTGTTTTTCTCGCCATAATCTGATACACACAGTTCCCTCACCCACATGGAGGGTAAAAATGACGCTGGACACTGGATCATATAATGGCGATATGCTATTTTGTTCCTCGGCCCTCGCTGGCGGCGTCCGACGCGGAGGAAGGGCGATCACATACGGGAGAGGTTGGTTAGTCGCCGGTTGAGATTGTCGCTGAATTACTATCGCAGGCTCCCAAAATAACGCCGCACTCAGGCCGTACGACCTGGTCAGTTTCGACAGAGTCGCTAGTTACTGCCAGACGGTTCACTCTTTTTTTTTTTTCTCTCCTGCCAAGTCGCGTCAGCAACGGCGAAAGCATTGAGCAGCGCGCAGCCGCACTCATATCAAACATCAACAAAAACAAGGTCGTACGTGAACGCCAGCGTCGTGCGTGCGCGCTCACGCAACCTGCGTGAGACCATCGATCAGGTGATTGTTTAATTAACGTATTGTTTTGATTCTGTGACATTTTTAGTATAATTTAACAATTTTATACTACAAATCTTGTTGTATTTTTATGTAAATTTAAAATACACTAATATAAATTTAATAAATTAAAAAATTAAAAATTACATAATCTTTCATTTTTTTAAAGAATGTTAGGCAAAATATACAATCAAATTCTAAGCTATCAAAAGTTTGTGCTCTTATAAAATGTAGTTTTATGATTCACAAAAAAATTCAAATATTATTTAAATATTCTTTTATGTGCTGTCTGTTGTTTATGTGACTTCCTGTGGTATATTTATAATTGTTACTTTTTGTAAACATTGAGGTCTTTATTTTATAAATTCTCCAGAGAATCGGCCGACTGAGCTTTTCTGAAGATGGCCACAACATGGTTGACACGGGAATCTGAAATCGCACAGATGACTGGGCACTATGTAAACGTCTGCTAATCTGTTCGCAGACGTTTTACACGACTCTGTAATCTTCTGTTTATCAGCCCTGGTGAGCTCAGGCAGACCAAGTGTGGCCTCCATTCTGATGCATAATCGTCTTTTTTTCTGCTGACTAGGCCACACAGTTGGATGTTTCCAGCTGCCACTGACAATACATGGATGGACAATCATCTGTATTGTTGCTGTCTTGTCAACTGAACAGAGAGAATAAAAATGCATTTGCTGTTGAAGAGAGAAAACAAGGAGCAGGAGACTTGTACTTCCTCCCCAGCTTCGCGCCAACACATCAAATCTGTTTTGACCAAACTGGGAAAAAAAAACCTTTATCACATTTAAGCTCAAAAAGCAACACCAGCAAAGATCAACAGTCTCACCACTGAAAAGATGTGCACATTTAATCATGTGGATTTTCCAAATCATTCAAGAGGAAACTGAACATTTCAGGAGCTTGGGAAAGAACACTCACCTCACCCACGTTTTATTATACCATTAGGATATTTCAATGTTCATTAGATTCATTAGCGCCCCATGTTCAATTATGCGGTGACTTAGAAGTGGATCTGATATATAAACCCTTCAACACGACACCCTAAATAATGAGAACCTAGTTGCATTTAATTCCCACAAAGCTAGAATATCGTAACAGAAATGGGAGGAGGCATTGATGGAGGAGGCCCAGAACCTGCTGTACTGTATTCACTGCAGCTTGTGTGGCTGTCACAGGAGAGGCAAGTGGACATCAACTTGCTTTATGTATGATTAAGGAATCCACACTTGAGTTATGTAAGGCGACGATAATACCACTTATGTGTTTCTCTGTAAAGGAAGTGTACCTTTCTTCTTTATCACAGTAAATCAAGAAGGAAGGCAACTGAAAACAGAACTGGATGAAAACACTTATTTGTTGATCATAACGTCAACCGCATATCAGACAAAACGCTGGCTTGAATAAGGATACTAGGTCTAACATGGCACCTTGCTTGTGTCATGTTATTGGCCTGCACCAGGCACTGTCCTAACCAAAAAATCTGACTGAAGGACAGATTCATGATGAGGAATCTTCCGCAAACCCCGTGAGGGTTTATTTACTGCAAGCATGTGCTCATCCTTCTGGTTTGAGTGGTACTGTATATTCTGTCGAATATCGAATATCTTCTATTAAACTAGTAAAATTATGTCTGTATTGGCAATAAGCTGCACTACTTTAGCTTAATCAAACCCATGGTTGTTTTAAAATAGATCGGTGGTTATAACGTTTTCTTTTTGCAATTGTGGAACATAGGACAAAGTACTGGACCTACCCCAAGCCAATTCTCAGTCACATTTTGCTAACTTTAAGCCCTTAATCTGTTACCATGCCTCCCACAATCCCCACTCAGTACCACAGAGCTCAAGATTATAGACATTTCTGCCATCTTTACCCTTAGTGCAACTGAGCAGACATGCTTTTAAACATATGTAGCATGGAAGTCAGGAGGTCCATTAACACATACTATAAAAATAAAGGATCCTGGCCTTCTTTTAAACAATTACACCCAATCGACATATGAAGATGTTTGATAAGTGCTGACCGAACCTCTTTTTTAACTTTCAATTTAAGACTGTGGAGATGCCTACAAACCTTAAATCAACATAAATGAACACTCATTTCATATTAGACATGAGAAAAAAACGTGGACAAGTCAACAAACCAAAGTCATGTTTGATAAGATTTTGTGGCATAAAATTCAACAACAGAGAATAAATGATAGAAATGAATGAAATCAAACCTTTTCTAGTTACATCCGCATTTCCAGCCAGGCTTGAAGACCATTCCTTATATACCAACAATTACATGTGGCTCAAGGTGCCAGACAAGAGTCACACAAGATGAAATGTCTGTATTGCACTGTGGTGTGGCTGTAAAAACAACCCTCACTTATATTTTGTTTATTTTTTTCCTTTCTTTTTTTTTTTTTAAAACCATTCACTCTTTTCCAGTCTGCAAAAAGAAAGTTCATGACAGTTAAGTGTCACTTTTGAGTGAGTTAACATATCGTACATTATCATATCAAACTCTTTACTTTTAAATGAAAGTGTCAGTGTACTATTTTAAATAAGTTGATAATTATGAAACATGTGTCTGTGCCTGTGCAGTATGTGACACATCAGTGCCAGTGTGTTATGGGATATTTCTTATTTTCTTTTCCCCATTTCTCCCCACTCTTTTAACAGGCCATTCCAGTGCCGGTCAAAGAGCATACTGGGGCAGTAGTATCTCTTATGCTCTGAGTTATAATGACTAAGGATCTATTATGCAGTTCCTAAAACAGAAAGCAAAGAAATGGAATCTTCAAACTGACATGAAAAAGTGCCCAAGTAAACAGAAAAACAGACATGAATGAAATAAAGAATAAAGTAGAACAGAACGAGGTGCAGGGCACCAGAGCAGAGAGGGCACTTCTTGAGAGTCAGTTGTCTGTCTGGCAACTGGACGTTTGTTTTGTTTTTTTTTTTTTCTCCTCTTTTTTTGACTTGACTAATGCTAGTTGGTACAGTTGGAAGAGAGCCTTCTCAAGGCCCCCAGTCACCATCACCATTTACTAGGTCTGCACTGAGCAGTGGAAGATGGCAGCTTAGTTGTTTGGGAGTCGCAATAGTTCTAATCGGTCTTTCTGTGATGCACTAAGAGCACGTCGTTCGCTCCCCATTTGGTCCTGCGGCTTTGCCTGCAGTCTGGTAAACACTTCCAAGTGGAAGCAAATCAGCACGGCATCAAAACACCACAGATCAATTCTTCCAGTTTCTCCTTTCCAGCTCAGACATTCTTCCCATTCTTAAATACCCAAGCAGTACCAAATCCTGGAGCCTAACCCCAGGATTTCTTAGAAAAAAAACCCACCATGAAGAATTGTTACACTTTGACCCCCTCCACTCTAGGCACACAGTCTTTAAGAAGTGCTGAGACACAATACGTTTTAGCACAGAGAGTAATACAACTGTCTCCCAGCTGTCCCTTCCACAGCCAAGGCAAGGGCAGAGCATGGTGTGATAGGGTAGGCAGAAGGAAATGGGCTGTGGTGGGTAGTAGCGGGAGGCAAGCCATGGGCTGGGCTTTGGTCGGCTGGTTAGTTTGGCTCAGCTTGCTGTAGCCCGAGCCATCAGGTCCTCTAGAGCCTTGTCCTGATCATTGTTGTGGACCAGCAGCACTTCTTTGATGGCATCCCGCTCAAATCCCATTTCGCCAAATCTTGACATTAGTTCAAGGAACTGCAAGGCCTGAGAAGGAAGAAAAGAATAAAACTACTATAGTATATATAATTAATGTAATCTACAGATTTTGGCTAAATTAATACAAGATAGGGTGATGTCGAGGTATCGCCCCCTTATTTCAATGCATTTTGTACAAGATGTACAGTCACCTAATGGCACATTGTACAAACCTTTTCCTCTGAGCATTGGTACATCTCTAAACATTCCTCCACTGCACTTGAATCGAAGCCCCGCTCACAAAGGCGTCCGTGGACAAACAGATAGTCCAGTACCTTAGACAAACAATAAGTACATGTTTATTATGTGTCTGCTTTTAAAATCACATTGTTAAATAGGCCTTAATTGTATTACATAAAAGGCAAATGTGAGGTTTATAGTTTTATTTTGAGAAAACAAAAGATTATATTGTGGACTGAAATGAATTATTGTCAATGTTATGTAGGGTTCATTTATTTTACTTTTTATGCTGTATGTGCCTTACATCTTATAAATTAGTGATGGCCAATACTAGTTCATCATTTAAAATCAGCTGGTTCAAATTAAGTCTGGCGTACCAACTCCATAGAACCGGTTATATTTTACTTTTACTATATCCTACATCTACTGCTATAGGGACCATAATCTTGTGACAATGGTTAGATAAGTCATGTTGTTCAGTATAAGCTGTAAAGATCACAGAAACTTATCTATTGTCATAATTTTAGAGACAACAGACAGCAATTGAACAACTTTATTTTAATGTAAGGCTATATTTACAGACGTACAGCATTGATGCTTCACTGGACACAATTACAGAAGCACACAAACAATAAACTGTAAAGTGGACAGTGAATATGTTAGGAATCCAGATTTCTGCGCATGGGGGTGAGAGGGAGTCGCACCTGCTCCACGTTCTGCCCTTGTCTCTGCATGGCCCGTAGGACACCCTCGTAAGAGTAGCCCATGCCTACAAGGGTTTCCACACACTGACGCTCGCTGGGAGTCATGCTGAGCAGGGCTCCACCACACGGCAGACCAGCAGATCCTGACCCTGGGTTGGCCTAGTGTAAAAACATGAGTGAATGTCAGTGAGGTTCCTGAGATTCATTATTTACCATCACTGGTTAATATACACCATTACATCACATACAAAGTATGCACTCTATTAGTCAGGTATGCAGTATGTGCTCTTATGCTCACCGGTTTTGGTGCACCACTCTTGGTGTGGCTGGGTGGCTCAGGGGCAACAATGACTTGGGTCTTGAGTATGGTCGGCGGGCTGCCATTGGGTAGGTTCTGTCGAGGAGCAGGGGTGGGTGCAGAGAGTAGGCTGTATCTCACCGGCTCTGGGTCACCAGAATCAGTGAGTTTAGGAAAAGAGAGAGAGCGGATGTTACAGGGTCGATCATCTGTGTCAAACCCTGCTCTCCCGGGATGCCCGATTCTGTCCATGTCCAGCAAGGCAACCAACCCATTAGGTTTGTGGTTAAAGCCAGATTTGGCTGTGAGGCTGGTGTTGGTGCTGGGGGGAGAAGGACTGTTTCCACGTGACGCTGAGCCCCTCTGGGGGACCTCTGGTGGGGATACAGAAGAAGGAGGTTGAGGTTGGGGCTGGCTCTGGAGGATGTTCCTGAGCTCCTCCTTATCGTCCAAAGTTTTGAGCTCCAGCTTGTCAAAGGGGTCCTCTTCCCGCTCAAAGTCAGCTAGGTTGAGGCTGTGCAGCAGGGGAGTGCTAGGCTGGGTTTTCCGGGGGCCAAGGCTTGGGGCAGGCAGTGGAGTGAGGATGGCGTTATGGCTCAGCCCCGCCAGGACGGGGTTCAACGCTGGTGGTAGAAGGTCCTGGTCCTCGGCAGCAGACCGGGGCTTCTTCCCTCTACCACCATCAATGTCCTGGGCCTCTGCCAAACACTCCCTGCTCTCTGCCTCCTGCTTGGCTGCTGCCTCTTCTGCTCTGGCCTCTGCTGCTCTGGCCTCTGCCAGTTCAATCCCCCAGCGCACACTACGCCTCTCCAGAGAAAAGTCATACTGTTGAGACTGTAGTAAGAGGAAGGATGGGGTTGATGGTGAAGAGGGCACATGATGTAACAGAGAAAACGAGAATACTTATGAGTACAAGAGACACATGATATTACAACTCCAGCTTAACAGATTGAACATCTAAAGAACTTGAACGACATCATTTTAGTAAACTCAACATTTGAGGCTGTTGTAATTTGTAAACAATAAAGGTACTCCAACATTTTGAGCCGGTATGCTCAACACCCAGCATCACCTGAAAAACGTCTGGGACTAAATTGTCACCTTACTGACAGCATCTGCTTGATTACTTTCCATCTAATTGACTATAAGCAAAGCATAAAGAGTCTCCTAAAAACGAAGCTTTCTCTCTGGTCTCCAGCATGACAACATATGACCAAAAAAGTAACGCCGATACAGCAGGACTGAGGGCACGGCACATAATGATCAGCACCATAATGTTGTAGGTCAGCACGTTTAAGCCCTGTTGTGAGGATGCTGCGGAGATGCATCTAAGGTCAGCATACCACAGCTAACACCAGTGCAAAATCAACATCTTTGCTGTACCTGACTAACTAGCAAAGAGCCACAGTCTGGCAGACAGAAACCGACAGGCAGCCCCACTTTGGCTGGGCAGCGGAATTTTTCATTGATCTTGAAGGGAACATCATCAAGGTAGCTGATGGGTCCTGTGTTCAAAAACAAACAAAATAAGCACACGTTAGAAGAATAGACACTGCAGATACATGCAGCAGCAAACCTTGAACCTACTCTTCACTCACAACTGAAATCAGTGTAGTCAAACAGTGGAACAAGAAAGTATTAAAAATAGGCCCTCACCATTGTTGTATGCATCTGATCCAGACTTCCTCGCAGCCATTTAGAGACTCTGAAAATAGACATTTCTACAGTTAGTATACAGTGGGAGTGCCACAGTTTCTAATTGACAGAGAGTTGATAATTACAAACCATAGGCTGATGTATTAAAAAAAACACATTATGGTGCAACAGTGAGAAAAAAGCCGAAAGTGGATTTCCCCAGTCACTAGTCTGACAAGCTAGTGTCTTGATATTTATAAAGTGTGTCTTTCACTGAGCTCAGAAATTAATCCTGCAGAATAGTTTTGATCAAAGCGTAAGAGCAGTGACACGTTGTCACATGGTAGTGCAAACTGTCCGTTCAAAATTCAAATTCTTCATTATCCCATTGGCTTTGTACATTTTGCTGCTCTGCATCTCAAGTCACATAATCCCGTTATTTGGTCATGCCACGCAACAAAGCCTGACATTATCAACACAGAGAAGCCACTGTTTTCACATCCGCTGAACACAGAACTTTGTACTGGTGTAGACCAATTCAGTTCAGTGGAAAAAGTGATACATTTGATCCACTTAGACTGCTGAAAGGGGCTGATTTGTTAGTAAAAATTACTTAAAGATCCAATAAGCTAAATAAAAAAAATAAATAAAAAAAAACACTGAATCAAACAGCTCAGTGATATATGATAGTTTGCTTGTACTGCCGCCACTGAAAATCAACACCCAACTCTACAGCTCCTTGCATCTTTCAGCTCTTTGCTTTTGAGTGCTTGCACACGTGATTAAATCCCAACCCCACCAAGCACCCATATGAGACTATAACCAGCCATTTCCACCAAACAAACTCACACAAGCCAACTGTATGCTACCCACCAAGCACAAAATAGCATTGAGACAAAGAAAATTAATGGCTGGTGAAGAAATTTTAACATCTAGCAAGCCAAAGGGAGAGAGAGATAATTTGAGATAATGGTCTTGGATTCACATGACTGCGGCGGGATGGCCAGGTTGCTCTGTCTACAGGACATATAGGTTGGCAACAGGTTAATTACACATTAGCCACAAGCAACTGATAGTCAAATAGTATAATGCTTGATGCTCTGTTTCAGTTTCAGTGAGTTTATTTTGTAGTCCCCCAGTTTTCAGCTTTAATGACGCTTTAATGAAATGAGACATTAATATACTTATATTATTTATACTTACAGATGAACAGTTACCAGTAAAATGTACTAATATATATATATATATATATATATATATATATATATATATATATATATATTAGTAAAAGACCAAGAGACCAATGATGTGTGTCTAAGGACCCTAACATATGTGATTCATTATGTTCCAGGTCTAAAAGCATGGTATTTAACATTAAACCCTGTTATCAGTCTCTCTCTACTAATTCAATAAGTGCCTTCTGCTGAATATATATAAATATAAAATGAGCAGAAATACAAAGTAGTCGGTAATACACTATAAACACATCTATGTAATGTTAAAAATGCAATCTACAGGCAGCTTGTACTACACTAACTTGGGAACTGTAGACGTCCATCAGCCCCAATCTTGAGTTTATCAAAATACTTGACAGAAGAATATAAACTCTCTGACTACTGGTGTGGAAATGAGCCACACATGATCAGGAAGCATCCCGTGATCAGGAGATATCTATCAGATTTCTTAAGCGTGAACTAAGTAACTAAGTCTTACAGTACTTAGATATAATATTATATAAACACTCCTCCACTACAAGTTTCTGTTCTCCGTAGCTTTCACAATAACTTAGCGAGTACTCACGGTTAGTGCAGGTAAGTCAAGTTAGTATTATTAATCCCGAGTTCAATAACAACCACAGCAGCCCAGGACGACTCGCCACGGTAGGTAGATTACCTGATTTTTGAGGAAGCTGAACTGCTTCTAACTCAAAACGATTACGAAAGCATCGCAGCAACTGTACTTCAACTCATTTTCAGGCACGTTTACGTTCAAACGGCACATTTCAGCTGTCACGCGTGACTCGCACTATTTCCAACACGCGCAATAAACTGCGATATAATCAATAGTTTGCAATACATAAGTTATGATAATTAGCAGCAGGCTAGGCTATGACTGTCTCCAGGCTCACAGCGCAGACAGCGAACATACAGGGACAGTTAGGCGAAGAACAATGGCGGGTACGACATTAGTGGGTATTAACGGAATATTAAACTCCAATAAAATGATTCACTGACAATTACCACAAGTCGCTGGCTACTGTTTTTGTTTTTTTTTTCCCCCGTTCACGCTAGCGCGCTTAGCTTCGCCAGTGGCCTGGATGTAACGTTATGTGGCCGGACTCCGCCGCCGCCACCGCCCCGGACACTCAGCCCACCAAACGAAACACACGCTCCGCTCACCTGTGTCTGCTCCGTATGTGCTCTGTCGAAATCCGAAACGACGTCGCGTCGAGGTGGCACTCTCTGCTCATTAAATGTGTTCACTCCGACTGAGTTTTATTTATACTGACACCTCTTTCCTGCTTCATCGTGGGACGCCATCTTGATTTGTCAAGCTCCCTGCCGCTGGTTCCTGTCTGACGTCACTCACCTACGTGACGTCAGAGCATCGCAACAGCACGTCCGGCCGTCGGCGTGCAGGTAGGTCCGGTTTCTAACGAAGATTTGGGCAGAAACAGGGCTTGGTTTTTTTTTATAATAATGTTGTCGGCACTGTAGGACAACAATTGATGCATTTGCGACTTCCCGGATGTTATGCATCAGAGGAAAACAAGGAGCGTACCTGATTTTATGCAGTCTGTGGAGCATACACAGAACTAGTGACAATGGGCTACTGCAAGAGTATGAAATGGAAATCTAAGTAAAAGTGTGTTCATTTGAACTAATTTAACCAAAGTTTTAATGAAAATAAGTGCACATTTAATTTGTTTTATTCCCTCTATGACCCTGGGCTGATAAAGTTTATTAAAATTGTATTGTATGCCATCTTTAGTGGAGAAAAATGGAACGATACTGACCTATGATGATGAACTGAACTGTGTTTTCTTGGGGATATGTTTACTGTCTTGCAACTAATGTTAAGAATTAACTTTACAAAGAGCCAGATGTAAGTTTTAGTGGATTTATTATTATTATTATCATTTTGTAAAAATTCTTAGTCATATAAGACTACTACTCCCAATCCTGAACCAAAGTTAGCTGATTTATCTCCATGACACACTGATAACTAGTGTAGACAGACTGACCAGACCTCATTATTTCATTAACTTCTGAAATGAAGGGTTAGGGTTACACAGTTAAATATTTATCAGAAACTATCAAACTATCAAAATAAATTTATTTATTTTAAAAGGATGCCAGTGAATAAATTATGATCAATTAGGCTTTAAAGATAACAACGAATACGAATCTATTCAGATAATCTACTTATTGAACGCGTTATGATAAACTAGAGGTGATAGCAGCAAATGTCAAGTGTTGATCAACATTTACTTGAACTCACCACACCACTTAAAACAAATACCAGTATAACACACCGCGCCTACATTGTTCACAATGTCATAAAAAACAAATATTTGTTAAATAGTGTAAAATATGACTTCCTAAAGTACCTGATGTGAAAATAATGAATTAATTAAATTACAAAGTTAGTCAATATTTTTTATAATTGTGGTAGTACATTTTAAAACATCTAAAACTGTAATATGTACACATCTGTGAACGTCTTAATTGTTTTTTTTTGTTGTTTTTGTTTTTTATTGCATCGGGTGCGCGCACGTCACGTTCACCCGTACGTGCTTTACGTTCCGCAGACACGCGCAATGATAGCCGGAAGCACCGATGGGAGGAAAATAAAAATCGATGAAATCCACTGTTATTCGCGAGTGTAAACGTCTCACTCGCTGTCCTCTTTTCGCGAATCCGTCAGCCGTCCACACTGCCACCGGGCCGAGGGTGTGGGGGACGGCGGGGAGCGGGGACGTTTGCCCCGTTTGAGACGAAGTTGCTCGGTGGGGGTTTAGCTGACGTGTGGGGAAGTTGAGACAGCCGGAGAGCAGATAAACAAACATAAACAAGCGGGGGATCAGCTGAGCGGCTGCCCGAACCGAACCAGCGGCGAGACACACACACACACACACACACACACACACTCAGAGAGAGAGAGAGATGCCAGGGAGGACGAGTCTCCCCCTTCCGAGCCCGAGAATGACCCACGGGAGACCGTGACTTAACCCTGATAAAAACGAGCTCCATGTCCAGCTGTCAGCAGCACCGGCACACAAAGAATCTCCTTTCGGAAACAAGCACACGAGGACCAGCCGTCCTCCCCAGCGGCGGATCCGCGGCTCCGGTCCCCGTCTCTCTGTCGAGGCACAGCCGGACTAGCATGGGCAGCCAATGAGTTCACCCTCCACTTCTCAGCTGTAACCAAACGAACACACATCACGGTGCAAGGAGACGGAGGTAAACACTTTTTATCAACTTTGCTGCCCCCTCCACAGGAAGGGCCTGCGAAGTAAACCACTGACCTGAGCTAGCGGTGGCAGGCCACACATCCTGTTTGTGTTTGAATTCTTCATGTGGCGCTCACAGCAGGACTGTTGTTACCTGTTCAAGGGTTTTCTTTTGTCCTAACGTGTTTCTAGAAAGACTAGAGTCAATGCAAACAGAGCTGACAGTGTGTGTGTGTGTGTGTGTGTGTGTGTGTGTGTGTTGGGGGGCCATGAAATGTGGAATATGTGACATTTTAAGTGACAGTCTCATTAAGCCCAGTGTTTTTTTTTTTTCCTCTCCACTCCACGATACCCACCTGCCTGTCTCCGGTCTGGGGCCCTGCTGGTGTCAGAAGTGGGATTAACATGGCCCACCAGGCAACCCCTAGTTCCCAGAAGGCCCTGATGATGGAGCTGAAGTCTCTGCAGGAGCAGCCGGTGGAGGGCTTCCGCATCACTCTGGTGGAGGAGTCGGACCTCTACAACTGGGAGGTGGCCATCTTCGGACCCCCGAACACCCTGTATGAGGGAGGCTACTTTAAGGTGGGACAAAACTTTCTAATAACTTTCCTCGTGTTTTGAACAGTGAATGTAGATTAACACCATCAAACCGGAGACACGGGGTGAACAAGGGTTAGACTGAAGCACTCGCTTGTACAATAAATCCTAAAATTAGTTTAATCCCAGATCAAATGTACGCTGAAGGGGCTTGAATATCATCTTCTGTGTTTGTAATGTTGTGTTAAATGTATGTAGTTTGGCTTTTTGTCTTGTCTTCTCTGGGATGTTGCAAATGGAGCTGCTGTCATGCGAGAGCAATTTTCAGACTTGATGTGACAGTAAAGTATTATCAATCAGGCAGTCAATCAATACAAAAAAGGGGCAGGAAGTATGTGAATTCAGACTAGTCAAACCACAGCACCGTGTTAAGATAATGAGACTAATTTCTAATCAGTAGCAGAACATTATACATATATTGTGTGTGTGTGTGTGTGTGTGTGTATACAGTGCAGCTGTGCTCCTGGACAAGTTGAATATATAGGCGATCGCTGTAATTTGGAAAACAGCCAGTTAGTTCAGTGACTGTGACTGTGTTTGAACCCAAAGTTTCAGACCAAGTGAAGTCTTATTATAACGGTTGTCGCACTTCTAAAAACTATAATTAATCAATGACCTGCCTTACCTCTGCTGGTCCCAAGAAATGTTCAGTTCTAAATTGTTTCCAGGCAGCCATTCATAATAACTTCTGTAATTTTTAGTCTTTCCCCCTTGTCCCTCCATTCCCCTTGTCCGGCCTTCTCCCCCTCGCTGTATGATGGTTGCGCTTCAGAGGGCTATTTTTAGCAGAGAGACCGATATAAATGGCACCTCAGCTCAGAGAAAGAGTAAGAGAGAAGGGCATGATGAGACTCATCTTCCTTTCTTTCATGTTTCTTATCCAGTGAGACATCCAGATAAATGCGGTACAGTGAGAGCCTGCATTCAAGTTGGGGCAATGCAGACGAAGCTGCAGCCTTCCAGGAATGGCAAAATAATACAGAGCAGGCGCTGCTGTTGTCCACTCTTGTAGCTTGTCATCATTGATTATATTATGCTTTGCCTTTACAGTGACATCCTTCTATCTGTTATCAGGTCAAGTCGAATCAATTTAATTAATATAGCCTTGAATCACAAGTTTGTTTCAGAGGGTTTTTACAGTCATTTCGTATTAGACCCTGCGGCCAGATAAAGGAAGTAGCTCCAGTTTCCAATTTATCTTACCTGCATGTCTTTTAAAGAGACACGTAACATATAACATAGAGCCTGCCAACACTGTCAAACCCAGGACCCTCTCGCTCACCCCTCAGCCACTGTGACACCCACATAATTACATTAATAAATGTAATTCTAATGCTAACTTGTTGAGTCTGGTATATGACAGAAAGGACTGCTAGGGTGTAATTCACCTGCATTTAATGAGATATTGGTGGAAGAGATTGACTGGAGTAACTGCGTAACTTTGCTCCTGCTTGTGAACCCTGCATGGCTCCTGTGGCCATGTGGTCATAGTCATGCATTTGGGACAGGGATACGGTGTGTATACGTCAGCACGGTAACTGATAGATGCTGAACACTGCAACTTGTGCCAGTGTGTATGTCCCTGTGTGTATGTATCTGTGTATGTCCCAAGGTTGCACTAGTGATGTGACTAGATGCGGAGTTACAATAGTCCTATCTGAGCGGCAGCAGTTCAGTGAGAGATGAGGTGGTGTTACACACACACACACACACGCGCACACAAACAAACACACACACCCACAAACACACACACACACACCCAAGCTTACAAGCCTTTCACCTAGATAATTGCGCAATACTTTGAAAAGAAACCACAGAACCAGAAGCACCAACTGTTATGTCACCTAATGTGCAGCTCAATGGAAATTCATTTGAAATGACTGATAGCATAGATGTCAACTGCTCCATTGATTGTATGATATATTTCCCTGTTGTGACATATTTCAAATGAAAGGGTACAGGAAGCTACTTTGCAGTTGAATACTTGGTATAAGGAAACTTGTGAGTTTATTTTTAATGCTGCATTAGAGTTTGACTTTAACAGCAAACAGAGTTACTCCGGTCTGGACAAAATAAAATTAAGCTAATGGCAACTTTGATTTCCTGCAAAATGTGGTTTCACTTTATTTTTGTTCAAGCAAGAACTTCATTTGTCTCACAAATACAAATGTATACAAATGTATACGTGTTTTCTTTATTTAGATATATAAAGTGTATTTTTTCACATTCCACATTTAAATGTGCTACACCACATCACATGGGGACCGCTCCCCCCTCAAGCTGAGACCAACACGCTCAAAGGATTTAAACTTAGCAGAACGGAAGTTAAGCTTGGCCTATAAAACATGTGTTGACTGTCAACCTCTGTTTGTTCGCCCAGGCTCACATCAAGTTCCCAGTCGACTACCCGTACTCCCCACCGACCTTCCGCTTCCTCACCAAGATGTGGCACCCCAACATCTACGAGGTAAACCTTTTTGTGTTTGTCATTAAATGCTCTCATTAAAATGCAAATTTGGAATTTACATAGTTATTAACATTTAGACGCTAAATGTAGACACCTCCATGACAGATGTGTATTTTGTTCTCTTTCCAGAACGGAGATGTCTGCATCTCCATCCTGCACCCTCCTGTCGATGACCCTCAGAGCGGGGAGCTGCCCTCTGAAAGGTGGAACCCCACCCAGAACGTCAGGTAACCTGTGCCACATAACCTCTGCTACTGTACGCACTTTTATTCATTCTACAGCATAGACTTGTTTGAATACAGTGCAGATATTCACTTAACCACTTTTTATTTTAGTTTAAAAATCATGCTCAGTAAAACGCACTGTACCTCCTATTCCATTGGAGTTCTTAAATATAGAATATAGCATAAGAAAGCTGAGGGGATAGGGCGTCCTGATAGCCTAACAGTTAAGGCGGATACCACATAACCAAAACATCCCCTATTCAATTCGTCTATAGTCTCCTATGTTCTATGAAACTCATGCGGAGACTATAGAGGAATCAAATCAGGGACTTTGTGGTTATGTGGTATGCACCTTAACCATACCTACAGCATAAATCCAATGTCACTTTCAAACTGCAGATTCAGAACGGTTTGAATTAACAGTTCAGTTTGAGCATCCCTTTGTTCTGTGTAACATTTTAAGAACAAGACACAACTGCAGGGCAGCTTTGAGAATTTCATTTAAATTAAACATGTCAGCAGGACTCCCTTTTTGTTGAGGACTAGAGGTAAATTGCTGAGTCTGTATTTGAAAGCCTGAGCAGATTGGGTGCAGCGTGTAATTGAGCCACAAGGGGAAAGAGGTGAGTTAACGCCTCCGTCTGGGCCGGGATGAAGCTTAGCACAGTTTCAAAACGCCTGGGTAGAGCTTTTCTTTCATACAAACGACGGGATCTAATATTGTGAGTGTCCTCATTTTCTACCCTTGTGTGTTTGTGTGGTGTTCCTTCATCTCCAGGACTATCCTGCTTAGTGTGATCTCTCTGCTCAATGAGCCCAACACCTTCTCCCCGGCCAACGTGGATGCGTCTGTCATGTTTCGCAAATGGAGGGACAGCAAAGGCAAAGACAAGGAGTATGCAGAGATTATAAGGTAATTTCATCCATGTACAGGCCAGTGTGCACAAAAGAACTATATTTCCAGTCCGTCCGTTAAAAACACAGATTTTATTCCTGTTCGGCCCACAGGAAGCAGGTGATGTCAACAGCGGCGGAGGCTGAGCGCGATGGCGTCAAGGTGCCGACCACATTGGCGGAGTACTGCGTCCAGACCAGGGTTCCCTCCCAGGACAGCAGTTCAGACCTTCTCTATGACGACCTCTATGACGACGACATGGAGGAGGAGGACGAGGAGGAAGACGAGAGCGAGATGGAGTCCGTAGGCGAAGCGGGGGGGATCAGCGCCGCGGAGGACGGCGGGACGTCCACCAGGCATTACGACAACCAGGACGACTCTGGCAACGAAGACTCATGATGATCTGGATGATAACTCCTCCCTGCCAACTCCCCCACCACCTTCCCTCTTGTGTTACATTACGATTTTCAGTGTGTGTGCGTGTGTGCGTGCGTGTGTGCGTGCATGTGTGTGTTTGCACATACAGTGGGGTCAAATGTCTACTGCCAAAAACTTTTCATCATTTATTAAACTAATACAGATTGGTCAAATAATAGTTCTCAAATGCTATTACATACGTATTTAGCAAATGTTTGTTGGTACTGTTTTCACTGAGAGTCAGAATTTGGTGTTTCCACCGTTTGCCTTAATTACAGCTTGCACTCTGTCCGGCATCCGATGTTTTGCGGAGTTTGCGAATTGAAATTATTCCAGCACTGCTTGATGTTAAGTTATATTTCACATTTTTAAATGTTCCCATTGAGGAGGTTGAGGATCCATCCTCTTCCACACTACTTTAAACCAGAAATGAGGGCATGCTTCTGCGGAACAGAGTGGTATCACTCTGTGGTCAGTGTGTGATTAATCATGTGCAAGTTACTGACTCCAGACAAGGCAAAACATCCCCACATCTGAATATTTCCATCGCCGTGTTGAACTCTAGTTTTTATACCCTGTTGTATTACTCTTTCATGCAACCAACTCCTCATATACTGTACTGTAAGTTGCTTGGTTGCCACCATGAAGTTGATTTCTTTTGTAAACAAGAGTTTCTTCAACAGTGAAATTTCAGTATTGTTCAGTCCCTGCTAAACCATTAGACTTGTTTTGCCATTAAAGAAGTGGTTTGGTAACTGCTACAGTTTGTTAACTGGTCTTTTAACTGTAGTTCTGTCAGCTGGAGTTGGACTTTCTTTGTTGCGTTGGCTTTGCATCTTGGATGCAGATACAGTTCTGTCTCATAAAGATGTTGGCTTTATACCATGGTGCCATCTCTAGGTCTGTCTGGTTCCAGCCTTTTAATCAGTAATGTTTAGGCATTACCAGAAATAACAGTACCAGTTACTTTGTTATTAAAAGACCATAACAATTAAGATTGTGTAGAGGCGTACGTGTGTTAAAATTTGAATTATACTGCATACACGGTGAGACAAAACAATTTAGAAAATCTTCCCATCACGTATACTACTATTTGAATTACTTACAAGCATTTCCCAAACATAAAAATTACACTTATCAGTTCTAAATAATGTGTTCTTCATTTAAAAAAGCTTCCACAAAGTAAACAAAGTGTCTTAGTTTTTGATAAATGATGAAACTTTCCTTGTGGTGGTCTCTTGAACCCCACTGTAGCTGGCCAGCTCCTCGTCTGACCAGTCCCTGTCAGATTGTACGGTTTTGTGTTCAAACATTGGCTCTATCCACCGTGTCTTCACTTGTTCCTGTTTTTTTTTTTTTATGTACTTTTTTTTTCTGTCCTCCCTGATTTGTCCCTTGTATTCTCTGGGATGGCTCAGACAGTCTGGCTAACGGACAGTTTGGCTCATTAACCAGTCGATGAGCTGGCCAGCTTGTCCTGTCAGTCTCCATCAGCGTGTCCCGTGGCAGAATAACTGTGTCCCTCTCGCGCCCGTCTGTTTGACTTCGATGCAATCAACTTAAACTTGCAAACACAGGCTCTGCCGTGACTCCACCCTGTTGGACCTCCCCCCTTGAGTAGTTTCCGTCACAACTGCTCCCTCATGATCCCCTCAAAGCAACGTCATTTGGTTGGGGGTGAACAAGGTTAAGACCTTTTCTCACGTTGCCTCCTACACCTCTCTCTGCCTCTTAAACCTCAGGGCCTCAATAGACTTTCACTGAGAGAGAAAAAACCAGTCAAAGAGAAACTTAACAAACAAACTGCTCCTCACCTCCACCTCCTTTTCTTACTTTCTGCATCACTGGGTGGTTTTAGAGTGCAGAGAGTGAGCTGAAAGTCTCCAATCCCAGCACCAGCGTGTCTACACATGACTGAGTGTTGCTGTTGGTCCTGATTAGGGTCCTTTTAAGGTGTTTTCTTCTTGGTAGGCTAGAGTCAAATTTAAAAAAGAAATCAATATACACCGGTGGGGACTTTCTCCTTGAGACAATGCTCACATTATGTTGTGATAGATGTGAAAATGTTGCGTTTTTGCGCTGTGACTCCAACTTAAGCTTCAATGCAACTTAGTGAAAATTGGACATTGTTACTGTGCGACACCACATCCAGAGTCTGTTTATTGACAGGGACAAAATCGACATGCAGCTTAGCTACACATTTGCATTTGAATGAATATGACACTGATTGCCTGTTATGTGTGTGTGTATATTTACATGTACTATTCATCTATTGACTACAACGTCAGGGTTTTCTTGTTCCTGTCTCTGTGGAACTGGTGCAGTCACACGAGTGAGTTTGCCCAAATGACCTTTAGGACTTTGTCCAGCCGAGAAATCATTCAGTGTGTTTGCACTGTGTTTGTGTAGTGCTGTTTTGGGAGGCCTGAATTGACTGAGGATTTGACTGATTTAACACCCTCAGAGTATTAAACTTTTGAACAGCATGATGTGACTAATATTACTTGTACAGCGACAAGTAAACCTCACATTTAGAGCTGTGTTTTGTGGTTGTGGGTATGAATCTGTTGCCCTTTTTCAACGCAACAGAGCACTGCGCAAACCTTTGATTCAAATGGATGGATTTTATGCCAAGGAAACCAAGTACAGCCCCACAACCGTTCATTTTAAAGACTACGGAGCAGTGGATGCATGTGGTGGATTTAACGCTGTTTGAATAAACTCTTTAAGAGATACCTTTTGGATTTTAATGTGAAGCCAAAGGAGTGAAACATTTCCTCCTGGCCTTGTGCTATGGAGGCTCACAGAGACTGGATTCTGAGGAGGACGGGGAGAGGAAACCCACTCCTGAACCGGATCTTTAATGGATTTGTTATCAAGGCACAACAGGAAGTGGATAGATGCCAGAGATTCTGAACTTTTCTTGACGTGGTCCTCATTTTATGCCCATCCCTCACCATATAAAGTTAAATCACAGTAACGAAATGCACCAATCTCATGTGTGTCTGCTAATGGACTAGTTTGACATTTTGAGAGGTAAACTCTTTTGCTTTGTGGGGAGAGTTAGATGAGAAGATCAATACTAGTCTACTGTTAGCTTGGCACAAAGAGTGGAAACAATCGTCTCATCTAACTCTCCCAGAAAGCAAACATTCCCCAAAATGTTGCATTATTCTTTTTAATATGAAGCCAGCAGCTGGTTTAAAAAATAAATAAATAAAAATAAATGTAAAAAGGACAGTTGGTGGTTTTATCAGGATTTTGTGCCGGACTGTTTCTTGGCTGGGAGCAGTGACTTCCTGAGGTCTACTTTCAGACAGAACTGGGCTAGTTGTTTCCCTTTGTTTCCAGTCTTTGTGCTAAGCTAAGCTAACCGGCTGCTTCATATTTAACAGACACACGTGAGAGTGGTATCCATCCTCTCATCCAACTCTCAGCAAGAAAGCAAATAAGCATCTTTCCCAAATGTCGAACAATTGCTTCAAAGCCAAATGTTTGCCTCTCATCACAAATTTAGAAAGTGGCATTATTGTTTTTGAGTAAAGTCTAGACGTAGTTTAGCCCTTGATAGAAATTCAATGCTCAGTTTAGAGCTCTTCAATCTTAAAACCCTCCTCTTTTTTTATTGAAATGTATGCCTTGATTTTATAATGAGGGCAAGTGGGGAAAAGCTAAGGAGGCCTTCTGAGGGAAGAGAGCAACCAACACTGATAATCTGTGAGGGATGACGATGATTCCCAAACTCAAGCTAAGAAATGACTCAGTAAAAAGGTCTGCAGTCTGAGATGTTGAGATGCTATTCCATACACATTATTACATACAAAAGACTGAATTAAATCATTTGGTTCATTTAATCTGTGTGTGTGAGCATGTGTGTGCACAAGTGTGTATTTTTTGAAGTGTGGGCCTTCACGTGTGTCCACGATGCTACCACAATGTGTCCACACCTATTGATGTTAATGCTGTCCTTGTTGGTTTCTTCTTTGATTTTACGTCTTCTTTTTTCTTTCCTCCCCTCATCATTTTGTGTTTGTGAGGATGCAAATGTCACTCATAAAGTTTCTATTGTAAAAAAAAAAAAAAAAAAAAAAGAATAGTTGAGTTTGTTTGCAATACAGCTTTGATATCTGTTGTTGAGCCCACATGTCACGGAAAACAGACAACACAGCAAGTTGGTTTTTGGAGTAAAATTAGGAGTGATATGCAAATGGAGGCATTCAGTTATTGTGGTTAAGTTGAAAAATCATTCAAAATAAAACAGTATGTCATTGATGCCTGCTGAAAGGTTTTCACCTTATTTTCCCATTGACCACTGATCACTACTACATGCTACATGGATTATTAGTGTGTTACGGTAAATGTATTATCTTAAAATCACATAGAAACATACCCCTAGTGGTATCTACTTAGGCATATAGCTTTGAATGCAGATGCTTTTAAGATATTCCATGCCTTATAATGAGATGACACATAAACTACCAAAATGCAGAGTAAATGTTTAATCACCAAGAGAACTGTAGTATCAGTTCAGAACAATTAGCTGTCTTTTATCATTAGGAGAGGAGCTTTTATGCTCTACCAGGCATGGAATTAATTACTGGTTCAGTGATGCCTTGATGGGATATTGTTCAGCTTCTGCTCAATGTAGTGTTACTTTATAGTATACTGTGCATACCTCATGAAATGTGGTGTGCTTCCTGGGAGTCTTCAAAATACCCAGAAGAAAAATGGCTGTTAATTGAAGTTAGCGGTTCCATTCTGCTTTATGAGTTGAAAGACCACATTTGTTTCTTTAATTACCTTTATTTCATCCCTTCAGCTGAGGCTATTAATGTAATCCTGCAGCATGACACTGAGAGCAGAACACGTTCCTGTATAAAGTGTCCGGGGGCAAGTTTTAAGTCCCACTTGCTTGTAAAAGAACGAGCACATCGGATAAAATGTATGTGTGCTAGGTTCAGCTTTTTAGGTTTATACCAGATCCATAAAAGTAAAAGTTGATTTCACAACACTGTTCGATTGTTGAACTATATGGGGAGAAGTTTAATAGTTTAAAAGACATTGAATATTATGATTTTGCCCAGATTATTAACAGTGTCCATGCTGACTGTACCTGAAACTACTGCTCACTCATCTCATCTCAAAATGAGGATGTAGCGCCAATGCTGACTGGTTTCAGTGACAGTATTTCTTTTCTTTTTCAGTCAAGGACAGACGCCACAAAAAGTAAATAAGATCTGGTCATGTCTCAAATGTCCACGCTCTCATTTATGATGTTTACAAATGCTTTCATTAGTATACTAAGGGCTATATAATATATAGTTTAGTACATCATCCTTGTAAAATGTTAACCTAATGTTCATTGTTTGACATCAATGATAATGTGTACATTCATCTAGAATCATTGCAAAATAATAGTCTCAAAATTTTATGACCATAGTTTCTAACATAATAAAATGATCTCCATTACTGGCTTTTATTTTTGGACAGGAACTAAAAGTAATCGGTGTATCTCACTTATTTATGCTGAAAGCTGGAAAAACCTTTTACAGCCTGCAGTATTTTTTTGTGTGTTGTAAAGATTTCTTGTTTTTGTCCCCACCCTGTGGCTCCATCTCCTGCTTACAATTTATTTATATCCAGTTATCTTTTTTTCTTGAGCAAGTCAATTTTTACTGCAGTATTGGATAGTCTTTTTTTAAGATGGTGAGCTCCCCTTATATATTATATTTTTCAAATTTTAAAATATTTTAGAAATATCAAGGTACACAAATCCTGTTCTTTTTATTTGAAAAACATTTGATTCCACCTACAGAAAGATAAAAACAGTATTAAAACATATAATGTTTTAGTTTATTAACGTTTGAAACATTTCGGTATTTAATCTTATTACATGTGACCCAGTAGGTTCAAAGACAGGCAATTATATTTTTGTGCAGTGACTAAGATCAAATTCGTCATCCAGAGAATCTGCTCAGCCTTATGTTGTACAGTACAGTCAAAGTATTTAAACAGGTTTAACAGTGAGACAGAAGCATCAGTCACATAAACTAAACTAACTGGTCTGGAGATCCCACATGCCAGCAGACAATTTTTTCCCTTCTGTAATCTTTCGTCTGCACAATCCACAGTCCGGCTCATCACTGTTTGTCCTGCCGAGCCCCCAAGTGTCTGTGTGCTGCTCTCAGTGTGTCCTGCAGGTCTTTGTACTGAGCCAGAGTGCAGGCTTCCTCCAGCCGGGCCCAGCGGTAGTCCTGGTGCTCGTCGGACAGAGTCACCGCCGTCCCCGGGTCCCTCAGCTCGGCCAGCCAGTACAGCACCTCTTTGGGTCTGCCTCGCACCTCGTAGCGCAGCTCCTGCACAAAGTCTTCGAGCACCTTCAGGTCCTCCGCCCCGAGCCCCGCCTCCTCCTTGGTCTCTCTCAGAGCTGTGGTGAGGTCGTCCTCACCTGGGTCCACGTGACCTGATGGTGAACAGGTTACACGTAACTGGCACAAAGCACATTCAAAGCAATACAAGTGGCATTAAGCTCATCAGCATCTATCATCAACTGCACGATAAATGCCCTGTTGTTGAACTTGTAAACACCTTTGGGTGGGGTCCAGTGATGCTCCCCATAAGAGGTCTGCAAGAGGAGGTACTCGATGTTGTCTGGTGGAGGGACACAACTGGCAAGGCGACGAAACACTATGAGGCCACAAGCACGCAGCGCCATCTTCCTGTTCAACAAATTCACATGCAAACACATTTTGCATTAAGCGTGACCTGGCACATTTGACCCTGGATTACCAAATAATGGGACATGAAGAAGTACTTGTAGAGTATAATGGAAAAACCTTTAAATGTGTCATGCTATTACTTTGTCACAATGTTGTTTCTACATGATGGGAGGGTGTACAAAAAAATGTTTTGCAAATAAAATACTAGTTAAATGTGTATTTGACAGGTAAAGCCCATGTGCAGGTGGGACACTGTTGACTAACACACACACACACACACACACTGCTGTGATGGTGTGAAATCTGTTTGTGTTCATGAAAGATAAACACACACACACACATCAGGATAATATCAGCAGCTTCCTGTCCAACACACGGGTCTGATCTTAGTCTCTGTGGACCAGGATCGTATCTTTGACTGCGTTGCTTTATATTCACATAATAGAAATGAGATGGCTGTTCCTTGCTGACCCGAGCAGTCGGTATTTTTAGCACGTTAGCTCCTCCGCCACATGTCAAACATCTCCGTGACTCTTCAGGAATTTCCTCACATGGAAAATGTCAGAAACTTACCGTCCCGTGCTCCGTCAGCGCGTCTGACGGCCGCAGTTTGTTTCTCACCGGCCGAGATTTCAGCGGCGCTCAGCGGTGCTCTAAGAAATGAGTCCGGTCGTCTCTGAAGACGGTCCGGACACAAACAGTTCCGCTCTGTGAAACTGCTTGTAGCAATACGATTTTATTTATGGTGAAAGAGGAATTAAAATACTTTACTTATGAATGGCTATATTCAGGTATATTGTTATATTGTATTGAGACTTGATTAATGTACTATATTATATAATGTAGTATTATGTTGTATTAATGGATTTTTGTCATTATTATTGATAATTGTTATAATTGAAATGAGTTTATATACTGTATACTAAAAAGTAACTAGAAACTATAGCTGCACTGTACACAAAAGTACAATATTTCCCTCTGAAATGCAGTGCAGTAGAAGTATAAAGTAGCAGGAAATGGAAATACTGTAAAATAAATGTAAAATACAGATTTGTCTTAGGTACAGCACTTATACATTAGATTAAATGTACTTGACCTGAAATGCCCAATATATGTGTGTGTGTGTGTGTGTACATATAGATATTTATAATCTTAATAAATATTTTCAAATTAAGATTTATTAAATACATAGAATCACCCTGTAGGAAATCTTTTGCAATGACAGATTAAACACGTGCTTTTATGAGAAACTTAGTATATACATAGTTTTTCACAATCAAATAGCTGTTGTACCTGTGGGAGACGGATAAGAAATGTACCCGGTGTAGATAGGGCCAACTGAAGACAGCTTGTATCTGAAGATAACAGAGATGGGGCCTCCTTCCCACGCGGGCCGAGCTGTCTCCAGTACAGTTGTTCATCTTGACGGAGGAGACACCGCTGCAGAGTTTCAAGGTAAATACAAAACCTCACCCAAAATACATGTTTTGTCATTTTCAAGTAAGAAATATACAGGGAGCCAGACAGATAGACAGACAGACAGACAGATAGAGAGGATACATAAACATAATGTCATTTTGAAGGAATTCTACAAATTTAGCCCATAGTCTCATAGGACTCACTTAAAGAAAATGTTTTGTTTTCCTGACATTAACAATTATTTTGCTCTTCTGTTACTCACTCCTTCACGACATGTAGCTGTCTGTGGTTTAGCCAGAGGCCCTTTGCTGCTACTACGACTGTGCTTACTCAGCCTGCACTGAAGTGCTCATTATTCCACTCCGCAATACATGAATCACACTGGGGGTCAGGTTCCCCTGCATCCAGATATTTTTGGTATACTGCCATTCAGAGATTACACATGGATGTAGGACTGTGGCCTCTAGATGACGAGTACGTTTGTGCAATGATGCAACAGCCAATTCTGTGTTTTTTTGTCACTGTATTTGGCCCACTTGTGTCACTTCACATAGACCTAGGTCATGCATACTGTGATCATTAGGCAGTTGTTTGGTCTGCTATTTTGTATTTAGGGTACAGACAATAAACCCAAATAAATAAATAAAATCCTTAATTTATGTATAGTCTAGAGAAACTAGTGATGATGAGACAGATATTTGGGATTAATATCAGCAGGTCTGGGTATTTTGGAGTAGAGCTGATCGGTGCCAAGAGTTGTCCCTGCTCGGATTCTTCAGACTGAATGTTCTGGAGGTGTTGTGGATTTACTTTAAGCTGACAACTGTGATGGGAGGTGCCAACACAATAATCCTAATGACAAAATCCAAAAGCCCCACTTTTTCATGTGAAGTTGAGATTTAAATGGTAAAGTTCTCACCCAGAATTTCAGCATAGTTACTGCACTGAACAGATACATTGATTGCAGGATAGCTACAACCAATCTTGTGATTTGGTAATGAAAAATAACACGCTTCTTTAAGACAAACACTAAAATGTGACGTTTCCTGCTTGCCTTCTAAACAGCATTTCACAGAGCCATGCAGGAGAAGGAGCAGCCCACAGGAGGGCCTCATTTTGTGGGGAAGAAGGATGAACTGATTGAAGCGAAGCGCTCTTTCAGAACAGTAGAGGGTCGGGATATACTGATCATCCACCACCAGGGAGCCTTCTATGCTATAGACTCTTACTGTTATCGTGAGTACAGACCTTCTTGTGCTGACCTCAGAACAACTGCTACTTTTGAAAAGGCCTTGTTGACAAATGCTTACTTTCACTGAACCAACTCAAAAATAAGTCCGGAAATCCTGTCATGGGACATTTAAGACTGAGCCGCCTTACTTTGTTATCCATTGAACATTTTAGCACATATCACCTCTAAAGTGTGTCCAGTCAGCAAAAGGTTAGTGTGCTGTTAACTGTTTGCTTATCCTGCAATACACTGATCCTCTGCCCGCTCGACAGATGCTGGGGGAATACTGCAGAATGGAGACATAGAGGTGAGGTTCACATTTGACTTAAGATATTAGAGATTGTCTTTTTGTCTGACCCAGAGGAAAGAAGGCATACTGCCATTTAAGTTAAAGCACTGGACTGTACCTTTGTTGTTTTTTTTGCCCCATCATGCTTTCACAGGCTGTTCCATCTGCACTGAAATCATTAAAGGCCATATGGGCCGAGGCATAGAGCAATACTGTAATTAAGACATGAAACCTGCATAGCATTACTTTAATGTTATGCCAGTGTTGAAGGGCCTAAATGACCCAAACTTGTCCCACACGAGGTTGTTTACCTGCTTTCTTTCAACACACTCACAGGAAATTGACAGCAAGCTGTGCATAATTTGTCCGAACCACAAGTACAAGATCACTCTTGCCGAAGGGGAGGGTATATACAAGGGCACCAACCCCAAGGAAAAGCCGCCTGTGCCCAGATGGTACTCCAAGGGTGTGAAGCAGCGGACCCACACGGTCACTGAGATCAACGGGGATGTCTACGTGAAGCTCTCTGAGTCCACGAGATGGATCGAGTCAGACTTCTACCAGGGGGAAAAGGGAAAGGTGGAAAGGGCCAAAGCTGAGGCAGAAGAGAAGAAAACAGCCAAAAAAGTATAATCTCCTCTTGTCTCCCCTGATCTCATCGAAATGATTGCATGATGACTGTATAGAGAGGATATCAGATGTTTAACAACATGTAGTTTGCGCTCTATCCAAGTAATCAGTCGTGCTTGCATGGTCTTAAAAATGGGGCTTGCTTTTAATGAGTCGGGGAGCATTTAGAATTTCAAATTGCTTTATTTGTGTCTTGCAAGTTGTTTACATGCAAGTGTATTACTAAAAACAATCCGGCCACATGTTGCCATGTTCATGTAGTTCACTAAATAAACTGTTTTTGTTGGAGGAATTTTGATTGCTGATTCTTTTCTCTCAAATTGGACACTGGCACGAGGTAACTAAATGCGTGACCACACTGGTGCATCCCTCCGCATTTCAATATTCCTCATGCATTATGCATGCAGGGAATGAATCAATAAGATAAATGGGTTCATACTGATCGATAATGTCCGAAAGTAGAAAATCATTAATGTAAAATGTTAAGATCATACCACAATGCTGGCAACTTTTTGTAATATCAGAAAGCATGAATATCAGGTCACAGGCTGCATAAATTCCGGCATTATTGTTGTGACATGTTTCTTGTACACTGGCAAAGAACTCCTCCAGCAACCGAGAAAAACAAAACTTTGCTGAGGACACCAAGCAAATCCCTGAGGTTTATAAAAGGTGTGTTGACAGCAGCTTCAGACAGGTACTGTGGACTGGCTGGAAGGCGCATCTGCCCAGTCCTGCCCCCCATGGGCCCACCTGGAGCATATTCTGTGTAGAAATTCAAGGTTTGGTTTTGAACATTCAGCATTCAATCTTATCTTCTAACTCTCGGCAAGAAAGCAAATATATTTCCCAATAATTTCAAACTATTCCTTTAACATTTCTGAATCTGCCTTTGTTACATTTTGCTATGTTTTGATTTTGATGTGGTGCTGCACTTCCATAAAATTGGGGGACTTGCTAAAAACAGATTGAAAAAATAGACTGAGGTATTTTGACTTTTGCTTTCAGTTAGAAGGGTCAAGCTCCAAAAACGCTGGCTCCTACAATTCCCACAATGCATCTTGATAGCCTCTTCTGTTAGACCCTCCCTGTCTGGAAAACACTCTTTCAGACTCCACACATACAGTTTGTGGCTTTCTGTTTCTGAGTCATACATTTTATATAATAATAAAACAGTGAGGTTGTTTAAGTGGCGTCTGTGAAAGAAAAAAAAAATGACGTAAAGGATCAAGACAGCCTGTCTCATTCAGATTATTTCTCTGTTTCTGGACCCATGGTGCAGGCTAACCGTGACACGGCCACGGAACTGCAAATGCCAGGGGTTGGGTTGAAAACACAGAGGCTTACGGGGTGTGATGCTCCTCTGTGCATGAATGATGCTGGTCTCTGTAGCACGGCCTACAGCAAACTCACAGCCCTGGCCTATGTGACGCTTCGAATACAATCAAGAAATGCACAGGGCCCTGGGTTACATGGGAGGAGGGGGCCGAGCACACTTGTGCAAAGTTACTACACATTAAATATTGAAATATGATTATGTAGTGAAATTGATACAAGGCGGGGACCATTATGTGCAGGAGGTAGGTCAAGTGGAGGGCTGCTTGTCAGGATAAAGAGCAGACTGTAACTGGGGAAACTGGGATCTGACTCCAGGAGGAGAGCATCGCACAGCATGCAAGCAGGACCTTCAAACCCAAGGCCTGAACACTCTCTGCTGGTTTTATGTCCTGCATTATTCATCATGGTTGTGAATGACACAAGAGGCTCTGATTAAACCTTTAAAGCTTTGGCTATTCTACAAAAAAATATTCACAAAACAGCCTTGGAGTTTGTCCAAGAGGGACAACCAGATCTCATTATCCCATTTAATCCACTGCTGACTCCCCCACAGCCAGTTAAAGCGTTTTATATTTCTTTACTATATCTGCAAATAGTCTCCTAACACTCATCAGGGCTGTCTTCAACATCTCTGTGTCTCTGGTTCTTCCTTTTGTGTCAGTCCACAGTTCAGCTCTGTGAGTCAGGGACGACACAAAGCTCTTCTTCAACTGTTTACTGTGAGAAACTATGTTTGAGCGACGCCGTCATCTTCTGCTGCACGGCAGCGTGCTGCTGTAGTGAGGGAGTGTGTGTGTGTGTGTGTGTGTGTTGCTGAGTCAGGTGAGACCACTCTCTCTCTCTGTCTCTCTCTCCCACTCCCTATCTCTCTCTCTCTGTCTCTCTCTCCCTCTCTCTCCCTCTCTCTCCCTCTCTTCCTCTCTCTCTCCCTCTCCCCCCTCTCTCTCCCTCTCTCTCTTTCTCTCTCTCTTCCTCTCTCCCTCTCTCTCCCCCCTCTCTCTCTCTCTCTCTGTCTCTCTCCCTATCTCTCTCTCTCCCCCTCTCTCTCTCCCTCTCTCTCTCTCCCTCTCTTCCTCCCTCTCTCTCTCTCCCCCCCTCTCTCTCTCCCTCTCTTCCTCTCCCTCTCTCTCCCTCTCCCCCCTCTTCCTCTCTCTCTCCCTCTCTCTCTCCCTCTCTTCCTCCCTCTCTCTCTCTCTCTCTCCCCATCTCTCTCTCTCCCTCTCCCCCTCTCTCTCTCCCTCTCTTCCTCTCTCTCTCCCTCTCTCTCTCCCTCTCTTCCTCCCTCTCTCTCTCTCTCCCCATCTCTCTCTCTCCCTCTCCCCCTCTCTCTCTCCCTCTCTTCCTCCCTCTCTCTCTCTCTCCCCATCTCTCTCTCTCCCTCTCCCCCTCTCTCTCTCCCTCTCTTCCTCTCTCTCTCTCTCCCTCTACCCCCCTCTCTCCCTCTCTCTCCCCCCTCTCTCTCCCTCTCTCTCTCCCTCTCTCTCTCCCCCCCCTCTCTCTCCCTCTCTCTCCCCTCTCCCTCTCTCTCTCTCTCTCCCCCCTCTCTCTCTCCCCCCCCCCCCCCTCTCTCTGGTTGTTCTTTGCCAGTGAGACTTTGTTTTATCCGCCGACGTCATTCATATGGTCTGGACACCGAGGCGCGAGGCTGCTCTCTCCCCCTCTCCCCCTCTCTCTCTCTCCCTCTCTCTCTCTCTCTCTCTCCCTCTCTCCCTCTCTTCCTCCCCCCCCTCTCTAATTGTGTTTCCTGCCGACTGACAACTTGTTTTGCCTGTTAGCGCATTGGCCGCCCATGGGCGCTGCTGCTCTCTGCTCCGCTCCGTCCGGTGCGTCTCTGCGGTCGCTTCGGGACGGGATCGGGCTCCGCTCTTGTTTTTTTTTTTGTTTGTTTTTTTTCCCTTCTTCTTTTTTTTATTCTTATTTTTATGAATGAATAACGAGGCGGGGGAAATGCGAGTGACTGCGAAACTCCCCAGCAGCCGGGCTCCCGGGGGGCCAGCCGCCGATGAGAGGGATTAACGACGGAGCGGAGCCGCGGCTCGTTGCGGAAAAGCCGAGTCTGACTGCTGCAGACCGGCGCGGACACGCACCGTGAGGGAAACCGGCTCCATAGCGAAATACCGCGGTGACCACAATGTAAGTTGCTCTGGAGCTGCAACTCATTAAGGGATGCGAGGAGACGGGGGTTCCTGGTGTGGTTGCATGCTTTGTTTTATTGCCAGCACATCACTGCTGGGTAAATATGAATACTGCACCGACAATATTTCTCAAAGTGTCTGTTTTATTGAAAGATAATTGCATCTCAGGTGTAAAAAGGGCCTTGGCACGCTTCGTCCCAGTCATTTCCAGTGACATAGCGGTGATGCACTGTCTCCGTGATAGACATGAATAATAAGGACCCAAGCAAAGAGAGGTGCCTCCTCTCCCTCAGTGTTGCACCTCTGGATCTTCATCCGCTTGCGTGCCCGCTTGGCCCCAAGTCACTTCCAACCGCGAGTTGTCTGGTCTTTGCAGGTCCATCCACATCGTGGCTCTGGGCAGCGAGTGCCCCGGAGGAGTCGGGGCCGGGGAGGAGATCATGGGCCAGGGGCAGCTGCAGGGAGGCCTGCTGTGGAGCTACCTGGGTCACGGAGCGCTGGTGGGGCCCTGCGACCTGGAGAGCAGCCTGCACAACCCGGCCTTCATGGAGTACACCTCCCGCGTGTTTGGAGATGTCACTGTGGTGGTCCGGGACTGTCCCAGCTGGGTAAGAGACCGGTGGATGTGTTGGTGTGTGGGGGGGACACAGAGACATGCAGCAGGGAGTGTTTGCTCTGCTTATCCATGTGTCCATATTAAAAGGATGTGTGTGTGATCAGAGTGGATTTGCAGAGGAAGGTGAGGGCAGGCCCTTGACAAATGGCAGAATAAAAGTGGTGTCGTTTTTGCCAGAGCACTGGCATTGTGACAGCGCGGGCCTCACTTCACTGACATGCTGTTTACTTTCCACTCTGCTCCAGAAGACATACAACATTTCAAATTCCAAGGCCACTTGCCTTCCAGCGCTGATTGCAGGCTTTGTAAAAAATGTCTCTATTCTTAGGGAGCCGCTATTTTAACATGCACTGCACACAAAAAAAAGAAGGGAGGAGGAAAAAAACGATGAAAGAACTTTTGTTCTTAATGGCACATGAATTTGAAATGAAAGCACTGTTATGATTTTGCAGCAGCACTGTATGCATCCTATTATAGGGCTGTCTAACCCTGTCAGGGCTGGTGCTGGGGAGAAGTCTGTCAGTCTAATTCTTTGTCTCTTTGTCCTTTTTTTGTAAAAAAAATTCAACTTGCTCAAAGCTTTCTGAGGCATTTTTTATTTTATTTTTTTGCTGCCCAATGAGTTGAATCAGGTTGTTTAAAGCGAGCACACAGGTCTTTGGGGGTAAAGTCCCAAGAGCCACACTGAGGTATTTACACTTATGGAGACTCAGAGGGGAAGGGGTTTAATCTGAGGCCAGATCCAAGGTGCAGGTTGGGCTTGCAGACAGTCCTGTAGGCCTACATGGCGTTTTCTCATGTCTGTCCTCCTCTGACCTCCGTCTGTTTGTATTTGTCGTCCTCTTCTCTCCTCTTTCACTCCCGCCTCTCCAGGACTTGCTGGACAGCGACTGGGCCAGCGTGCGCAAAGTGCTGGAGCAGGCGGACATCCTGGTCATCAAGTACTCGGTCACTGACAAGCTGGCCTTCCAGCAGGTCAGGAACGGGTACGCGCCGAGACTGCGGCCGCTCCTCAGGCACTGGGGGGTGCCCGTGATCCTGGTCGCGGTCGGAGCGCGGCTGAACGGTGAGGACGCCTTCCCTGCCACTGTGGCCTGCAGTTGTTGAGTTTGATGTCAGTATCAGGTTCTCTTGGCCGGTGAGATCACTGTCTGAGCCCGGCGTCCTCTAGCGCGTCCTCCCAGCGACGAGGAGGATGCTCACGATTAAATCTCACCCCCCCCCCCCCCCCCCTTTGGCCGCCTGCAGGCTGCAGGATCACGCGCTTCCCCGCAGGAAACGCACCGTGCACCGTGCATCAAAGGTGCACCACGGCAGCAGCAGTTTGTCCCCTGAGGAGGACTAGGGCACTTGGGTGGAGCCTTACCGGAGGCTGCTGAACACACCAGGGAGCATGCATGTGCAGGCCTGCTGGATGTACTGCATGTTGGGGTTTTTTTAAATTTTATTTTATTTTTTATTTTTTTGCACGCACGCACGCTGACCCTTGCAGAAATCTGTAAACGAGCTCATCAAATGCACCAGGTTGTATTTTTAGCGCGTCTCCTCAACATACTTTGAGATCCTGTCAGAGCTCCGCTGCAGAATGATCACAGTGTGAGTCAAATCCCTGCCAGAGAGAGAGAGAGAGAGGGAGGGAGGGAGGGAGAGGGGGAGGGTACCTGTAGACCAGAGAGCCTTTGTTTGTGTGTGTTTTTTTTGTCTGTGGCTGCTGTGAGTGTATTTCATGCCATCTCCCTCGTGACTGCAGACAGTGATGGCTTCCTGAGCGCAGGAGCCCGGCCACGGATTCATCCAAGGGCACGCACGCATCCCGCACGCACGCACGCACGCAAACACACCACTGATCTGCCAAGTCACCGCCTGCCAGACCCTCACACACACACACTCACACACACACACACACTGCTCCGTCTCTGTGTCATGCCTGTGGGTTATTAGCTGTATGATTTATCAAATGCCTCCGCACTCCGCTGCACGTCCCGCTCGGTCCCTCTTCCTCTCTGGCTCTCTCCTCCTTTGTGCGGTCTTTTTTTGTCCTTGCAGCTAATCCCTCCAATTTTTTCGGTCCGATTGCGTCTCTCTGGTCCTCGTGCACACACGCCACAGTGTGGCTGGTCCCAGTGCACGTGCCGTGATCCGTCCTCTGTGTTGGTGTAAGAGGATGCTGCCTTCCTCCTCACTGAGGAAACGGTGGCCTGTAACACACAGTGTTGAATAAAAGAAAACCAAAACAGAGAACAACAGTCTGGCTGTTTTCATACTTACAGTTAGATGCACCAGAGGAACTAAGTCCACACCATGAAAGCACATGTGGCTGTGACATCTGGTTTTAAGTTCTGTTTTGCCAGATATGTTTTCTATTTTAAGTTGGTGCCTGAAATTTTGTGTTCTGCTTTTCACACAGAGTAAGTTTTAGTTTGTTGTTTTTGTGTTTTGTGGTCCAGTTTATAAGGAACTTTTAACAAGCACTGAAAAATTTACAAAGTACGTTTTGAGTGCCCTGTATGGCACTGAATTTTGTTTTTTTATTGTCAGTATTGGCATACTTTGACCTCTTAGGGAGTGTCAAACATCGTTACCTAGCTGTGCTCTGACTGGTCCAGTCTGGGAGTAGATTGACTCTGAATCATGCAGGTCACAGCCACCTGAGTGATGAGTGTGTTCATTGTGTTTATGACTGAATACAGTGTAATACTTGTTCTGTGGTGTTAACTTGAAAGTGCCTGAAGAAGGTCTCTGTTAAATTGAAACGTTTCTCCGTTAGATTTATTGAGCTATCGCTTCAGTGTGCAGATTTTATTTGACTGACTTTTGTTGGACTTCATTCGGTGAAATATGAGACAAGCGTTTCCAGCATTGGCTGGATAAAACGCATAATATAATATCAATGACCCACGTTTTGCTTCTCATATTCCCCTCATAAAATATTTATCAGATTCAGTTATTTGTACAGTTCGAGTGACTTCATCTTCTGACTAAATTCTGCCCTCTGTGTTTAGATGAAGGCCCGCCGTGTACGTGCCCGCTGTGTGCGTCCGACTGGAGCAGCTGTGTGCCCCACAGCGAAGGTCTGCAGCTGTCCCGGGACCTGGGGGCCACCTACCTGGAGTTGCCCTCCCTAAACCACGTCTTTGTGGGTCGCTACTTCGGCAGCGTGGTAAGAGGTCACGTCCCACAGGAATTAAATGGTCGAAATAAGCCTGATTACTGGACACTGTGGTTGAATTATCACTTAACGTATATTTATATATCAGTGATGTGCTGAGTGAGTTTTTTGACCCAGCATCCCCCTAAAGAAATTGCACATATGCTCTTGTGCTCAAATCAAGCTGCAAGATAAATTCTTAGCTCTGCAGACTCTTCCTGCCTGTTAAACTCGATGAACTCTTCATTTCAGACAGCTACAGTGCTTAGCAGAGGAGACAAGGACAGGTAGCCACGCTGGTCTTCTCAGGAAGCAAAGAATTAATGATGTAACATCACTATTTTTGTGCCTCGCGTTTGAACTAACGTGTGCATTTCTGTATTGTTCAGCTGGAGTACTTCATGATTCAGTGTCTGAAGCACAAAGCCAAAGAGAGGCCAGAGAAGAGGCGAGGAAATAAAGTGAACGAGCTTCGTCCCCCTCACTTAGAACAACCAGGTCAGAGGAATACTATGGTATCTAAAAACTAATATTGCTTGTATTTTAAGGCATTTATTTGTGTCTCGTGTTAACCCTTTCTCAGCTCATTGAAAAAATATATATGTTTTTACATGAATACCAATTATTGTTTATATTTAGTCATTTAATTGTCATGTTATTAAGTAATTATTGTTGCTTTGACTTGCTGTTTTTATGGTGTATAGAGACTCTTCACTTGGACTGGCGGGATTGTTCCTTCTTACAGCTTACATAGCCATAAAAAAGAGCTGAGCACAAAGGTTTTATCCAGATCAATATTCTCTCTTCCAAACTGGAAATAAGAAGAGAGACAAAGAGCTAGGTAGACCACTTTTAGTCAGTGACATTTGAATCAATTTTAGACTGAGCTCTTTTCAGTGCCAGACACAGCAACGACTGAGCGCCTTGTTCTGAGGCGGCTCTGTGATTGTAGTCGCGGGATGGGAGAGGATTAATCATTAATCTTATCTCTAACCAAATGTTCTTAATCAGTTTAGGTATTTAGGTACCTGAACAAAACCCACTTGTTCAGCCAGTAACTAATCCAGTTGAAACTCAAGGATATTCAGTTCACTATAAGAAAAAAAAAAACCCCAACAAAGTCTCACAAATCTTTTCTCTTTGAGAAGCTGTTACGAAACGTTACTCGAACAGCTATTTGATTTTCAAAAAGTTGCCAATTAATCATCGACTAATCCTTTAAACTCTAATTTAGTTTTAATCTGTTTATTTGAAATTCAGAATTTCTGATAAAAATTTAATCAAGAATCAAAACAACCTGAAATTAAACTTGTGTGGGATGTTTTTACTTTGTAGCAGACAGCAGATTCATTGCAGACTTCTTCAAACTCCCTTCATCACATTCGGCAAACACAAAATGCTAATTATGAGAAGAGATAAACGATCAAAAGAGGCTAAAACTCCTAGAAGCACAAACATTCATACACAGCGAGCAGCAGAGATACAGTGAGTTTGATTCTTAGTAGCAAAGCTTAAAAGCAACACGCCAAGCTGGAGTGCTTGACAGTTGCATTTCTGCTGCTTTTCCTTTGTCTTAATGTTACTACTTTTCTAGTCCGTGGCACTCTCTCTCCTAATTGGCTAAAAGACAGCCTGATTAAATCTGCAAGCGTCTGCCATTCCTAGCTGCTGGATGCGGCCACAAACTGAAAGCTTTCTGTGTGTTGTATTTGAAATTACATAATTAGAATTAATCTGGCCGGAAGCACAACACACCACAAATAGATCCAGGAGCATAATTTATTTAAAACGTGGGAGTCCAGTGTGCATTCATAGCTACAACTACTGCTACTACTACTCACATTTCGGTAGTTTTGCCAACTGCAATTAACTTCTACAAAATAAAACACAAACTATGCGGTTTAACTCATGTTAAATATTGATCTGACCACTTTGCTACTGTTTGTCTAAATCTGATGCAATGACTGACACCTTGAAGTCCGACCAAAAAGGCAGCAAGTGTTTGGCGGACTTATTGGTGCCCGTCCAACCCTACTTAACTCTACTTATGGTGTAGCCTGCATTAAATATGACGTGCAATGATTCAGGAACACAGCACAGTTTTCACGGCCAAATCTGAGAGGCTGTAAAAAAGGAGATTGAGGTCCACAGAGGTGCAGTGTGTATTAAGCATGAATAGGAATATAATAGGACAATGATTTGTGGAGCCCCTCCTCCCCCTACTTCTTTTACCTTCCTGCTCTGTGCTTTTTCACTTTTATTAATCTGAATTCATGAATACATGCATCACAAAGCACTGTTTTTACTCCTCTTTTTCTATGAAATATTTCTTTGCAGCTTTGCTCCAGACAGGTTTTACAATTCTGTCCTTTTTTCCATCGCTGTATTTTTCTTGTTGGCTGTTTTACTGTTACACTCTCTGCAAATCATTTATCTGTGACTATGGCTTTTTCTACATCTTCTTTAAACATTAACGTTGTTTAAAACAAGATTGAGGACGTGCTTTGCATTTCCTATCACTAAAATAATCTAAAATATTACTAGTTGATGTCAACTTTTGGTGTCAGTTTCTCTAGATTTAAAAAAGCAGGAACAAATCCTCTGTTGAACAGACAGACATGACATTTCTCCCTTACTTCAAGAGACCAGAATCCAGTGCAGCAGCCTTGGTTTGCATCTTTGCAAGTCTGTCATTTGTGCAAAGACAAACATATCTGGAAGCGTTCTTTCTAACTTGAGCAACAGGGCAGGGCACAACATGACATCGGTCTCTCAGCTCTCTCTTTCTTGACTAAAAGATCTCACTACACTATTGCTGTCAGTATTAGTCTCTCCACATAACCTGCAGACACCCCATTTCTCTCCGAGTTGTCAAAACTCATTGTTAAAGAAAGGGGAAATCACTAGTAGAAGTTGACAGGAAAGATTGAGGAAAAATGAGTGCACCAAAAGTATAAATTGCAACACTGCTGGGGTGCTCTGAACATAACAAATTGGATGGATTTTGCCTTACATACGGGCAAGCAGAATTTGAGCAGTGATTGTTCATTAGCACAGCTCATACTCCCTGTCTTCCTCTCTCCTGTTCACCCTCCCTGCTCCCCCCCGTTCAGCACGTCTCCCCCCTATCCGAGTAGAGGAGTCCAGCTTCTCCCAGGACATGCAGTGGTTGTTGGAGCGTGGCGTGCAGTTCGCCGATGTGGCTTTCTACGCCGGGGACTCTGGGAAAGAACTGGGGTGGGCGCACGCGGCTGTGTTGTGTGCTGTCAGTCCGTACTTCAGACAGCTGCTCCTGGGGCCCAAGAACAGGTAGGAGAGATATTAAGCTTGTTCGCAGGATGGAGCTTAACAAGCTGTTTCCCCACCTGAGCCTGTAGCCGGCTGGAGCTCAGCTCTGGCTGGAAACTCCTCTTTGGTGTAACGGCGAAGGATGTTTTGTGCTGAATTTCATCTCTGGTCTGGCAGGGAACGTCCCCAGTCGCGGTGTGTTTGCAGAGAGCGGGACGGAGGCCCCCATTCGCTGCTCTCCACCTGGGACGGGGGGATTATTGATGACATGCCACGATCAGAAGGGCACCTGACGGGACGCCTCTCTCGTCTGGTGGTGAAGGACCCCCTCCTGTGCATGTGCTTGTGGGAGACTCTCATGTTCATTTACAGAGGTAAAAACTACCGCCTGCCTGATGCTATCACTATGTAGAACTTTCACTGACTGCTGGTACCGGAAAGATTATATTAATATGAACATTAAAAAGGCTGATTATTTTCTCAATTAATTGAGAATAGTAAAAAACACCTATATAAGTCCTTCAAATCACAACTTCCCAAAGCCCAAGATGACATATAGAAATCGCTTGTTTCTTCTAGCTATACTCTTCATCATAGAAGACTAAGAAAACCAGTAAATCCTCATGTCTAAAAAGCTGGCACTACATAATTATGTACAAATTTGCTTCAACAAAACTCAAGAAAAGAATTCAGGGATATCCATTCACTGGTTGTTGAGCTCTTTCAGTCTCGACCAAATTGCTGAACCAATCCATATTGCCATCCCCAGAACCATTCAGCCAGCATGACTCAAGTCAATCAATCAAAAATGTTTCTAACGACTAATCAATTCATCTACTAACTGTTTGACTATTAGTAGAAGTAGAAATAAAAGTATACTGCACAGCAAAGTGTACAACTAAAAATCCTAAAGCATGACATGGGCGTGAGTTAACCAGGAGTGAATTCTAGTGAATGCTGTTCAGTTATTTCTGTATTAAAACCTAAATCACAACAACACAGAAGAGCATCCGATCCCCGCTAATTAAAACCCTGCTGACATCCTGGCACCAGGATCAGTTGCACAGGAAGTGCCAAACTGAAAGTGGAGATCAGAATGCAAAGCTGTCTCCAAAACAGCGGCCAACATGCACTTTGTCCAGAGAAATCTGGACTCAGCAATGATGCCGCAATCAGTTTACTCCCATCACACTACCGACTTTCTGAGAAACCATCTGCATCACACTTTTAAAAACTCTGTTATCTCCTGATACTAAGTTTAATGAACTGCTCAGTGTATTGCATTGTGTTCATCATTAATAATAATAACTAATTTCTGTGATTTCTGCTGGTGTTTCAGCCTCGAGGCGTCCTGTTTGTCGTTGCCATATTAGACAAATCCTGCACATTGCAAGTGGAGCTTAAATACATCTAACAGAGCTGGACTGACGTTCACAGCATGGGAACTCCATTCCCCAAAAGCAGTTTCTCTTTTTCCAGTAATTTAGATGTGATGATTAATGTCCCCTGGCAGCAGAAGGGAGTTTGCCTGCTATTGGGTCTTGTCCAATGTTCCATTATGGTTAGAAACAGGAATCAGTCGAACTGAAAGTGCTTGATGGAAAGCAACTGTAGTATTTTAATCTAGGACCTGATCATTCATGGTGTAATACTGTGATCTCACACTGCTTCCTTGACCGGCCTCAGGCCACTCACATTCCCTTTATCTCCTCCCAGCTCAGTTTTATTAAACATTATGGACACATGGATTGGTACATGGGGAAATGCCTTTGCAGAAATTGACCATCTATCATTCTGATGGGATTAGTTGACAGAATCTGACTCTGTAGCCTGTTACAGTGGCCTCATATTTACATCGACAAATGATTAACTCTGAGATGAAGCCCTCATGTAAAATGAAGAGCATCTTATATTAACTTTGCAGGTGTTGTAAATTGTGGCATCCTAAATGTTTTCCAGTCGTGTGTGTAGTTAAACAGCCCTGTGAAATTCTCTGCGACCCCAGCGCCGTAATAAAAAGAAATCTTCTCAGTCTGCAGCTCTGCAGTGCTGTGCTTGCTGCATGTCAGATCGCAGCGCCTTTGCATGCCGACGCTTCATCAAAGGCTGCGTGTCGTGCAGGAGTCCTTATGGCAAAAAAGACGTGCTAACATCTGATCCACGGCCGCCTCTTAACATGTATGTGAGCCGCACTCATGCTCTGAATGAACACAGATGTGCACTAGATGCAGTCACATAAGCTGAGAGTGTGTGTGTGTGTGTGTGCTGGTACAGGGTGAGCAGAGAAGGGAAGAAGATTATAGGGTTAGACTGAGCCTCTGTGAGTGACTGTGTGAATAAGAATAAGACAGCCAGCGGTTGGAAGACGGAGGCTGCAGTGTGTATTCTCACACACGCGTATACAAGTCCCTTTTTTTTTTTTGTTTTGAGTAAGAGAGGAGGAATATGGGAAAGTAAAGAGTGGAAAATTGTGAGTAGGGTGAAAAACGAAGGTGGCGGGACATGAGGGTGAGAGAGGGGGTGGAGTGTTTAAGGTGCTGCTTGCATTTGTGTGAGATAACGTGATGGTGAGAGAGTGTTTGGGTAGTGGGAGAGCTGGGCACTAGAGCATACTGTTAGTGTGTGTGTGTGTGTGTGTGTGTGTGTGCGTGTAGCTTGGAGAGAACAGCAGAAAGAGGAGTATGCGTGCATGTGTTGAGCAGAATAGGAATTTAACTGCAGGGAGACAATGTTAAGTCTTGTGTGAGAAATGACTAATGTTAACCTTCAACTTGGTGGGTCTGACTGTATGTTTTAAGCAGCTGACCTCACATACAGTCTGTGTATTTCTGTGTTAGTGTATTTTCTTGACGGGCTAATCAGATGTGAACGTGTGCCTCCTTTGCACACAGAAACCTTTGGCGCACAGTGAGCCAATGTTTGATCTTCATCTTCAGTAAATCCACAACAAGCTGTACTTTGTGTTCCCAGAGATGGGACAGATCTCTGCTTGTGATTCAGTTCCACTCATTTGTCAGTTGTTGCTCATTTTATTGGCTTAGCAGAACAAATTTCCATAACAATAGCATGTCCCTGTAAACACACACCGTCACACTCCTGGTATTATTCTGCGCTCTGGTTTTTTTGTCCCTTCAGTGTGTGTGTGGACAGTCACAGAGGCCGTGACTTTGCTTGTGTGATGTTAACACTGTGAGACTCTGTCTCCTTGTGTAGCGTGCTGCTGAATTATTGAACTTGGCACTTGGTTCCGATTGTGTGTGTGCATGTTAAGCACACATGTATTACATGTGTGTGACACAGATCATTGTGTGTGTTTGTGGTCATCCTGGACTTATTTGGGGTCAAATTTTAGACTCCAGACCAGTTGTCGTCCTCACGGGGAAAATTCGTTGTCATTTCGTTTCCTTGCAACTGAATTTAGCTCAAACTGCACTGGTTTATGTCCTTGTTAGGGTTTAGAGTTTAGAGGTTTAGAGTCAGGAATGTTGTAGTTATGGAAAAGGTTAAGCAATACCTCCAGGAAATTAGTGATAATCTGTACAACTTGTTCCCAAAAGTATCCTATCTGAGTGTTTGTGTTTGTCTGTGTGTGTTTGTGTAGGTGGGTGAGAAGAAACCCTGGAACTTGAAGATTATGTAGAAATGACTTTAAAAAGCATTTTGCAGCTTTTTCTTTTTGCATATATATTCCAATTTTGTGCAGCTCCTTTCCATCTCACATATGAAAACATCTATTGGTGTATTCAGTTTTGTTTTTTGCTGTCTGGCTGCATCATATGTCAGCAGCACAGCTCCCGAGCTAATCTCTCGTCCTGCCTATGAGGTGTCTGCGCCGCGCGGTGTCATTATCCTGCACCGCGTGTTGAAGTAATCCCTCTATCAGCCCAAATACCGTCATTATGAACTAATGATGAGATAAATCCTGCCCAGTCCAGCTCCCTTCTTCCCTCAACAGTCTGTTTATGTCCCAGTGAGACAGAGTGCGCCACCTCAATCAGAGCTGCAGGGCTGTGCAGGCTTTATAAATTAGTATGCCTCTGAAGTGAATACATGCAGTGTGGATGTTTTCTAATTTATTCTTTATGTTTCACATCCTTTTTGATGGCAATTTACTGTGTATCTCAGCCCACATTTCTATTTCCCTGCGTATTTACTATACATCGATAATTTTTAACCATGCCAGTGGCGTGGCTCTTGGGATGGCAATGTGTCTGCTGGTTAGTTGGTCCAGAGCAACATATCTTGACAACTATTGGATGGATTGTTATTATATATTTTGTACAGACAGTCATGGATCCCAGAGGATGAATCCTACTGACTTAGGTGATCCCCTGACTTTACATGTAATGCCAGCATAAGGTTCACACTTGTGGTTTTTAGAGAAATCTCTCAACAACTGTTGACTTGTAATCACTTGATCCACTTACTTTTTTAACTCCATTATGCATCATCAGGTCAGTGTGTCCAATACTCTGCTTTTTGACCAATTTCTCCAAAACTAATGACATCAACAATCAGCCTCATCTCTACTTTGTGTTCAGTGCTAATTAGGGAGTGTTTGCATGATAACACTCTAACCTAAGATGGTAAACATGGTAAACAGGTCAGTGTGTTGCTGACATTGAGCATTGCTGTGCCTCAGTACAGTCTCACAGCAGTTAACATATGTGTATTTTTGAGCTTTAGTCGGTGAAACTGGCCCATATTTCTAATGTGATTTGTGAAATCAAACTATACCTGTAATTTAAATTGAGAAAATACTGATTAAACCTTTAAATAATAATAAAATTAATACTATATTTGTGTAAAATACATGTGATATTTCTGATTGAAAACAATCTGGCCTAATTGAAATGTACATAAAATACATTTAAATAAAAACTACTACCCAATAGACTTGTAAGCAGATCTATTATGGCCACTGGTGTGTTCTGCAAAGGCTTTTGGGGTCACTGTCTTGTGTAATTCGAGGAATCTGGACTGGGTGTCCCACCGATAACCACCATGGATTATATAAACAGACAAATTTTAGAAACAAGCCAACTTTGTCAAAAACAGGTGCTGAGTGTTTGCTGTAAGGTATGTGGGTGGTGAGAAGAACAGTGCCAGCTAGAAAAGAGTTTTTTTGCAAACCGTACTATTGTGGGTCCACAGATTCAGTGTGTTTGTGGATGTTTCGTAGGAGCGTGGGAGTGGGACCACCTCCAGGAGGCCCTGGAGGAGAAGCTGAAGAATTCACTAGCTGTGGCTCAGCTTCTGGAGCGCATACGATCCCTCATCGGCAGAGAGAGGGTGAGGTTTTTAATGTTTAAAATAACTTTTCTTTTCTTTCTCTAATGAAACATAAACTGGATTATCTTATGCTGTGCATGCTATATCAGCCCTCCCATACAAAAGAGGTTAAATATCTATAATGTGTCAACTCTACTCTTTGAAGGTACAAACATGTTTTTGTAGTTGCAGACTAACAGCGCCTTAATTAACAAGATCTTGTTTAGAAACAGCGCAGTGATAATGTGGCCATAATTAGCAAATTTACATAATTGCCGCCCGTATCACCTCTCAGATTCTGTGGGAATTAGCACAACATAAACAAGAGATGCTCTCAGAGGAGCTGAAGCACAACACAAGATAAGTAAGGAGTCCACATTGGACATCAGCCATGAAATCCAATATCATGTTAAAAACTGCAGCGTCACATCTGTAATGTATTGTGTCTATTTAGACGACATGAGGTGCCTCCATGTAACAGGCAGCAGACTTTAACATTTAGAGAGGGATCAGGGGATATGACATGTCTGCGTCTGACAAGCCTTTGGCACCGTGCATGGTCCACCAACCCATCTGGATAGAACTAGGTCTTCTACCTGAGGCAGTGTTGAGAGGAGCTGACACACGAGAGAGACGGCGGGTCCATTTTAACACGATGAGACGCCCTAATGTCCTGTCATGATTTGAGCTCGTCCTCTGCAAACACCTCCGGGTCGCCTCACTCTGCGAGACCGGCTGAGATTTGCTCTCCATAAGCTTCCCATTGGCTTACAAAACCAAAGAGGCTTGATTCTGCGGCTGCCTCTTCTGAAGACTCTGTGTTTGCTGAACGCTCCCTCTGCAGCAGAGCAGCGCGAGAATATGGAGTTCTTTGTGCTTCAGTTGACTGAGAAAGGTCACGTAATGGTAATGGGATGCTTTAACGACACTCATTTGCAGACTTAACAAAACCACTTGTGCATTTCAAAAAGACACACTGACAGCCATACTACTGATTTCCCTCACTGTGCACTGCAGTATTCTGTACATATATCACATTATGCATCCTTTAAATGATTAAAATGAGCAGGAAAGTGTTAATGAACAGACAGTTTGGACGACCGTCTGGTTCTCAGTCTGTTTGCAGTGTTTTGTCATGTCGCTCTTGGCATTGCAGTTCAAGTATGTTTTGGTAGCGCTAAGCAAGACTGGCAGAGAGGCCATTTGTATTCCACAGGGGAGGTGAGATCGATGCTCAGAATGGCAATTGCACTAGTAACTAGTACCTGACATGCAGCAGAGGAATGTTAACTATCTCTGTCCGTTCCTTTTGGCCTTTTCTCTACTCTGTGTGTGTGTGTGTGTGTGTGTGTGCGTGCATTTAGGGCCCCAGAGACACCCCGAGTGCCCGGGCAGCTCAGCTCGGCCCCCAGACTCTGGTCAACCTCTTCAATTCTCCTCTTTACTCTGATGTCATCTTCATGGTGCAAGGTGGGTCTATGCAGATCTGTTCGACGTACGCACATTTACAAATGCATGCACCGTCACACAGCGGAGGAAGGTCACATTTTATTAGCCGTGATTTAATTATGATCTCAGTCCCGGGCCTGGTTGTCCATTTGCAGACAAAATAAGATAGAGTGGTCCGAGGGACGGGCTGCCTTCCGTTCCTGTCATGTTTCATCTCACCAGAAGCTCTTCCATGAGCTGCATTTAGCCAATTTTCTATCAAAGTATCAAGCCGAGAAATCCAGAAATAATGCCCCAAGGCTTCTCCTAATCAATATTTCTCTCATAAAAAGTGCAGTGAGTTTTCCTCGTCCTTGTTCCCCTGAGCTGTGAGTTCAACTCATGGAGGTCACAGAGAAAATGTATATAAGAATATTTTATTACCACTAACGTGCAGATGAAGTGCGGTGGTAGCTGTCGCTGGCTGTTAACGGCACTTAATGACAGCGGTGGTGTCGGGACTTGTGCCTGAACTTTACATGTCATTTGTTTCGTGTTCATTTAAATGGCCCATTATGACAGATCATCACTCCTAACAAGCAAAACTGAAGTAGGTTTGGCCTCTACACTTCTGCAATGAGGCCAGAGAGACATGTTGATAGTGATATTAGAACTTGTTGAAAATGTGTGTGTGTGTGTGTTTCCTCTTCAAACATTTTTAGATCAAAGACGCATTATGTTATCAGTCAAGATGAAATACATTAATTATGAACAGTTTATACTCTCAGGCATTTCATTTCACAGCTCTTTCACAGGACTCTCCTAGTCGCTGCTCTGAAATTCTAAACCTACATGTTAATATCTGTGCGTGTGTGTGTTTTTTAAGGGAGTGTGTTGCCGGCCCACCGGGCAGTGCTGGTGGCGCGCTGTGACGTCATGGCGGCCATGTTCAGCGGGAAGTATGCAGAGGCCCGGAGCCGAGTGGTGCCCATCCACGGTGTCTCCTCAGATACCTTCCTGTCTTTCCTGGAGTACCTCTACACTGACTCCTGCTGTCCTGGTGAGTCTACTGCACACGGCTCAGACGTGTACTCATGTTTACCACTGTGACAGCTACTGTACTGCCCACATTAAGGTTAACCACTAAATGGCACCTTAAACTGCAAACACATCTCCAATGGGAGGCCTAAATATAGTAAGAAAATGGCCCTCCCCTCCTCTTTATCTTGTGGACTAATTAAACCCTGTAGCAGGTTTTGTATGGTGGTGAGATTGATTGCACTGGGAAGCCCTCAGTCATTGTGTTATTCATTCACCCGCCTATAACTTCTCCCTCAGGCTGTTGCTGTAAATAAAAAATACAGCTTGCTTGGTTTAATAATGGATAATAACTCTAAACAGACGTGATGAAAGGGGTTTTAGATGTTATGGACCTGACCAACAAAATGACAGAAGGACAATGGACCTTTGATGTAATTTTAATGTACTGCAGAAATAATCACCGTTCCCGAATCAGAGAACACTTGAGAGAGGTGCAGTAGTTTTCCTCCAGGCCCTCGCTCAGTAAGCGCAGACCAAAACAAAAGCGCAGATGACAAGTGCCATCAACCATCTGTGTGACTGCGACATGCTGCCAGTGTCTCAGGAGGCGCGCGGAGAACAGCACTGAGCTTAAAATTAAATTAGATTTAGTGATGACAAAATCAACCCGTGGCATAACCGCTTCATCTGCTTTCAATGGTGCCAGCTCACGGCCCCAGACGTGTCGTTGTTGTTGTTGTTTTCCTCTGTCACTATCCGTCTCACTGTGAACTGCACTTTCAAAGTAATTAGTATTTCTTTGTGGTGATGCAACGAGCTACAGAACATAACATTTTTTGAAGTGTTTCTACCATAATGTTACACTGAGCAATATTTGTATTTTAACACTGACGCAAGTGACAGCTTGTGAAAGCCTAGCTGATACTGTTGATCCCGCTGAAAATCAACTCACCCTGCAGCTTTCAGACATTTTTTGCTTGTTTTTTGGGTTTTCAGTCAGACAAACCAAATAATGAAAGTTCATTTCAAAACTGTAGTTTGTCACACACCCATTGTTGCTACTTTTCTAGTTAAAAAAAATGGTTAAGCATCGAGGTAAAAAGATAGAAGAAAAAAATAAACTTTTTTCAGGAATAAGTGAACCAAGCAATATCAAAACTGCATTGATAATTGGTTTTATCTTTTACATGTGGCCAAGTGGGCAACTATTTGTTACAGGTGAGCGAAAACAACTGGAAAGTTGCTGTCTATTTTTGAGTTTTTGTGCCACCTAGTGTTGAAAGATTGCTCAAAGCAGCTTTGAATGACAAGCTTTTGCAGTCTAAAGGGGATTTGGTAGTAATAATAGTAGTGTATGTGTGTGTGTGTGTGTGTGTGTGTGTGTGTGTATTTTCATGACGTCCGTCGTGACATCATAAGTAACTGCAGTCTCTCTTTAATCGAGCCTATCAACTACAGATCATTACAAATTCAGAAAGCACAAAAAATGTTCCTTAATTATAAGATAAAGCCATATAACTGCAACTTAAAGTTACAGAATAACAGAGTTAATTACAAGATTGGCTGTTGATTCCCCTCCCAGAATTGTTGTATAACGAAGCTGCTGAATAGACAATGTAAAGGTTCAGAATAATCTGTTCTGAATAAGCAGCTACTGAGAGCTGACAATCCCCTCATTTTGTGGCAAGAGATGTTCTGATGAAAAAATCATGAAAAACCTCAACAAGCAACCTTTAAGATCCAGCTTAGGTACAAGGAGGGGAAGCAAGCTGTTCCCAGAGATACAGCTTCAGGTTGAGTCATGGGAACAGGAAATTAAAGCCATGAATGAGCTCCAGAGGCTGCAGCCGCTGCACCGTTATGTAAGAGCTCAGCACTCAAGGTCAAAGCAAGGTAACTCCACCAGTAGCAACAAAAACGGGCGTGAAATGAAAGGAGTATTTCATTCAGATAAATACTGCATACTGCACATACTGTATGATATTAGAATACATGGTAAATGCTCAGTTACATGATGCAGCTGAACAGAACAAAGCTCCTGAATGGCTGCAGCTCAGCTGACTGTGTGTTTATGGGGAGTTAGTGAAGGATGTTGGCAGTGGTTGACTGACATAAATGACACTAATCAAGTAACATCAGGAGCATTTTGACATTACATAATAGGATTGACATGACTTGTTTGTTGCACGTGTGTATGAAAGGATGTCATTTGACTGCTTGGAAAATATAGGATTATAAAATAGAAATAGAAATCCATAAATACATATTTGTATTCTTTGTGATTAAGGGTGTGTGTCAGTTGTATGTTTTAGATCTTGATTTGAACAGACAGATTTGGTTCATCCTGTTTTTTTTCTTTAAAAAAGTGCTATTAGAAAGTAGTTGTTCTGGCAAATATGCACACATCAAGCAGACATGAAACAAAATATTTGGAGTCATGTTTGTGGCCACCTGACAAATACAATATTTATTCTCCTTTTAACTCTGTTTTGGTCTCCACCAACTGGCTGCTTAGCTGCTACATGTTTCACTGTGTTTCACCAGTGAGTCGCTAACTTTGTCTGTCTGCTGTTTGGTGCTGGGCAGGTAGTGTAGTGCTCAAAACAGCTGCTTGCTGGGGCTGGAAATGCAGTTGATGAACGTGAATCAAAACTGGAAATTTGCCATAAATCCAAAACACTGAGTTAAAAGACACTAAAATGCTCTGTAGAGATGAGGGGAACTGCGGAGTGAGGTGATCATTTTCTTTGGGTCATTTTATCTGTTGTTAGTATAAAAGTATTAATAAGTGCAGCTTTCATTTCTTTCTTGCTTTTATTATATATATATATATATATATATATATATATATATATATAAATACTTATAATATTATGAGGTTGTTTTAAGCTTCATGGATCATTCCTGGTGTGGCTCGCTTCCAATTTCATTTTTGGACCAATAATCATAAAAACACTTTCTCTACTTCAGGGAGCGTTTTTAAGCCTTTGACTGCTTCTAGAATGTGTCCAGCTTTTGTGTAAACCTGGAATAAACAACTATGATCTACATGATGTTATAACAATGAATGTTTAATACTTACGCAGTATATCAGACAGTGCTGTGTGTGTTCTGTGTGTCCAGCCAGTGTGCTGCAGGCCATGGCTGTGCTGGTCTGTGCCGAGATGTACCAGGTGAAACGTCTGCAGCATCTGTGTGAAGTGTGTGTGTGCGCTTACCTTCAGAGCATGCCCAGCAGAGAGCTGTCATCGACAGGTATCAGCGTGATTCGACTACTCCGCCGAGCAAAGGTCAGTGCAACTTTGAGTGTGTGGTGGGAAAAAAGGGCGAGAGAGGCGAGTTGACATGAGAACACGAACAAGCCCGCAGGAGATAGCTTGTCTGTGTAAAAAGATTACCACTTAATTATGATGTGACATTTCCTTCAGCTACCAAAATGCAAATGCTGTGCATTGATGAAATCTAGCTGTTTGTCAAAAAAATTGCCCAACGCAATGTTTTTTTCCTGCGGCGAGCTTAATCTTTTAATTTGCAGCAGCCCTAGGCCTCTTCCTGCAACAGATATTCACAGTTATCTGTCGAAAAAGCATTAATTATCAAGTGGATCATTGTTATTTGTCATAATGTCTGTGTTTAAATTGATTCTCAGTGCCACAATGCAGAGCAGCTGTATATCTGGCTCCTCCACTTCATCGCCAACAACTACCTGATCTTCAGTCACAAACCTGACTTCCTGGAGCTCTCAGGTCAGTGTGTGAATGTTTTAAACACGTAGTAAAAGTCAGAAAAATACAAACAAGACTGGTAAGTGATGGTTATGCAAACTTAAATTGCAACACATAGTGATTGCAAAATTAAACTGCTGACTTCAACTTTTTAGAGAGTTTCAGACTTCATTTTTAAAATAATTGAGTCAAAGTGCCTTCAGGCTTTGGAGGATCTGTTGTTTTTCCATACAGTGTATGTAGGTTAGGCTCCCTCTGTCTCAGAGAAGTGTTGTGAATGCAAGCTGCTTCTCATTTTCTGTCAATGACCAACCAGTTTGTAAGATAAACCTGGTGTCATCAATGTGTCCACCAATTTGTTGTGAATTAAAATTAAAACACAACAGAGTTTTAAGAATAAAACCTGTGAAAATCTCTATTTTATGTAATACTGCCATATAGCACAATATGGCATTATTTATGTATTAGACTGTGGGCGTTCATGCCTCTTTATAGTATGTTCAATACTATAAATGATGCTTGAGTTATATAAAATACTTTCTCAGTTATTATAGTCATATGCATTTAATAGGCCACTTAAGCGCAGTTAAAGACTAATTACATAGATTAACGGCAACATTGCTCTGGTTAGTAGCAGCAGCACTTTATTGTCTTCATTAGTCATACACACAAGGATGATTTAAGGTCATCGGACGGGTACTGAAGGGCACATGCAAAGTCAAAGGCCAGAATAAGCAGGCAACACATAATCGATCACCGTTGGTCTTCTGTTGCTTGTTGGTGTAAACAAAATCTTATCAGATATTTCAGCCTTGTTGGCTGCGTTCATGGCAGCAATCCAAGGAGTTGTTACGGTGTTTGTGCGACTATGTGCCAAGTGCAGTAAATATTGCGGCAGTGGTTTTATCAGTAAAACATCCCACGGTTGAGTGTGCAGTAGATTATTGTTACGATATACTTTTGTGTTTATGTTCCAGAGGAGGAGCGCGAGCAGGTGGAGCGGCTACGTTGGCCATCCAGAGGCTACCTGCAGGAGCTCAGCGAGTACCAGCAGCGGCGACGCAAACTGCGCAAGTCCCGCTGCATAGTCATGTGACCCCACCTGGACGCCAACGACCTGTGGAAAACGGGGGTGGGGGAGAGCAGAGGAGGGAGAAAATAATGACAAAGAGTGAGACGCTTTTTCTGTTTGTCCTGCTGTTTGAAGGGCTGATTCTGAGGGACGCTGTTGCAGAGGAAAATGTCACAAGACTCCTTCACCAATTGGACGACGTCGTGGAGCAGTGACATGCACCGCTGCGACTCGCCTTTCATACCCCCGAGGAATGACTGTGTGTCCTTTGCATAATGACTGTTCCATCATGGGCAATACAAAATGACTGATCCTTAAAACCCAACATGAATCTAAGGCCCTGTGAAAGATTATATTTCTATTGGCGGGTGCGAAATGGTGGTTTTCGTAGATGAACAGTGACATGAAATGGCTCCATTACGAGTCCGGATACATTAAATGACCACACATCTGTTGGAAAACTGGCCAGAATCACGTGCAGCCTGTTTCAAACCACAGTAACGGGTAATGTGACTTCAGGTTGAAAAAGCAGGAGGGAAACTGTTTTCCTTCCCCACTCGACACCCGGAGATGTCTTTGTATCTTCTGTACGGTGGACAAGAGACCGCGCCGTCTTACATTAAACCTTGACCATGATGCATCTGTGTCCTGTCGGATTTAAGAATTATGAACGTGTGCACATGCAGCATTTCTTAAACTGAAATTAACTCTTGAGCCTCTAACTTCTTTGTGGTCCGATCAGTAATTCGGCCGAGTGGTGACCTACATTAACGGAGAGAGTGGAGTGGAGATCGACCGGTGATGCTGCTGGTAGCACAGACACGCTCATTTTCATCTGTAGTCTGACAGAAACTCAGTTTAGCAGACGAGCAGGACCAATTTCATTACTATTCTTTTATTAGATCCCTTCAGATCTCTGATGCAACAGTGCGTCAGTGAGTGTCTCAGAGTCAGACTGATTTTATTACTGTGTGAGATCGAATACATTTTGGTTGTAGTTTGTGTCTAATGAGGCCATCTCACTTTAATTCAAAAATGGCTTGGAATTAAATCGTGAAATTAAAGCTACACGTCGCCCGTGTCGAAATCAAGCGCTCTGTACACCAAACCCAGAACAATAATCAATGTATTTTTTTAATTTCATTTAGCACTGGTGAGCTGGACTTTTATACCACTTCCTTTGCAGGTTAGTGTGAAATAATGTTGAAACTATTCCTTATCTATTTGCAATAACAAATAATAATGGTCTGTCTCTGTCTGTCACATAAAAAGGCAAAAGCATTTTGTAGCATTTTCATGTACAGAAGCGGTGTAAAGATTTAGGGAAAAACAACCATATCATGAATATACGTTGGTACACTAAAAACCACAATGCCTCTGGGTGTATACACGATATTTATTTAATCCTATTTTTTAATTTGAGATGTTATTTTTGGATCATTAAGATTATGATTTATTGGTGCTGCAATTATATTTGTAAATTATACTGTATGTGGACATGACTTTTTTTTTTTACATTTGGAGTAGAGACAACTGGGTCACACTATTTTACAGTCTACTGTTTCGCTGGGATTTACTTGGTTGCATGATTATAAAAAAAAAGCAGAGAAAGCACAGAAAAAAACCTTAATTTGCCAGATAAACCTTCAACAAAATGAAGCAAAAAAAAAAAACTATTCAGTGACATTTTGCAGCAATTTTTTATTCAGTGAATCAGTATCAGCCAACAGCGGGTCCAACAGTCCTGTAACTGTATTTGTATCCAGTTCTTGCAGTACTTTAGCAGAGGTGAAGCAGCAGGTTGTGTATATAGTACCAGAAAGTGACCACTGTGAGATTTGGATGGTGTGCAGGTGATATAAGTCGGTACCTTTAAACACCTGGGGGGCAGATGTATAAACGATGCCTACACACAAAAACTATGCGTACGACTCCTCCCACACATAAGCTTTTTAACAATAAAGGTATTTATGAAATAAAGAATGTGCGGACCAAACGCACACCTGAGACCAGTCGAACATGCTGTTTTAGCAGAGATTGCTGCAGGTGAAATGATACGGTGGAGGTTATTTGCCAATTTCACAGTTTGTGTTATTGTAAGACGCATTTATAAATGTAATTTAAATTATTTGAGTCATGAAATTCATCACTGTTTATTAAAATTCGAGCCATCATTTCCATTAATGATCTTTCAATTTGATCCTAAACTGTGAAGCACCTAAACAAATTTGACTTCTTTGCTGTTCTTCCCGTTGAAGTGTCATGAGTGGTGGAGCGGGCACAAGTATCAATATGCAACTGATGTTTAAAGGCGTTTCTACGTGCATTTATGGCGAACTGTGGGCGTGAAAATGAGGCTCCTGCATGTGCACCTGGTTCCACAATGACTGAGGTTTATAAAACAGAACAGGGCATACGTGGCAGCTTTATAAACTAAAATAACCCATATGCACATTTTTCATCTTTGTGCGTACACATAATTTTAGTTGTTCAAAGTTTTACACATCTGGCCCCTGGTACATCTTTAACCTGCTGCTGCACCACAACAATAAAAAGTATTAAACCACTAAGAAATCTTCAGATGAATCCCAGTCTACTCTTAAAAAGAAATTCAGCAAATAACAGTTGAAAACCTGGACTGTAAAACAAAGCGTACTCCAGAGCTGCATCCACACCCGGTGTGGAGACACATGTGGCTCCACTGGGCCAGTGTTGTACAGACTGTAGATAACATGACGTCTGACTTTAAATAAAGACATGTTTTAGAATGAACATACCACAGACTCCATGACTGTCTGTACTCTGATGTGTTTGCACAGGCACAGCGAGGTCTATGTGTGTGTGTGTGTATTGTAATTCTTAAATTAATTTTGTGGTTTGATGAAGTTGGTGGAAAATGTCGTCTTATTCTAGATCAGACTACACGATATGTTATGTCTTTCAAACTGTGTCAGAATAGGCCATAACAGAGTCATGAACTGTCTTCACTAACACACATGACCGACTACAATCAGGACAAGTTGGATCTGACAATGAATGCTGGTGAATGTAGTCACGGTTTTATGAATGAAAGTGAACCCACTATGTTTGCAGAGGATGAAGTCACACACGCGGATGTGATTTAACGACACTTCGGGTCAACAAGCTGACGGCGTCAAACTGTGAGAAGAGTTTCTAGCAAAACACACGAGATTAACATTATTTTCTCGCCCATCAAACCAGTCAGTGACCCCCTCGTTCCCCGCGTGGATGAGTCTGCACTCATTATGCTTCTTCGCTCATTTACTCAGGAGTTTCCCGTCAATTTGTCCCCCATCTGTGCATTTCCATCAGGATGTGTTACAGTGCAGTACTCTCGTTTTTACCACTGAGCAATTACTTCTGATCCCTTTGAGCTGCACCTCAGGCATCTCATTTCCTCTCATCTTGTTTATTTTTACACTGATGAGAGCTTACGGTTACTGATTTATGCACTTAGTGACTTGCTCTGGGTCGGCTTTTCCGGCCTGCTGTTACAACCGCTTCTCCATGTTTCCACTGTGTATGAGTGTGTGAGTCTGTGCAGTGTCCTGTACCTGGAGGCCTGGTGCGGGTCACTGCAGGGCTCCAATAGACTGCAGCATGCTCTCCAGTTCACCACTCTTATGCAGCGCCGCCACGTCGCTGCCGCCTCCAACACACTCCTTACCGATGAACACCCGCGGGACCTTCAATAAAAGAGGAACAGGGGTGCAGCAGGTAAATATTCAGTCACTGATTTTTCAGTGTCGTGCATATGGTTGGACGATATGACGATGAAAACCACGTTACAAATAAAAATATGGAGGATTTGTTTACCATCAGAGATTCTGTCATACCATCGCCTCTTTGTCAGGTATTTAATTCACAGGATTGACCAGAAGCTGAAATTCGTGTCCGATTATTACGTACACTTTACTATATCGACTATATAGCAATATAAAAGTTATATACATACGATTTTTTTACTCAAATACTGTATTTAAGTTCAAATCTCAGTATTTTTTTTACATGACACTTTCCACTTTCTCTTTTTTTTGACAGCTTTAGTTACTTTAAATCTTATAAAATATGTATGAAGAGCTTTTAAAATGTATAATACCATTATGATGCTTTGTCATAAACTACCCAACAACATTTACATGTAGAGCTGAAACGATGAAATCAGATTAATATTTAATAAAAAATAATTATTAGTTGCAGCCCCACCAGCTACAACAGTAAAATCCTGATTTTACATGAATGCACGAGTCATAATTATCTAATGATAGAATATATAATAAACATTTTCCTGTGTTGTTATTTTACTTATAATCCTTTTAGTACATTTTCCTGATTATATTTACACACTTTTTTTTTTTCAATGCAGGACTTTTACTTGAAACAGTGTTTTTACAGTGTGGTATTAACACCCTGATGGAGTTCATCTTTATTATTATCCCACTCATGCACATGCACGCGCACACACGCACACACACGGAGAGGCCAGTGCGGCGCATGCGCAGTCCCTCTTCCTTCCCTGTGATGTTGTGATTCTGTTTTTTTTATTATTATTTATTTATTTTTGTTTTTTTTTATGAAAGCCTCACTTCATGTGGAAGCTCAGTCCAAATAAATGCACAACCACCATCAAATAAATCAGAAATCTTCGCATCCTCCCAGTATTTATCACATCTAACGCATCTGCAAGTTCCTCGAGTTTCACACAAATCTGGAAACGCTCGCTGATCGTCCCGAGGTTAAAACTGCCTCCAGCCTGCGTGACACCGCGCTGTGTGCACGCAGCTCCCGCCGGTCTGCGGTGCGTGTTTACCGTGCGGGCTCCGGTCAGCTCCAGGAAGTAGTCCTGCACGCTGTCCATGTCGCTGCGTCCGCTGATGTCAATGTACTCCAGGTGTCCGGGTCGGAACTTGTACTTGGACAAAACCTCCTTGGCCATGATGCAGTAGGAGCACGTGGGCTTCATGAAGAGCACCACCTTGTCTCCTTTGATTTTAGTCTGCACGAACTGCTGCGCCATTTTAAGTCGGATCGGAAGATGTGAGAGCAACAGTGGGATCAAAGGGAGGAAGAGAGGGAGGGAGGGAGGGAGGGAGGAAAGATGATCGCCCTGCGTTTTGTCAATTATGTTGATTTGATGACGTAAAAAGGCACCCCCCCCCTCCCCTTCTTAAAGGGACAGTACACGGTCCTGCGCGTGCGTGTGAGCGTCCTCGTGACCGTGCACGCAGCAGCACACCTCAAACCAGCTCGTGACCCCGAGGTGAGATCAAACCCTGAGAGACAGGTGAGATAAAAGCACTCAGTGGCTGCAGGTCTACCTGACAACATCACATGATAACCAGGGTTGATATCAAACTTCACTGGAGAAAATTCCCTCTCAGATCTTTAATAAATTACGTGACCTAAACCAATTGCGGTGAACCTGAAGAAATTCGGGGCCCCTGTGAGTTTGGGGCCCGCTCTGCATGACTGGTAGTCCAGCCTTGACTAAGGGGTGAGTGGGAAGTTACTCAGTAATAGATAAATATTACACAACTATGCATTTGGATTTGGACTCTCTTTTGTTACTAAGTGCAGACGTGTTCTTCAGGTTGATCAGAGCTATTTAATCTGTTTGGGCTCAGGCCCAACAGTGTCACACTTTCCATGTTTTTCAGTGGCAGCAACAACTCTGTCGCTGCTGCAGGAGGCAACTAGTAAAGTTATTTAATTCAGAAATACATTTAATAGAGAGAGCAGCATGATCACAATTAAATTGTGTTTTGAAAGTCAGAAACACTCTGCAGGAGCCTTTTTTTAAACCACTCTCACTGGTTTTTCTCAGCCACAAAAGGTCAACTACATGGAGGCACATTCTGCGTGCAGCTGTCTGGTCGCCCTTTCCTCGTCTGGTGCAGGGAAGGCTTTGGCTCCAGGTACAGAACAGACCCCCAATTTATTCTTTCATTATTTTAATTGCCTGATTTTATTTGCCTCATTGCATGTAAAGCACTTTTATAACTTTGCTTTGAATAAGTGCTGTTTAACATTTTTTTTTACGTTCAGATGTGGCTTCTATGAACAAGATTACCAATCAAACACTTAACAGTACAATGTTTCAATTAGTGATCCACATTTTACCAGTGAAGAAGTAAGTGTAATATTCTGCACCATGATGGAGCCATGGAGTCTGTTTAGATTGAAAATGTAACACCAATTCTAAATGTACATGAAACTGGGGATCTTTCTTAACTGGTGGCAGCTTCACTCGGCTACTCAGTCGTAACAGAAACACCACCGAAAAGCATGTACAGGTTTAGACGCCACATACCAACACGTTGACATGGCTGGACAGGAAACCATGCAGGACAAACAACAAAAGACATTTTCCAGGTAAAACTAAGTTTCTTTTTTATTGAAATATCTTGCACATTTTTCAGGTGGGCAGGATCAGATTTCACACTTGATTTTCAGTTGTTTCTGCCTGGGCATTTTTACTTTATACCTTTGTCACTTCCTCATTAAGACTCTTGATCAAACCTCTCCCCTCCTTCCTCCCACCACGAGTCACATAATGCTAATTCATGTTGATCAGACCCACTTTAAATAAATCTGTTTTTGATACAGACAACTGCTTGGAAGGCTGAGAGGACACGAGTAGCGGATAACACCTTGAAGGCTGCAGGGAACGGCCCGGTCTCCAACAGAAATTTGTTGAAGTGGCCCTTTTCGGATGCTCTAAATTCTGGGACATGACCGCTGCAAAGGAAAATTGGGGAAAAAAATAAAACAAAAGACTGACCTTGTAGCCCACAGCTGTAGTAAGTGTAGATTTAGAGTAGTGCCTGAACTCTTGTGGATGTTTTTTATCTGCTGCTGTGACACGTCCAAGATACAAGTGCTGATTTTCTGTCCAAAATAACTTGCGAGACGAAAAGTAAGTGAGGCCAAGTTTGTAATTATGCTGAATTGATTCTGACAGCCGGACAAGACAGCCAGTCTGCTGCAGAGACTGACTATTTGACAGAATGCCACAACCTAAACATTTGATGTGAAATAGAACTGGCCAGTATTTACTTAAGTCTCCATTTCTGAGGAAAAAAATAAATACATAGGGGCCACATTGTTTCTACCACTGGACGCAGACTCTCACATGTCGACTGTAGCTGAGGGGCTGACCACTACACAGGTCAACACCGTTCTAGGGGCACGGTGACAGAGTTCCCCTTCACATCCCCAAACGTAATGGCGTATTACTTACTCTTCATTAAGAGAAAAATTAAGTCCCAATCAGGAATTTTACTCCATGGATGCAGTACCAGAAAAGTATTTAATTTTTGGCAAACATTCTAACACAGGTTTGTAAACAACTTTTTCCCTTGTTGAAATAAAGACTTTTCATAGAAGCCGTCCATCCATCCATTGGACTAAATCGGTATCAATGTTTTCAAAAAAAGAAAAAAAAAAAAAGGAAACAAAAACGCTACTCTGAAATCTTCCACTTCTCTGCAGAACTCAAACTGAGAATCAAATACATTTGACATCGTGATACTTATTTGTCCTCCGGTGGACGACAAGTTTTTGCTTCTTTCTAAAACAGAAACACAGTTTGCCACTGGATAAAGCTGAAGAGGTGGGCGCAGTCCTTTCCAGGGTCTAGAGATGAACCATTCTGGAAAATAAGGATCTTCTATATCTCTTCAATTAAGATAAGGTACGGTTACTCCAGCCAGGTTGATCCTGAGTGCTCTGGCTGGTCAAACACTATAGCAGCTTTTTTTTGTTTGTTTTTCATGTTTCGCGCTTTTTACTCCACATTTCTATTTTTTTTTCACCTGTCACTCCACATAATGCACAACCATACAAACAAACACACACACACACTCATACAATTTGTAACACTCCTTCCTTTGTCCACCACTCTGACATGCACACACACACATACACGCACACGCACACACAACCTGTTTCCAGGCAGTTATAGTTCCTTTGTGTAGACTGTGGACCCTAAGGGTCGGCCCAACTCGACGTTTCCGAGTGTAAACACCTTAAGGCACCCATAATGCACCGTGAACACTAAACACTGTTGGTGCAGGGAATACTTCCCCCTACTGACAGGGGATCATACTCCTTTAGTTAACCCACCCCTCACCAACCCACGTCGCCATTACAACTAAATTTACAATCCATGCACACATAATGTTGTTGCTTCTCAATCAGCTCAAGTGATTTCTCCTGCCTGCCTCATTTCCTTCCTCTTCAGCCTCAAACCCAGCGACGACAGCATTGTGCCGAATCAAGGTCATCCAGTACAGTTTTTATGAAAAAGAGAGGAAATCAGGCAGGAGGCACATCTTTGCCAAATGAGATGACATAATGGATCTTGCGTGCAAAATGGCTTCACAAAGTCAAAACACATAAGGCCCGCGGTAATTTTTTTTGCATTGTTTTCAACAAAATTAAACAATATATCATCTGCAGACTCTTCTTTTGCACTACGAGTCCCAAAATAAATAGATCTCCCTCTTTTTTTTTTTTTTACTTAAATACATGTTAATATTTTCTCTGATGCTCAAAAATACTTTTTTTGTTCTTTTTTTTGCCTGAAGATAAAGTCCTTCAAAAGTTTAGAAGTGTTGAAGTATATCCCCAAACCCCTTCACACATGCAGGCAGCCCCTTCCACTGGTCCAGTGGTATGAAATTCCACAGGAGCTCATTGAGAAAAAAAACAAAGAAAGCAAAAAGATGGGGGTAAAGTCAAAGTGAGATTTTCAAGATTGCAGGCAACAATGAAGCCAGTGGAATCAAAAAATCAGAAAAGGAAGGAAGGAATGAAGAAGGATGATGGGAAAAGGAAAAGGGAAGGAAGAGAGGTGGGTGGGGGGCTGTTGTGGAGGCAGTAACTGAAGGGGTGTTAAATAACAGCCAGTTGGACACCCCCTCCTGGTTCGACGCTGCGTTCTCAATACTGATTAGTAAAGATGTTGTGTGCTGTGCTCTCAGCACCAGGCCTGGCCTCTGCGCTGGTCAAAATCAGCTATTAGCCGCTTGATGTGGGCCAACTTGTTGTGCAGGTACTCGCAACGCTGTTTCTCCACGTGGTAGTTGGGGCTGCGCTGTAAAGCAAACACACACGTAATATCAGACCAACAGCACATATTGAACAGTTAATAATGAAAACAATCAAAATGTTTGTGGTCTATAAGATAACATACGTATCAGAAGTTTTTTTAAATACTCACTTGTTTCATCTTCTTGTACTCTTTCAAGACTTCTTCTTGCACCTTCTGTAAAATACATAATAAAAATATAAATAAAAAGTCATTCAAATGCACAATTTATAAATATTACATTTGACAAAAAACAACATGCATTCACTAACTTTGAGCCAGTACGGGTGAAAATGTTGTGAACGCTACATTAAGCTTACAGAAATCAAAACTTTAAAAAGCTCCATAGACTTTAACCAGCTACCTTCTCTGTGAGTTCATGAAATTGATGGAAAACACTGTCTAAGATGACAAATCCACCACAAACACTCCATCAGGATTATACAGGGTGGCTTTAGACAAGAAACTGGCACGTGAAAATCCTCAACATAGGTACAGAGTGTTCATGCTGTTTATATATCGACGTGACCTGGTATTCTTTGGTGCCAACTGCCAGCTTCCGGCACTGGGAATCCAGCTGGGTAAAGCGGCGGGTGATGATCTCCACACGGGCGTGTAGCAGGCGATACTCATCATACTCTGCGTTGAAGTCATCCTTGTAGGTCTGTCGCTGGTCCATGGACAGTAACGGCGTGTACTTCCTGTAAACACAGGATAGGGAAATGTTACTGAATTATTCTATTGAAAGTTGTTACACAGTAAAAAAAAAATTATTTTAGAAAAAATAGTTTGTCACATGGAAGACCAAAACCAGCACTCCAAACTTTTCCCCAACCTTCCTTGTTTTGAAACCTCACTAAAAAAGGTCATGATATTTAAAGAAAACTAACATCTGTTGGGCAGGTCTATTTCTGATGTGCAATAGATAACATGTTCCCTGCACTTCCAAGTCCAAAACCGTCCTAGTACAGCGATGAAAGAAGGAAACCACACTACACAAATTAACCACATCTGTGTTTATTGGTGCATTTCCAGTGTCCCAATTCTCAAGCTTGTGTCTGTTCTCAGTGTCCCGTTTAATGATGCATGTCAAAATGTTTCAAACTGAAAGGAGAGACCTGAAAGGTAAAGAGGGTCACGCTGTGGGAAATGTGAACTTCGAGGTATATCAGGGCTACTCACACTACATAGTCAGGCATCTCAATTGTGGAGGAGAATTCAGTGGATAAGACTGGCTTCTCTTTATCTGAAGAGTCTGAGGAGAAAGAACAAAGTGAAAGAATGTAAATACTGCACCGATTATCCATAAAACGCAGAGTCAACACCTGCACGGATAGACGACTTCAATTAGCAGCATGGTTAACAAAGCCAAAAACACCAAATGCCCAGTGTCAGAGCCCCTGGCTTATCAGCGGTTATTAACGTAGTATTAACATATTCTTGAGGAAGACTGCGACACACAGAGGGCGAGGAAGCAGAATCTCTCGAACTACAACCAAGGCATTTACATACAGAGCTCATATCAATGCCTCAGCATTTTCAGACGACATCCTGCATCAGTGCAATCAAAGATCAAACTGTATGGGGCTGTAAGAGACAGTACAGAGATAAACACTGAAACAAGGTGAGCAACAATCCAAAGTCTGACAGATAAACTGGCTGGAAAATTGGAAAGAGGAGGCACGTCAGTCACAAGACAAGCCTACTTCAATGCGTCCAAACAAACACGTTTAAAGTGTTTTCGCTTTGCCTCGGTTTCCAGTTAGGCTACATGAAACGTCTGGTCTGTCTTCATTTTTGTTATTCATATTTTAATTCTCAAATACAGGTTTAACTTTGAGAATGTGTTCACTTATCCTCGGATAACTTAACAATACTTTTAAACATGCGCACGGCAACAGCAACAAACATTAAACCTGCTTTAATCTATTTATGGGCACTAAAACTTCTAAACAAGCTGACAGTGCCTGACATGTAAGATAAGATAATAATTACCTATTTAAGCATCCAGTAGACACAGATTCATATTATCAACCCCTAGGCAGAAACCATGCTAATTCTGGGGGTTTGACACAATGAACAACCCTTCTTCCATTACATATTGTTCATTTAATTCAATGTTAATATAAACAATAATTGATATCAGCACATCTTTAAAGATGTCCCCTAAACTAAATTACCACACACTGATTAAGTAATTAACAAAATAAACAAGATAACTGACACATAAGAGCTGGCTGAGGGCACGAAAGACACAAACATTTCGATATAAAACATTTAATGTGCAAGTTGTAAAATGTTGATAGTATTTTGAGGTGTGTAGGGCAGAAAATGGGCTAAACAGGCAATTAAAAAAACTGGTATGGTTATTTAAGTCTTGAAACATGTCAGTGATGCTGATAATAAGCGAGACACACACCTTGATCTTTGTGAGGAGTCTTGTTTATAACCTCTCTGCTCTCTTCCTCAGCACTGCGCCTCTTTTTGGCTCTACGAGTCTCTTCAGCCGGCTCTGCTACACTGGGAGGACTTCTGCTGCCTCTTTCCGTCCGTTTCCCTTTCTCCCTCTCTCGATCCTTCTCTTTGTGCTTCTTGGATTTCTTTTTAACCTTCTTGTTGGTGCTGCTGGACAAGGGAGGGCTGGTGATGACAGTGGAGGTAACTGTGAGTGAGGTGCAAGGAAGAGCAGGAGGAGGAGGAGGAGGAGGAGGAGCAGGAGGAGGAGGGCTTGGGGACGCGGCTGGTCTGGGGACGGGGACGGGGTGCCGAAAGCGGTCCTGCAGGGTCCTATCGGAGGAGAAGGGGCTGGGTGAAGGGTCTCTGCAGGAGGAACTCTGGTCCATGGGCAGGTCCTGGGTGCCGCAGCCCTCCGGGGTGCTGGGTGAGTTGGAGTTGGAGGCTGGGCTGGGCTGCTGGTGAGAGGGTGCGGGGGGGTGGGACGAGATGGGGAGATGGGTGGGAGGGCCCGAGGTGACGTTGGAGGGTAGGGACGAGCGTTTAGAGCTGGGGCTGCCCTCGTCCTCGCGGCGGTCAGTGGAGGAGGAGGATGAAGATGCGGCTGGCCCTCGATTGCTGAGGTGGGAGATGCGGGCTTTCTTGGGCGCCAAAGGATCGATGAAGTCAAAGTCTGGCTGGCGCTTCTGGAGGAAAACACACAGAATTTAGCTGGAAAATGGGATGTGTCTCTGTGGGGAGGGTGTGTGTCTGTGAGTGTATTCATTGAGATACCTGGGGGGATGTGGGGACACTGTCTTTGGGAGAACTGCCTGATGAGAGGGTCTCAGCAGGAAGACCTAATTTGCTGTTAAAGACAGGAAAAAGTGGTGTGAAAGGGTAAATTAGGCTCTAGCACTCAACTATCAATCATTACAGTATGACCTGCTGCTGAAACCAGACTTTTGCCTTAAATTCACAGCTCATGTAGTACACAGGAAGTCATTATTTCAGTCATCTATACCTTCACTTTGAGACAGCAGCTGCACTTTCAGTATTAATCAAGCATAACTCAAATCTCAGACAACTACTTATAAGCCATTTTGTCATCTCCCTGTATTTATGAGGGGGGGTAGACTAAATAACATGAACACCTAAACAATATGATGCAATCCAACACCACCACAAACAACAAGGAATTGTGTAAGATTGCACTGAACTGTACAGTTGTGTCTGTTATTTTTGCCACCCTCTCTCATGTCTAACGTAAGGAAAATTATTTCTTATGGTAATAATAGAACTACACGTACTACATGAGCTATGATAAACTAGATAAAGTTGCTAGTTTTGTCCTTTATAGAGCACAACAACTGTCGTCACCGTTAAATCGTGTCAGTTACAATGTGCTCCAATGATGGCAAGTTTTCCACATAGACACATCTGAGCAAAACAATAAATTCATTAAAAAATGAAAAACAAACATTGGGATCCATTGTAACTAACAGATCAATTTGACTGAATGTCAACAGTCACTGTACTGTGTGAAGGACAAGAGCCAACTTTAATAATATAGCCACCTTTAGCCCTCAGGCGGTAGGCTGCCACCTTAAATTAGTACTTAAACCTAACACACACCATAAAATGCAAAAGTTTTATTGTTCAAGTAAGTATTTAAGCTAAGAAAAAGTAAAAAGCCTATAGGCCATTTCTGTACCGAGCCAGGATCCGGTCAACCTGGGACTTCTCATCCTCAGAGTAGCCAGGCCAGTCTCGCTGGACATCACGATATATAAAGTCCTTCAATGAGTATGTGTTGTCTTTGGGGTTCAGGTTTGCCACCTGTTTTGCGAACACACACACACACACACACACACACACACACACACACACACACACACATAGAGAGAGTTTCAAAGTCAAACAATGACCGCATGAGTATACAACATGTACAGAAACCCACATTTCCTGTGGTGGCCAAACATCTGTGCATGCAAATAATATTTAACGATTAAGTGGTTTAAGTGTTTCTTTTCAAAGTGAATGAAGCCTTAATACTTTGAACCGGATTTCCTGAGGCATATTTTTGTGGCTCTATCTCTTGTTTAAGAAGGGTAAGGGGATCTTTGGGATCAAGTTACTGACACATGAAGAACACAGGTCTTATATACCAGCTTTTGCAAAAAACATTACTGGATCTTTCTGTATAATGGAGGAAGTATAAATACTAATCACTGGGTCATTTCCAAGGCACAGAAAAAAAAACAAAAAAAAAACACAGGTTACAGTACCTGTTGCAGGGTGGTCCCCAATGAGTTCCGGTCCTTCTGGTTGATACCATCCCGCTGCAAACGGGCAAGCACTTCCAGCTTCTTGTAGGACCTCAACGCCAGCAGGTGGATGAGGCGGTCTCGGAACGGCCGCTGGGACACAGGGTTATTGGAAAGGCACTTACGAATAGTGTTGGCTGGGTTGATGGGTGTAGAGCGCTTGCGCTCTGGGACCACATCTGGGGCTGACAGTGCCGGCTTACGGATATGGACTTGCTTTCCTAGAGACAGAAAGTAAAGACAATATTAAAAGCCTTTCGGTCTCTGCAGGGCAGTTCAAACATTTTTATTTTTATGTTGTCACATATTTGCTCAACAACATTCCTGCCAAACATGTTCAACTCACTTAATGGAGCCGGTCTCTTAAGTGCCTACAAACATCAGTACCCATCCCATGACAATAAAAACAGGAGCTTAAGGACATGTGGAGTTTGATTCCACCCATCAACTCTGTGGCACTAACCTCAAAGCGAAAGAAAAATTCCCCTTAGCTATTAGTTTCAGATGGCCAGAAATACTGCATGCTTGAAATGAAGCCAATGATCTAGGACTGTTTCACAGAAACACAAAGAGTGTCATGAAACATACCAGGATAATTTGATTGAATGAGGAAGTTGAAATGGCCAAGACAAACCCTATTTATAAGGAGCCTTTGGAACTGGAACTAAAAAGGTTACACAAGGACAAGGAGAAAGGAGTGGTTCCTCATGTCATTTTAAAGCTGGGGTAGGTAACTTTGGCGAAACCAGCAAGAGAAGCTAGATTTTGAAAGTATCTAACCAAAATAAAATCCCAACCCTCCCTTCAGGCCTCCCTCAAAAGCCACTCCCCCAAAACACATGAACACGCACTGCCTGACTACTGAGTCCACAAGAGCAGAGACACATATCATAACCATGTAAATATACAACTGTATACAATATGCCTGTGTGAGAGAGCGTTAGGGAGGAGCGCAGCGCATCGCTGTCATCACTAACCGTATCCAGCTACCTCATGTCTCATTCACATGTAAGAAAATATTTAACATTATCATAAGGAACGCAAACAGCAAACATGGCATTGTAAGTATAACGTGTAAAAAATGAGAAATTTTATTGAAAATTGAGTTTGATGCAGTAGCTTATGGCTGGCTGGATAGCAACAGCTAACTGTGGTAATGTTGGATATCAGAAAGACTTCGGTCGCCCGCACCAAGTGCACGAGCACAGTGTGGGCAGGTATGTAGGTAGACAGGCAGGTAGGCCATCCAGTCACGCAACAGCCACAGATAGCAGATTTTCTTTTGTGTCAGAGCATCTGATTTATTGATTTCTGTAGAGATGTGAAGAGAACTTACAAATAACAAAAAAGCATAAATTGTCATTTTAAAAAAGTCATTTCAGGCAAAAACTCTGGTTTTGTGGTGCCAATAACCATTACTTCTTTTCAGTTTTTTAAGCAAGGTGGTCCCACCTGTGTTAAAGGTAATGCCAATGACACCAGAGAGTCAATCACAAGAGAAGAGGCCAGCACTAAATTACACTATACACTGGATTGCAGTTCTCTGTAGTTCTCAGACTAGTTTACAAAACTGCTCTATGTTGCTGAGCCATGTGCGTAGTCAGGGTGCCTGCACATTTCCCTATACCAGTTCATGGTCATTATGAAATTCTAAAGCTCTTTAAAAGATTAAAGTTACAGAGAGGAAGAGAAGAGAAAGGAAAAAAGCCCCCGCTCGAGACGAGGAGAGATGTGAGGAGGTGTAAGCTTACACACTTTGCGTTGTCTAACCGGCCAATGGCAGTTGAAAAGATTGTGTACAGAATGATTATTTCTAAAGGAGAAAACTTTATTACATAGAGAACTTATATGGGACAAGAGTATAATAACTTAAATAAAAACAGTAAATGCCAACAAATTCAAAATGACAACGGTTGTGTAGCTCTTAAAAGAAGATACAAAGATAAAGATAAAAATAAAGGTTAAAGACGACTACCTGAAATTAACAGCCTGTGAAAACAAGAAACTAAATATGGGGTAAATATGGGGCTCACTCCAAACCAGCTGCTCAAGCTCCTGTCCCACCCCCTTCTCTATGCTGCTCCTCTCGTTTCCCAGTTTCTATCTGGGCCACTGTATGCAAATGTATTCCCGGGGCCCAGAAAATAGGCCTGAGGAGGTTTTAATTCACGTAGAATCTTGTCAACTGAGCTAGACAATTGATTCTGGTTTAACTACGGAAACAAAAAAAAAAAAAAAAGTGACTCTAATCAGACTGAAAAACATGGCTTCTCCAGTCAAACATGGACAGATGCACTTAATATATATTGCACCATTCTGACATATATAATTGCTTGGCGTGTTGAATATGGAAGTGATTCTGATACCCGGATAAAACCACATTTAATTCTTTCTATGTTGATGTTTAAATGAGTTATGCAGCCAACGTCTTGACTATTCCCTTCGGGGATGAATCTATCTATCTATATCTATCTATCTATTCTATTTTCACTTATGAGAGAAAATATGAGTGAGAAAATCTATGTGACATGAAACTGAAATCTAACTTTATTTGTATAAAGCAGAAAGAAAATGCTCAGCAGATGCTCTCTACTTCAGAGACAGATGGCAGGTGTGTCCATCGATCTTTCTTTAACGATGTCCTAAATAGCTTATCTGATACTGTGATTAGTAAATCTATAATTCAAGCTTTTCTTTTCAATTATGAATAATACTACGTCTAGATACTCCGATTTGTTTTAACATAACCTATTAACTTAATTATATAATACATGCATCTCTAGTAGTGGTATTTTGCATCCAGTGTTGCTCTGTGGTTTGTTAAGACTTTTGATAGCTAAACCATTTCCATAAAGTAAGAGCCTGAGTGACGCTGCTTTTCCTTTGAGGTTTCCTTTACTGGCAAGCTCACTTAAAACCAAAAAAAAAAAAAAGCATAGTAACGCTGTCATTCACTGTAAGCAGGTATGTCCCCGAGAAATGTGCGGGCTTGCCTTTCCTGTTCAGCTGTTGGTGTTAGGTTTGTCTGTGCCTGGATCCTATATTTGTTTTGTATTATAGGAGTTTGTACAACAAGTTTCTTCTAAAACTAAAAAACATATGCTGAAAATAAGGGAGGAAGGCAAGAAGGGGGGGGGACAACATATTTGGCATGAGACATTATATCAGCAAGTTGTTTTGTTGCACATCCCGTGCCCTTCCTGCTCCGAGTTGGATAAGACATGAGTAAGGCTGGAGAGAAAGACAAGCCAAATTAGATTATCAAAGATTACTTTTTCTCCTCAGCTTGTGTGACTCAAATCCAGGCACTGGGTGGCGCAGTGGACAGGAAACTGGCCTACACGCTTTTATGTTCATCAGGTGTTGGGAAACATGAAAAGTAAATCCTAATTGGTTGCAAGTGATAGGTGCTAAACACAAGCAGCACTTAGTGCCTGTACTGTGGCACTTTTTGTAACATTTTGGCACACTATATGTCAATAAAACAGAAATAGCTTCATCCGCCACCTTTGGCCCTTATCAGTCAGACTGCTAATCTAGAAAAGACCGAGACGGCAAAATGGCTTAGTCAGTCGGAATAATGGCTTTGAATGGAGCCAGGCTGTCAGCTTTCACCTATTCAGTCTCTCAAAAAAGGGGCCAAGTTTGAAAAGAGAGGGGAGGTGTTGATAGGACGCAAAGCCCTGCTGGGGTCTGGGGATCCAACCTGGCGTCTGACTCTAGCAGGTGCAGAAGTGAGACTGTAGAGGGGGTCTTACCTCTGTACTGGCCACCAGGCTTGATGACTTTGGTCCCACGTTCACGTGTGTCCTCCGCGGCCTGGGTCATGCGTTCCCGGGTCACCTGGTAGGAGTCATTAGTGGCGCACACTGTGACCTTGTCGTGTACAGTTGCCAACAAAGCCAGGTGTGAGGCCCCTGAGCTGTGGACAAAGAGGGAGTATGAGAAAGAAATGTGAGGCAGAGAGGGATTACCTTCTAGCAAAGTGTGGTAAGACAGTAACAGTTGATTCAGCTGACCGGTGATTATCATTACCTCGACACATACTGATGGATGCAGTCAAAGCTTCCCTGAGGGTTGTCCTTGCCCACATTAGACAGGTAGAAATCAAAATTGTGGAAGGTGTCAGAGGAGGAATCCGTTTTAGGAATTTTAATGCGCTGTAAAAATTCACACAAAAACAGACAACACCACAACTTAAAGCATCTATTCACATTTGAGTGTCTGATATAATTAATTGAGATGGACAATTAAAGTGATTAATTTATCATGATAAAACTGCCATATGCTTTAACTTAAATGCCTTCAAATCTTGGGTTTTCTCCTTACAGTTCAGTGTCATACTGTGCAGAGGCTGTTTCTTACTCTGAGCTCTGGGCTTTGATGTGAACAACATGGGATCTAGCATGAGAAACAAAGGTCTCTGAGGTCTCAGCCACTAACCCTAGGGGAGGCTGTATGTGAGTCGTGTGCATCGGGGACTACCAGCAGTGCAAAGCTGTCTCTATAGACTTCAGAAGGGTCTGAAATTAGTTTGTGCCTCTCTGAACAGTCCAGCAGACTACATTACCAATAAGGGGGGGAGGGGATGGATGAAAAAACTTACCCCTTGGAGTCCCTTGAATTGTATCGTTGGCCGCAAAGAGGGTACATTCTGAAAGTGAAAGGAATCAACAGTTTAACCACTACTGACATGACAATGTCTGTTAATGGGTGAGTGGTACCAGTTGGGTATGTAACAAAGAACAGCTGAACAAAGTCAAATTAAGAAAATACTGGTCTAGAACTTGCAGAACATGTTACACCATTTAACTGAAGCTTCAGACAAAAAAAAATTTGGTTGTGGAAACAGCGGTGCCTAAGGGTCCTGTCACACCAAGCATACCCCATACATGACTGATCAAACACTCGCCTTAGATCTTCTGTTGTTGCACTTAAACATAACACTACATGCACGTGCCTTCTGTGCCTGTGTGAGAGAAAGTAACTAAAATGGAGATATTGATACTACGTTTCATAATACAAAAGACATAACCTGAGGAGCCAGTATTGCAGAAAGACAGTATGTCTTCATGCAACTGTGAATCAATGCTGTGTTATGCTAAAAATATGCATTGCGAATATGTCTGATGCAGCAACTAACTTATTTTCATCCTCAATCTTCAGATTATTCTATCAATAGACTAAATTTTGGGTCAAAAGGTTTTAAAAAAAAAAACATTACAATTTTTACTTAAGCTCTGTGCTTTATAAATCATATAAAGCAGAAAAAATGCAAATCCTCACATTGGAGTTATGGAATATTTGGCATTTTGGCTTAAAAAATGACTTAAACATGCAAGTGTGATCATCTGACACTAGTGGTCTGACGTGCTGCAGAAACCATAGGTGACTGTCGGCCACAAATGCTTGATAACAATCCACTGATAGCCAACACTCACACACATTTAAACCTACAGAGAAACCATGTAAGTCAACTTTTAACCTGCATCTTCCTTTTAAGTGGTTAGGAGGTAGGTGGTAGGTAAAATTGTTTGCTTTTATTTGGCCACAAGCAGTGGAACTTGGACAACACTCAAATACAGCCGACATTTTGAAGAGGATATTTCTGAAACGTCTTTGTTTTGTGTAGGTTTGCAGGTTTGTGTTGAAGGCTGCTTGAAATAGAGTTGACAGGCAGAAATATGCAGTGGCTGCTCTGGTGCAGTACAGGTCAGGATCGGAAAGCACAGGGCTCCCTGTTCCTTTGCACAGCTAAAGCCAACAGAAGAACCAGTTGGCTGGTTCATAGACTTCTCAAATGTTGTGTCAACTGGTTTGAGTGGAATGTGCATTTTATTGACAACAGCTTCTCTACATTCCTGGGCATAAAAATATTCTTTTTAACTCATTCATGAAACAAGACGCAGAAAACTAAGGATAAAATGCATGCTACTATCGACTGAAAGAACCATGTCATGGTTGTTAAAGCTAAGCTACTCCAAGCCACTGACTGACTCCCTCCCCCACTATCCATACACTCACTGACTCACTCACACAGTTCTGATCACATTTCACATCACCACAGAAAGACAAAGATAGCCAGCTTCCATAGTTCGATGACTGGTTGAGCTACAACACACATTACTGAGAGGGAGAGAGAAACAAAAAGCAGGCAGTTTTGGCTGCTCAGTCAGCAAGAGATGGCAGGCTGCCGTTCAATGCAGCGTACAGACCAACATTACCACATCCAATAAGGTTGTAGCATGGGCTGTCACAAAAGAATTCATTCAACTTGGTGATGACTCGGTTTGCCAGTTGTCAGAAACGGACGGACTAAATAATCATTTTAAGTTGTGTTATTTATCTACATTTCAGACACTCTGAAATCTCTGTAATCTCGGTATGTATGTGTGGCATACATACAGACACACACCATGTGCCATAAAAAGCTGTCACAGAGACCTCTGGACACTGCAGCCCCATGCTAAACTACAGTGCATCAGCTCTGAGCGAAAACCTAGGCCCAGCCAGTGAGAGTTATGCAACGGCGTTGTTGTTGGCAGGGCTTCGGTCAGGTAACTCGGCTTCAGGCCTCTGCAACCCAAGACTGCAGAGGTCTCTCCAGATTAGCTCACCTGTGCACCACCTCAACGAGATTACACTATTTGTACGGTTCAAGATTACCAAGTTATATTTAATCTGCACAGTTATGCAGTGCCCTATTTGCACACTCAGTTTCAAAAGCTCCTCAATGACTGGCGGTGTCAAGCTCGGGGTGAAATGCAGTACTTTTAGTGAAATAGTTTGTTGAGGGCAAAAAAAGCACATGAATAAATTGTATTGGGAACCAAACTACACGCAAGAGCAATTGTCCTCTCAATTAAAAATAATAATAAAAAGGTTTTATTGCTATCTGATACCATATATTTGCAACTGCTGGCCTGTTCTGCTCATGCAGCTCGCAGAAATCTGGCAAACAAACCCAACTTAAATATTTGTCTCGTGTAAACCACTGAGGGACTCGCTCCTGTAACATACATCCTGCAGCGTAGCAGCTCCTTTTGACATTTTATCATTGAGTTAAAACAGCTCTTTAAAAAAAAAAAGAAGAAAAGGGATGAGCCTGACTGTGAGCTTCACGTCCCTGCCAGGTTGTGGTGCTAAAACTTTTAACCATATGGTAAGCTGACCAGTCACCGACATGCTCTAAACGCCACTAACTTGTTATCGAGTTACTTTACCCTGAATTTATCCAGACATTTCCACCCGGCTGCATGTATACACAAAACACACAAAACACCGTCGGATGAAAAGTTAATGTCGGTTGTAACAAACGACGCTTTTATGTTTAAGCACGTATGAAACTTGTCCGGGTGACGAGTGTTTTCGTCGATATTAAATTACCACTTTCCTAATTTGGTCAAAGTAACGTGAGTTTGGCAAGAAGAACAAGAAGAAGAAGAAGAAGAAGAAGAAGAAGAAAATGGACTTGGCTGACAGAGAACAGGAGGCTCAGGCTAACGGAGCTAACAGAAGCTAAGCAGACCGACTAACTTTACCAACAGGTTTTATACCTTAAATAACATTTGTCAGTTCCTAAAACATGTCCAGAGCGAACCCCAAGGCCCTCACCTACTAACCTATGTCGGTTAATTTAACGACACACGAGTAATATAATAAAAAAAATTAAAAAAAAAAAAAAAAAAAAAAGCCCCACACAAGCAGAAACTCGCTCTGTCAACAGCGGAGCTAACTCCGTAGCCTTAGCCGTGCGTGGCAGTTGGTCTCCGCCGCCGGAGACGAGCCGCGTCCGCCCGGCGGCGGCGGCTCCCCGGCCGGCTTCCTCCTCCCCCGCCCCTCGCTCTCCCCTCTATCCAGCCTGGGAAAAAAAAATAAAAATAAATAAAACTCACCTGGTGGCTCTCGATCGCTCTCAGCGCCGTCTCGGTCAATTTGACGTGCAACACGGTGACTCTGTCCGCGCTGTGTTGGCCGCAATTTAATCCGTAGCTCCCATCCTCGGAGAGCGCCGCCATCTTTACCAGCCCTCCACCATCGTCCCTTTGAGGCTGGAGCATTTAGCGGCCCGGGCTGCCTGTGCTCGCTGCGGCCCGGGGAGGGACTACAGCTGCTGCCGAAAGGGCTGACAGCGAGTGGATTGGTCTCGACTTGCTTAGCTCGTTACTTTTTCTTTTTTTTTATTATTTAATTTTATTTTTTTTTTTACTGTTTTCCAGCCCCGGTGAACTTCCAAGTGTAACGTGTGTTGTTGTGGTTTAGGAGATGTTACTGCAAAAATACAAAAAAAAAATAAATAAATAAAAAAGAAAGAAAGAGAAGTGTAAGCATCATTTATTTATTTTTTTTTTTTTTTCCGTCGGGACTTTTACATCTGGGCTTTGCTGCACATTTTACAGAACCAAAACTGTGCCTGTCACATTTGGTCCTTTAAAGGCCTTTTTAGAGGAACAATTCTTGTAATCAGTTTCCCCTTTCTCTGTAACCCTATATACTGTCTCTCAAACACACATGTAGTTACCTCTTGGCAATACTGCCTCAGCCTGCTGTGTTCTGCTGACATGGTAAAACTAATTCTGGCCTACTGGGACTGTTAAAGGTTGCCTTTGACTACACTGCAGTGTAAACTCAGTTTTTGTTGGTGCCGTGATAAATATCAGCATACTCTAAATATATGTGCCTTAAGATTTGCCTGTATTATGTACTTTTAACATACGTTTAACACTTTCTGCCCTTATTTCTCTCAAAAACAAGCTGCCTCACACAACGCGCACACTGTGAGCTGAGTAAACTAATAAGTTAGGCTCAATTCTTTGGTGTTTTAACAACTTTTGGAACCATTAAACATCCATACTGATTAAATTCTCATAATATAGCAGAGTCAGCTAGAGGATTTTTTTGACAGCCATCTACTTTGTGAACTACTCTGCCAATATATTGGTCTATAATCATATTTCATGTGGTTATTTTAATGATATGGGATGTAATGTGACATCAGCACAATGGGCACAAGTGTGTGTCCCCGTGTGAGCTGCACCTCCACTATCTCCCTGTGTCAGTCCCCTTGACCTGGTGATTAGGGCAGCATGTTTTGGTGTGGAGTAGCCTCGGGCAGGGTGGGGAAAGGCCTGTGTGAATCCAGCAGATTACCACGGCTCTTCACCCCACCCATCCCCCTGATGAGTCTCACACACACACACACACACACACACACACACACACACACACACACACATACACCTTTGAGACTTAATGCAATTTAACCCATCGACAAATTAGTTTTTCATTCCTCAAAATAAACTGCCCCACACAGATATGCAGTCAATTTAAAGATTAACACATGCGGAATGTAAAATCTGAAACAACACTCAATGCCGTGATCATTAATGTCATTGATTGTACCCTTTATCTACCCAACAATAGTTAAACACAACCCTGGCTGGGATGACCGCTTTGCCTCAGAGCATGTCCTGCTTTTTTAAGTCCCCTCTCTTGTTTTAAATGCGTGCACTATTTTAAATGCTAAGTCCGTTTAATTGCAGAGGTGCTCTGGTTTGTCTGACAGGTTTCCTGCTGTGCAAACAATTAAGTAAAGCCTTTGGGGTGGACAGGACTCATTGATTTCAGAGCTTCTGTGTTTACAGAAGTGTCACCTGATGGAAGCTCAAGAGCACAGTGTGAAGAATACATTGAAATTTCACACCCTTTGTTAAAGGCTAAACATTAAACGCAAGACTGGGAATTACTTAACTGTGAAGTTATTACTGACTTACCCAATTTCCCCATGGAGATCAATTAAGTATTCTGATTCTGACGACTTAACTGTATTGTACTGATTAATTATCTTTCAAAAGTGGCAACATTTACTGTTTCATATTTTGTGCGAGGGATATCCTTCAACATGAACAGAGATAATCACTATTATTTGGCCAGGTCTCGTGCTAATCAGAGGCACATGATCTAGGGGCTGGAGCCTGAAATCAATAACAGTAATAAAGATGCCCCTTTTCTGTTGCTAGATCAAAGGGTTTAAATGTAAAGTTGCTGTTTTTTTAAAAAAAAAAAAAGTCTATTAAAGTATCTGCATTTAAATGTGCGATGAATGTAGCAGAGAAGAAACCAAACTGAATTTAATATCAAAGTTCAACTTAATATGTGAAATATTTACAATTTTGTAACAAAGCTTAATTATTATGTATAGTTAAACACACCTAGAGTAAAGGGGGAATAAATGATCAACACCTCCTCGTGACTGAGTAATTGCACCCTCATCAAAAAGTCTCCAGCAGTTTAACTTACCTGTAAGTGACCTGTAATTGACACTAATAGGCAGGCACGGCAGTGGCTCATTATTTAGCACTGCTGCCTCACAGCAACATCCTCAGTTGGATTTTATCCAGATGCTCCAACTTCTTCCTGCAGTACAAACACATGCAGGACAGGTGAGCTGAAGACTCCAAAATGCCTCTTGGTTTAAATGTGGATGTATTTGTTTTTTGTGAATCTGTGGATGGAGATACATTGCACTTGTAAATGGATTAATTGTATGTTTTTTAAAAAAAATCTTTTTATTTTTTATCTATGTGTACCTTAGTGTCTATAGTATTATAGTATGTCAGCCATGGATTAATCAGAGTAACCTCATCCTTCACCACTGTACTGTTAAAATCCACCCCACCATATGGCTGTATTCTTACAGGTTGACTGTCTATCAGACCAGCCATCAAATGTTGGCAATTATTGTAAATATAAAGTTTTAGTAGATTAGCAAATTAAGCACATGTCACAGTGTCAGTGAGGCAGTTAATGGCAAAGGGCTGTCAATAATAGTATATAGTATAGTATAGTATTTTGAAGAAAAATGCTAAATTATCAACAGACACATTCACAAGAGTTTTGTTTTTCACAATTATTTAAACCAACAAACACAGACAAAGATGATTCTGAGCAGTACCAAAGTAAAGGCCTTATTAATGGAATTTTGGCAAATATACCTAAATAAAGCTTAGTGTAACAGTGTACACTGTCAATGTAAAGATACCTGAATGAAAACTGCTTTACAAAAAGGTGTCAATGCAAGACAACAGGCTTTACAGTTTGGACTTATTTTTCAAACGGCCTGTTTTAGCAGAAGTGTGTATAAATGTGCTCACACAGTAAAACATACTCAAGAAAGACAATGAGGAACCCTAACCCTCTGCATTATGTCAATTTCACGTTGTCTCTTCTGTATATCTATAGGCCTACTTGTCCTCTCCTTCTGCATACTGGAGGTTTATATCTTTTATCTTTTAACACATTAATATTTAAAAGCTGATTATTATGGAAAAAGGATTGCATGCCTGTCGTTTTTTTTTTTTTGTTAAGGATTTCTACACTGCCTCTTCCTCTGCCTTAGGTTATGCTGCAGCCAATAGGCTCCTTGACCACCAGCAAGCCACATGACAGGGATTAAAGCAAGAATTCTCTAAACTGCTTTGCATTAAGGCATGAAAAGGGAGACTCAGCATGGGTCAAACCGGGTGTTATGAGACAGAAAGCTACAATATGTTAGGCAATTTAGTTAAAAAAAAACACAATGAGGATGAAAATTTGTTTCAAAGGATTATCTGAAGTTTACCTCCAACTTCAATCCACGTGGCGATCTGGCCCTGAGGACAGATTCTGTTGGCAGTGAGAAAAAGCCATCTGCTGCTGTTTAACCCTCCCATTAAAACACAGCACAGGAGGAGGAGAGAGAAAGCAGAGTGTGAACGTGGGAGCAAGTTTGTGTGTTTGTGTGTGTGGGAGAAAGAGAGGCAGACTCACAGACAACATGACAACCACCAGCATGAGGCCATCTGAGTTTATCTTTTACACCAACTCAAAGATCGGGGGAAAATAACAGTTTTTAATGGAAAACTACTTCAATACATCCTGAACCGGTTTCACCAATTCCAAAACTATTTTAGCTTTTGCTAAAGCTTCAACATGGTAGCTTCTTTACACGTGTAACCTGGAGAAACAGCATCCCGTTTTATCCATTCTTCCCCCACCTGGTATTTAAAGACCTTGAAACAGCAGCTCTTCCAGTTAATCATTGGCCACTGCGGGGAAAGTGTGCACTTACAATGTTGACTCTTATCGCTGCTGACCACAAAGCCACTGGAGCAGTATCTCCGAGGCTGACATTAATGGGGACGACAGTGCTTCGTTTAAAGAGACAGGTCAATTTCTTTTTTGTCTGCTGTGGAATAGATAGCAGAGACGCTGTCCACACAGATGGGTCTTTAATTGTGAGCAGATTGTGCAGTTTGCTTCTGCGGGATTGCAGGCTACATTTATTGGCTAGTAGAGTAGAATATTAAATGGAAATTCTGAATTATGAATTGAATGAAGATGACTGGAATATGTGCTTTTTCTTCATCTTTTCCCTTCATCTCATGTCTTGTTATATTTAACAATAAAACAGTAGTTCTTCACATGGGAGTGAGCTCTACATCTATACTTCAGTGGGTTCGGCCAGCAGAACCCTCCTTTTACATTGATTCCACACTGGTGCTCCTCTCTCTTCTTCTTATCCTAAGCTTCAGGTTGCCGTCCCAAGGAGACAAGCCTCTGCACAGGCACATCAGCAGCCAGGACTGACTCCCACCAGCTGTACTCTGGTGACAACACGCAGGTCGGCCTGTGGTCGATCAGGTAGCGGTTCAGGTAGCTCTCCTCGAGGCCCCTGGCCACTACCCCATTGGCCTGGTCCTGCAGAATGAGCAAAGAACAGGCCCGAGCCAGTTTGTACATCTCAGAAACCAACCCTCCATACAGCTCAGAGGTGTAGTAGTAGTCTCCTTCATCCTCCTCCACGCAAGCTGATGAGGCGTCTTCGACTTCGTATGGAAATGAATTTCGTGGCATCCCGTAGAGCTCTGGGTGCAACGTGGCCACCAGTTCTCCTAGGATTTCCTCTCCCACAGGGGCCACAAACTCCTGATCGACGTCAGCGCAGAAGATGTATTCAACCTCGCTGGCGATTGGGTTTCTGATGGCATCAGCAAGCAGGGCCATGCGGCGATAGGCCAACCTGTCCCACCCAGGCAGCTCAGCAACAGGAACCACTTTCAGCTGTCGTTCAGGCCCGAGCTTGATGGGTGGATCCAGAGAACGGGGATTGTCTGTGAGAATGTAGTAGGTGACCATCTGACCGGGGAGAAAGTGGGTTTCAGCTGAAGAGAGGAAACGTCTGACAAACTGATCATAAGTTCCCACCACGAGGGCCAGCAGACCTGTATGGACTCCCCGCTTTTCAAATTTAGCCCTACGCCAAGCTGACTTGCGACTGTCACCCCACACTAACGGAGCGCCCCATGGTGTCTCCAGAGGAGTTTGTGGCGCCGCTGCCTTGAAAACCGCCATGTCTGTCATTACTTTTCCCCTGTCCAGTCCCAAGGCATGAAAGATCGGATGAGGTGACTCCACACTGACAGCGACTTTACGTCCATGGAGGAAGTCTGAAACAACAAAACATGTTCTTTCTTTTTGTTTCAACACCAAACTAGTTTTTCTGTAGGACAAATGGTACTTATGCACACTTTTGTAAAGCTGGAGAAAAATCATCCACTTCAGTCCAATTGATCACAAGCGACCTTATTTAAACTACTTTTTAATTTTCACCATATGTCTGTGTCTGGATTATTTAGAGGGAATATTACATATTTATGATAATCTGTCACAATCAAAACAAAATGCAAAAAAAAGACCTTCCTGAATGGGATGGGATCTACTTAGCATGCAGTACAAACAACAAGCCTCTAATTCACATTAATTGTGCCACAAGCAAATCTTTCTATGTGCTTTTAGTGTCCTGGAACAAAATGTTAGAGCAGAACAAATCTGTACACTTACATATGATAAGAGACAGGAGAAAACAGTACAGGACCAGTTGTATTCTGGTCACTCTGACTGGTCCTGTTTGAAGGATAAACACACAGATGTACACGCAATTAAATGAAACCAGCACAAGTTGCTAAACTCTCCCAGTAAGCACATTGTTCATACAAATATATTCATTTAAACCCTGATAGGTAAAAAAGAGCCAAGTTAATAGGAATGAAAAGAATGTGCTGCTAAAGAAATATTGTACCTCCCTTTGAAAGTAAAACAACCAGTGACTGCACGAATAATGTAATCTTTGAAATCTACAATATAGCCCATGTAGTGTTTATAGGCTGTATACACATAAGATATAACTTAGTTGATATTTATAGGCCAGATAATGTGTTTGATGCATTAAAATGCCTGAGGTAGTAGGCTAGCCAATGCAACGTAAACAGGAGACATGAATATGTGAGGGATGTTTTTATTTAAGTGCTTTAATTAACAAAAATGTAAATGTTATGTTGAAAATATTACCTTTCAGATATTAAAGGATTCTGTTAAACTACTGATATACAATGAAATCTTCACAGTGCATAAAGTCCTGATCTGAATTTGAGGAAGTTTAGTGAAAAACAGAAGATAACAATCAAGACATTTATCAAGCAGAAGAAGCAAACCAAAGCTTTGCTGAGCAAAGAGAAATATAGAAGGCAGACTGATGGGTGATAGAGATTTATAAAAAGAAGTTAACCATGACAGCATGAGATAGAAAGCTAAGTAGAAGCACATGTGTGTGAATGTAGATGTTTATCTTCATGTTGTCCACATGCATCCCCCTCATGTGCACGCTCTTTCACCCGCCAAGAGATTTAGGACAAATAGCACAAGTTCTTGAACTAATCAAGGACTTGTTTTTTTCCTTCCTGGACATATTTGCAGGATCAGATCGCTCACAGAAAAACCTTTGAGAGAAGCTTTACAAAACTCTGGTGTTTGCACCTCGGCCTGTCTGGCTCGATCCAAAATCTCTTTGCCTCAAAGATCAATGACAAGTGAGGGGAAAACAAGCAGATATGACAGGAGCAGAAGAGGTGGAGCAGCGGCTGAGGTTGTACTGACCTGCGGGCGTCTTGCAGAACGGGAACAGCGCCATACTGTGACCTGCTGGTGGATAAACACACAAACCTTTGTCTGAGGCCACTGTTTCTCCAAATATCTCTCTCTCTCTCTCTTCCTGGAAATGTGCTGTTTAACTCCTCGTTTTCCACCAGAGATTATTTTCTTACCTTGCCCCCTCTTTCTCTCTCTCTCTCGCTTCTTCTTCTTTCTTTTATAATATTTTCCACCCCCTTCCACATATCCCCCCCCCCTCCCCTCCTCCCTCCTTACTCCCCCCCTCAGGCTTTTGCAGTATTCAGTTTTGGAGAAAAACCAAAGCAACCAGATGTGTGGGGAATCTGTGCAGATGGGAGGAGCTGAGAAGTGAAAAGACACGGAGAAGCAAAGAACAATCATTAAAAGGTAAAATCATACATGCAGTGGAGAGAGAAGCAGACTTTAACATTCTTTCCTCCCACTAATGTTGAAGGTATGACCAGAAATGCAGTCACTCAAATACTCAATAAATGCTCATATTTCCCTCAAATTAATTTTCCTTATAGATAGTGCCAGTTTGCATCTCAAGTGTTTCCTGATCCTGTGTTGACGAGTGTTAGTAGGAAGCAGGCAGACATAAGACTGTATTAGAAAGCAGACTGAAGTTCACGTCAGCAGGGTGTTGTATTCTTTCTGTCCACAAGGTGGGGGCACTCGATAGGAAAAACAATGCAAGAAGCCATTGCATGTGAACAGTAAATATTTGGAGACAACATACTTTGAAGAGGTTGTAATATCTATTATCGAGCTCTGATTCCATGTAACATTATTACCAAAGGATACTGAAAGATAATGTGGGAGCGACATGGTTTGAAATGTGTGTATTTTATAAAAAGCCCTCCGAGGGATTTCATGTAGCTGCTGAACACTTCTGTTTGAGTGATTGTGAGTGTTGTGTTTCATTATTTAACCTCAGATTAAGAGTGTGTGTCATTAGTTAAACGTTAAGTTATCACCAAAGTTATTAAAGTGATTATGAATGTCAAAGTCATTAGGATTCATCATCATGTCTGCACAAAATCCATGACAATCCGTCCACTGGCTGCTGAATTAGTCCCAGTGTTACAGTATGCTGCTGCAAGATACTCAGACAGACTCAAGAGGTCACTTTGCAGTTTATTACGATAAATTTCATTATTTTTTTGTACATCCATACAGGAGTTGCAACATAATATTGGTTTGTGTAAACAACTTTGGACCGAAGCATCAGTCAAAAACAAAAACATGAAGAAAACAGTACGGGCTACACTGAAGAATGGATAAATTACAGGGTGCACGTGAAGCATAGTCCCAAAACATCTTCTTTTTTCCTGTCACTTTGTTGGCAGAGAAGCGGGGCAGGCAGTTCCAAGCTGGAGGATAGAGACTCTGCATAGAGGATTCACAACTATTCATGTCATAAACACTTACACTAGCATCTGAAAATTGATCTACACCATGTGGAGATGAGTGTGCACATTTATTACAGCATATATTAAGGCGTTCAAGATGAATGTGCTTGAAGGTTGCAGTGCAGAGCCCCTATTCTACAGAGTTTCTGGTCAGCTTCTGAAGTGTGATAGGTCCGTTAATACCAAATAAATAATACCAGAGAAGTAATATTAATGCAATAATCTGTCCAGGTTTCAAGGAACTGTTTGTAGTTGGCATATTGCAGATGATGAACAAACAACATGCCAGCCATTTGCACATTCACTGAAATACACAGAAGCCTTTTGACAGCAAAGATTTTGGCAGTGTTCATTTGTAGTTATGATAACTACACTGACTTTGCAGTTATTGAGTGAACTACGCCACAAGAAAACAAACTGTCAAACTGTTCAAGGGTTTGATACTGTATATATTATTTCCATAAACTATGAGGATCCTTAGAAAAATATTTCATTTAATGCAGCATTGTACAAGATACAATACAAATACAAATTGCACAAGAAGAAGATTAATCTGTTATTTTTTTAAACTTTGAATGTGTCGCTACTCCAACTGAAAGACTTCCCAGTGCTCCATCATGTCATTCATTATTACCAGAGTAGAGGTTAGTTATGTTTTCTCTTTTTCAATAGTGTTTTGTTACAACTATATTGTCTCATCTGCATACTTTTATAGTATATAATCTTTCACACATTGTCATTTCATATTCATATATATTTCATATATTTCTCTTAATACTTGGAAGAGGCCAGAATATGATTCTGTTGACTCTCTTGAGCTTTGTTGACACCCTGAGAATAAATCTTTTGTCAACACAGTTCAAACATTTCAAATTGCGGATCAATTTAAAATTTGGCGTCATTTTCAATGTATGCTGGCTCTAATTTAATGACTTTATGTCAGTCATTTTTTTTTAAAGAATCATTAAAATGTGTCCTCTAAAGTGAATAAAGTGAGTAATTGTCCCATGACAGTGAAACATCTTGAAAAAAAAAAAAAAAAAATATGTAGGCAAAATACAAATAGAAACAGGATTTTTGAAAGTGTAGATTTTAGATGTCAAGTGTTTGCAAAACCATATTACAATCATTGTCTTTGTATAATATATAGATAATATATAGATACTAATACAAAACTTATACTGTAAAGGTGGCATGCTTGAGCAGGCAGTGAAGAGAAGAGAGACTTCCACTTTCACTACATGGAGCTGGTAGCAGAGAGGCTCTGTGTTTTGAATCATGTGTGGACTGCAAGTTTTGCATGACTGAATGAAATAATTAATTCCTGAATGTTAACTGGCAAATGAAGGTAATGAGATCAGATTTTGCAGCATTTTGGGGGAAAAAACATAACTGTGTGGAAGAGTTCTCTTTCCGGTATTTCCTCTCTTTTCCTCCAGTCCTCTAATGCCTGAACCCATCCTTCTGCTTTCTCTCTTCTCTTCGCCTCGTTCCTCTGCTCCCCAACCAACACATAACCATGCTTCCCCCTTATCTTATATCTTCCCCTCTCCTCTCCTCTCCCTTCCTCTCCTCCAGGCTTTCACTTGCGGTCATCATCTATCATCTCAAACAGGGCCTGCAGCAGTCGGTCATCTCTGTGCCTGTATGGCTTGGTGCTGTAGAAGCCATCAGTGTAGTCACTGTAGACACTGTCCTCGGGTCCCCGGTACTTGTTGATCAGGTCCAGAGCCTGGTACAACGTCTTAGGGGGGAGTCTTGTTGCGGGAGGAGAGAGGCTCCGGCCCGGCTGCTGCTGCTTCCTCCAGGCGGAGGAGGCCTTGGCTACGGACTGGGCCTGCTGCAGGGCGGGGGTCTGCCTGTTGAAGGCTGTCTGGAGGAGGCGAAGCAGGGCCAGGGAGGGGGAGAAAGGTGAATTTGAGGGCTTTTTGGGCTCCTTCTCTGGGTTGGAAGGAAGGGAGGCTTGTGCAGTGTCAGTCTTTGGAGGTGGATAGGCCTGTGTGGGCTCCTGTGTCACCAGAGAGACAGAGAGGAGACATGTAATTGGTGCGTGAGACAGAAATTATCCAAAAAGTGTGCATCTAAAGATAGACAACGTAACTCTGTTGGAGTCTGTAAACACTCAAAGTTAAACTATAAGTCAACACTTTAACCTCATAGTGATTGTTTCATTTCAAATGTCCTGGAAAGCACACGATCAACAATAGACAACACCACACCGTATATATGTAATATTATTTCCAATAATCTGCCACAATCATTTCAAGTGATTACATTGTGATTTTGAGCACAAATCAAACCCAAGGATCACTCTGTCGCTATTATGTGCCAATCTTATGTTACAGATCAGACCCAAACAAGGTTCATGTCATGTCTTTGCAATCTAAAACATTCACCTGACTACATAAAGACACTCCTGTATTGATTATGTCTGTAGATTTTACTTGAGGTTTTTGTAATAATGTGCTATTGTCATGTAAGTCACTAGTGTGGCATCTCCCGGTTGGGTGTGGTCAGAGGTGTGCTTTGTTGCACCTGTAACCTCACCCATCAGTGATGTCACAGAGTGCTGACACACCATGGAGTACACGGCTACATAACTGCAGCAAGGTGAGCGAGTATAACCACTGGGGGTCAGCAAAAAAACAACTTCCAGTAGGTGTTAAGTTGCTCTGATATTCTGAGATATCTCCACAACTGTTAGATGGATTCTCATGACATTTTTTACAGACATTCATGTGTTCCTCCAGATAAATTGCGATCAGTTTGGAGGTTCTGTGTCGTTACCTCAATCGTCAGATCAAAATTTCAATTCGTCCAACACTTTGGTTTATGACCAAATATCTGCAAAGCTAATGCCATTCCCTTCAGCCTCAGCTGTACTTTGTGTTTTGTGCCCATTGATGTAAAGTGTGAGAATGTAAGTGTAAGATCTGCACCTCTAATATTTCCTTTCCTCTACATCCAACCCAGGTTTTTATGTCGTCATTAACCTTTAATTCTGTTGCAGTGTACTCACCTCCATCATGTCATCCATATGTTCCACACCACGCCGGTCATTCTGCACAGCGTTGTAGGGAATGTACACTCGAGGCTTCTTCATGTGCTCAGGCTTCTCTGATGTTCCATGAAGAATCAGCTTCCAGTTTAAAATACGACCCACATTCTCCATACGGCCCGACTGTCACAGGGAAATAATGTTGGTTAGATCTCAGGAAGAGCTGAGCTGAATTCATCTGTTTACTGCATGTAGAAATGTGGATTTTTTTTTTTTATTTGAGCTGAAAAAGGGTGCTCTGTCACCAAATATGTGTGCAACTCACAGTATCTGTGATCTTGAGGGTCCATGTACCAGCAGGATCTTCTCCCCACGTATGGACAGACATGAAGTCCCAGTTTCTGAAGCCATTAGAGGACGTGTCCCTCTCTCGCTCGGCCAGCAGCACTGTGCTGGTACCTGAGGGAGAATCCAAAGGCATAGATCAGTCTAGAACTTGGTTGTTTCACTAAAATGTGTTTGTTTGTGTGCGTGTGCGTGCACGTCTCTAACCGGCTGGGGAGGTGAGTGTTATGTGCAGGTCCCCTCTCCTGGTGTATTCAATGCTGGCCTCCACCTGCACATGCTCCAGTGAGTTGACTGCGTTCTCCTGCCCGGCACAGGCTTTGGTTGGAATCTCTATAGTGATCTCCCCTGCTGCTTTCAGCTCCCTGTGGGATGCATTAAAATAGCATAGTCTGAGACACACAAACAGCTCTCCCTATAGTTCCCTGTCATACTCTCATTACAGTGCGTAGGTCTGGGAACAGCAGAAGGGTGGAAAAACATATTACTGCTACACCTTTTGCACACATGATAAATTACTGTGTGATAGTTCAATGACAATCCCAAATTCTGGAAATATTTAGCACATGATAAGATGCATAGACAGATTTGGATGTTTTTGGTCATTCATTTGCAAAAACAGTTAATCCCCATCTCTCCCGGACATGAATGAAAGGATTTCCGTGTTCAAGCTGGCATAAAGCTGGAGGGGGTTGTAGACCACTAAGCATTGACGGAAATGTAGAGCCAAATCCTCGGGATTAGACAGGGATGTAGCGAGGTAATGGGGAAACTGGGTGTCGGTGCTATTGAGTCTCATAATCCAAAGCAAATGGACAAAAAATGGACACTTAAAGGAGCACAGAACTCAGTCTGCCTTAGCTGCTGTCTACAGGTGGAACAATGTGAAGTCAAAGGGTTGTTTCAAGGACAAAGTATAGCAGCTAAGCTTTAGTCCTCGGTTTTCGTGGGTCATTAATCCACAAAGGAATGCAAACAAGACATCTGGTGAGACAACATAAGGGAGGGACTGTTTGCTTTGAGTTTCAGTCCATGCTTGGCAGCTCTGGGATTTAGATATTTAATCCCATTGTTCAACAATTAGCATTAATCAGCAAGTGCTCAGAGTTGATGATTGACCTCAAATGTGAAGCTCAGCTGTCATCAGTAAAAAAAATAATTTTGATTCATTTAATTGGACAGAAAGCCCTCCCAATCTTAAGCCTGGTAGAGCTTGCCGTGACGCCACTCAAAAAGCAACAGATGCGTCTTTAATAACACGCATTGTTCCACATCTGTTTCCTTTGTAGGACCCAAAATGTCAGGACAGAAGGAAATAAAGCTCTTTCTCTCACTCTAAAATAAGATAAATTGTCAAAGTGTAAAAAATGATTTTGGGATTTTAATAGTTTTGCATTGGGTCACAAACATAAGCATCAATATGTAAAAGATTGCATTCTTAACAAAAATCAAAAGGTAAATGAGAGAAGCTTTAGGACATTTGCATACCTGGGCTGGAAAGAATCATCCCTGACGATACATTGCGTCTTTTCCGGCACATGTTTCCAGGTGGCCGGGTCAGCGAGGTCCACCAGGGCTTTAGCGTTGAGAAGGCCGAAGCCAAAGCGGCTGTTCACCATCAGCCCAGCTCCGTTCCTCTTCCAGCCTGGGTTATTGGCCAAAGGATCGAACTCTGAGGTCCAGACCACAATGTGCTGCAGGTCTCTCCACGTAAGATCTGGACTGAGGGACGGAGGACGGACAGGGAAGCAGACCAGTCAGTATTTACTGACACTGATACAGAATTGTCAAATTACATTTAAATGGCATTAAAAATATTACATTCAGATTGTGAATAACAGGTGTTTAATTTGCATACTTTTGTTCCAGTGCCAGGGCAAATATACCAGCAGCCAGCGGGGCGGAGGCCGACGTCCCAGTGTGAGTCTGAGTGCACTCATTGTGCAGATCAGCACTAGTCTGAAAGTAAGCAGGCAAAGTATAACATGAAAAAGAAGTGCATGTATTAAGATAACCTTGAATAAACTACCCAACGTTGCTTAACACGGCGTAATGTGACGTAAGATTACATAACTGGTGTAGTTACTTACGATCCTCTGGTCGGTGTAGTCACCACTGCTGTATGCTGTGGCAAGAGTAGAGGAGCACTTCTCAGCGTACCACGGGGACAGGCCCTGCTGGGAGGCACTGCTGATCGAGATAGTGTAGATGCTGTCTGTGTAACCATCACAGTCACAGTTGTCGCCCTGGCGGCCACCATTACCTGATGCCCAAACAAAGATAGAGCCTTTCCCACCACGGCCCTACGGAGGACAAGACAACAACAAATGATAAATATGTTGTTTTATCAGATACTGCCTTGTAGCTTACATTGCAAACATCCTGCTGCTGCCAATGAAAATACAAGGGAAATCATTTTATGGTGTTTGGTGTAATAATTCTATGTAACTCCAGGATAAAATAGACACTGTCCAATGTAAATCATTGCTAACAATTACCAATGGCATTTTGTCATTAGGAGCTTTATTCCTATCAGATGAATGCCTTGTCCTTATTGATTCTGTTCTATCTGATTCCCATCACTGCAGATAATGGCTCCCATTAGGAACCTCAGTCTGAGATCACACCAGTTGAATGTGAGTAAAAACTGCCCATCTTATCGTTTACCTTCTGGATACCGTATTCAAATGCCTTCTGGGCCAGGCGGCCAGGGCCCTCCACTGTCTTGCCATCGTCGTTGGGTCCCCAGCTGGCACTGTAGATGTCCACATGGTCTGGATTGAACCCAATAGAGCTGGCCTCGATGGCATCTGTCACAATCCCATCAAGCATACGAATCCCTGAGCAGAGAGGGACAGGATTGTTACAGCAGAGTGCCCAGTTACCCTTCTGGTTATTCTTCATGTACTGTATTGCAAACCATTGTTTGGGTGGATTGGAGCTCAGTGGTTTTGGAGAGGGATGTTATGCAACCATCTTGTGTAAAAATCAGATCTCCATCAGGAAATCTTCCTGGACTACTGGCTATAAATTAAATATATACAAAATCCAAGGATGTGCAGCCATGGTATCTAAAGGCAGTGCATACATATTCACAATAAAAGCTCTTACCTCCAACCTTGGAGTTGTATGCCACTCCAACACCACATTTATTGTTGTCTGCCTGCATAGCGATCTCCCCCGCACACCTGGTTCCATGTCTATGAACAACATATTACACATATTTAATATACTCTTACTTCAAACCTCACCAGTTTAATAAATTCATCAGGTCAGAGCTGTATTATTGGCTGAGAGTTTGTAGAAACATATATACATTTGTATGGTTCTGTACTAAAGAAATTTTAATAACAAATGTTCTTTTTCATGTGTCTCCCTAGAGGTTAATTTTAACTGTTTTCTCTGCCCTCATTATTTCATAAGATGCACAACTCATTACAAGAGGCCACTACATTGTTAGATTAAATCATTTCTCTCATAAAATGTCATGTTTGGAGCAGAAAATATTGATTGTGATGACAGTGTCATGGAGGTTCTCTGGTTGTGTGGCTCCGCAATTATTCATCTGGGAGAATAGGCTCTGAACTGTTGAGTATACTGATAACAAAAGAGCACAGTGCTGTTGGTTGAGAGGAGTGTGTGTGTGTGTGGGTGTGTGTGTGTGTGTGTGTGTGTGTGTGTGTGTGACAGCTAGCAGAGGGTGAGTCATTAACTTCAGGTATGGTCTGAGTAACATTTGGAGAGAAGAAGGAGAGGCCTGCATGCATTTCAATGTAATAATGTAATAAATAAGCAAAAGGTAATGCTTATTTATTACATTATTACATTAAAATGCATCCTGTAATAACCAAGAAAAATGTCCGAATGTCGCTTCTCAACAGTTAACTCACTTGTTTTCATTAGTGGAGTCGTATCTGGGGAACGGGTCCGGGTCGTTGTCATTGAAATCGTAGCTGGCCGCTGCGTCCTTTAAAAACAACAGACAGAAAAAAACATCAGGCATCTCTTTGCGAAAGCCGAGATGACGTCAGTGTACATCAGTACACATCAGGCTTCAAACACAGATTTGTCAGGGCCGACATGCTGTCATGGAGACACATATGACAGGTGACAAAAGGAGAGAGGGATGTGACCAAATGGTGAAAAAACACATATTGAGAGACTCTTGCTGAATGTTATCTTTTGAAACATTCGGATTGCCTGAAGGTTGTGTCATCGTTTGACAGGGTTTAAATGCTGCACTATGTGTGGGATGGCAAGTCATGTCTGTCCTCTGTTTATGCGTCTCCCATCATTCATATTTTATTAAAATATGATAAAATGTACAAATTATGTTCTTATTAAATAGGAATCAGATATAATTAGTTATTCCGAAGCCTCCTTTCAGTTTCTGGTTCACAGTACTAATTTAAATCAGATGCCAGTGACTGTTATTTCAGAAATACTGATATTAATTTATGCAAATGCACGCCGCTCGCATGTCTTGATTGTTAAGGATGAGCGTTTCGGTTGATTGAGCCTCTTTGATTAATCAGCGTTAACTTAATTACAGTGGGAGGTTTTTCCATCAGCCCTGTTGTCATACATTATTTCCTTCTCTCCCTCCCTCAACCCTTTTCTTTCCCTTTCGTTCTTTTGCACTGGCGTCTGATAGCAACAGCGCTGTTTGAAAGCAAACCCCAGATGGGGCTTTTTAAAGGCTTTTAGAGTTCCTCTCAACAGGAGAAACGGTGCCAGAATGAGACCTAGTTGAGCTCCCATTCAGTCATGCTCGCTTTCACCAGGCTTGCAGTTATCTCCATCCCCCCTTCAGACTGTCAAAAACATTCTTGGGAGAATTAGAAATATTTCTGCGTCCCTAAATACGAGTCATTCAAAACAAAATGCCCAGTTTACATCTAGGAATTAAAAAACAACAACAACAAAAGGCTCTTTGGAGCTCTTTGGAGACATTATCATATAGAAGATTTATTACTGTCTTCATGAATCGCCTTGTAAGGTGTCACCAGTGGCGTTGCTATGGCAACGGCAGGCCCAGACGACGGAGGCTGTCTCCATGGAAACGGTGTCTTACGTAGTTGGAGTAGATGTCTGTGTGGTTCCACTCCAGCCCGTCATCCAGAACGGTGATGACCACTCCTTTTCCCGTGATGCCTTTCTGCCACACGGGGATCACGTGCAGGTCCAGCTTCGGCAGCGAGGACGAGGTCCGTGTGTCTTGCTGGAGGAAAGGGGACAAAATTACAAAATTACACATCCTTAATTCCAACTACACTGCGTGAAAATGATCTCTAAGCACCTCGTCAGAACAGGCTCTTTAAGTATTATCATACATGTTAAAAAGGGCAGTAAAGTCTCCAGTTTACTGCTGACCTTTACAGAAATTAATTACCGGAACGTTTTTGAGTCCACTCCTATGGCCACTTGTAGGAAGATTGCCAAAAAGTCATTATGATACAAGCTTTTGTGTTATCCAATACAGCAACTCTACTGATTAATTTAACCCACAAGATGCCTTACAGTGCCCAGACATGTGCCCACAGTTTTTTCTGGCTCGACTCACATTCAATCCCCCTGTCGGATTATTTAGAAATCCATCTCCGAGGCTATATAATATCAAACGTAGTGAGTGAGGAGGGGGTGCAGAGCCTGTTTTAAATGGTAAATCAGCAGGAAATGGGGGAGAGTGAGCAAGGCCAATGCCTGCCTGCCTGGGGAAGAGTATGATTCAGAGCTGGAGACAGCTAAGACTAAAAAAAGAACTCACTTTGCTCTTTCGCTCTCTTTGCGCATTATGCACAGACACTGCAGAACGCCACCCCAAGACGTGACTCATCCCTGTGATGTATCGCCTTTTTTTCTTTCTCTCCTTGGCTCCCACTTTGATTCCCTGTTTTCTCCCCATCTTCTCACTAGCATCTTGTCTTTACCTCTGATTCTCTTTGGACAGTATCAGTTCCAGCTGACAGTGAATACAACACAAATCTCTATGTAAATACACAGCAGATGTTCTACTTTGACACAATGTGTTTCAGCGGCATTATGCTGGAGAGGATTTTTACTCCCGACCAGCTCATATCTACAGTTTGTTTGTTTTGGTGTAACACCAAATGACTCACTTGTTGATGTGGTAGCAGCTGAGGGGGCTCTCAGTGGCCCGTCATGCATAGATTTGAATGGTACACAGCAAACACACACAGCAGCTTATGCAAGTGTCTCTGCACCGATCGCATATAAAAACCAGACACACACACACACACACACAAAGAGATCCCTCGATGCACAATTAACACAGACTGACACTCTCTCTCTCTCTCACACACACACACACACACACAGCCATGCTGGCAGGAGGAATTTCAGGCTACAAGTATGAGTCACTCCCTGATTAAATTATCAGGCAGTCACCCACTCATGATAGATAAAGACACTCATCCTGTTCTCGGCCTCAGCTCTCCCTCTCAGGCGCCAGCCCATGCCCCTGTCACACAGCTCCACCCTCACTCTAATGTCGGTGATCATCATGGCTGCCAACGTCACTGTCCTCTAACCTCCAGCCCTTTCCCCTCATTATCATATGTATGTCTTCATTTGAAAAGAAAAAAACATATATATAAAACATCATAACAGTATAGTGGGTGAAACCTGAAACCTTTTTTCTTTCCAGCGTTTACATATTTCTACATAGCCTTGTCCTTGATGAACAGACAAGGAGGTTGAATCATGATGCTCTAGGTGAACCATAACGTGGCCGGTGGAGTGACACAGACCTGGACTGATGTGGAAATACACTAAGCGGCACTTTAAGGCCAATTCCATTAGTGTCATCATCCCTCATCGGCAAAAATGATTCATCTCAATTTGTTTTCTTATTCCCAGCAAGCCTGTGACTCATGTTCGGTTAGTGCAGGTGCGGAGAAGTGGAAGCTGGGAGAACCTAATGTGAATGTCCCTCTCCTTCCAGAGTGCACACACACAGCGACGCAGCACACATTAACATGCGCTCCTGCAGCTTCTGCCAAATCAGAGACAAACCTGACGCAAAGATGATTCAGTGACTGTGATCAAGGAATGTGATCAATTTAATATTTGATCAGCCGGCCCTGATTAACCAGCTAATCTCAGTGATGTGAACAATATATGATAGTGGAGTTCATGTCTGTTTCCTGCAGCTTTACACATTGTGGTGACTATGTTGTGATCTCCTTCTCAGGCCTCATTAATTGTCTTTTGGTTTTTATTCTTGAGTTTTATATGTGAGTTTTGCATATTTTGTGTTCATATATTACTTGCTTGATTTACTAATTAAATTAAAGTAATGGTCATAGTTACATTATTGTTAAATATTATATTACAGCAACATATTATCATACATACAGAATTACAGTTGATTATGGTTTTTAGAGCTGAATCGATTAATCAATGAATAGATTAGTCCATCAACAGTTTGATAATAAATAATAATAAAAAAAAAATAATAATAATAATTGATTAATTGTTTAACAACTTTTTTCTGTTTTCTGTTATGTAAATTAAATATCTTTTGGTTTTGGGCTTTTTGTCGTGTAAATATTTTCTGAGGTAATGTGGATCAAACATTTAATGATTAATGGATGCTGAAAATAACTGTTAGTTTAGATCTTGAATAAAATAAATATATGTAGACAGCTTCCATAATATTCACTCCATTTTCCCCTGAATGCATTCAACCTCTGTTAAATCTACTGTAGTAAGTACTGTAGTCGCTGAGTTCATTCTGAGCTAATGGATCAAAATCAGTAAAGATGTCAAAGTGGTAATGTTGAGGTCAGCCTACAGTCAGGATAAAGTGAATGTGTTAGTAATGGATGCACAGCTGTAACAATCTACTCTTCTCTGCTACTACTTGGCCTCAGTGGGCTCAAACATCCCATTCAGGGTAAATTGGGACTAAATGCATGGTGCTTTCCTCTACTCCATCCTGCTGGATTATAGTCTCTCCACCCCTCTCATCTCCACATGGACTGTGTTACCAATTAAGCAAATGGCTCTTTTGGCTTGAACTGCTTGATAGCATGCTATTGTTTCATTGTTTTCATGTTTTTTCTTCCTCTTTTTGTGGATTGTGGTTGTGGAAAAGTAGTAAGCTGCTTCCTTTTTTTGTTTTGTTTTTTTTCATTCTGACAGATGCATTTCTGCACACATGCATGCATGCGTACAAACACTCAGTGGCTTCCTGCCAGAGGCACGGGGTCCCTGTGAGGACAGAGCGGTGAACAGCGTGGAGCTGTCCAGCACTCGCAGAGCTTCTGAGAGTCTCGGGGGAGAACAGACCAGCTGCATGCGAACAGAAGGCTCAACCAGGCACAAAGTACACAACATATGACCAGTAGACTGGATATAAATCTAAATCTGTGGTCTATGCAGCTCTGGAACGTACACATTGTTCAAATATTTTGAAAAGATGTCTTCAAACCAGCAAAAACTAGATTAATTGTTGAGCCACTTGTTGCATTTCTCGTGTACTTTATCAACCAGTGCTGTGGCAGACAAGCTTAATTGCTGTTTTGTGTTGTCTGTGTGATATTCAAGCCTTATAGGAGACTCACCAGGTACCACTGCTGGTTCCACATGGGATCATCAAACAGCTTGTCCACCGGGCAGTCCCTGCACTCCCTGAGGGACGCCCGCTTGCTGCGACGTTTCTCGTACTGCTGCTCTGCCCACAACACCTGCACGCAGACAAGTGGACACATTTGGTTTCTTTCACTCTTTTGAAATGAGACAAAGTGATTGTGCAGGGAGCAGGACAAACTCATAGCTAGAAGTGGCCACTCACCCGATCATCCTCCGACAGCCGCCTGGTGATGTGTTCGGCACTTCGTTTCATTCTGCTAGGATGATTGCGGTGTTTGAACAAGAAATGGTCTTCCAGGGCCCCAATCTGCAAAGAGGAAGACACAAGACAGGCTGAATATTTTACAGGAAATGACATAATACCAGCCATCTGGTTGCTGAAGCCTGTCGTGCAGGTCTAGAAACATTATTATCTCTCGCAAAAAGCTGCAGGAATTTAGTTTTTCTGGCCTTTATTTAATCTGTGATACAGTGTGTGGTGTTTTTTATAAAGTGGATGGTAAACTACATAGTTGGACATCAGATTACTAGCAGACATAGAGTATTTACAGGTTTTAGGGTTAGTTAGAGTTAATTCCAATTTGAAAACAAACAAAGCACAATGTACAGGGCCTACAGGCGTCTTTGTGTTTCTTTAGGGAAAGTAAAGCATGTAATATCCACATTAATGCCACGGACTGATGCTAAGCAGTAAAATACCTTGAGCAAAGTCACAGTTAAACCATGCAAAGTATAATATCTTTGCCATCATCTACCTCTTGTTTGCTTGTTCTTCTGGAGGCTGATGCTTTTATTGTAATGTCAATAAATGAACGTAGTGTATATAAAAACTGAGTTTGAGTGACTGTGTTTCTGACACAGTGGAAGGGGACAGCAGTGTGTCTCAGTATGTCGTTCAGAGCAACAGGACTCATACAAATTAATGAACTGTCCTTATAAATCAGCCTGAACCCTTAAGTGTTTGTATAAGAGAAGACAGCATTAATCAGCCTTGGATGCTGGGAAAAACAGGGATGTACAGAACAGGGAAATGGAAACCTGAGTCTCGGGTTATGTGTTATCAGAGGTGTGTAAACAGTGAGTCACAGGTTGATTAAATCCTCTTCCTTTAATTTAGCAGGGGTGCTGAAAATGCAGTGTGTGCTCTTGGGCTATCATAAAAGCAACGAGTTTCCAGTGTAATGGCCTAATCAAGCAAAGCAGAATAATTGATACAGCTACTGCCTCCTCTCCTGTTACAACACAGTCCACAGCTGATATTGTAGGCTGCCGGCTTCATTAACATTTCATGATTCATTTTGCTTTTATGGTTTCTGTTAAATTAGATGTTTGACATTAAAGTGAGACTGTAACACCATCATTCAGATCTCAGTTTGCTCTAATATGGCTCCAAATAAATAATATCCATTAAAACAAAATTTTAGGGTGTTTTTCAAGCTCTTCAAGTCTAAACTGGGTCTCTGGTTTTGGGCGATGGAGCCTACCTGTCGGACCAGCTGGTAGTCCAGCTCTCTGGCGATCCCCTGTGCAGCGTCCAGCCCGCCTGGGATCTCCACCGCCCACTCGTTCAGGTACTGTCTGTCCCTGTAAGAGGACCCCAGCGACCGGCGAACCACGGAGCAGAGGACGGCAAGCACACAGCACATCACCGCTGGACGACATCTCACTTCCATCTCAGAGGAAATCCAACCAGATGAGGAAAAGAAAATAAAAAAAAAAAATAACAACACAAACTGCTGAGATGCTCCCAAGAAAGCAGCCAAAAACTCCGAGGTATAAATGTTTTGCAGTGGTAATAAAGAAATCTCCTTGTTTTTCCTGTTTATTCCCGAAGAAACAGCTGGCTGAGGAGGAGAGGAGGAGAAACTGCGCGTTATTGGTCCGTCAAGGAGAGGAAATACTGGGGATGGGGAGGGCCGGGTTGTGCGCGTGTGCGTGTGTGGTCGCGATGGGGGGTGCACACACGTCAAATTACGGCCCCTCTGACGTCAGTCTGGCGTCCACCTTTGGTGAGATGCGAGTTCGAGTCCCTGGGGGAGAAAGTCTGAGGGGGGGGGGGGATCCGACCAAAAATATCCCAGCGAGGAGGAGGAGGAGGAGCCACGAGGAAGACACGCCACAATAAAAGAAAAAACCTAATGTGATCCTGAAGCGGCGCGTGCTTGCAGATGTGTGTCATTATTATCAGGACTGGGAGGGGGGGGCGGGTGTCCTCCGCTCACTGTCACTGTGCGTGAGACAGTCCGAGTTTCATCAGCTCTGTCTCTGTTCTGTCCTCAGGTTTATCGATAAAGGAATGAAATGAACCCGACTCAATCAATAATACACCTCTGTGTGTCCTCAGGCTGTGTGCACGTCACCGGTGGGAGGGGGGGGGGGGGGAGGTTTCAGCACCGCGGACAGCTCCTCGCTCACATCGCAGATCTTCATCAGGAGATGAGACTGAAGACAAACACTGGGATGTGAAGGAAAATGGGTCACTGCAGCAGCCGGGGGGCCTTTTACAATAAAACGACTATTACAGAATTAAAAAAAAAAAAAAAAGCAGTGATGGAGCAAGTGTTCCCATCCTTTACTGCCACACCACAGCAGTGAAATCTTAATCTATGGAGCAAAAGTGCAATATTTCCCCCCGAAATGTAATCTATTAGAAGTATGAAGTAAAATGGAACTGAGTCAAGTACAAGTAGCAGGTGCATATGCACATAATACTGGACCCTGCAGGTTTTCTCTATGGGCCCCTCCCTGCACCCAGGGCTATTCCTTCTAGTATCTCTGTGGACCCCCCTCACATGAGGGCCCTTAATACTCAGTCCCTTTATTCCCCCCAGTCCTACGCTCCAGACAAGTAGTACCTGGGCTTTTCCTTCCACGAGGAGTCAAAATATCTATATATTTCTAGTGTATCTATATCTATCTGAAATGGTTGTTGTTGTTTCTAGCAATTTTAATTTGGCTTGACTTTATTGAATTAATAATAAAAAGCGGTTAAATTCATTAAATAGCATGAGCCTTTTTACCCTGTGAGCTATTCAAATGATCAGATATATCAGATGGATGTGACATATGAACACAAAAATATGCAACACATGAACTTTCTTTACGGAATAAAAAATATAATAACGGCAAACTGCAGATAAAAAATACCCATATGTCACACACTCTTTAATTTTATAATATAATTTGCAGTCCTAAAAATATATATGCTGCATTGGGAGTTCTGGATTATGATTTCTGGTATGCAGCTGGTGTTCATAATGAATTAAAAAACACTCAATAAGGACTAACGCTAAACAGAAAAAATGGAGTTAACAAATCCAACGACATTAAGTAAAATAGCATCAGGGTTGGTGGATTCATGAGGAGTACATTTCTAAATTTGATTAAATTCTAAATGTATTTTGTCATTATGGTGGAACACATGCTGGTGAACCACAATGAGACTAATATAAATTTAAAACTGAATGTACAGTTTTCTTTCATTATAAAATGTGGAAAATCATGCGTCCTGCTATTAAAACGTCATCCTAAATCAAACAGTGTTTGCAGTCAGTTGTTCAAAGGTTTTTATGAAGATTATATTGCCAGCATCAGATGCTCTTTGTGTTGTTTACTGATGGAAACAGTGGGTCGGCGTGCTCTTATTTAAAGGGTGTACAATGATCCAGAGATAAAGGTGTTTATTTTTTCCCTCTCTGACACAATGGAGGTTCTGTAGGTCCAGTTCATGTCGGGCAAACTGTATAAATTAAGCACGAACAAACAAGACAATAAGAGCAACATTGTACAAAAGGACACTTCAGTTTAATTTAGATGTACAATGTTTGTCTAAATAAAGAGTGAGCTTGTTTGTCATTGTGAGTTCAACTTGTCAGAACTGATAATGGCTAATACCTTCGGTCATCTGGCCATGTGCAAACAGGTCTGCACCAGATCCGCAGTATAATCCACATTTACCTAGCAACAGCTGTTTGCTTTGACTAAGGTACTCACTCAGGCACACAAAGGACACACAGCTGAAGAGCCACAGACATATCAGCCAGATTGACACTCTTTGTTGCAGGAGATCATGTTTCCACCACAAAGCTGTGAATCTTTGACTTCATTTTCACTGATTCGCTGCATCCTCCGTCCTTATCTGTGAGCTGCGTGGGTGTGTCTTTCACTCCAGTGGCCTGAGATCACTCATCCGGCCTTCCTTATTCCACTGAGAGAACACACACATGCACACACACTCACACACACACTCACGCACGCTGACGTACAAAACCAACACACACATCAGTTTCGTCAGACGAGGTCAGAGGTCTGAGACGTACTTCGTCAGCTAATTATTTTTCCAGCTCTAAGGACTGATGGTGAAGGAAAGTCCCTGCTTCTAGCAGGAGGATGACGCAAATGAAGCTGCTGCCACCTCGACAGAAAGTAATTTATCCAAAATCAATTGGGCGTGGCAAATAGATGTAGAGACTTCAACTGCACTTCCCACTGATCTCAGAGTACATTCATGGTTCAATAACAATTATAGGATTTTGTTGCTTCGTGGCAATTTTCACAATTGTTTACTGATTATTGTCTGGTTTTGTGTGTATATTATATACAGCTTTACAGGATATAGTGCATTTTCAAATTCTGAATAACTTCCATGTAAAGAAAAGACACGATATTAAAATTATATGATAAGAAAATGGTATTAAAAGTAAATTAAACTGAAATCTAACATGCAGCAACATACTGTGGTCTAACAAGATCATGAAGCAACAGGGAGCCATTATACCCGTGAATGGGAGTGATATACTCACATGTCACTCACCAACCCTGTGAAACCTGCCGCCCGTGACACTCGACAAGAACACATGGTTGCCATGCCAACCCACTTCTTTTGTCATCCTCCGGCCACCAGAGAGCAGCTGGGTGACAAATCGTCACTCACAAGTCACGATATTTGTCAAGAAAAAAAGACTTTACTATAAAATGATAATCTGATTGGTGCCAAACTGGAATAACAATTATATCAGACTGCGATTTTTTTTTTTTAAAAAGCCTGCAGTGCAGACAAACACTAATCAAACCCATTTGACTGTGCTTTAAATTCTAGTCAAAGATATGACTCATGTTGTGCTGAATTTTGTTGAAATTTGCATAAAATTATACTGTAAGTTATTCAATATTCAGTTGGCTCTAATGTTGCAGCCATCACAACATGCAATGTTGTGACGTAAGCATCACATAGTACCAGGAAGCTGTGGATCAAGTGGACACATAATACATATCTGACATTCTGAGAGAGAGTGGAAAGGTTTTTCTAAATTTACAGTAATTTAAAGGAGAATTTAAGGGTAATGAAGAGGGTAAAAACTATGCTTTGATCACAATCACATGACATTAAATACATTTAGCAGAAGAAAAGGATTTCTACTTCACAAGATAGAAAAAAAAAGAATAAGAAAACACAGCAGCTCTCTCTGGAAATGTAAAAATAAAAAAAGTGAAACTATAAAAATAGGAAATCAAAATACATTCATAGACTTTTATAAACACATATATATACAGATACATACACATATGGATATATACAGACATATTCAGTAATAGATCTCTCATTTATTGCTCCAAGTTGTTTAAAAGTAAACAATACAATTCTAAAATCAAATCATAAATGGTTGTTTTAATTTGCATAAACTCTGATAAAGGCCACTGATCCATCCATGTGTATTGCTCTGCTGAGTTGTGGGTTTGTTTATGTCTTTGTACCAGCTGTCATTAAGAAGTCAGTTGTTATAGTGAAGCAGCAGCAGATGCCAATTCAGTCGACAACACTGCATTGTTTGTTTAATAACTCCCTGTATAAATGCTGCATGTGTGAGTAATACTGGAAACAAAGTCAGCAAAGGTTAAGAATCTGTTTCATTCACTCGTGTCACCAGAAGCTGTCACCTACAAATGTCACCTGTTATCAGAAGATGCTGTAAAAATGCCATTCTGGTGTCACCCAGATTGGCATCACCATGCAGGTGATAGGCTGTTGTGATGTGATGGGGTTCATACGGTTATCAGGAGGTGCGAATGTCCAATGGACTCAGCGTCTGAAGGGCATCGGAGTGATGAAAACCGCTCATGCAAGTCGCCTCTTCATCCATCAGGGCTTTCTGTACTGAAAACGGGGTAAATGACAAGACCGTGTGCCCACAGGAGGCGGATCAGACAGGAAGTGTGCCACTCAGTGCTGAATTTGTTTCGTTCTGGTGCCTTCTTTTGTGTCTTCTGCTCTGGTTTCTTCCCACCTTCCATGATACAGTATCAATTCACACGTCGATCAAATCAGTATTGTTGTTCTGACAACTGGTTATCGTTTAACAGACAGCATCATGCATATGTTATTCTTCTTGTAGCAGAAATGTCAAAGATATACTCTACTCATACCAATTATGTTTGAAGAGGTGGAAGTTACCCTTGTATTGCTAATAAAAACAAACAGTTATGGTGAGAAACAGATAAGGATGAGTAATTAAACAGATTTTTTATAACAAAAATACATATATTACAATTCCAATAATATGTGCAGAAATGCTGATTTGATTGAAATTGCAAAGACATAAACACATTGGAAAAATGAAAACACTGGATGTGCATGTTTGACTGGAACAAAATATAATTTCTAAGATGTGGCAGTAAATGACAGGAGGAAAAACCATTGGTTGAATTTATTTTCATTTATTTTTTGTTTAAGTTTAGACTTCAGTAGACCTCAGACTGCAGTACCACCGCTGCAGGTAATGTTTAAATTGTGAAGTCTTTCACAGCAATTAATCGACTAACAAAATAGTTGCAGATTAATTTTCTGTTGCTTGACAAATCCTTTTATCTTTGCATTTTAACATAAAATCATATCAAGTCAGCCATGAGAAGCTAGTCAACGTCTCCCCCAGGACATAGTTAATATATATATTTTTCAATTCTATTAGAGGCAGTGGCGGAGGAAGTATTCAGATTCTTTACTTAAGTAAAAGTGCTAAATCCACACTGTAAAAATACTCCATTACAAGAAAAGTCCTGCACTGAAAATCAGGAAAATATAATTCAAGTTTGAAAAGTAAGTTAAAAGTTAAAAGTATTCAATGCATAAAAAAATGCTCCCTGTAAGTTTATATAGTATATCTAATGATATACTATAATATATTATTATATATTACTACTCATGCATTAATGTTTAATTAGCAGGAGCTCGTTTTTAATTGTTTTATGTTAGAGGGCAACTAATGATTATTTTCATTTTGGATTCATCTGATGGTTATTTCTTCATTTATCTATTTATTGTTAATTTACTGGTTTGGAAATAAAGTGAGAAATGCCCTTCACATTCACCCAGAGCTCAGTGACACCTTCCAAACCTCAGAGTGACGCACTGCAGCTCAAGACAAGCAAAAGCTGCACATGGTCACATTTGAGAGGCTCAAACCATTCAACGTTTCAGGGCACTTTTGCACGAAAGATGAACTAATTGATCACTCGACTAGTCGTTTAAACTCGGATCTGTTTGTTAGTCAGGTGTGTTTCGGTGCGTCAGTCCCTGTTTCGTCCAGCAGAGGGCGCGGCTGCGCTGCAGGAGGGCAGGGCTCGCCGGGAGGAGGAGGAGGAGGAGGAGGAGGATAACATCAGCGGTGAGTCAACTCTTCCCCGAGCCGTGGGGCGTCTCCCGTCGAGCCCTAAAAAACAAAAACCTCCACTCTGCGCGCATTTCCTGCACAAAGTAACTGTTGCGTGTTGATTTCAGACACAAGATGTCCCAACACGTGCACGGCGCTCATTCACACTGACCCGTCAATCCTCCCATCATTCATCATTTAAATGTGTTTTATCTGTGTTTTAGTTCGTTACGGGGCCTGAAACAGTCTGGAACTGAAACATCACCCAGAAAGGACCTCTGTCTGATAAAGTGCAAGATCCTACTTGCTGCAACTCTTAAACACACACACGCACACACACACACACACACACAGACGCGCACACATCCATAACTATTTGCTTATGCCAGCTACTTCCATCAATCATCAAACACCAAAGTTTCCTCAGCGGGAGGGGCGACTTCTTCTGCTCCACGGGGGCAGATCAGCCCGCACACTGGTTCCCAGCAGAGGACCGGAGGGCGCAGAGGGACACAGGGAAAGTTCATCCATCCGTGTTTTATAAAGATGCCGCACAAGAGGAGAAGCCATGGTCACCACAAAACCACCAAGGATGCGAAAGAAGTAAGTTTTTTTTTGTGTGTGTGTTTGTTTTCCTCCCTCGCCGTGCGGCCACACGCAGAGGCTGGAGCGGACAACTTCAGGACGTGTTCACAGATGCAAATCATCTCCAGAAACGTACAAAAGTGAATTTCTCTGAAGACAACGGTAGTTTTCATTAGATGTAGGGCTACCAGTAACATTTTCGGTGCTTGTTTTGGGGTGTGTCTGATGTGTATTTTTTGCAGCATGGTTGCATCTTGATCGAACCTCGTCTTTAATCGATACATCAGCTGTTGCCAGCGGCTGAAAAGCTCCTGATCATCGTGTTTTCACAAGCTCTCAGGTCCAATTGAGCAACCAGGGATGCGTCAGACCAAACTACCCCCCCCACCCCCTTCCCGCCCCCAAGTTTAGCTGGAAATGAACAAAAGTATTTCCTTCTCTTGAAGTGTGTGCGTGTGCGTGGGTGTGTGTGTGTGTGTGTGTGTGTGTGATGGGGGCCTGGGGGTGGTACATACTGTATTTATACACACAGGTCAGTGCTGGCTTTATTCTTTAGTGAAGCAGAAGAGCCGGAGACCCTGCTGGGGGAGAGCTCTGCAGTCAGCCTGAGTCAGGAGACGTGCAGATAAGTGTGTGGTTGTGTGTGTATGTGTGTGTGTGTGTGTGTGGGGAGTGGCACAATGTGTGAGAAGGCATGAGAGAAATGATCCTGCGGTGAGGGCAGGAGAGAGTGGCAGTGCAGGCTTGAACCTTTATCTCAGGTCAGTGTCTTCTCCTCCTGGTCCATCATGGCGTATGCGGCGTACTGGATGAGTCTTGTGAGTACATCTGCTACTTTTCCTGTTCGACCCTCTGGCAATTCAGTTTGATATCGCCTAAGTATATCTTGGCAACCGAGGAGACGCTGCATGTGTGATTTTACTGCTTAAAAACCAGCGTAACTAGTCTGAAAGTGTTTGAGCTCTGCTGAATGATCTTTAAGACTTGGCATGGGCTGCACAACACAACCTTTGAATTGAAATAAATGATTGTATGGGGTTTGCCCTTATTCTGTCACACACTGTGTCTATAAATGAGGGTGTGTGTGACTGTTTAAACTGAGAGACGCTTCAACATGCAAACTTGTTTCAGCTTTGTCCCAGTTCTTCCTCGATGTTGTCATCAAACCAAACAAACAAGTCTTCTTACTGAGTCCAAACTATTAAAGCTGAACATTTTGTAAGATTTAAATGTCTAAGTTATACTTATCTACCCAAATACCTAAATGTAGCAAAACATTGCTTTTTACTAATTGAATTTGGTAGCAGGAGACTTTAAAAAAAAGAAGCTAAAAAGCAAGAGTAGCAAGATAAGACTTGTACATGAAAATGTTTTCATCAGATGTTAAATGAATAAACCATCAGCACAATAGGTGCATAAATTGCTGCATCCTGTTCAGACATTCCATTGAATTTATCGCCAGAAACCTTCATCTCTGAAAGCCTTCGCACTTACAATAGCACGCTGGTATGTGTGTGTGTGTGTGTGTGGGTGGGTGTGTGTGTGTGTGTGTGTGGGTGCAGCAAGGTGGAGCAGCTGCTCCCCCGCTATCCTACTGCAGGGTCCTACTATGGCAAGGTACTGGCTTCACCTCCTCCTGCTGTTGCACATACACTGAAACCTGAGAAGGAAAGTTTTGAATTGTTTTTTTTTTTCAAAGACTCTTGCAAGATTCATTTTTAAAGAGATTATTTTTGGCCAAATGTGCTCTAGAGTTTCAGTTTCACTGTGCTTAAGTTTTTCAACCTTGAGCTCAGATGGAGTTCTCAGATTTTCAAGACTGACTTTTTTGACTGATATAGTTTTGATTAAAACATTTAATAATTTCTACATAACCATTAAAAACGTGGGCTGCAGGTCAGAAATGTTTGAATAACTACGACATACTGCTGAAGTAAAAGACCAGTGCTGGATTGCAGTATACTGTATATGCGAAGGAAACTCTAAGTTTGTGTTTGTCTCCCTCTGCTGAGTGCCCTCACGCCTCAGAACCTGTGAGCTCGTAAGTGCTGATAACAGCCGCATGTCTGTAAACCTGCTGCCTCAGAAAGTCGTTGAGGATGTGCAGTTAACCCGCACTCTTAACATTCCTGCTTTTGTACCTGTTAGCTGTTGTCAGAACACCTTACAACCTACTGTATTCTTCACTCTGACTCTTGAACTAATTTCTCCTTTCAGAAATGTCTGAGCTACTTTTATCTTTATTTGTAAAAACTTTTATCTTTGAAAAGGAACAACGTCTAGCTCTGTCAGGAATTCGTCTTCATCTTTTTTTGAAGCAAATGGCTGTAGAGTTGTTAATCGTGACCTACGTAGGTGACGCAGTGTGTGAGGTGGCGATGGGCAGTTTGTATGTGTCGTGAATGCGGTGGTGGAGATAGTGGTGACTCTATGACACGGGTCTAAATATAAAGAAGAGTGCCAACTTAGAAGAGGAGTCCAGTTACATATGCACACTGTTATGTGGCACTTGTGTTTCCTCATTCATTTCCATTCTGCTGATGTATAATAAACTCACTTTATTCCCCTCAGGTAACACTTGTATTTCTCCTATTTATCGCCCGTAAGTTGATCTTTTTTTTGAAAATCTGATCAGCAGGTGAACATTTGCAACACCACCACATACCAAACAAGTGATACAAGTTAATGTGGGAGGTCACAGTACAAGACACCTGTTTTTGTTTCCCATGGTGCACCAGCTAGTTTTACAGGCTGGGTCATTTGGCACTTCACATTGACAAAGGTGTGTCTGTTTGGCAGGTATTGTGACTTGCAGTGAAGGCATGTGCAAAAGTCTGTGTGTGCATGTGTACACAAAGGTGCATGCATGAATAAGTGCATGCACATGTCAGCATGTACAGTACATACAGCAGAGCCATGTATGTACCTGTTCTGTACATGCTTTGTCTCTTGCTTTTCTTAGTTATCAGGTAATTAAAAAGTACGGAAACTTGTATGACTTCATTCCACTGCTGTAGGAACACACTGGCTGATCAAAAGAATATCGAAGGTCTAAGCTCACAACTCCACCATGGCATTCAGTTTTGGTGACCATTCAACAGGTGTGCTGCACAAACAGACGTTTCATGTCCGGCTGGTTTAAATTAATTAATAGAAGTACAGTACTACATTATCTCCTTATTCTGCTGAGGTGTGCTACTAAAGCATCCGTAAGTGAAACGCTCGGCTGCCAGAGCACAGGCCGAGTCTGTCAGTGACTCAAAGACTGTATTGTCTGCACCCAACCCAAGAACTGCCCAAAGGTACGCGCAATACACCCAAGTGAAGTTAGATAAAGCCTCAGAGCTATTCCTGGAATTCCGTCTTGATTGCACATTACTTCTTCTGTAATTCACATGAAAACAATGGAAGCAAAGTGATGTCTTTCGGATACACCTACTTCTTCCACACCGTCTACATTTGTGCCTTAATGATAGAAGGTAGTTAAGAATGTCCATCGATCCATTCAATATCTATACCGCTTATTCTTGCTAATATGTTGTTCAAATAAAGCTCATAGTAAAGCATCTCTCTTAAATAAAAAGTGCTGAAGGTGAAGGTTCAGAAAACCAACACCCACACTTAAGCTTTAGTAATGTTAGTCATGTGTACTGTAGAAACACTCCCTAAATTCCTGTTTCGTCAATACATTTTTTTTAGCTGTTTTGATGCACAGAATCATGATGAAATACTCTCTATTTGCCACAGATAACAGTCTTTTATTGGCTCAATCATCATTCTGACCTTGCGACCAGATGTTGAAATAACCAGGGTTTAATCAATAACATCCAAGAGGTGATGACAGTGTAAGTAGGATAAGACTGAAAGTTTTCAGCTCAGTTTTGTCTCTATTCGCAGATAATTGACTCAGAAAGTAATATAAAACTCCAGTCTGGACCCTCCCTTTATTCTCATAGGTGATTATGCAGTGGTTGCACAAGCGATCTTTTATTGCTGCATTTACATGACAAGTGTGTACCCAAGCCTGTGTGTGTTTCTATGCCTGTGTGTGCTAAGGGCCTGTGTATGATCTGGGTGTGTGCTTGTGTTGATAAGTAGTTTGGATATTGTCTTGAATAAAACTGAGAATGTTTCAGATAAAGTATCCCACAAAAAATAGTTTTACGCATCTTCTTATGCAGGCATATTTTCGTATGTGTGTGTGTGTGTGTGTGTGTGTGTGTGTGTGTGTGTGTGTTAAAGCAGTATCTGTTTCCCTCAGAAGCAGCTCAGATGTGGCCCCTCATCAGATGGGTGTCAGTCCGCCGGCAGCTCACTTCCCTTTATAGCCCAGAGAGTTACGGCCCGGCCTCTTGTGACTTCCACATCTGAGCCTTCCCCTTTGCCCCCTTTGCTCCCAGACCACACCCCCTCTCCTCCCCCCCGCCCCCCGCGCCTTCGGTCCCTCCGCCCTCCCCCTCCCTCTCTTTCCCGTTCCCTTCTCTGCGTGTTGGAAACATGCTGCAAGCCGACAGACAAGGCAGAGGCTGACAGACATACACATACACACACACATTCGGAGGCACTTTCAGCCAACATGGGCCAGATACTGAGCTGGATCCGAGGCCCACGGGACGGCCCGGGCCTGCAGGACGTGGCCGTGGAGGAGCAGGTGTGTGCAAATCTCTGCATGTTTATGTTTGTGCGCTTGTGTCATGGTATGTGCTGAGCAACTAACCCAAAAGTATCCACGTGTGTTTTGTTTTGTATAAGTAAGTCAGCCTGCAAGTACAAAAGTACAGGTATTAATAATGCTCCGTTTGCAGCTGTTGTGCTGTTACTTCTGTTGGTCTGATTTCTTTTATAAGGACTTATAGGGGAAACATACATGAGGAGGAAAACTGTCTTGGCTCCAATCCAAGTCAGACCTCCCTCCCTCTCTCGCTCTCTATGTCTCTCTGCTGGAATGTGAAGCTCCCAGTCAGCCTCAGAGTTCAGACCCAGAGTTTGTGTTTTGTAGGAGTGATATATTAAACCAAGGCCTGGGACAAGGCCTGTATTGTTTGCTACCAGTTGCAACAAGCACTAAAACCACAGGGAAAATGGGTAAATACCTGTTGGTGATGGTTCTTTCAAGAGAGATAGGTGTTCTGTATTTTTTTTTGTGCTGAGAATATGCTGATTTTATTTTCATAGAGAGGAACATTACATTTGGTATTTCCCAGTGCAGGGTTTTGAGTTTTTAGGGTCTCCGCCCAAATAGCGTTCTCCTGTAATAATCAGCAGCAGCAGCAGATCACGCAATGTGACAGGGTGTGTAGCTGGAATAAGCTTAAGTGTTCTTTTTTTTCTTTGCACAACTTCAGATTGCATGTATTGTAGTTCATATCCTGTAGCTTCATGTTCCTTTGTTACATTTTCACATGTCTGGCAGAGAAAGCGACTGCGTAGTGGTATGTGACAGGTCTGCATTAGCTGTCCTGATGTCAGTACTTTGTTATCAGGGCTGTGGTAGTTTGCTCTGAGTCACTTTATGTGTTAAAGGTTAAATAGAGAATGTGTTCTGGGAAGAAGACTGCATGCAGATAGTTTTGGTGTGAGGTTTGTTTTTTTGTTGTGTTTTGGGCTCAAAAGTCCGTAGCTCTGGGCTGCAGCAGTCTGCCTCCCCCACAGCTCACTGTCGTCTGACATCATTAGACTGCCAGGAAATGGCCACTGGGAAATGTCTGAAAAATGACAAGAAGACAATAGTTGAACACTTGCACACGTCCAGAACACTTCCTCACTGTCAAACACACTGTCCCATTATGAGATGAGTGGATGTTGTACACATGAGTCTGATCATTTGATACTTGTGTTTGTATGCTGTGATACAACTGACAGCTGCTTCAACACTGCAGTGGATTCATGATTGATTTCCAATTTACATCATGGGTTACAGCATTATTCAAAGCCCACTGATAACAATATTTTCAATATGTCTTATCTAAGCACTACAGTAGCACTGTTTTAGTAGTTTTAATGGTTTAAATCCTTTTCTTAAGTAAAAGTAACAATACCACAGTGCAAATTGACTCCATTACAAGTAACAATTGTGCATTTAAAATTCCAAATTACCTACTTATAGCAGCTATAATCAGTGTTTGTATAATAATAATCTATCAAATGACAGTGTGGAAGAGGTTGCTCGTAGTGATGAACCCATAGAGAATCATCACCTGAATCTGCAGCTCGGCTTCACAGAGCTTTACGGTGAGTTTCTGCTCATTGTTTCACTGTCTGGCCAGCTGACTCATTTGACCAAATGAAAGTCTTGAGGTCACGCATGTACAGTTTTCCACTTTCAGGAAATGAGATATCAGAACATGAATTTCCCTCCGTTATCCCTTGATATAAATAATCACAGACCAGCTGGATTGGGTTAGTGTGAGCCTGTGTCATTGTGCAGTTTACTGACATCATGTCACAAGGTGTCCGGATACTGATGTTCAAATATCATAAACAGACATTTACTGTAACGCCCTCTCAGCCACTTGTGTGTGAAGTTTCTGAATGTAAGCAAAAACAAAATAAATGAAAAGTTTAAATGGTTAAAAGGCAGGAGGGAATCCGCTGTATTGATGAGATTCTTCTGCACACTGTAATAAACCCCCAGGCGGTGTGTGTGTGTGTGTGTGTGTGTGTGTGTTTGTGCCAGAACGAACTCACTGGTTCCATGTGAACATAAATACAGACATTTTTGTTGACACTGATCCTGCGCTGCTAAATATCATCCTTCCATTTCCTGTGTTTTCGAATGCTGGCGTTTGTTCCGTCGGCAGCCCGTGTGTTTTTTCCCGGCGCTCATCGGGACTTGTCAGGTTTCTCACTTCACTATCAGTTTGGCTCCAGTTGACGGCTGATCCAGATGCTGCTCTCAGGCTTTTGTCACGTCAGTTATATAAAAGCAACTCTGGGAGAGTTTCCAGGCCTCTGGGCTCACCTTAGAATGAGCGAGGCGAGGCGTTGTTGTTCAGCACCAAACTCGGAACTTTTGTTCTGCTGTCTGTTTACGTTTGCCATGCTTGAAGAAAAACTGGTGCTCGTGATGTTTGTCGAGACAAGTAAGGATCTGTAATGAAGCCCCAGCAGCCTGACACCTACTGGAAATTGTAATGGGATATGATGCTCGAGATTCTTGGTAATACTTCACATAAACACATTAAAGTAGCCAACTAAAGTTGATGACGACATGTTAGCAAACTTGTGATTATAATGAGCCCATTTTCAAAATAGCTGACAAGTCCCAACTATATCTTCATTTTATTGTGGCTCTTGTGCTCCAAAGATTTGTTTGTCCTGTCCTCTAATGTGAGGCAAACTTATTCACTCTGCAGATATAAGACACAGGCCACATCTAACATATGCTGACAGTATAGTCTGTTGGTAAGTAGAGAAAGCTCCTGATTTTCTAGTGTGGGATGAAGTGTGGGTCAACAAACCAGGGGGGAAAGTGCAGTGCTAAATTTAGAGATGCTACGTGGACATGCAGCCAAGCAAAGGACATCTATAGTTTACTGTACAGAAGGAGTGGGGATATGGATGTACACGGGGGAACGTACCAAACGGGTTCAAATGTTTCGATTTTCTTATCATTGTCACTGTTGTTGTTTAGGATATTGATGCACTACGATCACAGTGTTCAGTGGTAATCAGTGGTTAAAAAGAAAGATAAGGTAACTGACAACAACAAGGATTTTTAATGAATGGAGCTGTCAGATTTAAGTGATCTTTCTTATCATGGCCGGGTGGGTTCACTGGGTTTGTTTTGGATTTTAGCTCTGTGAATACAGGCAGTGCTGTTCACCGGCCGACTCTCATGTCTCAGATTTCCAAGCATCTCATTTGCACGTGAACGCACCGTAAGTCAGTAGTGGCTCAGGCTTATAAGATGCAGACTTTGTATAAACCTGCACCTTAAAATGCATTACCATACAATGATGTTGTACCCTTAAGTAAAATAAAGATACTCACTGTAATGGAGTCAAGTCTCAACAAGCTGATCACATACTGTGGTGAAGTGAACAGGAGAAAGATAATTTTGGTAGACCATAGCCGTTTCTCTGCACTCCAAAATAATACCAAACATATTTTGATCATTTTCAATAGTTATGTTTGGCCAAATATGAGAGTAAAGTGATGAAAAGCAAGCTGATAAGAAAAAGTTACATTTGTACAGTTATTTTATTGCATTTCAAAAACTCAAAAGATTAATGATTTTAAGGATAGTTGGCAGTGTTTTTTCTCAGTCTCGTTGCATGGCTCAACGCAAGGTGATCAGATGTATCCTAATGAATCCTAATGATCTTAATTTTACACAAATGGATGTTGAGCTTAGCCTTACAAAGTCAGATTCAAATGAGGATGAATCAATAAGAGAAGTTTGAAAATCACCTGAAGCTACTGCAGGTCTGACAAACTTGGTGCCAAATAAGTATTCACTGTAAGTAATAATTGCTGCATTCATTGAATTGTGGGGTCAGAAGACGGAACCAGACATCTGCACAGCTCTGACATACGATGGGAAAAGTTGATGGTCAACGTGTCAGCAAACTGTTGCCTATTTACACATCCAGCAGACATGCATCAACTTTAGCACTGATTTGGAGTCGTGTCTCTGGCCACCAGATAAACATGATAACTATAAATAAATTAGTCCAATATTCACTCTCCTTTTAGTTCTTTCGGTCTCAACCCACTCCTGAACAAAATATGTGGCTATTTAGCTGACAGGATGTTTTTATATGTTTTATCTAGTTGCCAACATTGTCTGCTTGCCGCTGTACGGTGAGTTTATCAAAGCTTGGTTGCGGCCTACTGCTGGTGAGAGCCATGAGACTCAACTGCACAGTAAAATCAAAACAATTAGCTAAAACAGGCTCAACAGCTCTGTAGAGTTGCAGACGTGGGTGATAATTCTCTGTAGGTTTATTATTACTACCATTGACCCCATTACAGGCAGTAACTTGATTGTTAAAAACTGACCTTCAGATCGAATATGATCACAGGTATAATCCACTTCACTGTGTTTCTTAAAAGTATATTAGTCTGGTTTAAGTTATTCAGGTTGTTTTTCTTTTCTGCATTATTCCTGGTTGTTTCTGGATAGCCAGCATACATGCTGACAGCAGCTTTTTCATTTGCAGGGAATTTAAAAGCTCCCCCGTAACAACTTCACATTGAGTACACAGATTCCTTCTGGCAGCTACTCTTCATAACCGGACGAAACCAGATTCACAGATTCTTTTATAACCTGAACAACGTTTTGGCAAAATCATACCTTTACAGTATCTTTCTAAGTTGCACTAGCATGTTTTCAGTGTGAAATGGTTTTCAGTGTGATCTCTTGCCAGCAAAAGTATACACCCAGTCTTTTGCTTTCCCACAGACTTAGATTGAGAAACGTGATCTCTTCCAGCCTCCCACAGACTCAAAACACCCCCATTTCTAGCTTCACAGTTCTGATTGGTCAATCCCTTGAGGACGAATGGGTCCACAGTCTGCTTTAGCTCATTAGTTGTCAACAGAGATAAGTGTTACCAGGGGTAACCAAGCAAGGCGTTTGGCTCCAGTATAAGAATGCATGTTTTCTTACAGAAACATGCCAGCTCTCGCTCACTCACACACACTTAAACACTCACAGAGTCAAAGACACAAAAGCAGAGGGCAGGCTGCCGGGACAAAGCTGTTAGAGAAGATTTATTTTGAAAGCTCCCAAAACAGATACAAATATTTCTGCCGGGGAGATGCCAGGGCAGGGATTGTGCAACAAGATGAGGAAATTTGTGGTATGACTACTTGTCCTTTTAAAGGTATTTTTTGACAAAAAGAATGAGGTCAAAAGAATTTATAAATAAGGCAGACATGCTCATTTCTGAACTCTGTGTATCAATGTGATACTACTGCGCCTTTTAATCATCAGCTTGCCTCGGCTGAGGTTTAAGCAAGTCTATTCATGTTTTTGCCTCTGAGAAGAAAAATGTGTCTTATAAGGTAACTAGAATTCATTGTGGGGTAATAAAAATGGGCATACTGCATCCGTTTGTTTACTTATTTTCCAAAAGTACAATAAATGTCATGCCAAATTCTCTGCTAAATACAGAGCAAATAACACAGCAAATCACACCAATCAACACTGCAAGGTTTAGGTCTTTTCTTTGTTTATTTGTATTGAAAAGCATGACCTTGTATGGCCAAAGTCGGGGCTAAAATTGACATTTTGTTCAGAAATAACATGTTGTTCTTTTGCCTTGCATTGGTTCATGGGGCCTTGCAGTGTTATAGTGCAGAGACAAAACAAATGTGGCACACATACAGTACAGTATAAGCCAGTCTTGTGTTCATTCAGCGTTGACAGACGCAGTGAGCCTACACAGCAGCTTCAGATAACACTCATACAATCCTCCATTCAGTTTCATCTAAGTGCTGTGAGTTATTTTAGACACAAGGGGGTGCTGCTCTCCAAAGCCCTCCCCTTTTAACATGTTTGACATGTTTTGTGGCCTGGACTGCTTCATCTCAGGTAGTTTTTAAAAGTCTCTGGATTAACTTTAGCAAGTATTGGACTATCAACTAATCAGTGCCGTGAATGCTGATGCAATGAGAAGGTGCTGAGAGGGGAGAGGCTACACTGCCATGTATTATTTCTAAAATCCTCACACAACCTCTGGCTGGTGTCCAGGGGCTTTGTTTCCTGTCTGTTGCCTTGTTCAGGGGCTACTTTGAAGACATGTGAAGGCCACAGAGAAAAAGTTCAGTTAATGATCACATTGTTAACAGTCTCTTCCTTCCAACAGTGTCTTTCTTGAATTTATAGCTTTTTCTCTGCCCTGCCTGTCTTCGGGTGTGGTTTGGACTGCATGTGATCTGATCCCCCTCCCTCTCTGTTGTTCGAGAGGCTCTGCAGTCTAAATTCCTAAGCAGTGAGTCTAACGGACACACCCAGACTGTGCCAAACAACCCTGCTGCAGCAAATCCACTTCTGCCTCATCACCGATTCATCCTTCAGCTCTGCCTTCACAGTAACCTCTCCTGCGAATATCTCGTTGTAGGCAAACATGTATGTTATCGAACTGCAACATCCCTCCTCGTAAAGCCCGCCCTGACCCAGCCCAAAGTTTTCCCTCAAGCTGACTTATTTATTTTTCCTGGCCGGCAGTGAGCAATGGGTGGGTCTTTGTGAGTCCGACTGTCCAATCTGACTGAGCCTGCTCTGCTGCCTTGTGGCTGAGGAGGGGGAGCCTGAGCAGCACGGGCTCGCTGGGCAGGCGGAGCAGCAAGTTTTTCACCGCTGGGCGTGTGTGTCTATATGTGTCTGTTTACATGTGTGGGTTTTGCATGCGTGTGACATACGGTGTGGATTTAAGTGTTTCCGCAGCGGGAATCTAACCAGCCTTTACACATCAGCATATATAGAGGATACACACAATCAAACCTATGGTATGTATCTGAGCAGTATTTCCCCTTCATGCTTGCTCTTTCGTAAATATCTGTGTGTGTGGAAGGGCTTCCTGTTTGACAGATACCTGGTAAATCACTTTGACTGTTGTTGCATGGCAGAGCAGTGGTGACGGTCAGACAGTTGGATGCTTATGTGTGATGTGTTGGCATTTAACAGCAGTTCACCGTGTCGTGTTTGTGTGATCGAGCAGCTTGTGGTGATCAAGTTTGCTGCCTTTTCGCTGTGTGAAGTTAAGGAAAGTTGCTGACTATCCTAAAATATCACTGTGTTACTGTTATTGTGACTTTTACGGACCCTGAGAGAATTTGTCGCCGAGGTAACAAGAAAAGGGCATCCAAAACAGTAAACAACCAACTGTATTTGTACACTGAAGGATACTGCACTTATCGTCTATTAATATCATCAGGGTCTGACAATAACTCTTAATGTGGCTTTAAACAAAATCATTTAACAGTATCCAGACTTCTGTAAACAAGTGTTTGTTGCTTATTGTTGATTTAAACTAAATATGTGCATCGGTGTGATAGACAAATGTAGTACAAATACAGCAAAATACAAGATCAACGCTTGTGCTTCTCCCCTTCTTACACTTTCCTTGAGGTAAAGTGCGTGGCATTTTGCGATAAAAGGCTGATAAATAAGAGCCAAACGGAGAGAAGTAACATATATTCCCCCTGTGCAGAATGAAGCAGAGTACAGCATGATAAATTAATATATGAAACCAGTACAGTGCAGTTAAAGTGCCACGTTTTTTTTCTCCTGGGTTACTTTGATGTGACAATAAAGTGTATTAAGAGCACAATGTCAGCACAGATAGCCTATAAAAGTAAATTTGAATAATGACATCCCTCCTGAGTTTACCCAGCTGTCTGTTTGCTCTTGTAATCTTCCCTACAGCAATAATAGTCATCCTCATGCAACCCTGACCTGAAACTTCAGTCTGACAACAGCAGTTAGCCTCATGGTGCTGTTGCACTCCTGCGCCACATTCTCGCCTCGTAACGTTTCCACCCCTGAGCTGAAAAGATCCACGTTATCACGAGTGACCATTTAGACAAGTAGCCGGAGCAGTCTTGAAGCCGTGGCAGCAGGCAGCACAGTATTCACATGTGCGTGTCTGTGGTTTGTCGGGTGGGGCCCAGTATTAGTCATCAGTTTTCATTGCAGGCACCGAACTACTGCTTTAATCGCTGTTGTTGGGTAAGGCCTGGACATACTGCATTGTTTCCTCACTTCTGACAGACAAATACATTGTGAGTTATGTGCGTCACGCAGAGTGTGACCCCTGGATGGCCTGACGTCTAACGTATGTGCTGCCATCGCACCGATCTAAAACAGGAAAAGAACTCTAACGGCAAACCTCCACTGCATCGGCAGTTTCCGTCTGAGATGATGTGTCGTGTTGAATGAATGCCAGTTTGGGTTCAAATTGCACTATGTCGCCATTAGCCACGCTCTGAAATCTGGTGTCTATTTTGACCAGTTTCAGCCGGCAGTGGGCCCAGCTCTCAGAGAACGAGCACGATGTTGATATCAGTGTCCTGTCCCCAGCTACGTCAGTCCCTGTTGTTCTCACCGGTTACTGCTACAGTAGCTCTGAAGCTCTGTGGTTCTGTCTTATGTGCATGCAGAGTGTGTGACTGTATGTGTCATGTGTGGTGCCCTCTAATGAGTTTTGGTTTGTAGGATTTTGTCACACTTGCCTGTGTTGCCTCTTGGCTTTTAATGAAGTTGCTGAATTCCTTCTTGCTGTGGGTCACATGTTGGATTACTTTGTCCTTTATTTGTCATAGCTGGAACAAATGACCACATGCTTCATTGTAGGTCTGTCTGAGCCTGAACGGAGAACTTACCGACTTATATAATGACATTGATTGAGAATATATTTCGGGCTCTATGTGCATTTATGTTTGAGTGTGTATTCAAACTTATCATGGTGCATGCTGCACTGATTCATAGTCTTACTATGTGTCTGTCAGCTGTGAACATCTGTTTAACAGCCTCATTATGTTCCTTATAAAACAGAGACAAGGCAACTATCGGCCCCTTCCCTTACCTCGACAGAATTTCTACCAGGTACAGCCGTATGATATGTCCACCGTCGGCGCACTTTTATTCTGTCTGTGTGCAGGGGCTGGACAGAATAACAGGAACACCTTACAACGTGGTGTGACATACAGTAGTCGCATCACAATCTACAAAAATAAAAATGTAAAAGCTGTGGAAGTATTTTTGGCTGGGCTTTCATATAGGAAACATTAATTTGTAAGGTGTTTCTGGTACTTTGTCAGCCACTGTTGGCTGCATGAGAACAGTCCTGCATAAACTATATCAAAGTGACAAACCACTTGAGGCTAGCTTTTGTTCCCCAATGTGGTTTCTTTGGTGTTTGTGACAAACTAATAAAGTGACTCTGGGATTTTCTGTCCTATTTCAAAAGTCAGTCAATATTTATGAATGTAAAAAACAAAATTTACCACCTCTAAATTTTAACAAAGTTAGAATTTTATTTTTTGTCCGTAGAAATACCCGTAGAACTAAGTACTGAAGCAGGCATTAAATTGTTGTATGTCTGGTTGTGTTATGTAATTTAACATTTGATAAGCCGAGATTTTGTTTAATGACAACAGGACATTTTATATCCCTCAAATCCCTAAAGTATTGAAAATAATTGTGGTATCTGTACCTAAACTCAGTTACTGTATCATATTCTACTGTGCAGCACAACAGTAGATACCCATTTACTGTAGCTTTTCTAGAAAATCAAAAGCCTCTGCAAAACTGTTGCAGAGCAGCTAACCTGGAGTCAGAGCCAGACGTTAACTCTTATTAGCTCAGTGGCATGACTGTACACTAACTCCACCAGGATCCATTTTTAAACCCCTCCCTCAACATCACCTGTGCCACACGTGTAAGGTTGAAAGCTTGTTCATGATGGCATAATGTGTGAGGCATGTGTTGAAAGCAGCTTGTGTACTGTTTGCAGTGTGTCTTCTGTGTATAAGCAGAGAGGTCAGGACAGGAGGTGTGAGGAATGTAGGAATGTTGCGATTTGGAGTCACAGCAGACGGAAACCTTCAAAGTATTTAGGTGATTCTCAGGTGAGCACAGAGAGTTCAGCCTGGTCACATAACTAACTTAACTTAAAACCCAAACTAAGGGACTGCAAGTACTTCCCTTAAACTTGTTTACAGTGTAATGCTTGAGTTTTCTGTTACTGGCTCTATATAACTTTTGTTTCTATAAATTTTGTGGTTTGAGTAAATACCAGATTTAACAATGCCAGTCAGATAACATCACCTTTTATTTCAGAGTACATTCCAGGAAAGAGACCTTTCTGCTTCACCCTTTGGCATGTTTATCTTATTATAATCTGACACTAACAGCAGGAGTCGTAATATATAGTTCCCTTTACATACACTGTTATACAGTGCATTGTTTCCTTTAATGGACTTTGAGTGAAACAAATGGCCGGTTTGTTTGCCTGTTGGAAAAGTATCTGGGTGGTTCTGGGTATATGCTGCCTAACCTGTCTTTATTAACCTGTCACCCACAGTGAAGGCAGGGCTGGTGGTGGACTTGTGCAATGGGTTTGAGCCTTTAGGGGGGACTTTATTATTTGTATAAGGTTTTGAAGCATGATTTCGAAATAAATCTCCTGACTGATGCAATGTAAATGCATTTGTTTTGACCTCTAGTAATTGAGCATGACTTAATGAATGTGTATGAGGGTTGGTGGCACATTTCCTTGAGATCAGCATGGGAGCACACAGGTCCAGTGTTTCCATGGTTTTGGTCCTGCACTTTGTTTGTGGATTTCTCTCATATGATTAAAAGGCACATGACTAACCAAATGCTCTTGGCCAACATCCTTTGATTTCTTTGAGCCTCTGAGAGCTTTGGGTTCGCCATAATGTGTGTCTGTAAGGGAAAGTATAGAGCACAGTAATGATGTCATTCATTTGGTCACTGACACATGATAAGTTCATTTCCGATGAGACATCTGACATCATGTTTTAGAGTTAAAGGTGAATTTGTTACTTTGTGTTTACCCTTACCGAGCCAGGCTAGCTATGCTAAACTAAGCTGCATTTGCCTTACAGACATGAGAGTGGTGTTGACAAAAGTAATGTTTCATTATCAATAACGAAATTCTGGTATATCAGCACCAGTATCAATACGTGAGCAATGCCAAGGACTAGTTTGGTCACAGAATGTTCTAATGTGGGACTTTTAAACTTCTCTTTCTCGTCTCTTTCAAAACTTCAACATTTCCAACATAAGCTTCATAATTTTGTCATTAAAAAATACGTTTTTGTTTCATGTGCAGGTTCAGGCTGCGAAACACATCTGACACATCATGAATTACAACCCAACTCTGCTTCCCTTTTCAGTTATTTAAGTTATTTTATGGTAACTTGGTAACAACCGATATTTGCCGCAGAAAAATGGAGCAACATGACTTCCCCTGTGGCAGGGGGATACCCTGGCTGCTTGTGACCTCACTTCCTCCCTTGTGCCACTTCCTCCTTATTCTCTCTCTAAATAGCATTATGTTGACTCTTCCAACAGTCAGTTAATTAATAACAAAAGGATTTCTAAACAGAAACGTGTTAAAAAGAGAAAAAGTAAGTTATATAAAACAGGTAGGGGAGCGTGTTTGACTTTGATTCATTTAATTTCTTCACACTCATCCTCCGACTAAATATATCAGTTGTATGGGGTCTAAAGGTGAAGAAAAACATGTATCTTTTACTTGGGTGAGATTTTCCAAATAAATATTGAAGGTTGGAGGAAACATTTGAGTCTCAAAGCTGCTCTATAGTTGAAGCAAAGCTAGAGTAAACACTGTATGTGATTCACATGTGCTAATCCGGGGCTGGTTTGTGACCTTATTTGTGTTAAATATCACACCAGTTTGTGAGGCAATCATTGACACCACCGCACTGCAATCCTCTCTAAATCAGAGGTCCCAGATTGCAGATGGTTCAGTGTGGTGCAATTCATAATGTGTCTCTTCCCACCCGTTGTTTATCTCTGTTTTCCCTCACTCGTTGCACTCAGTCGCAGACATACAGCCTGGCCTTACCCTCCACCCTGCCATCTCAGTGTAACAGAAAGACGTGATGCACAGCTGGCTTGACAGGTTAACTCACTCAGAGGCTTACAGGTGCTCAGACGTGTGATAATGATTATTTGTAGATGCGTTTTTTTTGCCACCGGACTCTACTGCAATCTTTCAAGAATACTTTGAAATTCATGACAGGCACAGAAAACAGTGTAAAACCTGTAATCTGTGACATTGGTATGTACAACAAATTACAAAATGTTTTACAGTGCAGTGATTTACAGCCTGTGTGTTAAGATCCAAATTATCTCACAACCATGTGTGTTTAGCACGAACAGATGTAAAAAAAAAAAAAAAATGTTCACTAACTGGTTTGGTTAACTCTGACTGTACTCAGTGATACAACACGATACAGTGCATGGGGCTGGATGTGACAATAAGTGTTATTCTGACCTGATGTTAGTGGGGTGGAGGCTCTGTGCTTTTTATTCACACCACCTGAAAGAAGTGGGCTGGGCTGTGCAGCACACTAGGCACACCTGGAGACCGCTGCATGCCCCAAACACACTGAACTGCATGCACGGCTGTCTTCAAAAAGGAGTTTATTTAGTACACTGTGTACTTCTGTAAAACTAGAAATGCATTTTTTCTTCCTTCCATACGAGTGGAGCAGACCGCATGAACGAGAACGAGTCCAGGTTGTTTCTTAGCCTTCTAGATTTAGGAAGTGTATAAGTGTACAATAGAGCCTGACAGATATATGGTCTGGGTCAGTATATTGGCCAGTACTAGCTTTCAGGCACATTGGTACTGGTGTGTATTCGGGCTTCTAAGTAACAAGAAATCGCACTACAAAAATGCCAAAGATACATTTTTACATAGCAAACATTTTAGTGTACATAGTTGGTACTCAGCTCTGACAGGTTTACTTTTCAGCACATATCTTGGTCACAATACTTACTTCAAAAGATTTTTAAAAAATCTGATATTGTTTTAGTATTAAAAATCCAGTGTCAGCCAGGCTAGAGAACATAGTAAGAAAGATAAATACAGTTAAATGTGTTTTGAGTTTACTCAGAAGTAAACTAATAAGTGCTGAAACAACACAGACCAGACCCAGTTTCTCAGGCTGGTTTAATTAGACGGTCTGTGTCTTGAAGTACGTTCATTTGTTTGTGTTTTGATGATGCTGCCTGTATACAGATCGGTTGTCCTCCTCGATACTGAAATGGAATATGAAATGGATAATGTATTAATTACTCCTTCTGTAATTATGTACTAGTTTTATACAGTTTTACATTGTTACACATGTTAATTAACAAACTGACCACTGTCTGACAAAGTAGGTTGGTTACCTCAGCTGGTTTAATGCTTCAACTCAAAGAATATGAGGGAATATAACCAGGATATGGATACTTAATCTGTTACCTTTTGACACACTTCCTTCTACATGTTTTATTTCTTCTCTGGTTAAATCACATGAAGCGACATGATTTATTTTAAGAGGCAGCAGCACCACTGACACTGTGGGAGGAAGTACAGTGCAACACACGTATCACTTCCATGTCTGTGTGAGTGTGAAAAAATGGCCGTGGAAGTCAGAAGGCCGACCTCGCTGGGTCTCTTTGAAGGCTGACATGAATTATCTCAGTGTTCATTTTACACAGTGTGACGTCAGCTGAAGCGTAACTTGCGAATCCTGCATTCGTCGTCCTTGTTGCTCAGGCGACCACAGACAACAATAATACTCGACCTCTTTGCTCACTGCCGTCAAACTGCAGTCACACCCTTCGGTCTGGAATGTAGCGCTTGAATCAACCACCTCCGACTGCTGTGTGACGGATGTGTTTGTGGCCATTGTGCTGCAGTGCATTACTAGTAGATGTGTTCTATCTCTGCCTCATCTCTCAGTCCTGTTCTCTCTACCTCCATCTTTAATACACTTCTGTAGTGACAAGCGTTTCAGCATTTTTTCCTTCCCCATCCAGAAATAACCTGCATGGAATGTTTAGTTTTCCACAAATGTTGCCTCTTGTGAAACCGAGATGTTGCTCTGTGTGAAATCTTGAAATGATTATGGTGTTTTTTTGGTTACATTTTTCACTGCACATGCATAACTTCTCTCTTTCTCTCTCTCTCTCTCTCTCTCTCTCTCTCTCTCTCTCTCTCTCTCTCTCTCTGTCTCTTTCTCTCTCTAGTCGCAGCCTAGCCAGGCCACACCCAAACCGGCAGCTCAGGTCTCCACTGTAAAGCCTGCACAATTCGAGGTATCAGACATTCCTCTTTTATACCCTTTAGCCTCTTCTCATCCTGCCTCTCTCTCAGAAGAAACTCACAACTAACTTCCTGCGTTCAATCAGGGGTTTGTTGTGACTGACCTCTGACCTGCCCATTATCTGGGATATGTGTAGTATTTCCTTTCCTGCTCAAGCATTGTGCAGCTTTATGTTTTCAAGCAGAGTGAGGGGATGCATTTAGTCGGAGCAGTAGCACACAGTAAGGAAAACTTTACCTCTTCCTTCTATTCAAGCACAAGAGGGGTAACACCCAGTTTCTCAGTCAGTGGGAAGCAGTTTAAGCCCTAAACGCTCCTCTCAAACAATGGATCAAAGTGTCTGTCCTTTCATGTTCAGTCAGATTTGTTGCCATTTGGAGTAATTTCCAGCTGTTACGATAGTTCTTACATTTTTCCTTAAATAGAACTTTAGAAAGGGGACATGTTAAATAGTTTACCCCGATGTTAACCGGTAACTCAGGAATTGTGACTGTAAAGCAATTATACTGTTTATGACTACATGTCAGTTTTGCATGTTTATTGATAGGATGTTGGTTCTTGTTAACATACCAGCATAATGTATGTTGCTAGAAAAGAGTTGGCAGACTTCAACAAAGACTTTTTAGGTTTATTTGGCATAAGCTGTTCTTAAACTGTCCAGTTTATCCAGTCGGGTTTATGGGAGATAACGACAGGACAAACTGGTCTTTTTGTCTACAGTGAAAGTACTACAAGTCTGTTAATGTCTGCTGCCCTAAAACACTTTCACCGAGTCTAGCCTTAAACTATCTTTCCAGAAGGCCAGACATGACGTTTTGACAGAACAAATCAGCAGAGCCAGCCTGAAGTGTTTTCACTTGGCCTTCAACAACTGGGCTTTGACATTGTCTATTTTGGTGCCTGGCTTGTAGAAAAAGGCTTTGGTGGGATATTTGAGCTGTGAAAGTGGCTGTGTGCAGAAAATAGGTGCATCAATATTTAAAATAGTAATGAATCATAATGCAAGAGATTTACATGGTTTCAAACTTGAGTTATTTATAGACCATGCTTGTATTACGCAGTCATTAACCTTCAGCTATAAGTGACTCTTGTTAGCAGCTGACCTTGGTGCCCCTTTTCATACCTCTTGGTTGACTTTGCCATAGTGGGTTACAGCTGCTAATGCTTCAGTGGCAGTGTATATGAGCAGTGAAAGCCATCTAAAGAGCAATCTCTACCTCTTTATTACGTATTTTATTGATAATATAATTTAGAATAATCAGCCGATGTCATGGAAAAACTGGACTTTGTGTAATAGTACCAAAATAGTGATAATAATAATAATAATAGTAAATAATAACAAATGATTTTTGTGTTTAAAATTGGTAGATTACCCCTTTAATAATTAATTTAATGTAAAGCAGTTGCCATAAACAAACATATACTGTATTGGCAATGCAAGCATTCAATGCACAGTAATAAAGGTAGGTGATCAACTTTTCCACACCTGGTGCGTTGCAGAAGGCTTCGACAGGATCCGCCATGGCTACACAGCCTGGGGTGGTTACCACAGCAACAGGCGGAGCCACAGGAAGTGGCGGCACAGCGGGAGGAAGTGCTTCAGTTGGGACAGCGGGAAAAGAGGCACCTAAAGCCAAACCAGAGGTAGAGGACTCTGGATGCCTAAATAAAAGTGCAGGGGGCTTTTGGCTGTTTGGGGTGATGTAACGGATGAATCACTGCTTTCTTGTACACTCTCTGAGTCCCCGCTCATCACGAGGCAGCTCACGTCTTCATCTCCACTGGCTTCATCTTCTTTTTCAGCTCGCAAAAACCTCTCTGTCTGCGTTGACTCTCTATCCAAACATCTTGACATCTTCCACGTGCAACAGAAGCTGAGCACTTGCTGTATCACATTAACGAGCTCTCGTATCATCACGCTTGGGTTGAACGCTCACCACAAACTGCGGAGCTGACTTCATGAATAACTTTCTCGTGCTCCTTGGTTTGTAGACTAACACTACGCCGACGGGTGGTACTGTTATTGACATGTCGTCCGCTGGGGCTACTATTGTTGACATGACATCAGCTGGGGCGAGGGCCGGTCCTAAAGAGATGTCAAAGGTAATGGTGTCATCATGTCGAAAGCGCTGGTCTGTGCTTTTTCTTGTGTATTTACATTACTGCTGAACATTTTACCGAAATTTAGTTTATTTTTCATTGAGGTTGTGTTGGTCACAGGTCGTAAAGTCTTGTGAACAGAGACGTGATGCGAACATGCTTCCCTGTTGGTCGAGCAATGTGCTTGTGGGGAAACTCCTACATACATGATATGTGTGTCAGCTGCCTTTTAACTACAAAATTCATATGATCTTTCTCCACAACACCCATGTTTGCTTATTGTATTGTTATTGTTCCTAACAGAATCACACTGGAGAACACAATTCTCAGCAGCTGACTCTCACATTTCAGATACAGTCTGTGGGCTTCATGAATACACCAAAGTTTCAAGGCTTTTGAGTTGCTTGGGAGGCAGATAATCAATTTAAAAATTTTAGTAAAAGGTCAGCAGCTCTGTAAAGTATACAAAAGTTTGTTTAAAATAGGCCAAAGCATGAAAAAGCACCAACATTTAACCATACACACTGATCAATGGTCAGATTAGCCTCAGTGGGCCGGGGTGTGTTTTTTGCTTTAGTCAGATTTAAGTGGCAGATCTGACCAGAGATCACTGTACATCTTCTCCTTCTCTGTTTTCACTAACACTGTTAAATTGTCGACCACATCTCTTGTCAATATGTTTGCTGGCTGTAGAAGTGCTGTGAATGTCTCAGTCCTTGTGTTTGTGAGTAATCATTTGGCTACGTGTTTGTAGACCGCACCTGTCTCCCAAGTCAAAGCCACCGCTACAGTTCACTCTCCCTCTGCCGGAGCCGCTGCCGCCGCCGGCATCACGGCCACCGCTGCTGCCACCAAGCCTAAAGAGTCTCCCAAAGGCACCGCCAAGGTAGACTCGACAACTACAGGCTGCTCAGGCTTTTTATTGCCTCCGTGACCCTTGAGGCTGTTTTTTTTTTTTGCTTTTTGCTTTTTTCTTGTGTCACAGAGTCTTTTTTCACTTTCTTTACCTGAGAACACTCAGATTCTTGCTTTGGACATGGCTCACTTTGGGGGTTTCTTTTAAAACACGTCACTGCTTTGGCCCGTCTCTTTTCTTCTTTGGACATCACCAGTTGGAAAGTATAAAGGACTTTTGTTCTGAACTCTGCAGCCCTTTGCTCAGCATGCCTACGCTTGTTATTGTATTTGCAAGGGGTGCACACCTGTGCAACACCCCACGTACATCAGAAAACTGAGTCAGCCAGAGGAAACAAATGGAGAGGAGAGGCCTACAGTTGTTGGTTTGTCTTCTCGCGCTATTTCCATTGCACAACACCTGCTGACACTTCTGAAGTCATGACTGTCATCGAGTTGGTGGAGGCTCCCTCACTGTTCTGTCTTTTATTTGTTTCTTCGGGTATCCTACTGACTTTGTGCATGCACAGCGGACCTGTAACTTTACTTGACATGTACTTGGTCTATAATAGATTAAAATGAGTTGTATTTTAGATCTTAGAGTTGTATCTTCCATCACAACACTCAAAGCTAATGTGCCTAAAGTTGATCCTGCTGTCTGTGGCTGGCAATGTGTCTGTGCAGAGAAGAAAGAAAGAAGGAGCTAAACCAATGCAAACAAATGGAGACGATGTTAAAACCAACAGGGGCGGAGGCTGTCTGATACTTTCGTCCTGTGTATTTCCTGCATATAAAATATTAATCTGATGTGTTGCATCAAACATTTTCATGGTGTCAGACTTTTGTCAAATCTTACACTTTATATTCTTTCTAGAATGATATTATATATATATATAATGAAGAAAGTGTCTGTGTGCTGCATGCCTCATGTTGTGGAGGTCTGTGTACTGATTCTGGATCTGTGTTGCAGGTGCAGGTTGAGGTTCCTCCCCCAGCTAAAGGATCCAAAGAGGTAAAGACTTACTGAAGCTGTATGAGTTTGATTTGAAAAGCATGTTGCTTGCTCTAGTGTGCTGAGTTGTGCTGCATGCGCAGGCACCTGCGGTGGATCCATTGGATGCCCTGGCCAGCATACTACCATCAGCTGATTCTGTCGCACCCGTGCAGCCTGTATACACCGGGCCAGAGGTCAAAGAGGTACAGTGTGTGCACGTCTGTGTGTGTGAAGTGAGCGGTATGTGATTGCACTGCGCTGCAGCATGGATCTGCTGTGAGTAACCGTGTGTGTTGCATGTGTCGCAGCATAACATCACCTTCAAGAAGGGTCAGAAATATGGAGAAAGAGACGACACGCTGCCTCCAGGCTACAGGTTTAAAGACATGGTCAGTTCTCCCCAAGCCTCCTCCTCTTCATCACTTCTTCTGAGCCACTAATTAGCTTCGCCACACTGCCAGCAAAGTGTGTTTTCTGTCCCATTGACAGACCTCACTGTCAGCATGTTTTTATAGGGACTATTTCTTCAGTAGGAAGTAGTTCCTATAAAAACAGTTCACAGTCAGGTCTGTGGATGATGTAGATGGAATGGGGATGTTTTGAAATGTAATTTTTCAATGCAAAATAGAACTCCATTCACCTCCATTGTATTGTGGCCGAGATGAATCAAACAAACTGTCAAATAGCATCAAAAGCCTGGTCAGCTTAATCATTTCCTCATTCTTTGATCAGATAAATCCAGATTTAGATAAAATATAGCCAATAAGGGTATTTTATGTAGGAAAGGTTGTTGATGAATCATATGAATGTATCATATTGGCACAAATATTGAAACATTTAAAATGACACTCTGCCCTAGAGACAGATATCGCAAACCCTGAGCTATCTGCATGGCCAGATGCTACCACAGTAAAATGAGAGAATTTGTCAGAGATTTCAGATTATTTGTTGATGCCCTGAATTATTCCAACATTTAAATGTTTTTCTTCCAGCCAAAATGAATCCGTTTTTTTCCCACCTAGGGTCCAGTTCCTGCAGACGTTAAACCCAAGGACTCTCCTGTAAGTGAACAACTCACATTTAGTGGAGTCACAACCTCCTGCATTCTGCTGATTGTTGTACAGATACAGTTCAGACAGAAACTCGCTCTTTAATCTCACTCACTCATCAAAAATGGTCCAACATGTGTAACACCCACACACACCCACACCCACACACACACACACACACACACACACACTCAGGAAGAAGTGTTTCCATTGCATGATCTGTTGGTTCCTCTAGAGTTGGGAATGTTGCATTGTGGTGGTGGGTGTTGTCTCATCAAACACCTTCTCAGTCCACGCTTGTTGGCTGTTGTCCGGCCAAACCCAAACACTCCACGTCCACATAGACACACGCACACACCGATACATTGCACATACATTACACTGATTACACACTTTGATTTTCACCCATATGTGAGTTACTATTTACTCACCCCCAACACACCTACATTTGCATCATAGCCTACTCCCACTTTGTCATCTTGTCTTGCAAGAGGCTTCTTTGGTTCTGTGTCTCACGATCTGTTCAAACCAACATACTTTCCTCCAGTGTGAGTTTTCTGTTTTTAGTTTTGATCTGTATCAAAAGTTGGCTAAATTAGCAGTTTTTTGTGTCAGATGTCTTTTTTTTTTTTACAGAGTTTATTTGTGTTTTTTGTCTCGATTGAATGTGAAGGGTGTGTCTGTTCTTTTCCTTCACTGTTGGTACACGCAGTCTGGTTTGCATTATTTTGCCCTTTTGTTTGCTTTTGACTTACTCGGATGCCCTCTAGTGGTGTATCATGCGTGTGTCATTCAACATAATTTGGAGTACTTCCTAAATTAATCAGACCATGTCTAAGTATTGTGTTGTCATCTGGTGTTGATGCTGTGCTTGCTCTGTTTTTCACCTCAGAAACCACTGAGCACAGACGAGGCCCTGGATTCTCTTTCAGCTGGTTTCATGTCTTCTGCTGCTCAAGCTGCACCCAAGAAGCCAGAGGTCAGAGTCTTCAAGCATGTAGCGCTCACCTGCTGACCCGTCCTACACCTTTACACCCAATATACTCTCTTGACCCAGTTTGGCATGTCTGTTCTAGACAGCATCAGCCTTGAATGTACACTTAAATTCCTGTACAAAACTAAGGGAAAAGCTTTGTGCCTTTTTAGTAGTCTAACAAATTCCCATCTTGTATTTCTCTCTTTGAAATATATAGAAAAAGGATCCTATTGACAGCGTCTCTGCCTCATCTGCTGGCCCTGCTAACTTTGCACCACCTCCTGTAAAGGTAAAGAAAAACTTTCAAGTCCCTGCAATGTCATTATAGTCTGCCATGTCTGACTGAAGGAGCAAAGAATTGAATTGTCTAATGTCCCTGTTGCAGAAATCTCAAACCCCTGCAGCAGTTCCCCCTGTGGCCGTGTGTCCTGCTCCTCCTGCTGATAAAAAAGCCAAGATGGAGAAAGTCTCGGATGATTTCTCTCTGGAGGCTGGACTTCCCTCTGCTCCTGTCAAGGTACAGCACGCTCACACCTCCTTTTCTTTCCATTTGGATGGTCAGACTTCTCCCACTTCAAAACAACAAAATGAGACAAAAGTTGAATGTCGTCTTTGTCGGCCATTGCAGACCGTTCCCCCTGTGGCTGTGTGTCCTGCTCCTCCTGCTGATAAAAAAGCCAAGATGGAGAAAGTATCGGGTGATTTATCTCAGAAGGCTGGACTGGGCACCAAAGTGGACACCAAGCCCAAGACTGATGATGTGAGATTTACAGGAGTGGAGAAAATCCTGTCCTCCCATCTGTTTTCCTTATTTCTCTAGTTAAACAATACGTAACAGATTAGGAGATTATTAACTTCTTCTCATGTCCTCTTCTCAGAGTGGCTCTATGTCTCTGGATGCTCTCAGTGCTCTTGGCGACACGTTGGCAGACGCCAAACCAAAACCTGAAGCCCCCAAACTCAGACCTGAGGACATCGTCTCGGTAGGGTCACAACCAGCCACACTGGCTTGTTCTCATGGTTTCTCACAGCCTTCGATGAGTGCAGTGCAGACACATCTCCTCCCACCAAGAAACAACTCCTGAAAAATGTCTTATTTAGCCCTATTTTCCTTCTTATAGGAGGAAAAACACAAGATGGAGAAGGGGGTGCGTGTAGGAGAGAGGGAGGACTCAATTAATCCGAACTACAGGTTTAAGGAGGACAAACTCAAAAAGCTGCCTGCTCCGGAACCTGAGGTGAGGCTCAGACAAGTTCACTTCAAGTATCACTGTGACATAAACATGAAAGTAACTGCAGGATATTGATATGCAATATATTTCTCTCTCTTTCTTTCCTCTGTGTTTCTCTTCCCCTCATCCTGCAGCCCACCATGGGCACTGGTGACGCTCTGGACATTTTGTCTGGAGACTTGATGACCTCCTCAGCCGCTCCTGCCGTCCAGGCTCCTGTTGTCAATCCCTCAGCTTCTCCTGCACAGGTACACAGAGGATCTGTCCCTGGTGACAGCAGACAAAATGATACAAGCAGAGAAACAGCAGCTAATATCTCTACAAATGTCGTCGTCTCCTTTGGTCGTTGTAGAAAGCCCCTGCTCCTCCTGCTGATAAAAAAGCCAAGACGGAGAAAGCCTCGGGTGATTTCTCTCTGGAGGCTGGACTTTCTGCTTCTACTGCCAAGGTACAGCATCTTTGACCTGATGATGGCATAAGAGGAAAAGTCGGGGGATCATGAAATTTATTACAATTCATCCTGAGGGGGATGTTGTTTGTACCAAATGTCATGGCCATCCATCCAATAGCTGTTGACACATTTGACATAAAACCATAAATTGCAACCTCATGGTGGCACTTTAAGGAAAAGTCAAGAGATCGCCGAAGCCATTAGTATGCACTGTCTGTACAAACTTTTGTGCCTATCAGGATAAGTGAAAACTTTGACCTGCTGATGTTGCTAGATAAAAAAGTTAGGTGATCGCCAAACTCCCATTCAGATATTAAATAAGCAACCCTTCACACAATTAGGCCATTAAAGTTTAATGTCACCTCTGTTTCCGGCTGTAGAAAGTTGAATCCTCTGCAGTTCCCCCTGTGGCTGTGTGTCCCGCTCCTCCTGCTGATAAGAAAGCAAAGGTAGAGAAAACTGCTGCTGGAAAGGACGCCGCTCACGGCAAGCCCAAGACTGATCTGGTGAGATACAGAAAATGTACAGACTTTTTCCCCCTGATTTTCTTTCCCTCTCTCGTGTTTCTTCTCTGTCCTATTTCGCCAGGTTGCTTTGTCACTCATCCTCGTGGGAGAGACATTTTATTTCAATAATAAACACAATCTCCTGTCCTCTCCTCAGGGCGACTCTATGTCTCTGGATGCTCTCAGTGCTCTTGGCGACACGTTGGCAGACGCCAAACCAAAACCTGAATCCCCCAAACTCAGACCTGAAGACATCGTCTCGGTAGGAGCGCAAACACTCGCTGGCACACAGCTTGTGATTCCAGAAAGCCTCCTGTAGTTGGCATTTCTGAGGCATTTGACTTTCAGCTCCTCACAATAACCCTCACCAGGCATTAACATTTCCAATTTTGCTCTTCTTATAGGAGGAAAAACACAAGATGGAGAAGGGGGTGCGTGTAGGAGAGAGGGAGGACTCAATTCATCCGAACTACAGGTTTAAGGAGGACAAACTCAAAAAGCTGCCTGCTCCGGAACCTGAGGTGAGGCTGAGACAAGTTCACTTCAAGTATCACTGTGACATAAACATGAAAGTAACTGCAGGATATTGATATGCAATATATTTCTCTCACTCTTCCTCCTGCAGCCCACCATGGGCACTGGTGACGCTCTGGACATTTTGTCTGGAGACTTGATGACCTCCTCAGCAGCTCCTGCCGTCCAGGCTCCTGTTGTCAAACCCTCAGGTCCTCCTGCAAAGGTACACTGAGTATCTGTAGCCAAAGTCTGCAGTGTGATGTACTGAGAAATCATTCTTGCACATGAAAAATATGTACAGGAAAGGTAGTGATGGTGGCAATCGGCATTTTTGTGTGCTACTTATTTAATCATTTTAGCATTTTAGCATATTCTACATGTCATTGTGTAAGTGTGACGTTTTTCGTTATTTTCCCTCTCGTTGTTTATTTCATGTGTATTAAAGGCAAAAAAATATAATTTTGGGGAATACAGTTATTGTCTTTCTTGCCGAGTGTAAGATGAGAAGATCGATACCACTCTCATGTGTGTCCGTTAAGCTTAGCTTAGCATAAAAAATGGAACTGGTAAAACAGCTGGCCTGGCTCTGTCCAGAGGTTTATAAAACATCTGCCTACCAGGACCTAAAGCTCACTGATCAACATGTTATATCTTGTTTGTTTAACCCACGCAAAAAGCAAAGTGTAAAAACAAAACGTAGTCAAACGAGACTACGTTTAAATGAAGATGATATCATTTTTTTTTGTTGACGACAAAAGCTGTTGTCTCTGTTTCCAGCCCCCTAAGGATGTACTTGGTGGAGATTTTGTGGCTCCAACTAAAGCTTCTGGAGTTCAGGCACCTGTTCCTCCCTCCACCAAGAAGACACCAGAGGTAAAGCTGTTGACGTGTGTGACTGTGTCTTTGCATATCTGTGAAACACGTTGTCCTTCTATAGCGTGTGTCTGAGCTGATAGAAAAAAACAGACGTAACTTGGTATTCTGAGCTGTGTGTGCCTGTCCTGGCGTTCTCCACCGTCCCGTGTCTTTTTTCATGTGTGTCCCTGTGTTCCTGCAGAAAATGATTTGTCCTCTGGAGCAACCCAACTCAGTTGATGTCATCCAAGGACAACCGAGACAAACAAAACCCCAAATGAGCAAGGTAACCGTGAAGATACGAGGATACTTTTCTTCTGAAATGCTTAACGTTTACTATATTTTTTTATTCTTGTTTAAACTGTATAGCTAAAAAGTAAATTTGACATTTTATTTTACCATTCTTATTGTCTTGTATCATCTTTCTACCTATTTCACTTATTTTTTAGGAGACCTTTAAGCCTAAGCTTACATCAAAACGGTCAGAGCTAATTTATATCCTTGCTGTCCTCTCCTCAGGGCGACTCTATGTCTCTGGATGCTCTCAGTGCTCTTGGCGACACGTTGGCAGCCGACACACCAAAACCTGAATCCCCCAAACTCAGACCTGAGGACATCGTCTCGGTATGAGACGCACACAAAATGCTCACTCATCAAACATTGTTTGATGAGTGTTTTTTGGCCAAAACTACAACATTTTGTTGCCTTAACATGTGGTACAAAATCTGTGTATATATATTAGTGTGTAGAGAATGTATGGATTTGATATATAAGACAATATTAATATAGTATATAAATTCATGTGTTTTGAGTGTAAACTGTATTCAGAAAACAATGTACCCATCCGGCAATGTCGTTTTTTTTTTTTTTTTATAGGAGGACAAACACAAGATGGAGAAGGGTGTGCGTGTAGGAGAGAGGGAGGACACACTTCCTCCGGACTACAGGTTCAAAGAGGACAAACTCAAAAAACTGCCTGCTCCAGAACCTGAGGTGAGACAAGCTCCTCTTCAGCATTGAATGTTTTACATGTGCTGTTTTGAAAGACATTCGCTACCTTCTTTGCATTGACGAGGCAAGGATCTCCCCCATATTTCACCTTAAAAAAGATGAATATATGTTAATCGGGGCTCTTCATCATCCCCTTCCCCCTGCAGCCCACCATGGACACTGGTGACGCTCTGGACATTTTGGGTGGAGACTTGATGACCTCCTCAGCAGCTCCTGCTGTCCAGGCTCCTGTCGTCAAACCCTCAGGTCCTCCTGCACAGGTACCGTGGATCTATCACTGTTTACTGCGGCATTGAATAATACAATGTGATGGACAGATTCCTAATTAGAAATTTAAAACCCTACACAGATTTCATACTCTTCATTCTGTCACTCCCTCAGACCTCTGTAGACTTTGCTCTGGATGCCTTGGCGGGAGACTTTGTTTCCTCCACTGCTGCTCCGGCGGTGAAGTCTGCTGTTGGTGTTCCCACAGAAACTCCCCCAGAGGTAAATACACAAGTACAATTCAAGCCTTTTCTGGACCACAAGTTTCTAAAACCCTTGAGCTCCATCAAAATCTTCCTGTCTGTGTTTGTGCGCTCAGCTGTCCGCGGGGGCAGACGGCGCCCTGGATGCTCTGTCAGACACCTTGAAGGACATCACACCCGCCCCTCAGCCCGCCCCAGTTCCTGCCAAAGACATTGTCAAGGTAGCCAGCACGCTTCAAAAACACAACTAGCACAGGAGGGAATGTTTTCCATTTCAGAAAAGTCCGCCTGTCACTTCAGCTGTCCCTGTTTGTGTGGTTGTTGCAGGAGAAAAAGATAGTTGAAGAGAAGCTGATTAAGATGGGAGAGAGAGACGACTCGCTGCCGCCAGAGTATCGACCCACTGAGGAAGATCTCAAGGTAAACTGACACTGAACTGATTTGTGTCAGTATGTAACAGAGAAGGATGCTAATCTGATTACTAAATGAATTTGATTTGTTAATTTCCATTTAAATAACCAGAACTTTGTCAGTCCTGCTGGAGTGTTATTTGTCAGCAGTCCGCATTTAAACCAATAAAAACATTTTTTGCCTCACTTTGATTCTGTGTGGGGTGTTGACCTGAATGTTTACTGGGCCATGCTTATTTACTATATGTAGTAGTAATAGTGATTTTAATGTGTACCTATTGTCTATCAATTCCTTTTTAAAGAAAATGGCAGAAGCAAAGACCAAAGCAGCTGCAGCACCCAAGGAGGTAAAAATGCACACACACTCACAGCAGACAGACAACCACTGTGAAATGATATAGACTGTATATATACAACATGCAAAAAGAGTTTGATTTCCTGTCTTTCTTTGCCCTGTAGAAGAATATGGATGATAAAACAGCTTTGGACCTGCTGTCCAGTGACTTCTCTGATGCTCCCAAGCCCGCTGTACCGGTCGCCTCATCTGCAGCCACGACAAAGCTGGAACCTCCTGTGCTGGACTCAGAGCCCCTGAAGGTAGCACAGAAAATGAACTACAAAACTACCCTCAAGTCAAAATGTCTGCTGTGAAAAAAGACCTTTAATTTTGCTGTGTGATGCCCGTTGTTGTTGTTGATGTTGTTTCTGCAGTGCACTTCCCAGAGATCACTTCAAAAATTCAATCAATTAGTGTTCCATACTCCGGTGTTGCCTTCTTTGGTTTTTCTATTGATTAATTTTTTAGATACCACCTTTACCAACACCGGGGTTTTAGAACAGCAATGTTGCACCAATGAATTACCAATTGAAAGTTGCACGCTGGACATTTATTTATGCAGAATTGTTTGAGAGTCTAACTTAAACTACTGCAGGCTACTGCACATAAATTCATTATGAGCTGATAATGTTTGATATGTTTGTTTATCACTTATTTATTTGTATTCTTTCCCAGCCAATGGCTGGTCCTGTCTTAGACTCCCTGGCCGGCACCCTGCTCCCAGGCGCCTTAGAGGTCAAATCTAAGGCCGACAAACCAAAGGTAAAAAGATCTGTGCGGATGTAAGATTGCTCCATCAGATGAAATTACTGATGCAGTAAAAGTTAGAGTAACAGAAGACCAAATGTAAATATTAGTAGAGCTTGCAATCTAATCCTAAAAAACTGCTATTAAGTAATGGCACTTCATGCGTATGGTTACTGATGTTGCTCACATTGTTTCATGGCGCCCTCTATAGGTTGTTTACTAGTATTTACTGTATCAGTGGTCACCAGTGTCATGGAGCAACGTGGAGTTGTTAAGCATAACCAAGGTGTCAACTTTGTTACAGGGCAAGAGCAAGTCAAAGTCAAAGTCTAAAGTAAGCAAACTGACTGCTGCATGAAAAAATTAAATTAAGTTGGATATGCACTGTGGTCAAAATTAATCTGTGACCTCATGATTGAACAAAAGTCTCTGTCAGTGAAGCCTGCACAAAGCTGCATTTGGTGCACTGCATTCTGCTTTGCCTGAAGTTAATTTCCCCGAATAATTTCATAAAATCTGTCTTATTATTGCATGCAAAGTCGCTTCTTTTTTTTTTTCTGTTTATATATTTTTTTAAACATTAACCTTGTATTTCAGAAACACCATGCAGAGGAGCCATCTGCCGCTGACCAGCTATCAGCTCAGCTAAGCTCAGACGTTGTGCCAACATCTACAAAGAAGGGAGGCAAGAGCTAGACCACTTGGTGAGGTTTGTAGTTGTTGTACCTGATAAAATACACAACGTGCTCTACACGGCGAAGGTTAATTGTCCACATCTGTCCACTGACTGCTGAATGTGTCACCTGTTGCAGGTTGACGGTGCAGTTTGTCCTCCGGGCCACAGGGACGCATCAGTGAGGGAGCTGCTCTCTGGATAATTATTCTATTTTTCTAAATCATCAAGAATGTATACTGGATGAAAGACAAACCTAGACATAACCACAACACATACACGCACACGCACACACACACACACACACACACACACAACTCTTCGTGCAACGCCTTTCTTGCTCGGTTTCACATATATTTAAGGATGAGAAATGTTTGGTTCCTGTCTATGGAGAAAATGAGAAGAAGAAAATGAGAGAAGGAATAAGGGGAAACTGTGGGGAAAGGGACGAGTTTAAGACAGGTGATAATCTTTTGTTTTGTTGGTTGGTGTGTTGAGAGTCCCGAGGGAAGGAAGGCGTTTTTCGTCAAGAGTGCTGCATGTGCATCTCAGCTGACAGTTTCTATTACACCAGTGACACAAATATCACAGCGTACCGCTTATCTCAGTCTGGTGGTGTTGTGACGTCGGTTGGAGGAGCGCTGACTGTCAGCTTGCGTGGGAGCAGTATAGAGTGGGTGTACAGTATCGGGATGTTTGTGCAATCTTGATGTACACAGAAAAGCCAAGTTTTCTATCATGATATGGTCAGATGCCATTAAGACACTAGTGTACAGCTTAGTTTGCTTATAGTTTGGACAGCACATAGTTTACATTATTAAATATTTGGAGGATTTCCAGGTGTTGTTCCGCTTAGTTCTGTTTCCGACAGTGTCTTGCAAATGCCTTTGACTTTCTGGTCTTTTGTATGTGTTTGGCCTTGTAGAAAATAAAACCCTGGTGTCCAAAAAGTGCACTTAGTGAACCAAGGTGGTTGTGAACTGCCATTGTTTGTATACTGTAAAAAAAAAAAAAAAAACTTTTGCTCTATATAGGACAACACTGTATAATTTAGAAAGGGCTCTCAACTGTAAAGTCAAAAATCAATACACTTTCCCCAAGTTATTTTCCATGTCAAAGGTTTTGTGTGGGTGTGCGTCAAAAAGGATTGAGAGATATTTTTGATGTGGGAATACTAATTAAATAAATAAAAAATTGAAAAGTGTAGTATGTAGTCTGGTGTCTATGATTTGTGTCTAAAATGAGAAACAAAAACCAACATGAACTGCCTTAATATGTGGAAGGAAAATCATTTACTGGTTTTCTTAAAGGGAAATGGGTAGTGTGTATGTATTAAACTGAACAGGAACAGAGTCTCCTCTGAAAGTATTTTCTCTACTCCTGACTTAGTGGTTTTTCACTCTGCTTACAGTTGAAACAGCCCACTTCCTTTTGACTTCATGCACAAAACTTCATGTACAACTTTATATTTCTGTGCCAAGACCCTGAATGACTGATGGGGGATGCAAATGAGTGGGTTTGATGTGTGGAATACAAACTGATAAAATAAGAAATCTAAATAAAGGCAAATACAATGAATTGCAGCAGAGAATTTGTTTTTGTCTGAGTGGTATTATATTTTATTTATTTATAAAAATCAAGACTGATGATTCTAAAACTGTACATCCAATTTTACAAATCAAAAATAATGTTTCATATTTGTACATCATTACTTGGAAAACAGAAATTAAAATTTACGAGAAATGGTACTTTGGAGAAATAAAACTAATCAAAAGCTTAAAATGAAAAAGAAATTTGCCGGAAATCATACATTCAATCAATCGTGTCAGAAAAAAAAATTTCTCAGCTTTGATTATTTAATTTTTTCAAGCTAAAGCAAGTTAAATTCTTGTTTAAATAACAAACATAAAGTAGTAATTAAAAAAGTACAGTAATTAAGTAAGTACAAATATAAGGAAACTATGCTGAAAAAAGTGAAATGTTTAAAATTGTCTTTCAGAAGTAAAGATTGTAAATGTAAATTAAAAGGAAACCTATACAAAAGCTAAATGAATTCTATACAATGTTTGCATTCATTTCAGGATAAATTAACATAAATCAGTTCTCAGGACTTCTGTTTTCTCTTATCATCAAAATTCATGAAGATTGGATAAAAAGACATTTCGTTTCACATTATTTATTTAAAATACTTTAAATCTGAGCGTGGCAGCAGCGATATCAGCCGTCACACCTCAATGCAGTTAAAACTGGAAGTTGACAATGAATAGCTTTAAAAGTATTTGATGTGTTGAACCAATTTAAACACTTTTTATCTTGTCTATCACAAACAATAAGAGCTTGTAAATTGGCAGCAAAATATTCAAAATAAATTTCATTAATCTGTTAATAAGATGAAAAATTATTTCTGCAACAAAAAACACAAAACTGTATAATAATTGCTGTTTAACAAAATGTCCGGGATATTGCACCATTTCGATTAAATGGGTCTGTTGGTCATTGTTTGTTTTCCAGGAGGCATGGTCCGCAGCCTATAAGAGATAAATAAGGTATTTAAAAAATTAAAATAATGTTATTAATAACAAGCTTATTTCAGTGACTCTCTTATGTGGTCACAATTAAATTAAAAAGGAAACAGGGTCATAGTTAGGACACTGAGGTCATGTCTTCTGTGTTTTTTCTGTGAATTTGTGGGTTTTGGCAACCTGAGGAATTTTATTATTATATCATTATTATTATATACTTATATTAGTAGACTCAATATGTTTAAATTTGACAACTTCGACAATACATGTGGGAGTACATTTAATAAAACAATAAGGAATTCAGTATTTCTCCACCAGTATTGTTTTCCTGGCAGTGTGGAAAAGGCTTTGAAACAACATTTGGAAACACAGCTGTAACACTTTATTTTACGGAAGTTTAATTTCCTAATAATAATAGTAATTAAGTAGAGTTTAGTCAGTTAAGTTCACAAGCAATTGTTCCTTTTCAAAGAAATTTTATTGAAAGAACTGCCCTATTTAATAAAATAATATAAATATCACTGAACTAATTCAATAAATAAATATGAAAGACACTTTGGTTTGGTGTGTGGGCTGGGGCGGGGGGACCTGGATAATGACCTCAGTATTTCTAAACTCCTGGCTACAGCCCTAAATGGAAAGACAATATTAGATAAAAAGAAAAATAAATAACTTACTGTCTTTTGTAATGGTGTGGGCATCTCTTTGTCCTTATTTCTACAGCAAATAAAAAATGTTTTTAAAAACTTATTAACAAAATCATCAAGTTTAATAAATGAAAATGACAGTTTTCAGCTTTGCAATTCATTAACTGCATATTAAACTTCATACAAGAAAATGTGATTTCAACTTGAATGTCGTTCTTTCAGGTTTAAGCTCTCAGACGGACTTACTATTGCAGTACAGAGTGCTGATGATGAGGAGCAGAAGAAGGAGGCCACAGCCGCCGGCCAGCGGGCCCAGTATGATTGGAGTACAAGACAAGGACGGTGTGGTTTCCACTGCAAAGCATGTGCTCATTTACCACCTGTTTCTACTCACAGCATCATAAATGTGAAGACGATCAGGACTCACTACACACTAATTGTGATTTGGAGCATTTACCTTGATGTTTATCGGTGTTACAAACGCATGCCGGGCCAGTTGTGCAAAGATTTTGTTTGGTGGTGGTGGTGGTGGTCACGGGTGCTCTCACTGCCACTTCAACTTTTTTTTCTTAAGGGAGAGGAACGATGTGACAGGAAGTGATACTGAAAAGCATCTATCAAATGTCATCATTACACCAAATTTAGGAAACTAAACTCACCTCCGACCAGTCGAGTTACTTTCCCGAACCTCAGTTCGACACCCTTGTAAAGAGTCGCACAGCAGTAAGTACCGATGTCACGAGCTTTGTTGAATGACTTCAGTGTTAAGATATTTTGCTGAATCTTTGCGTCATTGAATTTGGAAGAGTAATGGGTTGCGGTTGCTTTTGTCATGCCGTGTTTGGTGAAAGTTGCAATGAAGTCCATGCCAGATGTGTCCAGCATTCGAAACCAGACGATCAGGGTGCTCACTTCACCAGGACTACACGAGATGTCGACCGCCTCCCCCTCCTTTACGACTGTTTCTTCACCAGCCCCTGAAGTAATTTCTAAAGTGGGAGCAGTGATATCATTTACCACCCAAGAGCAAAAGACTGAAAAACAGACCAAAGAACGCTTGAAATCTGCAACATACATTAGTAAAATTTAGGTTTAACTTACTTTGATAAAACACCAGAATCACCAGAATATGAATCCACTTCTGGTCCATTTTAATCCTGCAGATGACAATAGCTGCTATACACGTCTTTGGGGTGTTTGTTGAAGCCTGCTAAGAGATAACTCAGTGAGATATCAAACCACGCCCCACCTGTAACCTTCTTCTCTGCTGTGTCAAATGGGATCATTGCAGCCGAGTGTTGCAGAGACCTCCTGCAGCATGGTCGTGGTCTGTCAAATGTTTGAAGTGGAGCCCACCAATCTGCACACCTCTGCCTCCGGTTTGAAGCATCGAACAGCATCGACAAGATACTAGCACAAAAGCAAAAGTGTGCTGTATGTAGGCTGAAAAGGATGGGGTAGGTGTAAGTGTCGAAACTGCACGTCGAGCGCACGCTATTAGGTCTGTGTAGCAGGCCCGCTTTACGCAAACACAACTCGACACCGTTTCTGCACAAATCAAATGGTGAATTTTAAGAAGTATGAATTTTCAGAGGCTCGTCTTTATACCCAAGGTGGGCCAAAGTCTGCCCTGCTGAAGTGCCCTCGAGCAAGATTCCCTCCCAGCTGAAGGGCCACTGCTCTGACCTCGACCTCTCACCTCCCTCCTCTGTGTGATGTGAAGACAAAAGGCAGAGTGGTGTAGGACATCAGGACAAGGTCTACACCTGAGCAGTGGTTTCTAACTTCACTCTTGTCTCTTCCACCCAGGCCTCTACCTGCTAGTTGTGGGTTCAGGTTTTCTCTTTTGAACAACACTCCACAATCCTTTTGCAGCTGATCCTTATTAATATATTCTGTTTTAGCATTAGTTGATAATACATTTAATTTTTAACCTTTAATCACGTGCGACTGATCACTGTTGCTGCTGAAATCGCTCTGGTAGGCGTCACTGAAATAAACGTCAAATTGTAGCATCACCTGAAATGATTTAAAGGATGACTGTATGTTACTATGAATGTAACACTGCGCCATCATGCCGTGTTACGTCCCTGCAGCAGGGTGGACATTTTAACCGCTAGGTGGCAGCAAAAGCAGGATTAATAGTTCTGATTGTAAATCACAGAATCATGAGTCACAAAACTGCTGCAACTCTCTATTTCAAAAGGGAATGTACCAGGCATGGAGGGTTAAACAAAAGACGCTAATGAGTTGCATTATGGGAAAGCAGGATCCAGTGTTTTGGCGGCTTGACCTGTGCTTTTGAAGTCAGGATATCACGAGCTCTGCTGCTTCAATTTTGACGATTGTTTTTGAAAATGTGTCTCTTGTAAATCCCTGAACTTTGTGAAAGTGGAATACTAAATTACTGGAGGATCCCTTTAAGATGTTGGAGAGCTGCTACTTATTATTCTTATTACCAAATGAATGTTTTACATAACTAGGTTCAGATAACTGGACATCAAACCTGTCTGGTGGCTCGTGTAAAGCTGCATTGAAGTGGTAAGTAAAATGTTACCACAACCAATTATGTTGATGACCAAACAGGAAAATAAAACCCAGGCTGTAAAACCGCATTTTCTACATTTCCTTACAACAACGAACATAACTTCTACCGTAGCAACAATTAAGCATCATGACACTTGTCACTTCATGTGAGTGCTTGTCTTGTAGGGAAGTGAAACTCCCCTCAGATCGACTGAGAGAGCTATGGCGCAACTCAGGGCCCGTCCTATTTCCTGTTCAGTGATGGAAAGTAAATGCACCGATTTAGTAATGGGCAACAAGTGCTGACATTTTGCTCTTTAGTGGGCGATTTATCTGTTCCATGGGTGGGAGGAAAGAGACAGAGAGAAACAAACAGAGTGAGAGACAATATTGTGTCTCTGACCTGTGCTGTAGAGCATTTTCTCTACCCGGTTACACTATTTCCTCAAAATCTAAGTGTTTATTATTAACTCAACTTTGGGTTTTGTTTCTCATTACTTTGACATTTGTTTCAAATGGAACCATGATGGAAACCAGGTTCAGGTTTTGAGTAAGCAGGGGATTCTGTTGATGCTTTGTGTGTGAGGGAAACGCTCTCAGTTAGCCCACTTCACCTTTCCATACCTCTGTTTCAGAGTTGAGTCACTCACAAGCACACCTGCATGGGCTTCCCTATCTTAGTCATACAGGGGGTCTCCAACCTGAAACTTACATCTGTGTGTGTGTGTGTGTGTGTGTGTTCCTATGCAGTGGGTGACCAGGGGAAGCCAGTGAGAAAGAGAGTACCCTGAACAGTAGCATCGCATAATTTGACATTCAAATGCAGTCAGAAGAGACGTCTTTATACTCTGAAAATAGCAGTAAGTCCACATCAGTACGAGTTTCTTGTTCATCGGTTCTTCATCACTTTGGCCCACCTGTGTCTGCTCTGTTGCTGTAGTGGCAGTTCCAGGCATTATGGGATATGAAGTTGTGAAAAGGAAACCAAGAGCAACAAGAGGAGTAAGTAGAAATGGAGGAATGCAGATGCCTGAACACAAACACATGTTTGCTCATCATTTCTCATGTTACTGAGACTTCCAGGATCATCTATGTGGTTTTTGGAAAATAATTTCCGTATTTAAATTTATGTTTTTGCACTTTTTCTATGAGAGCTGAAATAAGATCAACGAATTGTATGTTTAAATGTGCAAAATGTGACATGGAACAGGTGAATTTATTCAGAAAAGGTCATTTAATGTTCCATCATATGTGAATATACCGTCTCTCTTTTTTTGTTTGGGACTTTAACAGTTAAATTAGATAACGTGAGACGAATTTGACCTTTAGAAATATACAACTATATTACGTAACATGTTGTCTGCAGGATTTCACCACAAATAGCATAGTGTCATGTCGACACGGTTGCTTTACATTTATGTATTTGAAATCAAAAATTCTTTGCAATTGTGACTATCTTAATATGCTGGAGTGTATTGTTGGTGCATCATTTAAGTGAAATGTATTTAAATATAAACCTATTGCAATTTACCGAATACACAGCTGAGTATTATTTAGAGAAATAAGCATTTTTCAATGTTAAACAAATGGTGCTTCACATGATGAATTAATAAGTGTCTTTTGTAATATTGTAGTAACAGATATTAAAATAAAAAGATGTTTACTGTAAAATGTAGTTACATGTGATTATGCTTCAGGTAATTTGCCACGTATTTAGCTTCTCGGTCTCTCAGCTTTGTTTCTCCGTGACGAGCAGACTGTATTCAGATGAAACGGTGACAGAAGTTAACGTCACAAGATAACTTCATGTAGAATTTATAGCTAACTTAAACAATGAATCTAATTAGTTAGGGTGTATTTACTACATTTTAAACTTTTTAACACTGGTATAAACATGTAAAAGTGTTTTCTCTCTAATTTTAACAGATGATTTAATTATAATACTTAAGTCAAACAAAATTGTGTTATATGTTTATCAGAAGAACAACACACATAGAAAGGTCATCAGAAAACAGCAGAAATCGATCCTCTGTATTAGACGTCTTCCAAATCTACTGCTGCCATCTGCACTCAATCATGTTTCCTGGAACTGATGAATGTGAATAAATGATTTCCTCAAACGTCAACACATAATTATGATAATGCACTGTGCACACAGTTGTTAGTGTATTAAGTACACCGAAAGCTGTCTAATACAACGTCCCTGTAATAAATCCTATATTCATAAAGATTATAATATTCAGTTTTAGAGATGTTTTTTTTGTTTGTGAGGCTGTGTTTTGTGGTGCTGATTAACTGTAATGTAACTGTAACTGTACTAAATGTAATCTTGGTCTACTTTGCTTTGATTGTGATGCAACATTGGCAACAGTTAATTTAACTTAACCACTGAAAACTGTATTTAATTAATCTACACTTGATCCTTTACTGCCCTTTGCTTTACTATAATAGTATCACACACACACACACACACACACACACACACACCTTTGTTCCAATATCCCTGTGAGGACCGTCATTGACATAATGCTTTCCCTAACACCTTACCCATAGCTTTACTTAATTGTTACCTGAACCCTAAAACCAAGTCTTAACTCTGAAAAAGCAGTCTCTACCCGTGGCGACCTCAATTTTTGTCCCCATGGTGAAACCAGTGCTCATGGGTTAGTGTGCATTCAGGTTCATGTCCCCACCGGATTATAAGGACAAGGTACATGTATGTATTTAAAACTCACTGTGCTTAAACATGTTTTGTGATGGTACTGTATTATATATTGGATGGTATATACAATAAAACACATTACAACAAGAAGTCTTCAAGTTTTTAAAAAAGGTTTTTCTTTCTTACTGTATTCTCATTTCAAAACTGTAACCCTCTCTGTCTTCCTCCATCTGTTTCTCTCTGTGTCTCTGTCAGTGCTTGTGGTTCGGTCTGTGGTATTTTTGTGGTCTTTTTGTTTCAGAGACTAGATGAAGAGCTCAAAGCTGAGCGAAGCGATAGCATCTCAGTTAACACTGCTGTCTCTCCTCTCTCTCTCCTGCACACAGGAAAGGGTCCTGCACACTCCCTGAGACCTGAACAACCACCGACTCAGTCGTTTCTTTACACTCCTAAATTGCACAGGTGTGCATGTATGTTGCTTAAGTGTATGTATGTGTGTGTGTGTGTAAAAGAGAGAGACAGCAAAACATACACACTTAAGCTATAAAACAACGTTGTAGCCTGCAATCTAAGGTTATAACAATAAAGCTAGAAAGGCACATATTGGAGGCAGTTCAACAGAAACTGAATGTGATGCAAGTTTACGCATCAAAGGCAAAAGAAGAAACCAAACCCTGTCACTCTCCTACTCAACTTCCGCAAAACACAATATTGACAATGGATGTACAACACCCACTTCCAAACCTCTCTGTCTTTTCTCTTCCATACACCTGCACAGAAATCTTTTTGATATTCGACAGCACTACAAACATGTTGACACACAGGACTTCTTAGTTATCCGCCCTTGAGCAAGGTCTCACACCCTAAGCATTATTAATCTGTGGGCAGCTCAACTGTATGTACAAGATGCACTGAATTGTTGTGAAAAATAAATGTTTTTATAGATATGTAAAACAACAGATACAGAGACACCACATTAAATGATTGGAAATATACCATTTTATTGATTTAACAGAATTATGCTCACAGAAAAATCCACTTGACAGTGATGTTTTTCTTCAAGAAAGATTGTGTCTTAAAAATACTTCAAAATATGGTGACAGACAAAAAAAAAAAACATAATTATGAGAACAAAAAGCAAATTAGCAAATGCTGTATTTCAGTTCAGCTGTGCTTTATGAATGTAAATAAACAGATTAGGTTTGGGCTTTGAGAAAAAGCACTGCCCTGTTTTGTCCTGATTTAATAATAATCTAAAAACCAAAGCTACAGATCACAAAACAGCTGAATTGATAAATCACCCGGATAAATGACTGCTTGATGCATATTGATCATTGACAAATAAATATGAAAAATTACAGCACACAGCTTAGAATTGAACTCCCTGGAGCTGTCTTGTAATATATGTAACAAAAAACAATCAATATATCACAATATGTTACATGGTTGCTGCTGTTGAAAACATAAAACTCTTCTCTGACTTCCCCTCTCCTGTCGTAACTGAACATTTCACTTAAAACAAACATGACATGTTGTCAGCAGAGTAGATCTTCAGGGTGAATCACGTCCTTCATGTTCAGCTGGACATCGGCTCAAATGGAGCACTGCAATCACCAAAGCATTTGTTTCATTCTGTAAAAACAAGACAGAATTTTAGTACTTCTTGTAGCAGTTTTACTTAAACCTGAAAGCATGTTGTATGGTGATGAATATCACACATACAATAAATGTTTTATAAAAATATAAAATTACACACATACGGTACATACTTTGAGTCAGATGTAAGCTGTAGATGCAATGCTTTGGGTTATTTACCTCTTCCTTAATGGAGAAAAACAAAAAAGAAAGAGATTAGTATCAGTCGGAGTGCCAAGATTTTTGGGGGATTGTACAGGAAAAATACTACTTACTTCACAAAGTGGTGCCGACATTTTTTGGGCAGCCCTGTAAGCAACAACGTGTTCAGAGAAAAGAAATCTCTTCAGAGATACAATGAAATCTTTTTTTTTTAAACTCAATAGTTTGACAACCATTCGTTAACATAGTGTGCTGAATCGCTTTGCGTGCATCTCTGCAGAAGGTGAGCTTTCCCCTACATTACTTCACATTATTTAGCACGTTAAACTGAAGGACTACTCACGGCTGAAGTAGTACAGTGTGCAGACGATAGCCAAAGCCAGAGCCGCAGAAAGTCCGACCAACGGCCACAGAACCAGGGAGCTGCAGCCATCTGGAGCTAACACACAACATATACAATACATGGTTTTGTCCAAATGTATTATAGCTCGTTGCATTGTAGCCAGGTATTATAATCAATCATTAGATAGTTACTTCTTCCAGTACAACCTGTTATTTCAGTGTTGAACCAACTTACCTCTTCTGCTGCATTTACATCATCACAATCTGGTACAGTGCACAAGATTTATACCCGGTTACAATATTCACAGATGATAATACTTAAACATCATGAGACACATATAAAGTGAAATGTGTATAGGCAGCAGAGCATCATACAAATCATGCACCGCTACAAAAATGTTTCTTTTTCCTTCTTGAAAAAAATCCTTAATAACTTACCCTTCGGAGGGTTCTTCTTAGAGCAGCGACAGACTGACTTGACTGGTGGTTTGGGACTTGTCTTGGGAGGTAATGTTGGAGGGATTACTGTCAGATAAAGATCATAAAGACAAATGATAAATAAACAGCAGTGAAGCAAGAAGTGAAGCATCTTTATCCATCACGAATAAAATGAACCTGACCAGAATCTCACAAACAAACTCTCTCTACAAATACTTCATGTGTGCTGTTCATCGGCGTGTGACTCTTTAATACAGTCGTATTACGCCAATGGACTGTTTTTCTTCAGTGGACATTCAAATATTGATGAATAAACTCAAAATATGAATCTAAATAGATATTTTACTCTACATCGACCTCTAAATCATCATGCATGTAGACGGGCAGTACCAGCCAGTCAAAAAGTGCTCAACCACAATCCAAAGTAACATTGAAACTATAATATTTCTCATGTATACCTGTTACATGTATACATGTCTCAACTAAAACAACAACAGCAGTCACTGTGTTGAGTGCTACTGAGGTTGTTTGGAGTGTCCACTAACTTTAAGTGGTTGTATTAGACCGCCGCACCCAGGTAAGCAAGACACTGGAGAAAAAAGATAAAGGTTGAGTCCAGTGAGATAATGGTCACATTTTAAACTATCATTACCTATACTAATATAAATGATCTAAAAGGATAGTAGACATTGGGGAGTAATCCTGTAGGAAACATAAAAAAAATGGGGGGAGCGTGAAACAAAGTTCCCTGTATGAACACAAAGTGAGGATGCAGCAGTTCCATGCTACATAGTGGCATATAGTTATTTCAATGCACAATCTTTATGGTACAACAACATGTAATATATTGTGTTGGATGTCACAATAATACACCAGATTTTAATGCAGAGGTTTGGTTCTGATCTGCATTTAGCCCCTTAAATCATTTTCTTTTCCGACTGCCACCTGAATTCAGACAGATGTACTGAAACTCTCGCAGCCGCTCGATAATTTCACACTTGATATTTAACTGCTGTAAATGAAGCGCTTGAGATTTCAGCATACAAACCTCCCGGCTGAAGAACAATCCCAGGCTTCCACATTTCTGTGTTTTTCCTGTCCTTAAGAACACAAGAATAAATCCCTGCGTCTTTTTCTGTCACTTTGACGATGCGTAGCGTGAAGGACATGCTGTTCTTCCTGTTCAATAGGAACCGTGCTGCTTCCACTCCGACCCCATGGTAAGCACGGTCAGCGTTGTTGCATCTGCCTATGTACTGTACTGTATTGAAGTTGGAAGAACTGCGGAACCAGTAGACATTGTCACAGGTGATGTTAACGCAGTCACAGTCAATCGTCTCTGTACTGAGGAGCTTAGGATAAAGAAATTTGGTGGCTTCTTGTTGCAGGATCTGGCTCGAACCTAGGAGTGGAAATAGAGGGACGTTTGAGATTTTAACAGACACACTTGTAGTACGTTGAACAACTTCTACAGTCCAGTATGGGAGTTGAGGGTCATTCACCGTCAACAGTCGGGGCTTTAAAACGCTACAATAAAGTCAAGGCCGAAAACCCTAACCCCCAAGAATCGTATATTAACCTTTAAACAGTTAAATCAGTCTTGGTTTGATGTCTCAAGCCGACTTGTCCATCGTTTGGTGTTTAGAAAGTTTTGAGGAAAAGCCTCCAGCAACAGTGCACGTGCAGTCTCACCCACTTGACAAAATTAAGACCAATTGTAAAGTAAAAGCACATACAAGTAATCGTTCAAGCAAGGCAGAAGAAAAGTACAAGCGTAACTGGCAATATGGTCTAGAAACACTACAACTCTCACAGAAAGTGTTGCAAGAATGGAAATGAAGCCGAAATATGAAGAAACGTCTTGTACATATTTAAAATTCTGTGAACGTGACATTTTGAAAATGTTATATGGGGAGACTGATTTAGCATTCATGCAATGTTAAAGGGATGCCTTCATTGGAAGAGCTATTTCATCTAGTTTTAGAATCAGTTCCAAGGCATATTTTGTGTGTTTTGGAGTCAGGTATGTAATGTTGCAATCCCTAGTCTTTTGAAATATCTAAAGATAAGCGGAAATTCAAAGGCTTCCAGAGCGTGAAAGGTTAAGGCTCACTGACACTGAAGTCTTTTGGATGATCATTTCGTTCTTCCCTGTATGAAAAGCACAAATTGCGCGGCGTTCAAGAATGCATCAGATTGTTTAATTTTTATCCAATGAGTTGCACTATACAGTACAAATACAATCATTTCAATGCCTTGACAGAGCTAGAATATTAAAAAAAAATTCATAAAATAAATTTAAATACAAGTTTGACATATCTATAAACATACCGCAGAGCACAAACGGGGAGTGTATTGTTACCCTCATAATTTATCATCACTGTAATCCACATAGTACACATTACATTGATCTAATTACATAACACCAATACTTTATACCGGTATAATTTTACAATTCTGAGATATGAAATAAAAGAGACTTCCACGGCAACTTTACCATTCCAGTTTTAACAAATGAACCGAAGGCGACAGTGATGTACTTGTTCTGTGTAAACTTCCTCATCTGTTGTACTATCAAAAACAAATTTCACCTTTTAGCATATTATGGTTAGTTCTGTATTTGATAAATGCAGACATAATTTAAGTTAAACATCAGACAAGCTTCAGTTTAAGCGGACAGCAGCACATCCCTTTGCCACAGGCCCCTGACTGAGTTACCGAGAACGCCGGAGGCCAACAGCAACATGAGAACAACAAACAGAGAAACTTAGTGGTCTTACCTGATGTCCACAGCCAGAATGTCAACAGTGTCCGTACCAGTGGCACTATCATTTTGTCTGGTCGCCAGTGAGTGTGCACGCGTATGTATGTTGAGTGGTAGCCGAGAGACGCTGCTGATACTTTCTTTTCCTGCGAACTATCTGTCAGAGATGATGGGAGGAACTGAGCTGACAGGGCCCTGAGTCGACAAGGTAACACCCCAATGAGACACACACAGGGCCTATCAGAGTGGGCTACACACCAGCCAGGGACACACACACACATACACACAAACGCACACACACAAACGCACACACACAAACGCGCGCACACACACACACACACACACACACACACACACACACAGCTGAAAACATTACTTAAGTTTAAATTTGCATAAAACACAACAGACATCTGGCAAAAAGGGTACAATATAAAGCATAAAAATAAATCTAATCTTCTGATTCTGACATTCTCGATTGCGTTCACTTAAAAAGTATTTATACCCAACAAGTAACAGTTGTGTTTTCACTTCAGGGATGCAGGTTGTCAAAGCAGAAAGATGCAGTTCAACATACATGACATACATACAAGCGATCACGACAACCAGCTGAAAAGATGTGGTGATGTTTAATCAGAGCTGGCATGATTCCACATATCAAGCCATATAAAGGTTGTATATTTACAGAGCAGCAGTTTGCAGTACTGTGGTCTCTGCTCAGGTGCATGACCTAGAGCTCAGCAGAGTCCTACATACGCAGCTTCATGCCACACTGCAGAGCACAGCAAGGGAATACCGATGCACGGAGCCTAAACTTCAGACATTGACTGGAAACGAAGGATCAGTGATACAAATTCTGATCCACTATGCTGTAGATTATTGTTAAATATTCACTGGGGTGTGTACAAATCTTCAGTTCTTTGTTATAACTGACTTAAAGGTACGGGGCCTAAAGTACGGATTATATCAAGACACACATTAAGAAAGCAATTATTCAAAAAAGGAATATTCTCACTTATCTTCAGTGAAAACTTTGTTTCAATTCAATCAAGAACATTGAATAAAATATAGTGAAATCATTCATATTCATTATGTAATGTACTTACTTAATATATTTCTCAATTACTTTAACAAACTGAATGTTTTAGTATTTAGTATGAGGTTTTTCAGTTAAATTAGAATTTTAAAGAAACTGCCCTCTCAATTTCTCCTGTTAACAGTGAATTGTTCCCAAATCATTTCTTTCTTGTCATATGAATGTTTAAGTCAATAAAAGAAACAAATTGAGATATTTATTTTCAAAATTTCCCAATAACATAGAAGATGATTTCTGCACAATTCAGTTGAAGACTCCCAGCTGTAAAAAGTAGCAAACTGTACTCTGACAATGCAGAGGCGACAGACTGATTGGCATGTTAAGATACATTTCATCCGGCAGTTACAGACACGATGCATTAAAGACGACAGCAAAGGTTTGGTTTTAGAAAAACCTGACTTCAGAATAAGTCAATTAGGGCTGCAACTACCAATTATTTTCAGCATTTGATAATTTCTATATAAATTGATTATTTAATACAATGTCAGAAAATTGTGAAAAAATGGCCATCGCAATTTTCAAAAGTCTAAAGTGACGTCTTCAAATTGTTTCTTTTGCCAAATATTTGTCCAAAGGTACTTCATGTATGATGAGATAAAACAGAGAAAAACAGCAGATCCTTACATTTCCAAAGCTGGACCTAATGAATGTTTATGCTGGCATTTATGCTTGATGGATGTCTGAAACCATTAACAGATCATCATTTTCAATCGACAATCGACTCATCGATACATCAACTAGTCGTTTTAGTACCAAACTTCACAATGGATCATTTTGGTTTGTTGCATTCACTGAATATTCCAAACATTGAGGCTGATAAGACATACAATGAGTCTATTCATCAACCTCAAATCATACCTACAGACTCTCTCAGTGATAGTGTCAAAGAGGCACTTGCAGTTGATATCTTACTTAAAAACCAAATTTTAAGTACTTTACCCCGCATTAAAGGTAATATATCCCAACGATCGGCATTTCTATTTTATTTTGGGGCAGCCGTTCTAAAATGGGGACTGTCAGTTCAAATGTCTGATTATTCCCAGAACTCTGTATTTTTCTTGATAAAACTAATGAGCGTTTAAATCATCGGAGTGGTGTCTGTGGATTGTTCTGGGTGTGTGAAAGGTTAGGGTGCACAACGGCCTGGTGGGGGTCTTAAAGTGAGAGGATGTGGGCACCGTACAGCTCTACGGGGGTCGAACGCTCGAGTGAGACAGGGAACGAGACCACAGGATTCTTTGAAAACAGGAGATCTCGGGGGGCTTCAGAGCTGCTCTTTTACACATCGCTGAGCTATGAAGCCTTTGTTGGTCGCTCTGCTCCAACGCTTTAAGTCAAAAGCTTCCTGCTGAGAAGTTTGCCTCTCATTTAAGTTTTCTACTCCTCTCATCAGCCAATTTTGTTAAAAGTTTAGTATTTTCAGATAGGATACTTACTTCATGTCCATATTACTGTGTCACAGATTTAGGGGTTTGTTTTCCTTCTCATCAGCAGTGCTTTAAACAAATACTAAAGTCGAGACCTCACTTCAGAAGCTCTTCGTCTTACAGCTTCTACAGAACTTCTGTAGCAGACTAAACCAACTGATCTTTCGTTCACACTGTTCCTTTGCTATCAACACTGGTGCCTTGAACAGTAATCAAGCTGGCATCTTTGTCTTTCCTGCAATTATTTAGCTCTGAAACACACTGGCAAGCTGTTACATGCATGTTTTTGATTTACAACACTAATTTGGCTTGAATCCTGTGATACTCCACATAATGTGCACTCAAATATCTGATACACAGCAATGAACCAAAGCTAAATGTAGAAAAAATAGGACTTTCTTTATAACGGTATTTAATCTCATTATTTTGGCAGGTTTTACCCAAGAGTAGTTTGTAATTATTAGACCACATCTTTAGTCTGTTATTGAGTCCACGTTGCCTGCAAACGTAAAATCGTTTTCTAGAAAAACAATGTGCGTAGCAATCACATTTGGTCCACAAACCACATAGCTGCTATTTAATGAAAATATAACTGAAAAACAGAGTTGTGTAAGAACAACAAAGGTGTTTTTGAGGTATAATACTGTGCTGCTAGGTATTTAAACTATGTTACACTATATTAAACTAGTAAGGTTGTTGAGTTGAGTGTTGAGTAGATCCTTATGAGTCAAGCAGAGGGTTGAAAATTGGAATTTGGAATTTTCCTCTTTTCAGTCACCTTTAAGTACGATAAAATGCCTTTGTTCATCACAGACTACATCTGAACATGAATTTTGAAGTTAGTAAAGAGCTGTCCTCATTTGAACGTTTGCACCTGTCTGGCCCCAAACACTTTAAGTTCTGTTTGGATGTGCAAATCCACGTGCATATGCAGATGATGCAGTGTAGAATAGGGCAATGTCTCAGCACTCTCCTGTTTTTTTTTTAAATAGTTTTGATGTGCTGCACTATGTGCAGCAGGCACATAGTTGTTATCATTGCATTATATCTGACATGCACTGACCCACTCTACAGGTGTCTTTCATGTCCTCTGAGTGTAAACACACAGAACTTCAAAAGAAATGAAATGACTAAGCTTCTAACATCTGTGGGCTTTTATTTGCTTTACTGATGCTCTGAATAAAGCTCAACAGCTCCAACCACAGGCTCCTAAAGGGATCACAATCTATCAAATCCTTGCCAGAAGCACAGATACATAAACATAATATAACTTATTGACGTGTTTAGAGGAGTTCTTCATCATTTCAAATGATAGGCAAGAAAATGAGGGATTGTAAATGTTACAGCCAACAATTAATAACAATGTGCAAATGAATTCAATCAATTAAGTGTCATAGTGAAAAATAAAGCTATTATAGTTGTAGATAGGTGTGAGAAACCCCTCCAAACAAACTGAAGTAAGAGGTGAAGTAATTCATTCATTCCTTACAAACACAAAGTGACTAAACATGGCTAGCCAGCTAGCACACCTATGGAGAACACTTGTGGGCCGTCAGAGCAGAGAGTCACAACTGCTTTGCCAATTGCTATAAAGTTCATTTTGTTAATTTTGCCAAACTGTCAGCAGTTCAAAAGACAACATTACACTGGGCCCTTTGAGTTTAACAGCCCAGAATGGAGTCGTCCCACAGCTTCTCCTCCTCTGTCCTAGTGTCTACTTCCTTTTTAGTTTTCTTCTTCTCTTTCCTGTATTTGGGTTTGGCAGGCTCTTCCTGTCCACCATCCCCCTGCTCAACATTCATTTCAGACTGAATATGCACTTTGGCCTCTTTCCTATTGTCCATCATGTCTCCTGGCATTAAATTGTCAATCACCCTTTCCCCTCCTTCCGCCTCAAAGTCCTCCTCCCGTGATTTCTTCTCTCGTCTTCTCCGCTTGCCATGATTTTTTCGCTTTTTTCTCCTCCTCTCTTCCTCTGACTCTCGACATTCCCCTCTTCTCCTCTCCTCTGACTCATTATCTCTTCCCCTCCTCCGTCGCTTCCTCCTCTTCTCCTCCTTGTCTGAGTCCTCATCTCTTGCTCTCCTGTCTCTCTCCCTCCTGGATCTCCTGATCCTCCTCTTTTCTCTGCGCCTGTGTTCACTGTCATCGCTGTCACTTGTGCTACTGCTATAGGAGGAGGAATACGAGGAGTAAGACGATGAGGTAATGTACGAGGAGGAGCTTGACTGCTTTCTGTGCCTCTTTCTCTTTAAGGGTTGATTAGTGCACAGTGGGGAGCCTGAGCCGGGGAGGACTGGAGGAGGGCAGATGTACTCCTGGCCATGGGACGGCCAGGGATGGCCCTGATATGGAAGACGCCACCCTTCAATAGGGTTGTAACAACCAAGACGGGAGGGATGAGGAGGAGGGTTAGAGGTGGGAGGGAAGTTGGGAATAGGTTTGTTCAGTTCTAGGATATCCCCCTTGTTCAATACTTCCTCTTCCTCTTCTTCTTCTTCTTCTTCGTCATCCTCTTTTTGTGTTTCACCTGGGAGGGCTTGACTGGTCTTGGGGGTGATTCCACGAGCCTTCTGAACCTGAATGTAATCTGACAGTTCGTCTGCAAATGTGCCGTAGACTTTTTGTTGGGATTTGCACAAGTCAATGACCTTCTTCTCCCTGGTCAAGAACATGTAAACAGGATTTATGTTGCTATTCAATTGGGTAATAAATGTTGATGTCACACTAAAGCCCCATTAAGTGATTATTATGTTTTTAGAGAGAGCAGAAAAATAAAAATATGGAACTACCCTTTGTCCCGCACCTGTACCCAACTGGGGTTGTTGTTGCACACTACCAACATCCTTTGTGTATGTAAGACAGCCATGGGACACCAATAATGTTTGGGTTATAAACCAAAACAGGAACTAAAAGCAGCTAAAAGCTACATAGAGCTTATGTGATCATATGAATCTGATTCAGTGTCACTTAATGGAGCTTTAATGTTGCCAAAGTCCAATAAAGGCAAGTTGAAGTGCAGCAGATTTGAAATGCAGTATGAATGATGTGGTGTGCTTCTCAGAAAAGTCTTGATCTTACCTAATCTGGTGTTTGCTTCCCTGCATGTGGGCCTGGTACATCTCCACAGAGTTAAACTGCACACCACACATCTGACACATCAGCGAGTTGGCTGTAGACAACAGAAAGCGGGTGAGGTGGGAAAGGAGAGAAAGACTGCATTAATCAAATAATCAGCTTCCTTTGCTTTCTTCTAATTTTAGTTTAACTTCTACATTTCTAAATATTATTCACTGAACATTGTTTTTGCGTTTGGATTTTTGCACGAGGTCGACCCGACGTTAGTATTCTGTGTAATAACTTAAAACTAACTAAATGAAACACTGCAATGTTATTATTTAACATAACCAAAGACTAACTGCCTCTTGTCAACACCAGTTTATTATCAGAAGCACCTACCTGCTACCTCTGATGGGATGAAATCTACATGGCTGAAGGGATTTGGCGTTTCAAATATCAGTGTTTTATTCGTATTTTATTATTTCCTGGTCATTTACGTGTTCATGTCGGCTGCTTCAACTTATTTTATTTGTCACTTTGCATCTCAGGCTGATCAAAAGACACAGACATACTGTGTGTCTAATAAAGGACAAACATGCCCCAAGAAATAATATTCTTCAAAACAATATTGCCTCTTAAAATACACTCAATATCATAATGTGCAACTGTTCAATTTTAATATAATTCCCGCAGGGTCTGACTCCCTTTGTATTATACCGCTTTGCTGGGAGGCAGGACCCTGTGTTACCTTGTTGGTCATCGTCTCCGAGCTCTCTGAGCACCTCCTGTCTGGCCTGATTCCTCTGGTGCTTGCGTCCATTGTAGTGCTGCAAAGCCATCTGGGGATTGTTGAAGGAAGCAGCACACAGGGCACAGTACTTGTTGGGGTCCTTCAGATCAACCTCTGTGCTCGGGGAAGGTGTGGTGGCGGATGTCTCCAGAAGATGCTCCATACCACCCTCAGGGGCTGATTTCTCGTCAGCATTATCAGGATCCCGAGTCACACTCGGTAAAGTACACACATCTGGGTATCTGTCTATAGCTGCAATGAGAAATTTAAGTTAATTTATGTTTTCCCTTCTGACCTTAAGCAGATAGCTGAATCATACTTTCGAAATAATGTAGATGAATAGTAAATAGTAAAATTCAAATGATATAATACTTTTCCATCACATGACCCATCACACAACTCAAACTTGCCTGGGGGCTGAAGACCTTGTTTACGGAGATTTTTTGTATGAACTTTGCCTTCGTAGTGTGATCTTGCCACAACGTGGGAACTAAACACCATGTTACACAGCTCACAGAAATGGTTCTTATCCGTAGTCATGGTCCGCTGCAAAAAACAGGCACGAGACTGGCTTGTCAAGAGAATAGAGAGAAAATAGGAAAGATGTCTTAGACCATCCCAAGTTCTACCACATTACATGTTTTGAATACTCTCCACTGCGACTTATGGCTGCTAATATTAAGTTCAAACCAGTCTACGTTCTGCATTCCTTCACTACACTCTAACCCTCCTAGTTCTTAGATTTCTTCTCTGTGCATCTCTCTTCTGTGATCATATTTTACTAAGGTGGACATCAGTAAGGCACTAAAGCAATGATCCTTAGACTTAGATGCTTGCAGCATTATGGTTTATGTTAATTCTTCTATTACACTCATTAATCACTGTTCCAGATTAAAATTGCACCTAAATGTGTAAAGAGTAAAACCTCTAAATGAGCGCTAACCTGGGGTCCTGTGGGCTCTCTGCTCGTCTTCTCTGCTCTCTTGGCCTGCAGGTACACCCTGAGTTTCTGAGCATGTTTCTTTCCCTGCAGTTGGGGGACACAGGAGACATTATTATAAAGGCTCCTTGACCTTGTGAGGTCAATAAAACGAGCATAACTCCATGACTTGTGCCTGGAAAGAAGCTCACACCTCATAGTGGGACAGCCGCTGAGATTCAAAGAGCAGCACAGCCTCACACACATGGCAGTAGTCGTCAGTGAGGAGGCCCTTTAGTAGCTCCTCTTCACTCCTGTCTCCTGTGTGGCAGAATATACTATCATCATTACAATTAAGGCACAGTAAATAAAGTGGAAGATTATTTAAGCATGAGGAGCAAATAACAGGTTATTAAATCATTATATTACATGCGTTTGAAAGGAAAAATGTTAAAACTTCAAACATATAATTTTCACTGTTCGCTTTTACAGTCTTCTATATAATGAAAAACCTATATTAGATCATATTTAACTAAAGCTGTCTAGATTTTAAAATATCAGACTGTCATATACTTTCCCTCTGTCTGAATGTGATAAAAGGTTTTATCCAATATTCAAAATCATTTTGTTTTTGAAGGCCAGGACGTCTGCACAAACAGCTTTTCCTACAATGCACATTTTACTAACTTCCTGTACAATGGAAAATTAAGTAGCACAACTGAGAGGGAATTAATTCATTCCACACTTATTCAAGATGCCCCTTCAGACCCCATTTAAACAAGACATTTCCTTTGTATAACATTATATATACAGAATTTACGAAAAGGATTATTTGGGTCAGGTAAACTAGGTCATCATTAGAGTTAAAAAAAAAATGCCTAAATTGCTGTAAAAATTATTCCCACTAAATTCTTGCAGTGCTTTGCATCAACACCTCTAAACATTTGGAGCATATATGCAACCATGTGAGAAACTCATGTTTGTTTGTTTGTTCAATGTCTGATGCATATTTATTTTTCACTGCACTTGAATGCAGGCAGGGGTCAGCCACTTTGCCCCAATAGCATAAATTAAAGTGTATCGCCCTCTGCTCATTTTCACAGATTATGTAGCATTTAAAAATATGTAACATTGTGCAACAACACTGTGGACGAGTATTATTCAATACAGCTCAACCGTTGCAAAGATTTGGTTTTGAGTGGTTTGAAGCACTTTGTAAAGTGTGTGTGTTTCATTTTTAGAGATTCTATTAAAAAGACAATAAATGGGAACTGAGGTGTTACTGTGAAAATTAAAATTACTGTAAAATTTAATTTAGCCAAATGAAGTGCAGTGTTTGGTCCCATCATCCACATCATGGTCTTATTATTATCCTGAACAAGAAGCTGTCAATCCCTAAATCTTGAGTACTTTTTTCTGTGACAATTAATTTACATCCCTGCTGCCAATAATTAATACTAAATAATGTCTACATAATTTAACATTGGCATGGTTTGTATTGAGCTCATCAAAGAACATGACCGATAAATATGTTTGTATGACTGATGGTGACTGAGACTGAAAACTAGAGTTGAATGAGTGGATTACTCAATTAGTCAATCGCCAAAAATCTTAATGAGTAAAAACTATTTGCCAGTTAGTGCTTCAAGTGCTCGCTTTTGTTCTATTTACAGACAGTTTTATTGTTTTTAATTGTTTATGATCAATTGTCACTGATAAATTATTGACCAAATTATCAAAAATGAACTGCTATATTAACCCTTTAAAACCTAAATGCCTACTGTTTATATTTTGGCCAATTCTGCGCTCATCCTTTCAGTCAGTATCAAGTGTCACACATCATGTGATTCAGGGGAACTTCCCTTTCTGTCTGGTGCAGTGTGAAGTCACCGTCATGCATTATCTTTGTGTAAGCATACCAGATTTTACATAAACTATAAGGGTTAGGGTCCAGGTTAGTGTGGCAGCAGTGCTACGCTGGGTTTTAAAGGGTTAATCAATAAATAAATCAAAATAAGGCAAAATTGTCCCAATACTGGCAGTTTACAGTGGTCGTGTGCTGGCAGAACTTTAACTCACCAACGTCTCCAAAGTTATGCAATAAGTCAACAATACACACAAACACAGCATTTCCCTTCTGCATCTAAGATAATATCTACACCTCAAATAAATAAAACAAGATATGCACTTTGATAGATACTGCCGGAAATATCCATTTCAAACATGGTACTTACCAAATGATAATCACAGTAGCAGTTAACAAGAGAACAGAGACTGTAGGTATTGTATCTCAAAGTATGTGCACAAACACACCCTCATCTTGAGAGCAGCTGTTTTATTCTACTAGTGAGGGACAGATGGACTTTTTTCTTTTTTTAAACATTAGACTGAATTAAGACACTTCAGCCTCAGAGATCTGAGCTCCTCCAAACTCCCAAAAAACCAAACCCTGAGACCTTTTTTTTCACACAGCTACACTTCACTCTGCACATGTTGCCTCATCGGCTGATTCAGGAAGTTATCTATTCCCAGACAAGAGATCTTTACATTAATGTCACCCGCTAAATGTTCAGCCACGCCGGGGAAACCACTGGTCTGTGGCGGACTGGGACGGTCTGGAGGCTGCTCGGGGTTTCGGGCTGAGTTTGCGGACACAACTCAGCACGCAAGACGATTAAATTAGCGACCTGCCAGCCACTTCCGGTCCTGGAGAAACGAGCAGCCTCTTCTCTCTGAATGCTTTTAACTCTCCGGCTGCTCTGAGGATCAAAAGGGTTTTGTTTTTTTTTTTTGGGTGGGCGATGCCTGTTTACGAGTCATGTACGCACGGAGCGGGAGAACTTATTGATCACCTCCTCACGTTACGGATAACGTTGCCATTAGCGTGTTTAGCCGAGGAGCTAACGTGTGCTACCGAGCTAACGTTGGCCCGACAGGTTGGACGTCGTACGGCTGAACTTTTTCACGTTTCTAGCACAATAACTCACCTTCAACCTGGGTGCTATCTATTTTAGTGTTTATTACTTTGTCAGCATCTGTGACAGAAGCCGCGTTAGGGGTACTGGTGGTGTTATTTTGAGCGTCTGGCTCCGCAAGCAGCGGAGCGCAGACACTCGTGTCGTCCATCTTTTTCCCTAGCTGTTTTGGCGCATGCGCAGTGGCGTCGCAGTACATGGACTGTTGTAAAGCATCTGAGGATAATCCTTAGAAAAACAACTTTATCTTGTATTTTTATCAGGTAAATTAAATATATATATACATATAATTTTTATTTGAGTAATTCTAATGTCATATATTGATAATTTGTCTAAATCGGACATTGCCTATAAACTTACTGGACTGCTATGTGTAATTCAAATATTTTTTACTTCATGTACTGTAAGTCAAATCTATTTTCCTGAAGAGGGTTTCATATTTTCAAATTGGTAAATACAGTGTTGACAAAAAATACGTAAAAAAACAACCCTTTCTTGTCAATAGGCTCTTTTTATTTGATCTATTCAGGTGTGATGCACAATACCAGGACGTCTGAAACCGAAACATGACTTTTATTATTTTTTGCTACTTCTCGACATTTCACACTCAACGCCATAGACAATTTTGGACACCAAAAATGAAAAATAAAGTTAATATCAAAATAGATACTTTATTATGGGATTTTATCATTTCAACATGTGTTTACCACAGCGAAAATCCATGTAATGCTGGAAAAAAACAAATTTACTGACAAATACAACAAAGGAGGATCAACATAAAGTTGTTTCATGTAAAGACAAGGACACTGAAGAACAGGGTCACTTGGTAGAAAAGCAGGGTGGTCACTTCCTCTTCTGGAGCTCTCTGGCTAAGGCATCCAACTGTGCAGAGTAATACAGTTTAACATTAGGAGTCAGACACACACACACTCAATCCACTAATGTACAGCTATAGTACAATGTTTAGTTTTTATGTGCAGTGTCCAGATATGTGGGACATTATGTGGCAAACTGCATCCATGCAGCACTGGATAGGGTACCGTTAGTTCACTTACAAGAAGGTTTCTCAGGATATTCCTCCTCTGGGGTCTGAAGTAGCTGCATTCTCCAGCCTCACACAGCTTAATCTCCTCTGAAATCTGAGAAACAGAGAGAGAGAGAGAGTAAAAAGTTAAATTCATTACCAACTGGAAACGCTCAGTGAGAAAACTGTGCACACTGGCACACACAAACACAGATCCCGACCTCTGACGTATCCCTCTTGCCTCCGGGGTACCAACCATGGGACCAGTGCTGGGCGTTGGACAGCTGAGCCCCCACACATAGAAGCAGCCCAAGCAGCAAAACCAGCCGAGACACACACATGATATATTCCCACCTAAAGGCAAAGATGGACACTCAGTTAGCTCTGACTACAAGAAGCTATTGTCTTTGATACTTTGGTATCTGATTTAGAAAATCGAAACCAATTGCAAAGTGTTTATATACTCATATAAATTGCTATGAATTACATTTTCCATCAGTTCAAATTTGGAATACTTTATAGTGCAGCAGAAAGTTTGAATTAATTTGAAAAGGCATCTTTGATTGAGCTTTTCCTTTAATAAAAACAAACCGAGCTATTTTGCAATAATATGACTTACTTTACTCCAATTTTGCGTTTTTGCTAAATTACTTGATAATTTTTTCCCTCATTTGACTGTAGTAAAAAATTAAATCAATCAGCCAAACATGTTATTGCATTTGGACATAGGACATCATTTTAGGGACCTTCATCATTTATTGCCTTTTGAATAGACTTCCATGATAAACTCCTGGACAGTACTAATCATAAATATGAAATCTTAAGTAAGTTTAGCCTGAGCGACCACAAGTTTCTGTTAATAATCACCTTCTATTAAAGCTAAGACTCCAACAGTGTTCACTGTAATATGAACTATAATTTTAACAATAGACGTAGTACAGTAAAGCCATGTAAAAGTGTTAGTAAGCGTCCTTACCTTGGTCTCAAGTCTAACAGCTTTATCACTACAGGTGTCCCTCGACGTCCCGCCAGAAGCTCACGCCGCTCGTCCTTCAGTTGGTCAGCTGCTGAAGGTATCTCACAGTTTCACAAGTGTTACTGTAGAGACTCTCTTCAACCTCATCCTCCTCCTCAATATATGTACCAGTCGGAAGGGCCCCCCTCCCGACGCACATTTCCATTATCATTCCCTAATTGCCCCGCCCATCCCTGACCCCTTTGGCCCCCTCTGTTCCCACTGGTGAAATGAACCGTCCCTGGGGACAAGAGGTCCAGAAGACATGGCCAATTCCAATTATCATCTGCAAACAGCGTTGACACCCCTGGGATGCTCATCTGCTCATCAGCGTCACCCATATCCGCTTCCAAATACTGTAACTCTGGCCGAATAACTTTAAATCATTCAATTAACAGATCAGTGACAAATAGTATCATTCATTTATACTTTTTCAAATACATTGCAACACACAGAAAATGGAAAATATCTCAAAATTGCTCCTCGCTGGATACTGGATTCTATCGTGTGGAGGTAGCAGGTCACTTGAATATAACTCGTTAACATTTGTACACAGGTTGGGAGACAATTATCTTTGACAAATAGTGTTTAAATGTATTTCTCAGATCAAACAGTGGGTCCTTGTCAGAAGCTAAAACTCAATAGTTCCCATTTCCTCTCTTTTTGCACCTGTTTTGACCACAGTGACCCATCACACATCCTCCGTCCAACCCGGATGACCCTTCACTCAGGGGAAACACAGAGGACACGGGGAACAAACACTGTGGATTCCTGACCAGGCCACTGATGACATCCCTCCCAATTAGAGGAGGGAATGTATTTCCTTTTCAGAGCTTTAGATGCAGAACCAGTTCTTACCTGTCAGTGACTGACGTGCCGCTGTTGACTCAGTTGAGCGTTGTGACACACAGCACTGTTGCAAGCGATTGGCTGCAGCGAGATGACTCCCAGATGAGTCACTGATGATGACACATGATCCCCGCTCCCAGACTCACCTGTCAGTGTGAAGCAAGAGCAACTACTGTCTCAGAAGTCTGTCAGTGAGCAACACATACTGATGGGGGCCTTCAAGAGATGCAAACCAATCGCAAATCATGTGCAGCATATTGTATGTTTAGTTTAATTCAGAGGTTTGACCATCCAGTCACCTTTTATTTTGTCCAGATTTTTGACAGCAATAATTCAACTTAGCTGATTTTGTGTTGTTAAAATACTAAAACCATTTCTTGAATTTCTTAATGCTTCTAACATATATAGACACCTGAACATTCACACATGAATCTCTTGCTGGTATGCATGTAGAATTCATCATCTTTTGATTGGCTCGACCTAGACATCTACAAATTGCACTTTCAAAAATTGAAAGTAAAAGGTTTAAGTTGAGGGACTTGCAAGAGACTTATTTAAAAAAAAAAAAAAAGCTAAAAAATTTAAGCAGCAGATGTCCAGATTTTGAGTTTCTAGTTTGAGTCGAGCTCCAAACTCACTGGATCCTATGTTTCCCTCAATGTAAAGTAATACTGTCTTTTCCTTATACCTTCCCTGCCTCCTAAATGCTTAGTTCAGACTTTGTGTTAAAAAAAGTCTCAAGCCCCAGCAAAGATCACCCAGTAGTAGTCCTTGTGATGAGTAAACTGAACTTCAAGTTTAAAATCAGCGAAGCGCCCTTTTAAATCATCCGATTGTTTAGGATTATACTGGATATTTTTCCATTTCTCTATATATTCGGGGTTAGTCAGTGTTACTGAGCTGGTAGACTACTGCTCAACTGTTAAAAAAACCCAAAGAAACTAAATTTACCCCACCAAACTTAATAATACCAGGTTCATTCATAGTGATTTTACCTTAATGTAAATGTAATGTCTCCTAAAATGTATTCCAGGTATTACTGTCCACACACACTTCAACAATGAGCCCAAATGATTCCCTGATTGATTATCTATTGGTCAAAAAAGCATATTAAATTTGATCGGGGGGGTGAAGGGTTAAATACTGATTGAAAACCCTTCAAGAGCAACACCCAAGAGGACTGCATGATCTATAAGGTACATGAATAACTGACAATTTTTTTGGAACAGTGTACCATCAGTCTTCATTGAGAAGTGAGCTGTAATGAGCATCAGGTTGTCCTGAGTTAAAACGAACCCCCCAAAAAGTTTTACATTACATTTAAAGACATAATAAATACAGACAAATGATAAAATCTCAAGCACTTTATTAGGTTTGAACAGTATCTTGCTTAGAAAGGCCATTTGGCATTATATAATTATATATAATTTTATCATATATATAATTATATATACATATATTCAAATGTTGAATAACAAAACACTAGAAACAAACATAGGCAAATTAAAAAATAGGATTTGCTTAAGACAATTATACCAAATTAAAAATGGCCAAAACAAAAAATCTCTAATACATTTCAAAATGGTCCCGATACAGTTCAATATACATCTTTTAAAAAGAAAAAAAAAGAAGGGGGGCAGAAGAAAATAAAATTAGCAAGGCAGCAGACATGAATGAAATATAAATAACCTTACATTATGTACAAAAGGGAGTGGGCAGTGACCACTGGGGACAAAGTGAAAGGAAAAGGAAGCGATAAGTGGACAGTGAGTGGAGTTGGATAGGAGACACAAAAGGACATATAAAAGGTGGAGGGAAGAAGAGCGAAGTTGGACTCTAGTCTTCCTCCAGTCTAACGCTCTAGAAATTGAGACGTATTTTAATTCTCGGGGCGTTCAAAATGCTCCACTGGAATAAAGGGGAGTGAAACAGGGACAGCTGGTTCCTGTGGTGATAATGCATAAAAGATGCAATTTTATTTGTCGCTGGAAAAACTCATGATTTTTTTTTTTTGTTCAAAACATTCGGGTACCCACAATTGATTACTTGTCATGGATCCCACATTTAAGTGATATGGAATGAAATGAAGCCATTAAATCAAAGATGGAATCGAAGTGACCTCAATGTTAGTTTGATCAAGGAATCTACGTATATATGTGACTAGAGGGAATGTGAAAGGAAGGATGACTGACCCAGTCTTGGTTTTGGCCCTATGGATTCATCAAAGAGGTTTGTCATTGGTCTGCAGGTGATACATGCGAGTTGGGAAAATGCAAAAGGACACCGCCACATATAGTATGTTTAGTTGCGAAATTTACGTTGTTGTTTTTTTTTGGAAAAGTGAGGCACTTTTTTTTTATTTTAAGATCACTAGAATAGCAAAATAGTGGGTCTCATGGGTTGGCACCGTCATGTTTTGCTGTCAAATTGCAGTGAGACAAAGTGATCACATGATCCGAACACACAATAAACCCATGTAATTTAAGCACAGACTGAATAGCCAAACAAAAAGCATCCCCTCCTCTATTAATTAAACCCAAGAAGTGACAGCGTAAATACACGAAAGACATAATGGCACCTAACTAATAGTGCGGGCACTTGTGACGCTTTGGAACGAAAGAAGACCTGAAATGACAATGACGATGCACAAACAGCCAACAGTTTCAGAGACTGGTCGATTAAAATTTCTGCTACTAGTCCCTACAGGGGCCTTTCAGAAGGCTTAACCCGGGGCTTTGAGACCTGACAGAGCACCTCAAGAGTTCAAATATAGTTCCCATTTTCCAATATCATCATTCCCACCTTATCTCTCATTTGGTTCTGTATTTTTAAGGGCTTTGCTTTTGGTGCAAATAGTGCATGAGTGTTCAAACAATCAAAATTGACGCAGCAATCGCCCTTTCTAAAAAATTCAGCACGTACTTTTAATGACGTCTACTATCAATAAATTAAATTTGATTGTGCTCTTTCTTTTAATACAAGGAATTACGTATAGGAGTGTTAGTGTAATGTATTAATGAGATGTAAATTATGTGCAAGTATGAGGCTGTTTTCAGTAAAAAAAAACAAAGAAAAGTTAAAAAGTTAAAATCCGAGTGAGGCTTGGTATCAGAATACTGATGGGAGTTAAAACCATTTGAACGAGAGTCGGCTGTGAAGATCAACTCAAGCTTAATTTGTTCAATTTGTAAATTTAAGTCATTTGAGCTGACTGAGCTAAAATTAGCACTGACCTGAAGCCCTGCGGTTATCTGACATAATCCATCTTTCATTACAATCATAAAGGGCATGGCCTCAATTGTGACCTTATCTTTAAAAAAAAACAAAAAAACACTGTAGTTCAAGTCTGAATGTCCTCATAGGACAGCCTTTTAAAATAAGAACCATAGCAAACATTGCATGCCACACCTCCAATATTAAAGTAACAATGCATCCATTTTTCAGGAATATGTTAGCAACAGCATTCGAATAAAAAAAAAAAAAAAAAACATTCTTCGGCATCAGTGTTCATGGTGGGAAATAAAAGGGGATCGTTCTTTAAAAGAGTGACAGTACAGCGTGGTGATGCAAGGCTGATATAAAAAAAACATAAGAAATCAGTTAATTCAGGCAGACTCAAAGGAAACCCATACAGGAAAGAAATGCTCAATACAATCTACAAGAAATACTGACGTGCGTCTGTAAACAAGAAAAAGAAATAGGCTGAGTATATAAAATTTGTTTGATTTCTATGATGCAATAATGGGGTTACTTGGGATTGTGTCGTTTGTGATTTGTCTGTCAACGTTGCTGCTGATACTGTAACAGACCATAAAATTAAATTAAAATAATTTTAGAGATTTTACATTAAAGCTTGACCAATTTTTTTCAATTTCTTAAATTCCTATACTGCATGGGGTGAAAAACAATCTATATTTATTTTCTACTTCGCGATGCTTAGACAGTAAAATAGCTTTTTTGTACTGAATGTCTAAACATGGTTGGTAGAGCGTCTCAGACTCTAGAGCTGCACGACCAAGTGAGTGAAGGACTTTGGCACTCGGCGGATAGCAGTGACGCGAAAACACACTGTGTCTTCTCTGCCAGCTTATGCTCCAGTTCAAACACACACACAGATGCTCAAAAGAAAAAAAAATGTAAAAAATAATGAATGGCTCCTGTTATTTAATGTGTATGTGTATGTTTATGTGTGTGTGTGTGTCAACCTGAGTCTATGAGCTACATCACAGAGATCCAATCGAGAGTGACCTTTGAACCCCTGACCCCTGAAACTTGTAGGGGGATAAATTGTAATTGGCTCGATCGATGGAACTAAATCTGTGTGAAGAAAAATGGCTCCTCGTGTGTGTGTGTGTGTGTGTGTGTGTGTGTGTGTGTGTGTGTGTGTGTGTGTGTGTGTGTGTGTGTGTGTGTGTGTAGGAGTGAAACACAGTCTGTCAGTGTTTAGGGTTCTGCTACCACACATGTTGCTACACTGTGGCTCCAGCAAAGTCAAACATGTTTTAAGTCTCTGTCTCTAAAAAAAGAAAATAAAAATCCAAAACATCATTACCTTGACTCTGGATTTTTTTTTTTAGCCTCCAAAGCATTAGATTTATATTCATATATATTTATATATTTATATATATACCAATAAAATACATTACAGGTGCCACCCGAAAATGCAGCCAAACTCAAAACTGTGTCTGAAACCAAAGTAATAAGATGCAACACAGTAAGTATATATACATATGGGGGAGAAGAGATGGGAAGCAAATAGGGGTGAAGGGCTGTATTAACAAGACCAATATTACAAAATATTCAAGAAGGCATCTCAGTTTTTTTGTCTGTCCGACTGCGCTGCCCTGTCCTCCGGGCCGAGGCCTCCGTTCCCTTTTCCTCCGGGCAGTTCATCCCATCCACAGATCAAGTTGCGATGAGTCTTTTTTTTTTTTGAAAAAAATCCATCCGATGGGAATATGCAGCTTTCTGCATGTTAATGTATGTGTGCGTGTTCTGGTGCGTTCATATGCTTGTATGAAGTGTATGCTGACATCCATCAATCCATCCATCCATCCATCCATCCATCCATGGCAGGTCCCTACTTGAAGTTGGCGTAGTCAGAAAAGGCATCAATGTACTCCTGGACCACTTTGTAGCAGAACTCGTACTGCTCCTGAGGAGGGGGAGGGCACAGGAGAAACAACCATGTTTGCTCACAGTACAAACAGCAGAACAATCACACAGCTGCAGTTTAAGTATTGATGAATTATGAAAGTTCCTAAAACCTAAAACACAAGAGAATATACATTAAATTGGCACAAAAAACCCTATATTTGTGAGATCTAAGCAACAAAACAACACTCAGCGGAATCCAAACCTGTGCAAAAATACTTTTCTATCTTCTGAAAGACATTTCTTAAAGGAGTAGTCAAAAATTTTTGAAAACACACTTATTCTTTTTCCTGCCGAGAGACAGATGGAAAGCCAGCTGCTGGCTCTGGGGACATATTTACCGTACAGATATGAGAGTGGCATCATGCTTCTCATCCGACTCTCGGCAAGAAAGTGAGTTTGTTTTTCAACCCTGCAAACAAACTCTTAAGCTTCTAAAAAGCGTCTAAAAATCTATTGGTCCCACAGTTAATAATTAAAAACTGTTTAATGACATAAATTCTATGTTTAAACTGCTCATCAGGTGCCCCTTGGCTATAACCCAATTTTTATTATCATTATTGATGGAAATATCCGAGTTATTGAGATCCCCTGTGCTGACAAATACACTAACAGTAGTGAAAATGAATCATCTGCAGTGATAAGTCAAGCTTTTGAATTCTTAATATGTTGCTTATTAAGGGAAAAAAGGGTGACATTTTGAAAAAGAATGTGAGGAAAGCAAATGTCTCACTTTTTCTTACTCAACATGCCCTTTTTGAAAGATTAACTAGTTGCTTATTGGGCCTTATGACAAAGGGATAATCAAAAGTAACTTCCTATTCCTACTTCCTATATAGATTGAAAGGGGCCCCTCACCAGTGTCTGCACCATGTGGGGTCTCTGCAGTCTGAGGCTCTTGACTGTCTGGAAAACATCCAGGATGCCCTCTGCCTTCACCCTCTCCAGGACTGTACTCAACGCACAGAAAGTCCCCGTCCGGCCAGCACCAGCACTGAACACACACACACACACACACACACACACACACACACACATACATGCATTGAAACCTCAATATACACACTGTAACATACACACAAGAGGCTTTGTTGTGCACATGTTTAGAGAAGGAGCATAGCAACATTTCTGGGAGCAGTTAAAATGTCACAAGGAGGAAGAGAACAATTCTACTGAGCTGTTTTTTCCTGTGATTTAATAGCTGCAACAATTTCCCACACACAATTGCCAGAAGTATTTCCATGTGCAACAGTAATACAAACAATCTATATAATTATCTTAATGTCAAGTGTTTTGTTTCCCATTTTTTATTACACTGGTCTATACAGGTTTAAACAGCAACTTACTGGGTGAAGAAGGTTGTGTGTGTGTGTGTGTGTGTGTGTGTGTGTGTCTCACCTGCAGTGCACCGTGATGGGGTGGTTGCCAGACTGCTGTTGTTGTTTCTGCACCGCAGCAATTATGTTGATCATGCCTTTACCGTCAGTGGGGATGCCCACCTCTGGCCAGCCGTGGAAATGGAACTGACGCACTGCTCGAGCCTTGTTCTCCTAGAATAGGTGGAGGAGGGAGGAAAAAAAGGCGAGTGTGATTTGTTTTAAAGGCAGTATTGCAAATATTGTTGTTGATATATAATTAGTATAAACCAATCTGGGATTCAAAAAGTTGAATATTAATTGACAATGTTTTTGTCATCTGTTAGACCCTCCAGTGTGTTTTTTTTCGGAGCATCAGCTTGTTTCATTGAGTCCTTCCTCACCCTGTTGTTGGTGACCAGGAGGTCGCGCACTGTGTAGCTCTCACTCTCCTCCTCCCTTTTAATCTCGATGGAGATGTCCCCGTAGACCACCGCTCCATCACTGGGCCAGTACTGAGCACACTTTTCCTGAAGGACCCATAATGAATGAAACAACATGAGAAGCCTGAAAAACTCTAAAAGATGTCTGAATACTAAAGACTTTTTTACAGAAATTCCAATTACATTAATAATTAATTACATCAGCAAAGAAGAAAACTGACACCAAATCCATCTTGTTTGCTGGAAACGACACTTAACTTCCAGTTCTGTCCATTAAAGAGGATTTCCTGGTATGACTGTTTCAACAATGACTTCTCCTCTTTTTTGCAGCATTAAACCACCAGGACAACTTGAGCATCACATTTTATTAAAGATCTAACATGAAGATATGTTTGATCAAGTCATTTTGCTTGGATTATAACCATGTTACAGAAGAGTGGTGGCATCAAGTTAGCGTTGAGTAAATTATCTAATATCAATATACTATTTTAGCCAGTTATTGACCTGATATCTAATACTACGGTTTGTATTTGAACACATCCACACACCTGCCCTCTCTCCTCCAGCTCAGTGAGCATGACTATGGAGCAGCTCCTCCACTCCCAGATCATCCTCCAGAAGTCCTCTATGGTGTGCTGCAGGGGGCCCTGGCTCGCCATGTACGAGTCCTTCTGACGGTAGCCCTGTAACCAGATGGAGGAGATGACAGGAAGTGATGTCCAGAGGGAAAGGAGGGATGAATAAAAGGATACAAAAATAAACGGTAGGAGGGAGAGCGGAAGACTTAAAACACCCCATCGATTGCTTGCATTGATGAAATGAAATGATCCACTCATCCAGGTACTTTTACACTCACATCAATGAAAGAGGCATTGACGTAGTCGGTGTTCTCCTCTCCTCGTTTGACTGGAATGATCACTCTGTTGAACTCGTCTGTGTGGAGCAGGGAGAAACATTAACGTTGTGTAAAGAAAAACTTTAAGAGTTGACACAGGGACTACACATCTGCTGCTCACATGGAATGATCTGTAGGACTCGGTTCTTCTTCATGTTGGCGGGCAGGTTGCCTGTTCTCATCTTGTCATTCTGAATCTTGATGGATGTCAGTTTCTACAAATGATGAGACCACAACTTAAGACTTAGGACACGTAGAAAATGTCAGATCAACTACATCTTACTGGAATGAAACTGTTTAGATGCAGAGGTGTGAAAATAACTGTCTACAACACACAAACACACCTTGAATTCAGCCTCCAGGCCATTGCAGCCAGCTCCAGGTGACGGGGAGTAGAGTTTGGCCAGGTGGGACTCCAGAGAGGTCACCTCCAGCTCCGTGTCCCCGTACAGGTAGTGCTCTAACAACGCCTGGAAGATGAACACATACTGCATCTGTGGGAAGGAGAAAGGGAAGAAGGTGAAGGACAAGTGGGAGTCAAAAAAAATCAATGCACTGAAAACACAGTAGTCAACGCTGGACTTACATCAGTCTGGACCATCTGGCAGCGTTGGGCTCTGATCCTGGTGACGAAGCCAAACACGTCCACCTTCCTCTCAGCGATCATCATGTCCAACATGGCATCGATCACAATGAAGGTACCTGTCCTCCCCACGCCCGCGCTGACAAGACAGAAATATGACATGTTGTGAGCGGTCTGTGGCGTGCAGACAAAGACACTCGACAGAATAGGCAAAAGTACGAGTATAAGCTTTGATCCGCTTACCTACAGTGGACCACAATGGGCCCGGCATACTGGGGGTTGTAATTCTTGACTTTCTTCAGGAACTTGAGCATGCCAATCGGGGTGAAGGGCACCCCGAAGTCCGGCCAGCTGGTGAAGTGGAACTGGGTGACGAGCCTCTGGGGCTTCTTCCCAGACACATCTCCCACCTGAGACACAGACACACCAGGTCATAGACCAAACCACAAGGCAATGAGTATCATCTACGTTTTCATTTATGTCACTAAACTTAAAGTTTCAAATGTATTTTTAATCAATTTTGTGTCTTCAGTGTGTGCCCTTTTTCAAATAGTCTTGTAGATAACACAATACACCAACACTTCCAGAGGAAAATGGGAGGATAAAACAATGATATCCTGGTACACACACCAATAAATTATTACCTGTTGGATGCAGAACTTGCGAATGGTGTAGTCCACGAGAACCATTGTGTCTTCTACAGACACTCGGATGTTCCCGTATGTCCAACAGCCCTGGTCCGGCCAGTACTGGGCACACTTACACTGAAACACAGAGAGAGCGTTAACATCAAGTACACTCATTAAGATGTGTACTCAAGGGAATAAGAAGCTCAATTTATTTCAGTCAGAGAAAAAAAAAAAAAAAAAGCTGACAATACAAATTAGATTACCCATGTCATGATTTGAAGACTAGTCATGCTTGCCCTGGCCCTCACCTAAGGATTGAAGGGTGGGTTTAACTAACTTAACTAACAAAATAATTTTTCCAAATAAAGACATGTTAAACATAAAACCTTGTGCTTTTAAACAGGGTTATCCAGTCTTTTACCTGTATGCATTTTGTATATTCTATACAAAATGCATACATGTTTCCTTTGAAGTTGGTGTATGATCTTGTAAAACACAGGCATCATCACCCTTACTCCAGCTCGCCTACCTCTTTTCTCTCCTTCAGATTGGTCACCATGACAATGGTGGCTGTGTTCTGCTCCCAGATCATCCGCCAGTAGTCATTTACTGTTTCCTCCTTCGGCCCTGAGAGACCAAAACAGATGCAGGAACTCAGAGGACAAGTAGTAAGCTAGTTCTCAGGTAGTTTGTTTGTTAAATAAACTACAGCGCTGTTTTTATGCTGCCAGTGCAGCCACAAACCCTACCTTGAGCTGCAATAAACTTATTCTTCTCTTGGTAACCCTGCAAAAGAAAGAGGGCAGGAAGAGACATTAGGATGAGACAAAACTAGTCTGTCATATTTAGAGCAGGATTGTTTCTTTTATGGACGAAATGCTGCACTTATACAAACATTTATAAAGGAAGCGTTGATAAAGTCAGAGTCGGGGACTCCCTCCAGAGATGAGAGATGCACCCTGGAGTGATCATCTGAGGAGAGCAGGAGACACAAAGCAAATGAAGCGAAGGAGGAGCACGGTGACGGAGGGAATTTTAATCACTCATGGCAGATTAAAAGCTTTCTATCCTGACAGTATAACTCAGTGAATCACTTTGTAAACGGTCTTTGTTTGTCTGATTTTTAGTTTCTAAAAGCCAAATCTATCTTATATTATATAGCCGATAAGAATTGAGTTTTTAGCTTTGTTAATGTCAGTTAGTGTCACAGTATCGAGGTCTGGTTGTCACTCACATGGCAGGATGTTGACGTATCGATTCTTTTCTTTATTCTCCTCCTTGGAAGCGGCGTCGCATGATGCCTGGATGGGGCAGACTGGCAGCGCCTAAACACACCGGGGGGAAAATCAAATCAAATAAGAGGGATGAAGAGCAGAAAGATGCGTCTCAGTTTCAAACCACTGTGTGACCCTGCACATCACTTCCTGTTGGCTTCATCTTTTTGTCTGCTGTGTGTCTCATACAAATCACCCCAAATGTATTTTGTGTGAATGTGCTGCAGTAATATGGGCTAATTATTTCAAACATTTTGTGTTACTTTTAGCTGACTATTTCACCTGTTTATCCAGTAGCTTTAGGTAATTATTTCAAATGGTTTAACCTCTTTAAGCTTTTTGAACCATTTATCTATTACTTTTCTACAGTGCTAACTAGTTTCCATTCACTCTTGCACTACGTACTGTGCAGTCAGCCTACTGTGGCTGGTAGAAAACTGGTCACTGTAACTATGTTTGCACTAAAGATCAGCATCACATCAATTGGTAATAATTTTTGGATGGTCATTTTCCTCCTAAACACAAATATGTGGATATATTTTTTTATCAAATCATAATTTCTGTTATTTAAAATGAGCTGAACGTCTCCATTATCTTTCCCCCTGGTAACTGAAATACCCCCCTAAGCTACAAGTGGGCCCTGGCTGGGACTCTCTCATGCTGCAGGGACATGGGTTAAAGGTGATTATCAGGATCAGTATGTTATCAGAGGGTGTGTGCTTGAGTGTGCCGTACGTTAAACTCCTCCCTGAAGAGCTTGTTGTCATCAGCCATGCGACGGTTCATTTCTTCCTCGAGCTTGTCGACGGGAAGGGGCGGGTACTTCCTGTTTGTGCTGGGCGAACGGGCCAATAGCGGCACGCTCTGGAGCTCTGGAGCGCCGGCGAGCAGGAAGGGAGGAAGCAGGAGTGAGGAGAGGAGAGGAGAGGAGGGAAGGAATGGGAGGGGTGAGGCAGGTGGAGATAAAGACAGGAGAGAAGGGGGTGAGAAAATGAGTCAAACTGACTTCATCATTTGGTGTCTTCTCTAGAGATGCCCACCAGAGGGCGATGTGACTCTACTCTGTAACACGAAGACACTAACTGCAGCCGTGTTGGTTAGGTAATCACAGTGAACAAAAGCCTTCTGCCAACAGTCAACCAGTGAAATGTTATCGGTGGGGGAAGCAAGATCAATCAAGTCTTATCAGAAACAACTGACAGTGACAAGTTTGGGCAAGCCTGCTGCACATATTTGCTGATAAGTCCAAAAACAAATAAATGAGTGCTCAGCGAGTATGCAGTCACATCTGCCGACACATACAAAGCACACACAAACACTGACGCATGCGTGTGTGTGTGTTTTACCTGTATCATCTGATCTGCCATTGGTCAGTCTGAAGGAGTTCGAGTGGCTTCCCGCCTGCTTGTACTTCTTAAACCTGTCGATCAACACAGATCAAAGTGCATATTAACACACACAGATACACACACTGTCTCGAGCACACACACACACACACACACACAAATAAACACACAGTGCTTTAGTCTCACCGCTGAATGCCAATCAGTCATTGCCATGGAAACAGGAACATCTTAGGCCTTCACCACAGGTAGTGTGTAACATCAACCGCACTTTACCAACCTGAGCATGTAGAGGATGATGATGATGAAGATGATGACCAGCAGGGAGGACAGGGCCACCATCACAGCTATGATTGGCATATCATCAGACGGGTCGTTGTCTGCACCAGAGACAAAGAAAAAGGAGAATAAATGGTTCTTACCATGCATGTGGTTTTTTAAAAAAAAGGGCGTCTCGATACTTTCATCAGTGTTTTGATTTGAAATCGATGCCAAATTCCATTACCATTACTAAATTATTCTCATATTACACCAGTCCACATATGTTTTATTAGCTTACTAATATGACACATTTTATCAAGAAATTATACAATATACATAGACACAGAAGAGAGATTTTACCAAAATATTACATGGGTCATTTGTTTAACCGTGAAAAAAATGGACAAAGTCATCAAAGGCAGCCAAGAAATAGTCCAGCATAAAACCACCCGAAAGCCAGAACAAGATATAACTTGTTAATTAAGGAGCTGTTGGGCTGATTTTGATACCTTCAGGCAGAGTCTGGTTGGCCGTTTCCCCATGTTTTCGGTCTTTATGCTAAGCTAAGCTAAGCGACTGCAGCCTTATATTTACAGTAATGTGCAGATATGAGAGTGGTATATGCATACTACTTATTCGATCGATTGACTAATGAATTAATGCACTTATCGTTTCAGCTACAATTTAATGAATACTGTAACAGATGTCTAATGGGTCTTTAAAGTCCCCCCAAAAAAGCCCTTTTCATTTACATTCAGACAGTTTTCAGCTTGTTTACATGTTAGAATGAAGGTAACAACATAAGCCAACATCGTAGCGTGACCTCTGCCTCTTTCAACTCCAGCATGCAGCTTCCCTTTCCATAATGGTTGTCCATGTTAATATTTCATTGGCCTTCCAGAAGAAAAAAAAAAAGACACAAACAGAAATGGAAATGCACAGAGAGTGCAACAAGCTGTCCTTTGGAGTGAGCAGATAAATCACAGTTTAACTGAGAGGGTCGACCCTTGGCTTCTATAACTGGTCGTACCCAGGATGACAGCAAACAGAGGGTGATGGTATAAAATACTGAAACATTTAAGACGTTTGCTGTGAATTCTATCTAAATTATTCAGAGTGTAAATATTTAACGCTTTCGACATGTCAAAAACCAGAAAGCATGTGGGCCTGCAGTGAGGCTACAGGTGAAAAAGCACTGTGGTCACATAAGCATCACATTACAAATTAGATATTACAATGACCAAGTTATCCATTATTTGTGATGAGTCCTGTAGATTACAATAGCTGACCAATTTGTCAATGTTTCCACCATGCACATGAGTTACTGGTACAAGGCAACCCTATAGTCTTCCTGGTGACCTTTCACTGCCGCAGTTAACACAAAAGACATGAGATTTGCCTGAACAACAACAGGAGTTTGGTGTACAAAAAAACTGGCTGCCGTTTGTGTGCTGATGACTGGTCAGTAAGACACATTAGGCCCCAACAAAAGAAGCGATTTTTCTAGAAAACTGCACGGTGGTGGGGGACAATGCAAAAACTAAATCAGCAGTTCCATGGACTGACTCAAAATTCAAGAAAGCTCTTAACGTAACGGACAAAATATGCTCCGAAGAATGCATCATTTGACTTCATGCTCCATATGCATTTTCTGGGGGAAGTAGTTTGGAACGCGGCCCAGTTGTGTTGCATTTTCACGCACAATTCCCAGGACTTTTTCAGTGTTCTGCCTCGGACAATGTGTACATTGAACAGAGCAGGAGCACAACAGGCTGCGGTTATCATGTGGATTTGACACAGCCTTGACGGATCTAATGCCATCTAGAACTGCTCACAGCTCTCCACACAGGGCTCACAGACGGCCAGGGGGAGACAATAGAGCAATTACATAACACTTACGAACCCAAAGTGATGTGTTATATAATAGACATACCATTCAGCAGTGCAGGCACATCTGTTGTATTTATGTTGACCGGAGTGTATAATGCATATCTGAGCTTCTACAACTTCCCCCTTAAGTCCTCAAATACACTCTCTGTTTTTGTACCAAAACGGTTTGAACTTTTTTTCCTACTGCAGGATGATTAAAAAAATATGAATAAAAAAGCTCTTTCAAAATCAATCAGTGACAGTTGATAATGATTTGTGTATTTCTCTATAAACATGTAATATGAATAATTAATGCAAAAGGAAAGGGTGAGAGGAGTCATGTTTCACTTACAAGGATATTACTAGGATGGTCAGCATACATACACAAAGCTACTAAAATAAGAATAAGCTGAATAACACTTAAAATTTCAAGTATTTTCTTTAAGTTTAAAAGGTTGGAGTCGATGTAAATGCTAAAAATAAAAGCATCAAAAGCAGCCTTGCACAACACTGTTTGTTTTTTACATTAAATAACAGCTTTTAGCAGTGTCTGGGTTGTCTAGTTCGGTGGCTCTCTGAATCTTGTGGATGACTGGTCAAATGCAGGTATGACACATCAGGATATTTCCAGCGCTGCTACAAGAGTCTAAAAGCAAAAAAATGTTCAACTATCTAAAATATTAAAGGTCGACTCTTGACCAGAAAGCTCACTTGCCTGCTCTTTCTAGCTGTTGCTACTGCTTTGCCGGCCTGCATGAATAACACACAGCTAGATGAACCCCCTGACGCGCTATTGTGGCTCTACAGTATACCACCAATCTCTGATGTTCATGTACTCTGGGAGTTATTCTAATGAAGCTTTGTTTTCTTGTCGCTTCCGAACTCCCTTAACCTTTTGTCTACGTCTACTTGAGTTAGGCCATGTTCACACGTGGCATTAAAACGTGTCTTGGATGATGTGATGGCACGTGGCGTCTCTAAATACAGGCCTGAACGCACCCAAAATGTGTTGCGAATTCATTAGGACCTCACACCAAATTCAGGAGGAACAGATAAAAATGAGGAAAAAGCGCTCTGACACAGTTGTATACAGTTGATCTGCCAGTGACAAACAACTTGGATCCAGTTTAAAAGTATGAACCTGAGGCAAATTACATTCACCAAGTCTATTTTTTTCTGTTTAGCAGCAATTGCAGTTTTGCCACATCAAATGTGAGCAACAAAGGAAAAATCCCATCACGACATAATCCGCAAATATCTGGGTACAACACACAGGGTCTGAACGGTAAGTTAGAGCTCTCCCACGCTTCCCTGAATGACTGAAAAAACTGAAGAGACTGTGAGAGTGGTAACTTCTTATAGTCAGCTGTCGGTTTTATGCACAGACGCCAGAGAAGTGGGTGTTTTTCTGTTCAAGAGACAATGAGTCACTCTAATCACAACTCAACATGTGTTGTTGCTTCATGGCATTCTGGTCTACTGAGGCTACCATTGGTGGAGATGTGTTGAGTACCTCGGATCTTTGAGTCTTCTACGATTTGTCCCTGTATGATGGTAGAAAGGTGCTGCGTAACTAATATATGTTTGGATACAATTCATTGCTCTCTGTGCAAGGAAAGGGGATTTCTGGGTGGATATTCCCTCCGAAGAAGTTCAGAGAGATTATGTATTCTTGCACTAAATAAAACAGACACTGTGTGTGCATAGACACTCACCATGTGGGCTGGGGTCTGAGGTGAACTCAGGTTCCGTGGTGGTCTCCGTCTCCACAGTGAATATATCCTCATCACTATAAGTCTCTGGAGTTGGGGTGTCTTGGGCGAAGGCTGCGGTCGCGTTGTCTTCTCCCACCGGGGTGGGAGGAGGGGGAGGCTCGGTGCTCGGCGGTGCCTGGGGGGCATCAGTCGGAGCCGGGGGCGGGGGGACGGGGACCGGTATCAACCGCGCAGTGGCATTGGGACCCGCCGGTTGTACGTCTTCCTCACCAGCTGGGCTTGTGGTTGTGGTGCTTGTTGTTGTTGCTGGTATTGTCGTCACCGGGATGACTGCGGGGGCGAGCGTTGTGGGTGGGCCTGTGGGGTCGTGTGTGCGTGCGACTGTAAAGTTGAGGGAGGGTGCGGCAGGGGGGTCTGTGGGTTTGGCAGTGATATTTGGAGGACCTGGAAAGAAGAGCAAAGGATTTATCACTGTGAGCCTTCGAACCAGAGGAGGTGATTAAGTAGGGGAATTTGATGTGAGTGGACATGGTTCATACTTGTGATGGGGACATGATCCTGGGCTGAGGCCCCGAGGGCTACACCGAGCAGCAGGAGCAGGGGACACACACCCATTCTGCCCTACATGGAGGATGTGCAACAAGAGGGTATTAGTCAAAAACAACCACAAATCTCACTGAAACCAACAATAAAATATATTTTTTATGAAGATCAAGAGATTCTGGGTTTATGTGTTGCATAATCCATGATATCTTTTTAAATATTCCATCCTAATCACACATGCTCATTTTTGGAAGGTAATACTCTCAAATTCAATATGAAATACTTGCATAATGTTAGCCTGTGTGTGTTAAATGCTTTTTACCTGAAGAAGCGAAGTTGACATCAATCACTCATTCGCACAGCGTGGTCCTAGAAAGCAAACAGGGGACATTTAGCATGACTCAGAACAACTCATTACTTTCTTGTGCTTAAACAGTCGAGAAAATATATAATTTATTTACTAGAACTCGCTCCCGGCAATAAGCTTTTGCAAGATCAGTACGAGGATTAATAATGTACAACAGCATTATTCTGAGACACACTAACAGAAATATTCGGCGTATTCAGAGACACAGATTTGAAGGTAGACCACTGATTTGGGAGTAACATCTCTTAAATTACACCTTGGCGGTAATTCAATATTAACATTTGGCAACTTCCAGTAGAATCACACCATGTTAACTTGCTCATTTCCCAAAATTCAGTTGTTCGCATGTCTGATTCCAAGGAAATTCCAGTTTATTTAAAGCAGTTAGATACAATAGAAATTAACATACAATTGTCAACTAACGCTTGACACAATCATCACCCGGAGCATGACTAAAACTGAATGAGAGTCACATTCACATTCCTGCCGTGAATCAGCATTTCGGACACTCCTGACCCACCGGTATGGGGATGTGTTGGGGGGGGGACCGGAGGATGGACAGACATGACGGAGACTGGGTGGTCGGCCTGGCTGACTGTCAGTCTTTGGTATAATCCCAGAGGCCACAAGGCTGTTGTCTCCCTGACTGAGCTGTGATAATCCCCGGACCTAATCCCAATGGTCCTGACCCTGGAATAATCCAGTCCGTCTGCCTCTGTTTACAGACATACTTCACTTAAACGCTGCAGCGCTGCCACACACAAACTGATGCTTTACATCAGGGATTATTGCATCAGTGGGCAGAGGATAAATTGGGCGCTAAAAGCTCTAATAGTGCCAGTTGCCAATATTCTGCTGTTTTGAACGGAGCTCAGTCGTTGCGGTACTTACATTCTGGTTTTAGCACAGCGCTGTTTGGCTCTGACTGCAGCCTGAAATGGGGCATGATGAGCAAGTTACGTTGTCAATGAGGATGCTATTAACCTACAAATCCAATTGCTGCTACCCCTCTTTCTCTGTCACCCATCGATGCATCCACTTAGCCAACAAATGTCTGCTTCCAAAAAACAATTCATGCCTTGAGACAAATGGACAAAAGGAAAATTCAACCAAAAACATTAAAAAGATTTTAGTACAATTATCAAAATCTCTTTCCTACCCATGGCTGTTTTCGTTCGCATTTACAGCATTTAATTGAAGTTTCTTTTGGGTTATTTGTTAAAGAGAAATAAGGGCAGGATGCGTCTCTGTCTACTCAGACATGTTTATAAAGGAGGGTGTCTCTCTTTGCCTTACAGCTGACTGATCTAGGGCTGCAACTAATGATTATTTTCACTACTGCTGATCATTTTCTCAAAAAGTGATGACTCGTTTAGTCTATAAAATGTCAGAAAATTGTGAAAAACATCTACAGAATGTCTTGTTCTGTCTGACCAACACATACTCTGTTTACAATCCTAGATGACTAATGAAACCAGCAAATACTCACATGTGAGGGGCAGGAAATAGATAATTTTGGCCTTTGTATTAAGAAACTTAAAAATTATTAAATGATAACCAAAATTGATGCTTATTTTTTAATCTACTAATCGATTAATAAAATCATTATTGCAGTTTATGCCTAAACCAAGCCAAAAGACAGAAAAACAGCCTTTACACACCCTTGGCACCTTTCTCAGTTCTCTAATGAGATGCAGGTACATTGTTATCCTGTTCAAACAGTCTTTGAAATTCATATAATGTCCAATATTCAGATTCTGCCAGAAAAGCAGCATGCACGGTGTCTTCCTGTACCTACAGTTTGTCCACGTGCAGGAGTGCTGGAGTGCATGCTGCTTCCTTCCTCTGCTGGCATAAAACAAATCCCTTTCTAACACAAAAACCACATTACAACCCTAAACCCCTACTTCTACTATCCCCCCTTCAGTAAAGGAGTGACTCAGCTGTAATGGACAAGCTCTGTGATTAGTACTATTTTGGGCAAATTAGATTTACACAGCATCTGTCTCAGTGTGTGTTAAGTTAAATTCAACGTGACAGACGAAGGTTACTAATGGCTATGTTCACATCAACAAGCTTTTTTTTATTTTAGTAACCTTTTCTTAATGAAGCATGACTCACTGTATTCTGCGTGCCGCCCAGGGAGGCTGGATGACGTGTCACTGTGTTGGTGTAAGTGATATAAGCCGGTCCTGTTGCTAACCTTCACTTCACAGATGCTGCAGGAGCCCGAGAGGTTTTTATCTAGAGACTGTACACCCAGGAGTACAACTCCCCAGAGATGCATCTTAATGTGTTTTGGCCTCCTGAGAAGCAGCGGTCTTCCAGTGTGAGTGTGTGTAAATCCGTGCAGACTTATGTGTTGGTAGAGGGCATCATTAATTTAAGAGGTACTGGGCAAGTGCTTCTATTTGTGCCACTTTTAGGTTTTGTGCTGTCAGTACTCTCTATTAAAAAGATACTGCGGGTGATGGGTTGGTGTAATTCACATTCAGGTGATGGGGGATGCAGGAAACATTGCAAAGAAACTATTAGTGTCTAATTATTTGGTTGTACGTGAAATTACATTATTATGAAGGACATTACCAGTTAAGTAAATCACTCGTTTATTGTCCTGATCAGTATCCAATTGCGTTGCTACAACAGTTTCCTATTTGCAACACCTTTGTTGACAGACAGAGACATCCTTCCTTTTAAAGAAACAAAGTAATGACTCACGACCTACTTTTATTGATTTGAGCTCATGTTTCATAAACAGATTTAATTGATAAAGCGCTTTTCATATTCACCCTGTTCTTTTTTCAATCCAGCCTACTATTTGCGTAGTGATATAGCCAAATGTAAAAAAGGAGGGGAAACAACTTTCCAACAGTTTAATCACGCTATTCCCTGCAGAGGAAACAGGTACATGCCCATCTATTAGTGAATGACTGTACTAAAAGGTAGTCATGCAGCATGCTCTCCTGACTTTTGTCTCGTGTTGTGCACCCATGTGAATATTTTTCAGACAAAGCAGAGCACATAGAGCAAGCCTTTTACAGCGGCCTCCATTGGGAGGAGCTGCCCTATGGCGTATTGCACAATTGCCGCAGTTTTCTTAAGACTATGACAAGCAACAAGCAACAAAAATCAATAGTTTGACTTGAGGGAATAAGAAACACACAACACAAAAATGTGACAGGACTTTTGCTTCCTTTTTGATGGAAATCAAAAATGACTACGGTTCCTTATTTCCCCTTCGTGTTATTTCACGCTCACTTGCAGTATAAGAACCTACTGCACCTATTCTTTGATCAGATATTACCTGATCTACATGGGGAAGTTTACTTACTTTAGACTTTATTTTATCCTGACAAAGTTCTTTATTTAATACTGATGTATTCAGTCGATTGGTGTACTTTCTTTAATGAAAAAAGCATCTCAATAGTGAACATTTTCAAATGACACCTAACCCTGAATAACAACAGCGAAACTCAAAAAGGCCGTATACACAGTATTTATATTATATAAAGATATGTATATGATACATACTATACATGCATAAGATCTAGGCGGTATCTATTTTTTCATACCTTCCTGACATTTCACTGGGGTATACGGTATACAACGCTGTTTGTGTAAAACAACACAAAACAAAAATAAAACGTAGAAGCTGAGCTGCTGGTGATAGAAGTCATTGTAGCATGTGTGACACTGTATAGCCTACAAAACTGTGTTTCTAATATGTGATTGGCCTACTAAAACAAGTCTTGCTGGGTTTAAATAATTATGGACCATAGAATAATGAATATATAAGAAATAAACACCCTGACCTGATGACACGGGGTCCGCACCGTTACCAAACCGGCTACGCCTGTGGTGTCTGCACACACAACCACAACAACCATCGCCACAATGCTAATCCTCTGTGTAATGTAAAATTAGCAGGAAAATTTGTATTAATAAAAGTACTGACTTAATAACATCATTTACACAACAATATCTATATAATATCTGCTAACATTAGTCACCACCGGCAAAACACCTGAAATTGATCGAAGGTGTGTTTTATTTCTTATGAATTTAATTGTTCATTTGTAGGAGGAAGAACGTGTTTCTTTCAAAAGTTGAATAATCTCGCTTTAATTGTTGTTACAGATGTTTATCAAGCTTTCATGGTAGTTTTGTTTCTCTAATTTGAACATATTTTATCTTATTAGGTAATGTTTGCTTCATCTTTTATTGGACCGGTAAGAGGCAGGGGTATGACATGCAACAAAGCTTGGCTGGAACCGACCCGGAGACTCTTGCAGCCATGCGGCATTCTCTGTAAACATTTGGCTACCAAGACTCTCCAAAACTTAGTGATTTTGCAAAATGTTACTTAATGTAACACAAAGATAACAATAATAGCAAAGGGTAAAATACAAAAATAATAAAATAAAAGCAAAGGGTTCGATTGCAGAATCCAGAAACACGTTTGGTATACTTAAAAATGTAAAAATGCAAAAATAAATCACTATAGAAAACCAAACATCTCATATATATATATATATATATATATATATATATATATATATATATATAATCATAAACGATAACATATTGAACTTTCTTATTCTGTGTGTCAAAGTCTCCACTACTGTGCTGAACTCGATGCTTGATGTGCATGCATGTGGTGAGCCCGACCGACTAATGAAGACAGTTGCTTCTCTGCCCATGGCCAACTGCAGACCTCATACGAGTGCAATCACACAGTTGTGAAAGGGCTGGGCTGTTCCCAAGCCATTTCATTCACACAGTGAAAGGAACACTTATAGGTAGAATATAAAGGAAGTCCAATTACATCTCCATGACAACCAAAGGCCAAGACGCAAGATCAATGCAGCGTAGTCATTTAATATGAAGAGTTCCCACTCAAGTCTGTGGATTTCACAGATGCTTTTGTATTTACCTGTGACCTTAGGTGAAGTAATAAGTATTTTTTCTGACTGCACAGACATGAATTAATGAACAGCTCAAGATGGAGACAGATTTTACCAAAGGGATCTCTCGGGGGAAGAAAACACTTAAGCCGTACACAAGAATCCTCAATAGTTGCAGCCGTTTCCTCAGTTTATTATGTGTAGTTTGAGCTACATTTCACAGAATCCCAGTTACAAATGTGGCCAAACTGAAATAATAAACACTTTGCCGATTTTCAACCGGCTTTGTATCAGTACAGTGTTGGTAGTGTATGCAAATGAACAATGTTTACCTTTCCTCCAAGTTACCTGCGCTGGAGGAAGTCTGCCGGTGTTACTCGGATTTGCAAGCAAAATGCCGTCGGATGAGGCAAAATGTGGTCTTTTGCCTCATCCGGTGGAGTTTTGCTGACAAATGAGCGAGGAGCTCCGGATGCAGGCAACATGGTGAAGTAAATTTAAGTTACAAATTGTTCATTTGCATATACTACAGACATTGTAATGATGCAAAGCCCTGAAAATTTCCCTTTAGACAGCGACTAAAACTGCAGGGATCTTCTGTGTTTAGTGTTATTCTTAAAATCAATAAATCCCATTCATAATTCACAGAGGGGAGCACAAGGCAAGTGAGTGAGCAGAAAACCCAACAGACACAAACCCTACAGGCCTTGCTGACATGACACCAGCAGTGGTGGTCAAGGGGACTTCACCACTCATGCAGAGAAATATTTCCCTCTGGCTTTTCTACAAGGCATCCTGCTTCTCTAGTCGCTGCAGCGCTAGATAATGCTTGTCTGTCCGTCTCCATTCATGGCATATTAATACTGTTTCTATGTCTTGGAGGGAGGGGGTCTGGGGCAACAGGAATACTGTGAATGCTTCTCTTCACGGGAGACTGAAGTAGGCCTAACCCAGGGCCGCTAGGACTCTTGCTCTGAAACAGACCACAGATTATATGTCCCCAGTGCCACATACAACAGCCACAATCCACTGGACTTCCCTTTCTGAGGGATACTACTCCCTGCTGGTGTGGTTTGTGTTCCTGTTGGCTTCATTCATGAGCTGGTGAGTTGATGTAAAGACGAAGAGAGGCGTGGGATTACCATTCTGGCTAATCATACGGGCAAGAGTGACCGCTGTGTCTGTTATTAAGCCTGTAATGATGATTTGGTTCCACCAGGCTGGAAGGATCAAGAAAAACTCACTTGTTTCAGTGAGTGAAAGTGGTGAGTCAGTGAAGCTCCGCTCTGTTTCGGCTTCTTTGTGGGGTTTCTCACAGAGCATGCCAGGGGCCTCTCAAGCTTTCCCACATTGGACACAGAGAGGATGTGGAAGCGCAAAGCATGGCCTCCCCACAGAAGCCACTGTGACCTTAAAGCGTAGTGTGGGGCCGACCGGCCAGCGCAGGGGCCACAACGAAACCCGATTCATTATCACTTCTGCCACTTGAAACTTAAAACACCAAAACTTATTTCTACATCCAGCATGCAGCTAAGACTGCGCATCAAACCTCAATACTTTTTTGGTACTGAAGCACTGAGTGTAGAAAACTTTCAAGCCCTGGAAGTTGGCATCAAACGCCTGGTCAGATTGCTAGTCTTGTCTACTTATTAGTTAATCAGATTCTTGATTTACAATATTAATTCTTTTTTTTGGTAATTGTACCAATGTGCAGGTATCATATCGGCACTAATATCCAGTGGTGGAGGAAGTATTCGCATTCTTCACTTAAGTAATACTAGCAATACCACATGTAAGTCCTATTATTTAAGTAAAAGTACAGAGGTATTATGAGCAAAATGTACTTAAGGTATAAAAAGTACTCAATACAGAAAAGTTAAACCTGTTAGAATTTTCCTACTTTATATTGTATTGCTGGTTTGTTAATGTGTAAGTAGCTTGTTGCTGTTGTAGTTGGGTCATGGTGCAGCTTACTTATATCTGTTTTATAAACTGTTGGGTAGTTTATATAATTTAGAACAATTCCTCATGTTATACACACTCTTCAAATGGGTTTACATAAAATCTTAATTTGTAGAAACCAGAATCTAAAACCTGATAAATAATGTAGTGGAGTAAAACGTGCAATATTTACTTCTGAAATAGTAGAAGCATAAAGTGGCATCAAATGGAAATATTTATTCATGCGTAAATGTACTTTGTTACATTCCACCACAGGTAATATTAAAGTATTTCTAATGATATCCTGCCCTACATGTAGTTGTCCAGTCTCCCTGCCACACTTTCTATCTTTGCTTTGGTCATTTAACTTCTGTAACAATGGGAATCCAAAATGAGGGTTCCCATATCTGAAGTGACCATCGCCGTGCACTCGTCCCCTCCTCTTCCTCTGAAAGATAAGAAGCCCATCACCACCAAGATGAAGAGACAATCATCTGAGGCTTAACTTCACAGCAGTGTCGTGACAGCGCTTCGCCAAAACCCCTTTTCCTCCACTTCCATCTTTAGGTGGTGCATTCAAAGACTACCACTCAGGCTTTCTAACATGTTCTTTGGAGATTTTTCACAGCGGGACAAGAAAGGTCTTGCCGGCTCGGAGGCCGATGCCAAGGGCAAATATAAATATTTATAACTCCGGCTCTAAACTGGTTTTGAATCCAACCTAAATTTGACCTCGACTGGGAAGGCATTGTTTAAAAAAGCACATCAAAGTTTCCTCTAGGAGGAAAAACTGACTAAAAGACAATAACACAATGTGATTGAATGTGTCATTTTGCTTATAATTTCTGCTTTTCCATAACAAAATGAGAAAATATGGATTTTACACCCACAAAACAGTGAATGGTGGTCACATTAACAAAACTGTCTCCGCTGCCAAGACGTACAGTATAACAATCAAATAATTTATGTAGTTGTAGTTAATACAGAGGCGTAGAGGCGCAGCCCAGTGTAATCCTTTATGTGTAAGAGTAATGTTTATACACTGCTTTGGCCAAACTCAGCTCCCCTTCGTCCACAACTTTAGTGCCATTATCCCACCTCATGGCAACAGCAGAACAGCGCTCCTCTAAAATAAACTCTGATGAGGGAATAAGGAAGTAGCGAGCAGATCTCCACTGACCCGGATCACACGTGAGTTTGCGGGATAACAAGAAACGTCTCACACATCTAAAACACTTCTTAAACACAAAAATCCCACCTCGTCTTTGAAGTCCACTGAAAAGAGACAACCTATTATCATATCCATCACAGCTGTGGTGAGCCAAAAAACATCAATCATCCCACATCAGGAGGATGTTAAACAAAGATATACTCAATAATTTTAAGGGATTACATAATTACTACTCCACATCTACACGGGGACAGAACAAGGCTGGGTGACTCTGGATGAAGTCTTTCCAGTCAGGCAAGATATCTGATTTATCAATGGTTAGTCATCAAACAGGTTCATTTCCTGTATTGGGAAATAGATGTAATTAAGGTCGAATGACATATCACATGTGGTTGAAATCAGGCTCCATAATGCTTCATAATCCTCTAAATGTAGCCGTGCTTATCCTGAATTACAGAGCTCTTCCACAGCAAAATGCTTAGGCCCACAGGTGGAAACAAAAATACACCTCCCGCCCCACCCAGAAGGCCAACTCATAATATTGTGTCAGCACCCTGAAATTGTGAAATTTCACAACATGGAGGTAATTTCAAAGATCCACCCATCAAAACTTCACGCAAGGTCCCAGCAAGGCGATTTCAAGCTATACTTTATTCTTATTTTTAGAAACTAGGCCAATCATGAAAAGTGTGGTGTGAGGATCACTCAAGCTCCTCTGCTGAAACCCTTTCAGGATCCCAAGACAGAAATAACTCCCCTTTTTTTTCTTAAAATAGGCTGGAGGAGATATGGACGGAGAGAGCGAGATGATAACAGCCCTGTTGCTCCCTCCGCCTTTTTTCTTTTCTTCTTCTTTTCTTCTTAGGCAGTCTAGCTTTCATGCAGCTCGACAGCCAGAGATTGGCTGGACAGCATTTTGGGGAAAGTGGCGGACGTGTCCGGGCCTGACAGACAGAGGTCAAGGTAGGCCTGCTGGTGCACAGAGAGAGGAGTCACAGAGGCTAAGTGGCAGGAGGCGCAGCATGGATGGTCCTAACATGACATGTCGCCCTCGGCGAGGCGGAAAGCCTGCAGCGGAGAGGCACGAGACGCTGAGGTACGGTGGATTATATGTGCTTCATCTCAGCGGGTCGCTCCAGACGTGATGAGTCAAGCTCCGGGCAGACACAGCAGAGGCTTTTTCAGATATGACAAGCCGGGCGCTGCCGTGCTTCTCTCTGCTCGGACTTTAAAAGCAGCTCTCTGTAGTTCAGGCTGATGAAGCAGCGACTGTTGTGCGCGTTCGTGTCATAATTGCCACAATTTCCCATGACAAACAAGCCATTTAAATAAAAGGAATAACCCGTGTCCTAATGAGCTGAGAAATATAAACTCACAGTCCAGTGAAAGCTAAGTGATGCATAAAAAGAAAAGAAAAAAAAAAAAAAACACCCACAAGATTGAAACGGTATGCTGGGTTACACCCAACATTCAGAAAGAGGGGAGAATATTAATCATTACAAAAACTTTGGGAGAGGTTGTAAAGGGGAATGCACTCTCCAGAGGCTCAATGTCAGAGAGCAGAAGAAGAAGAAGAAGAAGAAGAAGAAGAAGAAGAAGAAGCAGCCGCTGTGATTTGACATGTTAATGTCCTGCCCCCCCCCTTCCCTCTGAACGTGTAATAACAAAGCGTCGATCAGTAAAGTGGACTTTCCAGTGAGCCCGGACAGACCCGGACCCCTTTCCTCTGCAGCATCAACGAGCCCAGAAACACAGAAACAACCCGGGACTTCTGAAATGTTTGTCTCATCTCCAAGCCCCCCCCCCCCCCCCATCCACCCCTCCACCCACCCCTCTTTTTCTCGAGAGCCCCCTTCGCCTGAAATGTCCCTCCCTGCCTCCGAGCTACTCCTGAAAATGTTCTCCCGAAACAGCCGCAGCCCTGCGCCGCTCTCGGTGCACCGCCGGCGGGTGGAGGACCCCGGGAGGAGCGGCCGCCGGCGGGGGACAAAGTGCGGGTGACACAATGTAACCGCGGGGAGGAAACACGCCGCAGGAGCCACATTGTAACAAGTGTGATTCGGGCTTTGCGCAACAAAAAAAAAAAAAAAAAAACAAGGAGAAAAAGGGGAAGAGAAAAAAAAAAAACTCACCACAACTCCTGTAGCGCCCAGAGGAAACCCGAGGGGAGAGAGGGAGAGGGGGAGAGAGGGGGAGAGGAATAAAAAAAAAGCCGAGTAGGAATGAATCCTCTCGTCCGCTTCCACGTTTTTCAGCCCCGGCCCCGGTCTCCACACCCCACGGGCCGAGAGTGTGAGCGGGGTGGGGGGACCTGGGTGATAGCAGAGGAGGGAAGCACGATCCGGGACGCGCAGCCAACACTTCGCAGTCAGTTTATCCGCCGAATCCAGGCGAGGACGGAGCCCCCCCCCGACAAATCCACGACCCGCACTGACGCCTCGTCCCGTCCGAGGGCACTTTCTCCGCCTTCCTGGGTGTTAAATCCCACGGTTTATCCGCTGTATCCGGGCGCGTCGGCCGACTATTCTAGTCCGCCATGTTGTGTGTCTGTCTGCATAGGAAGAATGGGAAGCGGAGAGAAAATTCCCAGGCCAGGCCCCGTCTCTTCTCCAGCCGTTTCTGCACAGCACGCAGCGACCCCTGCAGGCCGAGCCGGGACTGTGTCGCTGCAGCGGGGCCGGGTCAGGGCCGCACACGCAGGGGGTCCACGAGGGGCCCCTGGATCAGTTTCAGGGGCCCTTATGTGTTGATTGACTCACCTCGCACATGTGTTTTGCCCAGGATAAGTAGTGTAGGTTGAGTATGAAAGCACAAAGGTTCAGTATGTGACATTACATACGCATAGTAACAATGTGTCCCATTCATAAATAAAGTGATTATGAGAGAGAACATATTATAATACATCTGAAGTCAAGATAAAAACTTGAATCATAAGAAAAATGTAAAATTAAGAATAACAGGAGCCCCAAAACTGTCAAAATCTAGAAAAGGGTTATAAAAAAAGTCAAAATTGAACTGATTACACCAATAAATTATATTGTAAATTAAATAATTTAATTAAGTGTAAAAATAAATATTAAACTTAATACATTTAAAAAAAATTTTTTTAGATGTTAAAGGATTAGTAAAACACTTCAAAACATACTTATCTTTACACATTTTAATTACATAATGTAAAATGTTCCTATTGCAATGAAAGTAATCAGATATACGTTTTTTCCTCATCTGGAACAGTTATAAGTGGGATCAATTTTAGAGCTCAAACTGTGGATAAATCAATTAGTTAATTCAGGGACAATTAATTAGCCACAATGTTGATTGTGTGAAGCAAAAATGCCAAAAATTCACTGATGGCAGTTTCTCACGTGTGTTCTCAAATATTTATACATGGTCGCACAAAACGCGATATTTGAATTGGTTTTAGGGAAAATTGTGAGCATATAAACCAGATATTCATTAATTTAACCACAATGAAACTAAACATTAGTTGCCGCCTTAGACTATATGCACTGTGTACTAGAGTAAAAGACCAGTAACAACATTCTTCATCATGGTTCTGGGGATCTGAAGCACACAACAACAGTCTATCATATGTCCGACACAGCCAGACATACTCATATTTATTTTTTATAGATTTTCCAGTCCACCTGATTTGCATTTGTTTGGACCCAGAGGCCTTGGCTTGGATCTGAGCTCCTCACACTGTGAAGTGGTGCATGCTGACCGAGCCTCCAGCAGCCATGATCAACTATTTATAACACTAAATACTAAATCAGTCGTCTATTAACAGTCAAGTAAGGATTTTGCACACAAGATGTCATATCCCATTTATTATTCACATCTCATCATAAATGAAGAAGCAATAAAGCTAAAACCCAAAATTAATAAATAATATTGAAGCATACATACATCATGTTTTGACCGCTAGTTAATGTCCAGACATAAAACCATTAAGTGAAAATTACAGGATGTTGCCAGAGAACAGAACAGCTGGTGTCTACCAGCAAAGGAACGTGTTTTAATTATAAGACTTTGCATGTTCAACACATTGTTTTGCCTTAGATAGTTATTGTGTTAATTCTCAACTGAAAACCATATTCTGTAGATATTATAGATTCAATCTGCATTTCGCTGTGTTCAAGTTTGAAAATGTGTGTAAACTGTAGCTGGAATATACTACATGTGTGCAATCAGTTTAACAGGAGGTAAATAAAAAAAAAAGTATGTGCGTGTCTCAGCAGCTGACAGATTTGCAAATACAGTTCTTAGACTGCCAGGTTAGCAATGACAGCCCGGGTGAACTCGTCGCTTGAGGCGTAACCCCCCAGGTCTCCGGTGCGCACCTGTTGCAAACATAAGGACAGATTGTTACAATATGCACAGCTGCAGCAACACATGTCCACATACAGTATGACAGCCTGCATGTTAGAGAGCCTTTAAAAACTGCAGTCACAGAATACACAGATAGTGTGATCAGTGCGATACATACTTTAAAGAGGCAGCGGTTTCCTTTCCTAAGCTATGTTCTTTCTTATTACATCACATCTTTATTTTTAACATTACTTGAGGCTGAGAATAAAAAAATATACCAGTCAAATAAGGTAAATCTATAAACCAGATACAGTATTAATGTTCAGAAACCGTTAATATGAGAGAACACTCTACATACTCTTATTAATTAGTATTCAACCATAGTAAAATTATTCATAGTCCAACAGTGACTATTAAAAGAAGACAGAATGTTATTTATTCAATATCACATCCCACAAGCTTTAATATCAAAGTATGAAATCTCCCCTAAAAGGATTTGTGATCAAAAAGAAAATTAAATCCTACAAACAAACAAAAAGGACATGGCACAGTTTACACTGGTGGTGGTATATATTCTGCAGAAAGATCAAAACAACAGTACAGTTGCTAATACATTACTTAATAATTTATTATTATAACAGTTCACTACCTATGAAGTCACTTAAACTGCAGCACAGTAATACAAAAAGCTCCACAGATGAAGAGGTCTTGATTCTTACAGTATCAGTGGTATGAACAGCAACATCTTACACAAAGCTTGCTCATATGAGTCCTGGGAAATGATGTTTAAATATAAAAATGATGTCTTTATCTAGGTCATTTGTTGTCACAAGACTGAAGAATAGACACTAGCTATACCAATTCATATTTCAACCTAGTGTAGACGCTCAGTCAATAGAGGACTAGTTTTATGGACACTGTAATCCCCACATAGGGAGATTTTTTGTAGCCATTAAACTGAAGAGTTGAAAAATCTCTCATTTTGTTAAAGCACCTGAAAGATTTTCACAGTCATTGGAGAAATACTTGAAAGTATTTATTTTGGGGTTATCTTGATTCTTGTTTTGGCAGAATATTAAATGTTAAAATATTAACTGCATTATTCATATCACAGTAAGACACATAGATTTTGCATTAGGATGGGTTTGCAACACTGCAATGGCAGAACAGAGTTTTATTAAAAAACATTAAGAAATGTATCGGTCCAAAATGTTGCGGTATTAGTGAGTCATGATGCAGCAGTGTTATCACACTGTATATTGATTACAGTAGCAGTCAATCTTTAAATGGTTCAGTTATGAGTGATGAAGCTGTCAGTAAATTAAGTAAGGTGGTGAAATGTGAGGCAAAAGCAGATTAGCCGATATAAAGTGTTGATAAAGGCAGTCTGGTTGCTTTACAGACAGTTTCTAACAATGTGTGATAGTGGAGAGGTAGCCTGTATGGCCAACATGACTCAAACACTACAAGCACGAGGACATGAAATTATGTGGACAAATACGTCTCGTACAATGAGAGAAATGATGATCTTAATCAGCAAAGTAAAAACTGAAAAAGTAAAAAGATGAAAAGAGGATATACTGTAGATGTATGATGTAAATCCTTGAGAGGAAGCCTCGTGAGGTGAACACAAGGCACCATTGATTCCACTGGATCTATCAGCAAATTTGGTATAAACCATATAAATTAGGATGCAACTGATGGTGTTTGGCTCAACTGTCATTTGGCAGTGAGTCAGTGAGTCTTAACATGCGTCCAGTTCATGTTAAGTTTTGAGGAAATGTCAGTGGGGAGTGCGATGAAACGTCTTAGTAAACAGGTCGGTGGCGCAGGTTTTCCACAACAGCACCCACAAAGTCGCCAGTGGTACAGTACCCGCCAAGGTCTCGTGTCCGTACCTGGGACGTGCACACAGACACAAGCAGACAGGTGCACACACACACACACACACACACACACACACACACACACACACACACACACAGAGGATAATGGGGTACAAGGGGAGGAGGGAATTAAAGGAAAGGGAAGAGGGACAGGAAGGGCACTTCAGACAACGTGCAGGCAAATTCTGCTTTCAACTGACAGGCATTCCTCAAAAATGATATTTTCTCACATTCGCACAACTGTCACAGATACAACGAGCGCTCCCCAAACCGAAAGAACAGCTTTTAATCACCTCTTAAAGAAGATCAATTAAAAGAATAGACAAAAACAATCGGCCCTGAAGCTGAAATGCGTTTTTTAGAGCTGAATTGACCGATGTTTTGCTAGTGTTTTTGTCAGTGAATGTTAGTGTCAACATGAAGAAGGTGCAAAATGCAGTTAGTCCAACACAGTTTGAATAAATAAATAAAGATTAGTTATCCTGGTAACAAACGCACATATCTGGCACATTTATGAGAAGGACAAAATAGTGTGAGGAAGAGAAATGCAAGAAAAGAGCTGAAGTAAGAAGCATTCACATATATACAATCTCAAAAGTAAGTAATCAAAGGCTCTCTAACACACCAAAGTATAGTTTGCAGGTTGTAGGCATTTGTGGGTCAAGAACTGTTAACAATACACTGAGTGTGCTGGTGTCATTTCTGGTATCTGACAGATTTATGAGAATCTTTAGCTGTTCTGGTTCACACACTGAAAATGTATATTGTACTTTTCATTCATGCCTGCAGCATTTTCACACTGTGTATATATGAGGCTTCAGTTTCTGACCCACAAACCTGAAGGATTTAAAAGTCCTGCTGGCTTCACATCTCTGAAGCAGGACCACCTGCTTCATTTTGCTCTGCTTGTATTAACAGAAAACATTCTCTCTTCGTGTTAATACTGTTAGTGTTGTTTGACATGTTCATGGCAGGTGTCTCCACACTGACAGGCTGAATGTACCAACGGGCATACAGCAGGTAGAACTAACAAATAACACACACACACACACACACACACACACACACACACACTTACTTTGCCCTGTTTGATGACCCTCTTGACAGCATCTGACACCATTTGGGAGTGATATTCCAGGCTGCAACACAATACAGTGACAATTAAGAGGTGTCCAGAATGGTTTTGTGCACATGTCAACATTCAGACAAACAGGCACTTAAAGGGACAGTTCGGATTTTTTGTAGGGTTGTTTGAGATACTTATCCATAGTCTGTGTATTACCTACAGTAAATGGCAGTTGGCATGTTCCCAGTTTGAGAAGCTGACAGCTGTCCATATATATATATATATATATGTATATATAATATTGTATAATCAATATAAGTTAAAGTGTGTGCTATATTTAGAATATTTTCACCGCTTTATGTCAGAGAGCTCTTTCTGACGGGGAACTGAAGCCGTTTTATCAACGGTGTGAAATGTGGTGGACTCCTTATTACAACATCTAAGAGGTCGACTCACTTGAGATGCCTGAGCATGTTAGCGGCGCTGAGCAGCATGGCTGTAGGGTTGGCGATGTTCCTTCCGACAGCTTGCGCAAAGGGGTGGCGTGCACCCTGAAAGAGAAAAGAGACGGAGGGTTCAAAGAATGATGAGCACTCTCCATCACCAAGCACCAAAGAAAGGTTGAGTTATCAATACTATAACTATGTCAATACCTACTGCCATTTTCTGCAGTGCACCATTAACATTTTCTGTCATACATTCTCATCTAAAATATGAAAATCAAAAAGACGAAGCAGAATAAAACCAGAGAATGACTGGCTGGCTAAACAGACGTGAAACAGTGGAAAAGATCAGTGGAAACTCACAGTCTCAAACACAGCGTACTCCGCACTGTAGCTTTCCCCGGGAACAACTCCTGCTCCTCCAACCAGCCCTGCTGCCAGGTTATCAATAATGTTACCGTACAGGTTGGGCATCACCAGCACGTCAAACTGGTATGGGTTCTGGACCAGCTGCAGTCAAGTAACACAGACAATGACATGTTTAAACAAGAAATGGAAACGTGAAACTAAAACCTAATCAGCAAATCGTTTATTAATAAATACGAAAATTAACTGTAAGTCTGTATATATATATATATACATACCTGCATGCAACAGTTATCAATGATTATGTTTTCATATTTGATTTTTGGGTACAGTTGTGCCACCTCCGCACAGCTCTGCAGAAACAGGCCATCACCTAATTTCCTGTAATAAGACACGGGATGAGGACAAATATTGCTGTGACTGTAATGCAAATCATGACCCAAATCAACACCATTTTAATAAATAATAGAAGAATAAAAATCCAAAAGAGTGAGCTTTTCTATTTCCTCACATGATGTTGGCCTTGTGAACAGCGGTGACCTTGTTCCGCCCCTTCTTGGTGGCATAATCGAAGGCGAACTTGGCGATGCGCCTTGACTTCACTCTGGTGATGATCTTCAAGCATTCGATCACGCCCGTCACACTCTACAGAGCAAGAGGAGGATGAATACATTTCAATACAGCCATTCTTATTGACATGGCATGGACTAATCAGCAAGGCAAGAGAATGAAAACATATTACACTTAATTTACAGCAGATGCATTTTTCAGTTGTCCATTTCATGTCTGATGGAACTGATTCACTTAAATTGAATGAATATATAATATTCTATATATTACAAAGTGTCTTCTTAGGCTTGAAGTCCATTAGGTGGCCAGTGAAGATAAGGTGTAAATGGTCAAACTGTCAACAAACTTTCATAAGGAACTGAGTCTAGAGTACAGCGAAAGAATCATTATATGAGTAGCAATGAAGGTGTAGTTCCCCCCGTGAGTCAGAAGTAGTTCAAAAGAAAACTTGAATTAAACACTGTACCATTTCAGCACCTCTATCAGAGTGATTCATCTTTGTTTTGATACCTGGTTTAATATTGGCCACACATCTGTGTGTTCAGGGGAACCCCCATTTCCTTTTCATGTGGGTTTTAAAACCACCTCTGACTACAGTGAGGAATAGGGTAATTTACCTCGTGCTCCAGGGAGCTGTACTCCCCCTCGGTCTGCTCGCGGATGATGACCAGGTCCAGGTTGTTGTGGCGAGTGCTGTAGCCCGGCAGGCTGTTCACATGAACCACATTAGCAAACAGGTCCAATTTACGCCTGGGGGATGGATAAAGAGGTACAGTTATTTAAAAAAAATAATAAATATTTAAAAAAATAAATAAATAAATACACATAAAAATGCACATCTTGTTTCTGGTTTTTACCTCAGTCTCATCTCATATGAAGCTAGTTCCCCTTTGAACTCCATGGGTGTGTGAATCTTTCCTGGATAACAAAGCATGCCACAAACACAGATGTTAAGTCTTTTATGCTCTTTTTTAAAACCTAATTTACTGTACTTTGTTGCTGTCACAGAACTATGTCAGGAGACAAAAGAATAAGTGAAGCTACCCTTCATGGCCACTTTGTTGGTCTTCATTGAGGTCAACACTTGCTCCAGCTTCTCCTCACTGGCCATGTTCTGTACCTCGCTCAGGTGAAACTCCTCAAATTCTACAGGGACATCTCCTGCCTGGAGACAAGACAAAAAGAAGTCAACATATATATATATATAAAGGCTGAATAAGCCTAAAGCGAGCAGAGTGGGACACAAATTAAAGATAAAGTAAAAAATCCCTTTAATATGGAAAGAAATCTTCTACTTTTCTGTATTTTCTTCTACTTGTAGCTATAGTGCACCATATATTTTTTAAAACGACATGAAACGCAGTGATGGTTCCATCTCCGCCACTGTTAAATGTACCTTAAACACTTCTTTAACAGCAGTCATCAGCTCAGGTCCAACTCCATCACCCGGCACCATTGTGACCTTGAAGATGGCATCAGCGCGAGCCGGAGGGGCTTCGGGGCCACAGAGACCAGCAGACAAACTCAGTGGACGGCAGGCCAGCTGCTGCCACCGGGGGCCGCTCAGGCCCTGAGGACGGGAGAGAAGACACAGTCACAACAAGCACGACAGGGTATACCATGAGTCCATATAAACTTGGCCACTCCCAGAGAATTTGTTTCCCAACTTTTGACACACAAAAAACATAAAAAAAGTTCAATATTCAAATTTAGAGGCCCGAAGAGGTAAAACTATCCAGGAAGAATCTATTGATTCATCAATTATTCGATCAAAAGGAAATTAATCGGCAACTATTTTGATACACAATGATCCAGTCATTTTTATAAACATCTCAAACATTCGTTCATTTACTTGTTCCACTTTCTTCAGGGTGTGGATTTTCTGCTTTTCTCTGTTTTATATTATTGTAAATAAAATATTTTGGACTGTTGGTCAAATAGATTAAGACATTTAGAGACGTAACTTTCAGCTCTGTGAAACTGTGATGGGCATTGTCTAACATCTTATAGACAAAACACATACTCGATTAATTTAGAAACTAGTAAACAGATGAATCAATAATGAAAATAACTGCAAGTTGCAGCTCAAATTTTTTGTGGCAAGAAGGTTTTTTCTTCAGTTTCATTCCTTTTATCATCTTGCGGTTCCTTAGATTTGTTTTCGGAGGCAGAATAACTGTATTAAGACCTTGTGGGCAATCTTACAAATCAACAAGCAATATTATTATTAACTGAAAAATGTTGCTTTATGGCAATATTAGATTAATATATGATTCTTTCATCAATGCCAGATATTCCACATTTTATTATTTTATTGATTTTTCAGAAAAATGATCTACTTCACAACATGTATCGCTGTTATAATACAAAAGTACATATACTGTGATAATGGGTTAACGGTGCCCATTGGATTGGATAATAAAGAGTCGGGCAGGGATGGGTGTGACTTCTTTATCTCTGCTTCAAGAGCATCCACATCATCATCATCATCAGCAACAACAACATGTCATCTCATCAAAACCATGTCAGCTGCAGACAAGAGATAATCTGAGCAGCTGCACATCTCTTGACTCCCACTGACATTTAACAATATAAACACAAAGTTACCAAATCACAAGCCTGTGTCTGAAGTGAAGAGGCACACAGACTTATCCGCTCTGATGTTTTCCAGACAACTGGTTACAGTTAGTTAGAGCTCAGGCGCAGTAACAGTAATGTGCTGCTGATATTTGTGAGTAAACTAAAGGGCAGTCAGGGGTTAACTGGGGGAGATAGCTGCTGTAGCTCACCGCCTCACATGCCCGGGACACGGGTCCTAACTGTATGACCACTGTAAAACACTCACAACAGAGATTTACTGACAGATACAAACAAACAAACAAACAAAAAAAAAAATGATGGAGCCACAAAAACTGACTTTTACTTTGGGCTTTTCAAACGGCTCGCGGTTAGCAACGAGAAGACACCGGTTATTTAACAGTTTGTGGTAAAAAAAAACGAGGCTTGAGTCGGACAAACGTAAAGATTAAACCGCAGCGACTCCTTTCTTGTGTGTAAAATAAGCTCGTAACCATCCTCTCTGCACTCACCTTGAGCAATGTTACCGTGCTTCCTCTCAGGGCGGCCGCCATCGTTACACACATGCAGCGACTGAGCTTCTTCTTCGGTGGTGCGGCGGAGGTAGAGCCACAGGACAGCATGGCGCCCCCCTGTGGACGGGACCGCTGCTGTCCTGTCCCCCTCCACTGGGGGACCGTCCTGCCATCTCCAGATAAAATGGTAGGTTAGGTCACAAATTAAGATTTTTTGCACACAAAACACACAAGGAGCTTATAAGATATGATATATGTTATAAATTAAACTAGTTAACAGTATGAAACAATTAGTCTGTTAATCATTTTTAATGATAATTTCAGTTATTTCTCGTGGTTCCACCTCCACAGATGTGAGGATTTGCTGGTTTTCTGTTCATTTATTCTAAATATTTTTTAGGTGTGGTGTACTGGTCAGACAAAACAAGATATGTGATTGTGTCACTTTGGGCTCTGGGTAAATCGGCTTTTCTCATTTTCAGAATATTTTCAAACCAAACACTCAGTTGATTAACAGAAAAAATAATCAGTAGATTAATGCATAATGAAAATAATCATTAGTTGCAGGTCTATACAAATTAGTTTAAAATGAGCGCCAGTAAAATTCTGCTTTTACATTAATGCATGAGTCATAATAATCTAATGATAGAATATATAATAGTATAACACTAACAGGGGACATTTTTCTTCATTGAGTATTTTTACTTTTCATACTTTAAGTAAATGTTTCTGATGATACTTACATACTTTAACTTAAGTAACATTTTCAATGCAGGTCTTTTACTTATAACTATGGAAGCCCATTTGCGCTACTGTGAAGAAAAAAATAGTAATAATAGTAATACTAATCCTGTAAGTCATGGGCTTCCATATATAACAGAGTATTTGTACAGTGTGGTATTAGTACTTAGGCTTGAACACGAGTTCTCAACCTACACAACAGTCATAATATGCAGCCAGTCTGAAACATGTAGCCTTTTATCTCGGACTGAAACCTAGAAAACAGAGTTCTGACACAAGAAATGGATGCTGGGGAATACCGCCACAGAAAAGAGACTATTTGCCTTGAGTAATTATATAAACAAATAGCAACATTTACACAACACGCAAATCTTATGATCTTTCTCAGGATGTTGTCCCTGCTTCATGTACGTTGCACCCATTAGGCCTATTAGGCAGTGCAGAGTCATCTCATCTTCTGGCTTCCATTTGTTTATTATAACAGCCTTTACAGTTCCCATCAATGAGGTGGAGAATTTAGAGAGAGGTACAAAATAGGAAACCGTACAATATTACGCAATACAATTATGGTGCAATAAATACAATCTTTGTGAGGCTTATACTGTTCACTTAACTTGAATGATTCAGGCGCCCCGGAGCCAGACAGGGGCCCTGGAGCCAGACAGGGGCCCTGGAGCATGCTGGGGATTACAGTTGTTTATTGTGTCAGAGCTGTTGTTGAGCTGAGCTCAGGGGGCCCAAAATGTCCAGTGGTGCCACTGTGTCCATCTTTATGTGAACGGCTGAGGAGGCACATTTTCACACTCACTTATGGATCTTTAAAATTCTGTACTGTAACTTCTGTATTGTTGTAACATTATATCTGCTTCTGCCATGGCCCCCCTTCTGAAATGGGCCCACCTTAAATAGGTCAGGGGATTCCCGATCCTATTCCAGGCAAGTGATGCTCTCTACTGACTCACAGGATGATGTCGGATTTTAAAATCACCACCATGAAACTGTAGATCAGTGGGCTACCCTCTGACATTTGTTAAATAGTCCTCTTTTACCTTGTTGGGCATTTAATTTGGTTATTCATGGTAGCATAATTTCTCCTCAGGTAAGTGTGTATATTTTGCCCTGAGTCAGGTCTCTCAGGCAGTTCCACCACTGTGTACAAATTCCTCCTCCTTAGTTTTTTCCTCTCATACATTAACCTTATCTTTGAGACACAGAGCTAAGCATCCATCTGTCTATAAATCCCTGGCAATTTTTAAATTACCCAGCACTTCACACTTAAACAGCACTTCAGACGTGTTCACATTAATAACAAATCCTCATATTAAGACCAGAACAAAAAATATATTTGCTTGGTGAAATATCAGCATGGGACCTTGGTACTGATGCTTTGGCCCACATTATATGGTAATGTGATTGGTTTACAGATCCAATCTTAAGCCACCAGATCTGCCTGCATACTAATCACTCTTCAACTGGTAAATTCAAACGTGTTTGATATTTAGGATTTAAGTCACTGCTTTCCGAGGGGGACCTAACCAATGAGAAACTAGTCGGTGGCCTCTGCGAAAGACAATTTCAGTTTGTCTTTGTGCTAATGAAACGTTTCTTGAAGTTACATATAGTATACTGTATATGTATAAGTACAAAAGAATTCCATTCAAACATGCACCCCCATCAACTCCTTCATTTAACTTCAACTTCTTACTATTTTTATCTACAAGGTATAATACATAGAGGGACATTTACCAAATCCTTTCATGTTTTATTTTCACAGTGTTGATTAATTAATTCACAGTTTCACTCTTCCCGAACATCTCACCAGCAGAGGTAAATTATTAGTAAGATACAGGGGTCCTGAATTATAAAGCTCTTCATCCTATTTAGTAAAAAAATCTGCTAAATTCTTTGTGCAGCAAGGCTGTATAAAAACACTTACACACAGTCCTGTCCTGCCCTGTCTTTGTCCCAGGAGGCCACAGCATTTTTAGGCTCTAGATGTTTCCAGTAGATGACAGATTGGCTTCTGTGTCCATCGACCCAGATGTGGATGCCCTCCCTCACCAAGTCCTCCAACCCGATCCATGCTGAGTGGAAGTTTTCTTCAGGGTGCTGCTGTACAAAATGAAAAGTCATGTTGGTCAGGAACGCCGGGTCTTTGCCATCCAGAACAACAGCCAGGTCACCCACCATGTCAAGACACGCCCTGCGAGCATCTCCCCCCACTTCTGTGCCTCTTGGGACGGGAAGAAGCAGCGTGAGGCGTGCTCGGCCCAGCCAGGCAGGCGCTGGTTACCCACCAGAATACTCCTGAACTAAGAAAACAAACAAAAAAAAAAATCACCTACTGATGGGACTTACATATATGGTACATTCGCCCAGTGTATTTGATTAAAAGTTACCATACATAACGTGTTCTGCTTTGGAATTAACACATATGTTAATGTGTAAAATAATATAAAAAGTACATTCCCATCTGCTAAAATCTTTGCACTTGGATTGGGCTGCATGCTACATCCTTTTCTTTACTCCCCCTCCCTCAAAACATCAAACACTCACATAGTTGGTCAACATTATCACCCTACTACCTTGTCCTATAACGTTACATTAGTCAATCCAAAAACAAATATTTTTTCATAATTGTTCATACACTTTTAAAGCTGCCCAAAGGCTGAAACCACTTTAAACCTCTCATGACAGTGGGATATTATCTGGCTCAGACATGTCTCATCTTTCCTGTGGTTTCGCTCTGAAATTTATTTTTTCCTCAAAAGCCTCTTTTTCCTCCCCACAGGAGTTGCATTAAATCTGTTGATGTTCACCTCCAAGTTCCCATAGCAACCTTTCACTTAGGAAAACACTTTCTGTAAACAGTTAATGTGCTGGTTGCTGTGGCAACTTGGGGGCAAAAATCAACAGGGATTTTGATGTTTTGATGGTATTGTATTTGGTGGTGTCTAATATTATAATCTCCTATTTGGTTTTTAATTCCAGTATTATTTGGTATAAAAGTGTCTAGTAATGTTTTGGGCCTAATACGGCATTATATGTGGTTTGTTATCACAGCATAACTTAGTTGTATTGTGTCTAATAAGGGTATAACTGTGTTGTGTTTAAACATATTATTTCTACATACAAAGTACATCTTGTTACGTCTTATTAGTGTACTGTAAAATAAAGTGTGGCCCTAAGTTGTTGTCTCTGATCCTGTCAGGACAAATGTCATTCTTGAGTTGATCAATACGTTCTTGAGTTGATCAATACAGTTTATACAAGCTTTGATACAACAGAAATATAGGTATTTAAGTCCTTAGCAAAGGTGTGCAAATCAGTATGTCCACCCCCTGCCATGCCTTAAATCATCATTTTCCCCTCAATCTTCAACTTGTATTTATGTTTGCAATCATTAAATTATTTGCCTTATATCCTTTTGTATATCTTTCATTTGAGTCACACCCTCCGGTTCAAAAGCCCACCTTTTATTTTTTCATAACGTTGGTCAAAAATGACCCAAATTCATTCCCTATGTTATTTAATGCATGACTGAGGGTTCCTTTGCTATATCTTTGTAATAAATGTATTTAGTCATTTTAGTATTCCATGTATTCATTAAATAGCCTACCTTGTTTTTGATTAGCACAAATCCATATCTTTATTTCCCTTTTCTTACATTATGGACAAATATATGTTTTGTATCGCTACATTTTTTAAAATTTCCCTCTGAGATCTAGTGTAGCACACGTAGAAAGTGGGATTGGATTAAAATAAAGTACAAGAACCTAACATTTGTACAGTACTTGAGTAAATAAACTTAATTACATCCCACCACTGCCACTATCTGGATCTCTATTTCCTGCACCACTATAAATATTTGTAAACTGTTTCTCATGTTGCTGCCCTATTTCCTTATCCAAATAAAGATGGCTGCCAGAAATAAATATCCAGGTTATTTTTCTTGCATTGTGAACAGATATAAACCTTTATTATCACATATGCATATAGCTATACCCTACATAGGTGTTTTATTCTTACTTCTAGTCACCTAGATTAGGAAATAATTGCAATTTGGCAAAGGGAATATCTTTTTTATCAAGATATTTGTGGATCTTTCGAGGATTATGGAAACTGTTTTCTTTTGTGCTGTTGTTGTTGTGTGAATTAACTTGGTTTAATTGCCTGGGAGCCTGGGAGCCTGCGCTGAGGGCTGCCTGCTCCCCGAGGCGGCCGTGTCTGAGTTGACTATATATGGGCAAAGCCAGGCAGCCCGAGCGCCGCACTCGCTTCCGTGTTTGTGTGATCAGGGAGTGCACAGCCGGGGCGAGCCGCACCGTCTGCACCGTTTCATTCATTTGGAGGAGTAACGCTCGCAGAAGAGAGACCACCGAGGCACAATGGCGTTTGAACCGAGTAAGTGCGTTTATTTATAATGGGAAAAACGCGACAAAACTCTTTATTTTGGGCGACATTTTTTTTGTTTCTTTGCCTCCTCCCCAGCAGGTCGAGCCAGGTAGCTTTTCTACGGCGCTAGCCAGCCTCGCCCATATTTGCGTGATTTTGACACTTTCTCCTCGCGCGTGAAAGGGCAGCGATTCAGATCCGGTTGCGGCAGGTTTAACGTTCACCTCCCGTGCGATGTGCGCGGCCCCGTCGCGGAGATTTCTGCGGCACCAGGGAGCAGCTCGCCGCAGACGCGCTGGTCTGGAGGTAGCCGTTAGCCCGCGGAGCTAACGGGGAAATAGTTGCGCTTACGTCGCGCCGTTGTGACGTGTCGTGACGTGTCCAGACGCGTCCGGGCAGGCAGCAGCTGGGCCGCAGTCAGGAAGCTGCACCGAGGAAGTGAACTCGGGTCTGTGGCTGCTGATCGAGGGTGTTGTCTGCAGTTTTTTCATGTCGAGCTGGTGCAGATTACAGCTACTATTATCTTTAAAAAAAAAAAAAAAGTAAGAAAATTGATTTTTAAAGTCCAATAAATGCACCAACCTCGTTACAAGTTGTTTATTTGTCAAGTGCACAACAGTTGCAGTGAATTGCGTCTCAGGCTCCCTCCAACAACGCTCACAATGTGTAAAAAGTAAATGTGCGAATCTAAGATATAAGACAAGGTGGTGCAGAAGTTAAAATATAGGAATACAATTTAATAAAAATGTAATACAATAGTGTGGTAGGCAGGTGGAGCTTGTATACAGCTTTATTGTTGGTGTAAGATTTAGTGGTCTTCAATTACTGCTCCCATAAATGCATTTTTGTATGTAAAATTTAACTTAAGTCCAATACAAAAGACAAAGCACAATTTCAGGAAGTCCAGTTATATCCTTCTATCCTTTTTCTCTTAAAATAAAAAAGAAAAGACTTTAACATGATAACTTTGCTGTGTAAGCTTAAATGATACTACTTTATTTACCTTATCTGTACCTTATTTGTACTAAGGTATTCGTGAGGCAACAGCCAAATCTGTTGTCATCTTCTTTTTGAGAACAGTGGAAGTTGAAAAAAAATGAAACCACTTCTTCTTCCTCTATGACATCTCTGTACTAAATTGTTCTGAACACCGACTCGACCAGTAAGGACGGACCTGACTGTTAGGTCTGGCAGGATCAGTGAAGTCAGAGGCCCAGTTCAACACATCAAGTCCTCATTGGTCCTGAAACGATTTTAGTGCAGGCAAAGCAAGTTATAAGATTTCAGGCTCTGTCAACTCAAGCCCTTATGAAATACTTCAGTTTAACTTGTGTTAACATTAATGCTTAATACCTTATCTGTCATCTTTCTTGTCATGTCTTCTTTTTTAGAACATGTATTTGCCAGTCTCCCACAGATGGAGAGGGGAGTTGCAAAAGTGATTGGCGGCGATCCCAAAGGCAACAACTTCCTGTATACCAACGGGAAGTGTGTTGTCATCAGGAACATTGATGTAATTTTCCTCTTTTTAACAGCCATATTTAAGTGTTGCTTATTTAATTTTGACTTTATTTATTCCAACCTGGGTCTTGTGTTGGTCATTATTCATATTGGTCATGATGACATTTTACTTCCTCATTACAGTAAATTACTTGTACTGAATTTTAAAAAGTACTTGCACAAGTCAGTGAAAGACAGCATCTGCTCTACATGCTGCTGCTTTTATGTCAGCTGATGGGGACCCAACGTCACACCTGCTGCCTCCTCATTTGCCAGCTGTTGTACCTGGAACCACGCCTAACTTTTAACTCTCTTAGTTTTTAACTGTTAGGGTTTAACCGAGCAATTGTTAAAATATGTGTGATCCCTCTCATCACTTGCCCCAGTGGACACAATCCCAAAGCCGTGTCGAGCTGATATGCTGCATCCATTTAAATCTCCTTAATTAATCTAATGAGTAAAATATTATCATGACCAATGGCCCACAAACCCTGAAAATTAGGTCCAAGTTAAAAAATTAAACAGGATTTACCTTTGACTTACTACTGATTCAGAAGGGAACCACCAAATGTGTCATTTCTCAGACACTGGACCTGCTGATGTCTCACATTTCCTGTCTTTTACAGAACCCGGCTATAGCAGACATTTATACCGAACATGCCCATCAAGTTACTGTTGCCAAGTATGCCCCCAGTGGATTCTACATTGCATCTGGAGGTAAATGAGTCATGTGTGAACACATGTCAACAAATGTGTGCATGTAGTTAACATTGATAGTAAAACAATTGCTTTGAAATCCATTAGATGCATCAGGAAAGATCCGTATCTGGGACACCACCCAGAAGGAGCACCTGCTCAAGTACGAGTACAACCCTATTTCAGGCAAGGTCAAGGACATCGCGTGGACAGAGGACAGCAAGAGGATTGCTGTTGTCGGCGAAGGACGAGAGAAGTGAGTATGAGGGCTTCGCCTCAGTAAACACACGGACCACCATGACTCAGCTTCTCCAGCTATCACACCGATTAATGTGCACAAGTCCATTGTTTGCTTTAGATATTTTTATGTTTGGCATGCCAAGGTGGAGCTTTGGTGGAATTATATTGCAGTTATTATTGATTGTCTTGCTTGATGTCATAGCTTTTTATAAAATATGACAAAAGTGTTACTGTACTCACTATGGAGGAGTAAAGACGCCTTAACACATTGCCTTCCATGCCAAATATGCAGGGAGACTGTCCATATATATTAAAAAAAAAAACATAGCATAATCATTATTTTAGTGTAACTGTAGGTATGAAGCAATATTCTGCATAAGACTTGTAGATTTGTTTTATATATAATGTGTTTAAAAAAAATAAATCTGTTCCTCTTTTAAACCTCACAGAAACGTGGAGCAGTTGTATTCATGTTCATCTCTTGCTGCAGGTTTGCAGCAGTGTTCCTGTGGGACTCTGGCTCCTCAGTGGGGGAGGTTTCTGGCCACTCCAAATTAATCAACAGTGTCGACATAAGGCAGAAACGCCCTTACCGCCTTGTCGTTGGCAGCGATGACACCTGCGGTTCCTTCTTCGAGGGGCCTCCCTTCAAGTTCAAGTTCACGTTACGTGTGAGTTGCAGAGATAAACATTTTACAGACAGATTAAGACATTTTTCTGAGACTTTGAACCAGCCATCTTTATTTTTAATAACCATCGGTCATCTCAAGTCTGTCACACCCTGGTGGTTTATGACAGTGTGGCCTTGTTTGTCTGCTTTCATATTACATAACTCACTTCCCCCATAAATTCTTGCAGAATGTGTAAACCACATTCCTAAAAGCAGGCCTTCCCTCTCAGAGCATGTGATACATTTTGAGCATTTAGCCTTAAAAGCTTGTCTTTCACTTAAAAATCCTTTTGTGAAGGATATCCGCTGTCTTGTGTGCATGCTGTGGCTGGTCATGTTTGCATCTATTCTTGCAATGTGCACTGCAGTGTATTATCTGAAAATCATTTTTCTCAATGTTTAATTTTTGTGTTATTGAACCCAGGCCTTAGTCAGCCCCGGCGTCTAAAATGTGGAAGGACTGAATTTCTATCTTGAGTATGACAAACAATGATAAATACATTTATTTATTTCATTTGCCAGTTTGACTTGTATGACATGTGTTAAGTATGATAACAAGGTACTGTGCCAAATAAATTACTAATATGGACTTTATGTTAATGTACAAATTTTTAATTTTCCACAATTTTTCTTCCCTTCTGTCTCTGCGATGACCACTAAAGGACCACAGCCAGTTTGTCAACTGTGTTCGTTTCTCTCCAGATGGAAGTCGGTTTGTCACAGCTGGCGCTGATGGCCAGGTGAGTAGTGGATTACCAGAAGTGGCTATGTGACTGTATGGAAATTAGATTACCTTTGCCAAAATAATCAAAGTAACTAGCACTGTGAGAGTTTAGTTTATTTAAAAGAAGGGACAATGCAAATTAATATTTTTTTATGTGTAGTCTCTGACCAAGGTGTTTTTAAAAAGGCTCCCTAAAATTCATCAAAGGCAAAAACTAAAGTACACAGAGTTGTTAAGAAACCATAAAAGCAATAGTGATATCAACATTGGACATATATCAACAAGCAGGACATATAGATAGCAGCAGCAGCAGCAGCAAAAAGAGTGATTAGTGCTGACATGTATGTATTAATCATCCATTGTTTTACTTGGTTACTGAAAGATCTATAAGTGTTTAGTTGTCTGATGTGAGATGTGTTTATGTAGAAAAAATGTTCTTTATCGTCTTTAATGAGTTTAAATTCCACAGATTTACGTCTATGATGGAACAAATGGTGAGCGTGTTTCCTCACTGGGTGGAGAGAAGGCCCACAAAGGAGGAATCTATGCTGTAAGTATACATACATACATGCATGCATGAATGAATGAATGAAAGAAAGAAAAAATTACACTACATTCACTAAATATTATGCAGTTTTTCTTGTTTGACTTCACAAGTGTTTAATCTCTATATCATCCTCTGGCCCAATAACATGGTTATCTGGGTGAGTTTTGTTTTGTGTGTGGACACACAAATGCTTCTTTCCCTATTCAAATTTAGGGATTGTGTTCTGAAAGCGTCCTTCTGTTCTCAAGTTACGGATTTGATTTTTCCATTTATTTGTTTTCCACATTATGTTGTTGAGTGAACATTTACAGGGCACTTGAATAATTAAACTAATCTGCAACTTTGGTTACATGCATATTAATATCACTTTTTCTTTCAATCCCCTCCCACCTTAAATCCTCCAGGTCAGCTGGAGCCCTGACAGCTCCCAACTGATCTCTGCCTCAGGGGACAAGACCGTGAAACTCTGGGATGTTGGTGCAGGTACGGCCGTCACCACCTTCAACATGGGCACTGATGTGACAGACCAGCAGCTGGGCTGCCTGTGGCAGAAAGACCACCTCCTTGGCATCTCCTTGTCAGGATACATCAACTATCTGGACAAGAACAACCCTGACCGACCCATACGCACCATCAAGGTCAGACTCTCAAGAGTTTAATGCTATTCCTGGATATTATCAATTTCCTTGGTACTGATAAAGCCCTGTGTTAAAGGTGTTTTGTTTTTTTTTTAAGTGGGGAAAAAGTAAAAAAGTTAGCTGCTTTTAAACTTTTTTGAGCTTTGAGCTGCTTTGTTTGTGCTTTCAGATTTTTACTGAGCTTAGTAAATGTGACACTATGTCAGTAATAACCTTTTTTAAAATGTGGATACACGTTCCAAAATCTAATCACACTTCTAAATCTCAGCATGCATTTGCTCATCTAAGTATATTTTCAGTATTAAAACAATATGTTGTCTGTATGCTATTTTCAATGGATGACTTAGAGAGACTTAGAGAATGGAGATAAAGCAAACGCTCACCAGAGCAGAGACTTAACACTTCTGACGGGCACATTTATTCAGAAATGGAGAGCGTGTGGGTGGTGTAAAGTTACACCGGTATTCTCTAAGCTCCAGTCCCTCCAAAGTGTCAGTGTGTGGGTTGGCTGACCCAGCCACGGGACTAGATTTGATGCATCTGAGTGTATTATTTGTGCCTTTTTATAAGTACATTTTAAAACTTGAATTTGTTCATCCTACAGGGTCACACCAAGTCCATCCAGTGTCTGACCGTTCACAAAACTGAAGGGCGACCATATATCTACTCGGGGAGTCACGATGGACACATCAATATCCTTTTACTGATTAAGCAATGCCAGTAATAATTGTAAAGGTCACTCAGTGACCTGTAAGTAAAAAAGAAAGTGCTCTTTTGTACTGTATGTAAATAACTGAAAATAGAAAGCCCAAATTAATTCTCTGAAATGTTGCGTTTTGAGCAGTTAAGAGTAATTAATTTAAGAGAGTATAGTATGCACTTTGTCGCCACTACAGTACATTTTTTCCTTAACGATTGCCTCACATTACTGGGATGCAGAAACTGGGGAGAACGACTGTTTCTCTGGGAAGGGCCACAGCAACCAGGTGAGCAAGATGGTGCCCGACGACGCCGACGAGCTGGTGACGTGCAGCATGGACGATACAGTGCGCTACACGAGCATCAACAAGAAGGACTACAGGTAGGGGTCATTACGTGGTGCTGTGCGGATGACTATGAGATGTGCTTAGTTGAGATTACGATGATGCTCATTTATCATGTTAATAACCCAAACTGGTGGTTTTCAGTGCCTCTGATGTGGTGAAGATGGATTTCCAGCCTAAAAGTGTGGCAGTAGCAGCGGGAGGGCTGTCACTGGCTGTTTGCATCGGGCAGGTAATGTCTGCTAAACTATGCAATGATGAATAAGATCTTAGTTCAGTGTTTCCCCTGTGAACACATTTGAACATGTCCAAAGTTTTTACATTATCCACCTGATATTTTAATCCTCTAAAGTCTCACTGTCTGCAAATGTTGTTGGTGGAATTATTTGTCATCACTTGTTTTTTCTAGATTGTCTTGCTGAAGGATAAGAAGAAAGTCTTCACATTGGACAATCTCAGCTATGAAGCTGAGGTGGGAGTTATCCACCCTGGAGGCACCACTGCTGCAGTGGGGGGATCAGTAAGTGGACGTCTAAGAACATAGATTATGTCGCCAAACATTAGTTTGGTCAGCGTGTGTAATCATCAATCTTAAGTGAAATTAGATTTGATTAATTCTTTCCTTTTTTCTCCCTTTTTTTAATTTATTTTTATTTATTTTTTTTGTGGTTAGGATGGGAAAGTCCATCTGTACTCCATTCAGGGCAACACTCTGAAGGACGAGGGTCGAACCTTCGAGGCTAAAGGGCCGATCACAGACATGGCCTACTCTAATGATGGAGCCTATCTGGCTGTCGTTGATGAGAGAAAAGTTACCACTGCTTTTAATGTGGCTGACGGCTACTCGGTAAACCACCTTCTTTCCTATATATCCTTTTTTGTTGATTACTCAATATCTAGTGTCTGTATGAATCATTATTGTTTATTTGTATAATCATTTCTCTTTCTTTATTCTTTTTCTTTTCACCAGGTCAAAAATGAGTTTTACGGACACCACGCCAAACCAGTGTCCGTGGCCTGGTCTCCTGACAATGAGCACTTTGCAACTGGTGGGATGGACATGATGGTGTATATCTGGACAGTTGGTGATCCAGACAAGAGGATTAAGCTCCCAGGTAGGCCACACAAGTGCACATACTGCATGAGCCTCTCTGCAACAATATCAATCCAACATGCAAAAACAAAGACAACAGGACATTTTAAGCCGAGCATTTAGAGCATACAGCTGGACTTAAAGTTGTCCTGGTTGATTTGGCGACACCTGTGGTTACTGGTGGTAACAGTATGGCTGTGGTTTAATACTACAGTAAACACATTAACCAAAAACATGGTGTTTTTAATAAAGAAGTCAAATAATACCGCGATCTGATTTCATGCTGCACAAGTAGTTTTCCACATAACAGCAGGACGCAGTTAAGCTGGTTACCTTGTGGAGGAGTTGTGTTTCGCTGTTGCATGTTTGTTCAATGTGAAGCAGCAGCAGCAGAAGGAAAAGTTTGCATTGGCAGTAACTTAATATGACTGTAGGAGATTGAACAGTAAATTGTGATGCAGAGTTTAGGTACATGCTTTGTTTCCTATGAATCCCTCATGTGGGTGAAGGCGATTTTTGAATCCAGCATGAGACTGGCGGGCCCAGCTACCAACAATTAAAACTAACATATACAGAAGTAATAAGAGAATGTAAATACATTCAATGGCAATTATATATAAAATTCTGACAATAAATTGTATAAAAACTGGTTGATTTCATTAAAATCATATGAATGATTGAGTGATTGTTGCGTCAACTGACGTTTTAACACTTTTCTCTGTGTTGAGACATTTTTGTGACGAAGTTGTTTCATGCTTTGATGTCTGCAGACACTCACCGGTTGCACCACGTTAGCGGCCTGGCCTGGGTAGATGAGCATACTTTAGTCACCGCCTCCCATGATGCCAGCATCAAGCAGTGGACTATTACATACTGAGCTGCAAGCAGACATACATCCGTCTCTCCAGGGACAAGGACTACTGTAGACTTCAATCTCTCTTTTTTTTTTTTTGTTACTGTATTTTCACTGTCTAAACAGTGTTCTTTGCTGTCTGTAACCATCTGAATTGTAAATTGATATATTTGAGGAAAAACTCCCATAAACATGATCACAGATGTCTCTTTAATGCGAATAACCTTTACTTACACAGAGACAAAAGGTTGAAACATACAATGTAACCATGAGTGCTTTTACATCTCTTTGAGCGTTGTGGACCCAGAAAAACAATATTTGTAAGCTCAACATTCCATAGGTAATAGCTTCCACTCAGCTGAAACTGAAATCCTTGTCTGTGTTTGGGCTGTATGCATCCTACCTTAATGGATGTTGTTGTTTTTTTTTTTTTTTAAAAAATCAACAAAAATGGTGTTTGAAAGAAATGAAACCTTTTTGGTTACATTCCTGAAATGAGAAGTAACTGGCCCTAACTGCAGTTGCCTGTCAGTTTTTCTTTTTTTTTTTTTTTTTTTTTTTTCTTCCAGGGTTTTAAAGGGTTGGGTGTGTTTTGTTTTTTTTTTTTTTGCTTTTGGCTTTGTCCTAGGTTTAATACTTTCTGTAATTCACAACTCTTCCTGTTGGACTGGGGAGCAATAGTAGGAACTGAAAGAACAAAGTATGTGTACAATCAAGATGCTGTCTGTTCAGTTGAAGGTCCTGTGTTGTTGCTGTGTTTTTGTTTGGGGCCCACTGTGCTTGTCTCACTTATTTTTTTTCCATGTCTTTATGCATCCGCTTCCATGGTGGAAGTGATTAATTAATGATAATAAACACTTTTTATGCATTTTCCCTTTCATGCAGATTTGCACTCTTTCTGTTCGTCAAACAGATTTATGTGCAGGTTGTCTGACAGTCTGACTTTTCATCACAATTTCCTAGTATTCAGGAACATACTGAACTGCAGGTGTTTATCAGTAGCGTGTAGAAACTGAGGAGAGTGGATAAGAAAGCTCCTTAACACTTTTTGCAGGACTTCCTTGTGACTCAAAGACTAATTGATTGTCCCTGGATTGAACATTGGACATTGTCTCTTCAGTGTCTCCATCTATTCCATCTCAGGGTCTAGTGCTGGTCTGCTCCCTCAGGTTTTCACCAAATGTGGCAAAATCAAATCCAGGTCAAGTCCTTCTTCATGCACCTAATTAATATATAATATTTGATAATGTGTATAACCTATTACTGTAGCTGTAGATCTTTAAACTGAGATGTGTTTAAGGCTTTTGTGTTCAAGGTTCAAGTCAGTTATAGGCAAAGCAAGTCTTTCGGTATTTAGATACTGACCATCGGATGGTCATTAAAGCTATTTCTACGGTTTCTACTATCATTCAAATAATTATTTCATTTTATTTAAATGCAAAAAATTATTATAAGCAAATAAAGGGACTGGTAATACAGAGAATAGTTCTGGTGTGGATCAGATGGTTTTCTCTCAGGCTCTGATAAGTGCTAATATATTTTACTAAATAAATCCCTGTATAAAACGTAGAACAGGCGTGTATATATGTAGGAGTGTATTCTCAAGTCCAGTTTCTGTCTAATCCTGCTGCTGAAGGGTTATATTTCTCTCATAATGTTTATGCACACAGTTTGCTGCTGGACAGTAAAAGTTAACAAAGGAATTCATCACCCCCCCCTTCAGCACCACAGGTTACAGGGTAAAACAATAATAAATGTCCATTGGCTAACAGCACAACTCATATAGTAACTTAACACTGAACTGCTTCTATAAGAAGTAACAATTTGCCTGAGACACACCTTCTTTCATTGGAATGAATAGTGGCTTTGCCCGGTTTGTCAGCGTAACTTTGAAGGGAAAACGAAAATGTCACACTGTGAAGTTAAAGCCTCGTGTATCATTCACTTTTTAGAAAGTACAGCAGGAAAATCAACTTTTGTTGTATGTTTTATTAAACAATGAGGTAAGTTTGTTTATTCATCTACATTACATAACGAATAGTTGCTGTTAACGTAAAGAAGAAGAAGAAGAAGAAGAAATTGGGAAATGAAGCTTGTTATGTAATTTATTAGTTTATATATTTTTTGGTTTCTTTACCGGACAAAGTGCATACAGTAGGTGATTCACTATCAGAAGGGAGTTGGCCTCTTTTGCACAGTAACTCCAACCTCTTTGGTTCATGTCCAGCTTCAGTAAATTAAGTTAGCCAGTTAGTTCTCATGTGATAATGGTAAAGGTCTTTTCAATGATGTGCCTGCAGTTACTGGGGTTGTGGATTCTGCAAGATAAGCCTGGTTTTGTGAAGCGGGAGTCCTGAGAGTGATTGGTGAGTTTTCGTTTCTCTAATAGATTTTCCCAGAATGAAGGATCCTGCCGTTATTTGGGAGCTTTTAAGTTTCCCATTCACTCACAATAACTAGTTTGTAGAGAGTTCACAGCAGTTCACATAATTCTCTGTGGGTTGACACAGAACCACTGACACAGTGAGAAAGTCAATGTTTAACACAGCTGCTGGCACAAGTTTTAAGGACCATGCACCACACAAGGACATGAGCTATGGAAGAAACCTCCTACTACTGTCATTAAAGTGGTTTTAATTGCCTAGTAATTTAGGAAACATTATGTAAGGGCTCTAATATACACATATAATATACAGCGTAGTGGATTGTGTTGTATGATATGATAGACAGTAGACTATGCATATGTGATGTTGCACAATATAGATAATATAGTATTTAGCAGTGTGTGGTTGTGCACATTTGAACAGAGAGGCGTAGGATACAGTAGCTGTAATCAAGTCCTAATGTGGTCTCGAGTAGGCAATGAATAGTGCAAGATTTTGGAAATGTGCTGTATAGAAATATAGCAAACATTATCATTTGTCTCATAAACCTGTTCACAATGCACGGTGGAAATTTAAATGTAAATATAGGAAAAAAGACGTTTGTCATCTCAACTACTTTCAGTGGTTTGGTGCAGTCTGCCTGTGGATTCTTTTCCCCCTGATACGTTTATCCATACCCTGGGAAACCTAATACTTCTGTTACCTAGACGCCAGGGTTGAGAAAAGATGTCCCAAGGAGGGGTGTTCATCTTACAAGCCTGAGTTTTATTACTTGGCCTTATCTTTTTTCCCATTGCAGCTCCTGACCCAAATGTTCTTCAGCACAATTCACAAAGCAAACCACATATACTAAGAGTTGCTTAATCCTCCAGCCATGTGCTGCAGCTATCAAACTGAAACTATGTCATGTTTGTGGCCTATGCTCATGATACTGCAGGTCCTCTTTCATGCAGTCTTCACATGGCAGAAATGTGGCTCACATGTTTGTAATATAGATAGCTGCCAGGCACTAGTTTCAACAATATAATTAATGTGAGGCCAAGGGAGAATAAAGCAGCCATTGATCTGAGAAAAAGCTGCCTGAGGAGAGGGTTTTTTTGGGGATTGACCAAGCTCTTGTGCTGCATTTACGTAACAAGCTGTAGTGTGTCTGCAATAGCTCCACCAATAGCAGAAACTTTTTCCTCTTCGTCCAGAGTGGCATTATCACTCCATTTTTCTAGGAAATTAGCATTCGACGCTTCATGTTTCTATGGTATAACTCCAGCAGGGTGTGCATGTTACCTCGACAGCTGGTAGAGTACAGCTCTATTCTGCCGTTACTCCGATTTAAAGACACTCTGATCTGGGGATGTCTTCTCCGGACTTTGGCCAGTTGTGTAAATGATGCTTACACAGAGTGAAGGAATGCAGCAGAACAATGGAGCATGGATAAGCTGGAGGGGCTCTTTCTATTGTTTTGATGGTAGGAGAAACAAGAAATGTCTTCCAGCGCGGCATTTATATGTTAGAAAACTTTACAATTTTAAAGCTCAGGGACATGATCAAGGTAAGTACCGGGAGTTCTTTACAATCAATCACTGATAATGATCTTAGACAAACTACTGTCCTCGTGTCTGACTGTTTATTTACCTGCACAAGAGGAAGGCTCAGTGTAAGCATTTCATTATTATTCAAGGCCTTGGTAATGGAAAGCAGGAACTGGTTCATGGAATCACGGTGGTAGCTTTATTGATTCCATCACAATATGGGCTACAAGAGTTTGAATTTCATCATAAGGTTCTTGTAACATTGACTCAACAGTAGTGTCCACAGTTTGAGCACACAGAGCAGTACATTTACATTTTCACCAATTTCTTTGAATCTTTTCAAACCACAGTAAATGACCCACGATGTTATGAGAAAGATTTTCTGAAACAACACACACTGTTTTTAAAACTCCCTGCACATGGGCCACATCTGGCCTGTGACTGACACTCTGGACTGCATTTACTCTGCTTTGTTTGAACGGGTTTTAAATCTTCCCATCACACAGTCAAGCAGTTAAATGAATGAATGAACTGCATTTGAATATTTCTAATCAACTGTAGCAGTAAGTGTTCCTTCATGGGGTGAGAAAATCATCCTACTTCTTAAGATAAATAAACTATTTAAAAAAAAAAACTCGGATTAGCAGAAACATTAAATTTCAGTTCAAATAATAATTTAATACTCTGTAAAACAGTGTTTCATTGAAATCACCTCACCTTGCTGAATAAATCAATTTCCTATTTTTATATTAATACAAACCATGTGCACTAAAAGTCAAGTACTGTAAGTTTTTGCAAATTAACATAATTTAATTTGTATAATTGCTGCCGCAATGCCTTCATCAGTGTAACGGGTTATGTTTAATACAATTGTGATAATGGCTGGACAGTGGATAACTGGGTGCTGTAAAGCAGTTCTATCCTATAATACAGATGTGTAGTTAACGTTGGCATGATGGCATAAGAAAGGGAGACACAGAGGCAGGGAGGGAGGGACTCATCAAAGTTAATGATTTGTCAGTGTTATTCTCACAGCCTAGGTAGTCCTCCTCTAAGCAGTGGATATACAGCCTTCACTCGGGTAAGTAAGCCCACAGTGAGTCTTCTCACTCAGTTAGGTGAAAAATGCGGAAACAGCATTTTTTACTATTATCCTCAATGTTATGGTCTGCTGATATTTTTACTAGATGGACTTTACTACAGGTCGCAGCATTTTTCTTAGCTGTTTTACCTATATTAGTTTGGCTAAGCGGTCTGACACTTACTCTTTAGATATAATGGTGTTTTCTTATACCATGTATACAGGATTTGTGTATCTTTTTTTGATATATTGTGGTCTGTTGTAATGGAAGACTCTTGCAGAAGTGGAAGTAACTACTTTTTAAAAATGTTTTAGTGTGAGGTAGTGGAGCATGACAGTGGATGAACTTCAGTCTATCTTCAGCCCAACACGTACAATTTTTCATAGTTTACATTTGAGGTATGCTGTAGGAGTGAATGAATATAATTTATTGACTTGCAGCTGAATTATATTGTATCAAAGTTTAGGCTGGAAACTTTATTGTCCAGGATGTGGAAAATTGACTTTGGCTTCACCGCATTCAACATGTGTAAAGTGAGACTGATTACTCAGGGCTCCAGTGCAGGAGAGAAGCCTGAAATGAAATGTTTTTTGGTTGGGAAACTAAAGTTTGTATCCCAAAAAATATATAAATAATAATATAGGCTCCCCTCTCACCCATTACAAAAGGTGCAAAATAGTTCAAATGCAGCTTATCCAGCTGAGTGACTGCTGATGCTGGAGCACCGATGTGAACAGAGTCATGTCTTTCCCCAAGAAAGAGAAATCAGGGTACCAAAAAAGAAAAGAAAGAAAACAAACTGAGGGTAGACAACTGCTAACTCTTTTCTTTCAAAAAGGTGAGCACAGCTAAAACAGTTTATATCAGCAGTTTGGATTGAAGGCTTGGAGCATATTTGCACTGTATAACATAAATGAATCAGCATCATAGCTACAATGTCAAATGACATTATATCTATCAGCATTACCTAGCAAAGCTTAAGATATAGATATATATATATATATCTCAGCTTGTTGTGCATTGTTGTTTAATGTGTTACTCTTAGGTTAAATTAGGTTAAATAGATTTGATCGTAAAAATATATTTTTGAAAAAATCTGTCTGCGTGAGAGACATGGATTATGTAAGGACGGGGGTCCACAGAGACTGCTTATGTACAGGGGCCCAGAATTTTGTGCTACACCCCTGTGGGTTGCAAATAAGGTAATAGTAAAAAAAACTGTTAAAAACCTTTGGAGAGTTTGGAGTTCAATCAAAGGTAATCAAATACAATTCAATAGGCCTATTATAAAAAAATACAAAGGTCAAATATATATAATATTATCTTATCTTATCAAGTTTTAGTTCTCCAAATAAATTAATGATTATGCATAACATGAGTTTGATCTCATGCAATTCATTACATAATGCATCCATGCATGCTGTATATGTGATTTTGTATACAGTTGCCATTTCATAATCGATATCAGAAATTATCCTTAAAATACATTAGCATAATGATTTCAACCATATCACTCAGCCCAAGAATCTTCACATTCACAGTTAAAGGGTTTGATTTATAGATGGTGACTGAGTTCTTGAAAATCAACGGAGCTGTCGGCACTTTCCAGTCTTGTGTTTCAACATGAACATGTACATGAAATTCAAAGATTGTGCTGTTGAAGGATGACTCCACCTTAAAATATACCTTTCAAGTCTTGAGGAGCCTGGAAAAATGGCTCTGAAAAGTTCAAAAATGGACAGTCAGATTGTGCTGCAGCAGTGGTTTGTGGTGTTTCAGTGAACGTTTCCTACATTGTTTTTGACCGCAGCTGCTGTTCTCTCTGAGTGTTTCTTTGAGACCAGAAGTTAAAAAAAACACGACAGGAGAGCCAGTCATTATCTGCATAGAGAAAGGCATTGATTAATCACTTTCTTGTTGAGACTTACCTAGTAAAGCACTGAAAATAGCTTCTAGTTACTCAATTTTGTCTGTCTGCAAAGTAAACAGGTCACTCTATATCCCTGATTCAAGGCCAGTGAAACCTTCCTCTTTACATAGAGTTCATGTTTAAAGTAACATCAGGGGCATGGATTGATCACAGAGATGAGGGGGAGGAATCCTAAAGTCAATACCCATGCTTCCTGATAACCAACCAAAACATGTTAAACAATCGGCAAGACAGCTGATGTTTCTGATGCACCTAAACACACATACAAATACAGTCACACCATATATCCACTCTGCAGCAGGTCAAATTGAGTAGATTAAACTGTAGTTCAGGCTCCATCAAGTTCACGGGCCAATCATGCATTTTGTCCCATGTATCATCAAATACTTCCAGCAGAGGATTTTTATGGTACTCAGTGTGTGTGTGTGTTCTTAACTCTGGGTCCACTTACTGGGTTTTTGAGGAGCTTTCAGCTGCATCTTATGGCTTTTTCCAAATAGTAATTTGACCCTGAAGATCTTTTTGTCAAATTATTTTCAAATTCAAAATTCAAAAAGATCTCTGAACGCTAAAATAATAATGATCCAGTTTGAACTGGCATTGGAATACATGGCACTTAATCCTTTAACAACTCGAACATCCAGATTAGTGACCCAAAATAAAAAGTAGTGGTTTAATCAAATAGATGTAGTACGGGAAGGTTACACTACAACTCTCATGCGTCTTCAGTCATCTTAAGAATTCACTCCACAGCTCTGATTTTTAATCCTCTGTTCCTCTCAGATTCCTGCTAGTTTTTAATCATTCAGTCATCCAATCAGGGACACGATTATGCTCTTTAAACTGACTGAATGCTATTAAATGGTATTAACTGTGTGGTAGGAAGAGGGAGTTACTTGTAAAATGCTTGGTTCCCCGGTATAAATTTACACTAATTTGGAGACCACCAGATTTCATACAGTTTCTTTACTTCTTTAATGATGATGTCTGCTGTGTAGTATTTCTGATTGTTACTATTCTTGTAACCACTAGGTGGCAGACTCAGGCTTTTAATTTGATGTCTGTTGTACTTGGCCACTGTTGTGGAGTCCTCTACTGTGCTGCAGTACAAATCCAGACAAATGGATTGTTGTTTTCTGTTTTTGAAGAATTGAGTAAGAATTGAATGTAACTGTAGTCAAAGTTTTGCTGGAGAGATTTTTAAGTAAAGCAAAGCTTTTTGCATGTTAGAAAACTGATCTGACTTCGTTGCCTTTGTCTCATTGGTAAATCCTCAACTTGTGACCAAGTTCTGATCTATAATCCTGTGTGTTCTCGTACTAGCGTCCGTGTTGTCAGCACACTGAGGCACTGTCATTTCCTTTTTTAGCAGATGTTTCACTCAGAAGTTTCTATAATCATTTCCCCTTCCCCCTCTTTGTTGTGAAACATGTCTTGTCTTCCCATGGCTATTGTGAATGAGCCAGATGTCTTATATGAAATGACTTTCTCATTTAAGGGCGCTGAACGTTAACATGGACAAACCGCAGAAGTCTGACCCGGCTGACCACAAGATGAGCGACTGTGGGAAGAACTCTGGAAAGGTTAGTGTCACTGAAAACACCACGGCCAAGTGCATATTCTTTCTGATTGTACTGCTTCCAAATGACATCTTTGTGATGTATGAAATTTGACTGGTTTGACAGATTAACAGTCTTGTCCTGATAGCACTATGTAGGTCACGGCTGTGGACATGTTATTGTTTTTTGCCTGTCATGTCATATTAACTTGTTAGGCTGACAGGTATGGGCAGGATCTGTGACGATACTGCACGTCAGTAAATATGTACATGACCTTTGTCATTTACACATAACACATCTTTTTGTGTTGTTAACCAAAATCTTGCTGTTGCTTTGTGAGGCTTTGACCTGCTGCTGAAACACTGTTTAAATCTGATAGATTCAAGTAGGCTTATAATGAAAAACTGTATTGATAAAGTAATAAATCGATCACCTTCGACATATGTTTCAAAGATGTTCAGTGACAAAAATAAGGAGAAAAGTTACAAGTCAGCCTTGGTTTTCTTAAAACATTTTATTTAATATTGAGTTTAAAACTGAAAAACTGTATATACCAATTATGGTAAACTTTATTAAGACTCTCCACACAGAAAATCATAGTGGAAAATCACTTCAAAGAAAAATGTTTATTGCTCTGTAATCAATGTCTATAATTGTTAATTAATCATGACTTTTTTTTGAAGTGTTACCTGCATGCCACTCACTTAAACCCATTCCCTCACTACTAGCAGCTATAGGCAAAGATTAGAGTTTATGCTTTGATCCAGCAGCCGAGCAATGCCAGTTTTATTGGCAGTCTCCTACAGTTCTACTCAACAATAAACCAGTTGGTGTCTCATCTTCCAAAGTACGATCCTGGACTGCAGGATTGAGATGTGCCAACTGAGCAAAGTCCCAGTGGAGATATTTCCACACATCTTCATCTGTTCAGTTACTGCCCGTTCTTATTCGCCACACAACTGAGCTGACTCAGCAGAAACACTAAAGTATTATCACTTTCATTGCTATCTTAATTTTTTCCACACTTGTGATTTCTTTTTTTTTTTCACATTGAGGAGATGATAAAAAATTTTATCAAAAAAAGTTTTTTTTTTTTTCAGTAACACAAAAAATCAAGCGATGAAACTGTTTTTGGCTTAATTACATTTACTTTGTGTTTAAAATGAGAAACACAATTTTTGAAGGAGGCATTTTCCATAAACCTGAAGAGCTTTATTAACATTTGCATTTAAATCTAAGCTGAAAAACGTTGATCAGACAGCTGCATATTCATATACCTATATTCATACCTGCCTACTTATTCAGAGGAAGTGGAAGAATAAAATGCATAGATGCATTAACTGTTGCTGAGGCTTAGAAGTGATAAATGCCTCAAGTTAGATATCAGATGAGGGAAAAATATAATTAGATACATGAATAAATAATACAGGAAGTTAAATAATTTACTGGTAAATTGATTATCTCCATACAGTTAATATAATAAATTAAACATAATTTGTTATACTTTCTTTTATCTTTTGCTTTTTATTTTATTTATTTTCTACAGCAGATGTTTAATAATTTATCTAATGCATCTAGTGCATTTTCTTGACATTTCTTTTTTCTCTTAGTCTTGCTTATGATGATGATGAGAGGTAGTAGACATGCCCATCTAGGAAAAAGAGAGGTATCACAAGGAAAATGGAAAAAGTGTGACAAATCCAAAAGATTGTAAATGGAATAAAAATGAATAATTAAACATGATCTATTACCAAGAAAATTAAAATAGCCAGTAGAAGATAAATGGGACACTCAAATAAATGTATTTTGAATGTATTTTATCAACTAATTAGAGATAAAGTCTATAAGTGACATTTGTGTAAAACATAAAATAATACAAGCAATGAATCTATTCTTATCAAAGATTTGCTGTGTGTTGTATCCATTCGGTTACACTAGAACAAAGAAAATATTTTCTCCTTTCCCTGTAGTTTCCACGTTAAGAAAGTGACTTTTCTTCTCCTAAACTTCTTGGCTGCCACCCAAGGGTCGCATTTTAGAAAAAAAGTAAAAACATGTTGAAATCCATGCACATGGATTTCTGAACTATGTGCAGGGATTGCAAAACGATTGCTTAACTGAGGACATGGATGAGCAAATGCAGGGGAGTCATGCAAGCCAAAATTCTAGGGGGGGCACAATTAGAGCCAGGGACATGGGGTCTTTCCCCAGAAAGAATAAATAAAATAATGACGAAATCTTCTGCAATTTGACGTATATATATTCAAAGACTTTGAAGGAATTTTTTTAAAACTTCACTAAATCTGTTTGTAAATCTGTTGGAAATCTCAGTAATCTTGCACTTTATATTAAGGTAAATACTGTATACTTATTAAGAGATTTCCCTGTCAATTATTTGTGCTGTTGTGGTGATTGAAATGACACTTGTTCACTCACTTGTACACTGATGCCACTTTTCTGGAAAAAGAGCTAAATATTGTCTGCTTCACCCAAACATTTTTAAAAAGCTACTGTATATCCACAATGCAAATTAATTTAGAGAACATAGATAATAAAGCTACAGATGGAAAGAACCTGCCAACAAGGTGATAGCTGTATTTTCAAACACAATCATCATCATTCCTAGATTGGTCTCCAATGATCACATGAAAATCAATAAAATATACAATCATTTCCATGAAGGGAAAATAGCCCATAAATGTCACCTAAAATAACCTAAGAATAAACAACCGGATTAAGGGGTGGCTATTAACTTTTTTATTAACTCTGCCTATATTTCTCAAATGCAATTAAGGATGTACAACTAATTGCATTTAATTTCCCACCTTTTGTTAAGCTGTAGCCTATATCTTCAGCATTGAGGCGCAACCACAGTTTAAGAGCCCGACAGAGCTGTGTGCAAGCCTACCTGCTGTTGCAAACTGATTTCATCCTGCAACTTTTGGAAAAACACCAATACAAAAGGGAAAGGGGGTGTGTTGCTGAGGTATGATCTATGATATAATTAGGAGAATATTATAAAGAAAATAGTAATAATAAAATATATTTAAAAAATGAAGTGTCTGAGTCCATGTGCGTGGATTAATAAACTTTAGGGGGATGTTGTGTTACGTCTGTTAGACTGAAAAGCAGGACTCCGACGCAGAGCTGCAACTGAACAACAGTTTATTTATGGTGGAAGAAGCAGGCAGAGAGAGTTGGCTGGCAGGACGCTGGGTGAGGCGGAGATTTACCAGCTGGAGGCAGAGAGAGTTTGAGCTGGTAGTTTGAGGACTGGCTGGGCGAGGCGGCAAACAAAAAAATGATCAACATGGGACAGGGGTAAACCCAAGGTTAACTGAGTTCAGACTGACACAGAAGATAATCAACCAACGTGGTAGCGTTAGTACCACGTAGGCAACCTAAACGATGTCAGATGTGCAGGTTTATTGGCAGCAGGCAGGAACCAGAGCGTCACGCCCAGACAGACAGACAAACAGGGAGAGAGAGAGCGAACAAGGGACCAACAAGAAGCACAGGGAAGGGAAAACAGCAGACACACTAGGAATAAAAGCGAGGCACAGCCGATATTATGACCCATGAAAGTGTGAGTGTGGATGTTTAACGCAAGCAAAGCAAATTAGAAAAACTGTACAAATGAACTGCCCATGTGAAATAATTTGTTCACTAACAACTAAAGAGAAATTATACAGGAAAATTACAGTATACAGTATATCATACGGTCTGTGTGCTCAGTTTAGTGTGTACAGATTTCTACATCTATACATTATTTTAATTTTTTTTTTTAACAATGTGACCCTTAAAAGGCGGGAAATGTACCCTGGCTGCTCACCTGATGTTATACCTTAGACAGGCAAAAGAGGGATGCTTGGTGAGCTTCAAAACTGGTCGTCGTACCACAGATGTCAATCTACAAATGGAAAATACCAACCAAACGCCTCCTACAGTTCTTCACTGAACATCTTTCATCTCGAGATTTGCACCTTTAAAATAGCTAAACAACGCCATAGTCTCGGCGGTGCTCTAACTTCCTGACGCACACGATCGTGCCTTTTTCAAAGTCTGTAAGATCACGCTTCAAGCCGACTCTTGGCAATTATCATGCAAAACAAGTTGCGTATGAGTGTTTATGTTGTAACATATGCAAATGGGAGAAGGACTGTGCCAGGGCAGGGCTCCACTGGGACACAGATCACAATTGCATATTCCAAGCATAGTATTATCAGTGTGCAATTGCCGTTTAGATGGATTACAGATAAATGGGCAGACACAATACTGATTTAGTACACCTCCTCCGTAGTGCTCTCTAGGCGCTAACTTTCGCTTCCAAGTTTACTAAATAAATACAGACACCCTGCTAAAATAACTTGCAGTAGCCATGTTTTTGTACCGTTGCATTCAGAAGGTAATTTACCAAATTACATTTGATTGTATAGGCTATACAGCATAAGCCATATGCTAAACCACTGTGCATAATTTAATTCTTCAATGAAATTTAGTTACTTATCGCTGATAGCTGCAGTATCATCTGCTCACAAATTTGAATAAGTGGAGATGGAGACACTTTGGATGAACCGTACCTTCTTGTGCTTTACTTCACTACATTTTAAGCAGATAATATGCCGTGCTCATCATTGTGAGCCCTAATCCTTAACTGTGCTTTCATCTTCTCCTCCTGTAGCCTCAGCCCCAACCCACCTTCATTTTCCTTTTACTGCCGCCACTAACTCTTTCTCTAATCAGCCCTTCTTTGTCTCATTCCCATGTGCTGGATTGTCTAGCTGTGCCTCATGGCTGTAACTCTGGCATGTGGCCTGTCAGTGTAAGAGGTTGGTGCTGTGCATACAAAAGTTATTCGTCCTTCACTTAAGAGTGTATGAGAAACACACAGAGTCAGAGAGGGTTTATTACCTCCTGGCTGGGCCCAGATCTGTTTCAGGGAGGTTGTTTATCATGATTACAGTCGTAATGAATCTTCACCATTTTGTCCAAAATATTAAGATAATATTTTTCAAGCCATAAGAGGAAAATTAAAAAAGATTCTGGTGGTGATTGTGTACAACAACACTGGGTTTGTGCTGGTTCTTTTGTATTATGGGGTTTAATTAAATGTTGTGTTGTGAGTCTTTGCACTTAGCATCCTTAATGTAAGAATGGATCCATGTCTTTGTATTGCCATTCCCTCTTTCTGAATGATCCGTCATTGATCTCCTTTGCAGCGTAACATTTTTGATGATATCTACAGCATACTGTACATTTATAGTTCAGTTATTACCCCACAAAAATGAGATTGTATAACAGCTGCCTTTCTTCCCTTGCTCCTGCCCTCACCCTAATTGAAGTCAAACAGAGCATGCACACACCACCATGCGTTTGTCACAGTTTTGTAATATTTGTTGTATGAGCAGTGACACAATCAAGGACAAAGTGAAGGGATTGCACGGTTGCCTGGCCTATATACCTGGACCTATATGAAACGTCCTGTGCCAAATTCCCTTGGTTTTGGACCGACCTTGATGTTAATGAACAGCAATGAACAGCAATGAACAGCGTGACTGCCACTGACAAGGCCTCTAACATGTTCATGTTGGTATAACTGGAACCTGTGTGTTATGTGTGTTCTCTCATTAGCAGCCAGTCACAGCCTGCCTGTTGAGTGCAGCCTTCTTCGGTGCCCTGGGGTCATCTTTCATTTACGGCTACAACCTCTCTGTGGTCAACGCCCCCGCTTTGGTGAGTCAGACGGTTAGGCCTCCTTGTATGTCTGCTTGTGGAGAGCCACCACTGATTTCTCTCCGTTTGTTAGCATTATTAGAAAATCAATAAACATTCTTGTAGACGGTGCTTCAGAGTCAGGTTTTAAAAAATAGCTTTGATAAAGAGAATTCAGCCAACAAATACTGAACTTCACAAGTTCAAAAGTTTAAAGAGGCTTTTATTGTTATAGAAGATCCCATTATAGAGCTTGTTAATTGCCCTAGAGTTACCACAATGTATGATGAACAATATGTATGTAGAGAGACATTCTGGATTAATGGTTTCACAGTTGTTGCACACACATTTAACAGCAAATCAGTGAGCCTATTGTGAAACCAAAAACATATACTTCAGTTCTATTAAAAGCATACAAAAACATCAGAGGGTCTTGTCAGTTTAGATTAAATGTTCCACCCATCAGTTAGAAATACCTAGTTCATACTGTATAATTGGCTATAGCTCAGTAATTGAAACACTTTGTTGTTCAATATGAGTTTCATCCCACTTGCATATAAACACAGAAGAGAACTTTTGATCTCACAAGCTGCATTGTAATCATCTCAAAAAGTGTATTTTTCTTTTACAAACACAGTTGCGTCTGGGGTTTGGTTCATTCCAATATTTTGTAATCATATCTTTGGTTTCAGCAGGGAGAAGAGGAAAAAGTAATTAAAGTGAATATGTGTTTACTTAGTGGACATTGTTAGTACAGGGCCTCCGGTCAGATAAAGAAAAAAATCAGCAGGAAGACAATTATGTGTATTTTGCACTGCTTGGACTAGACTAGAAATCTGTAAATCCTTTCCGACTGGTGAAACTGAAATAACAATTTTCATTAGCTTTTATGTATCAGTCCAGTTGAGCAGTGCTGCTTTTGGATTTTCCAAGCTCATTCTTTTCAGTCTGGCCTTGTGTTTGTCCAGAGGTAATTAGATGCCCCAAAGGTCATTTAATTAGTATTCAAACTTTAAAACCATCAGCTGTGCAGCTCCCGATACAATTTGCAGGAAATGCAGAAAGTGGATTTTCAGCTTTCACCGAAAATGATTTAAATAGAGCCTTATTTATGTCACTGCTTCTGTCAGAAGTTGTGATTGATACAGTAGTTTTGAGTGTAAACACAAGCAGTAATGCTATTATAAAAGGGTCCATAAATATTAATATGTGATTTCTTCAGGGTAAGTTTTCTTACATTTCTTACATTTACAGCTGGCAGTTCATGATTTATTCAATTTTCCTGGATCTGCTGCTGTCTTTGGCTTTACAGAGCTTTATAGCGAGTTCCAGCTCATTGTTCAGCCGTCCAATCCATAATCCTGTTTTGGTTCACGCTCACTGATTTTCTCAATGCGAAAGCTCTGAAAACCCACCGTGCACTACCTGCCCAGCACCAAACACCAGAGAGAGAAGATTAGTGACTATCTGGTCAAGAATGTGGGGCATTTAGCAGCTAAACAGTCAGATATTTCCCTTAGAGTCCAGGAGGCAAGATAAGGAGGAGGCAAGAAACATAAAATAATGATAATGTTGCTCCTCAACAGCTGGATGTAAATTTGCAACTAATTGCTAATTAATTCACCATATCAAATTAAAACATGAAATTTTTTTCCACCTGTTTAAGTATTCCTTTGCAATTTTCAATATATATTACTAAAAATGCTAAAAAAGTTAAAGACTGTCATTATGTATAAAGAGTTTAAAACTCAAAAACAGTTGAAGCTTATTTGTTTCATCAGGACTGTGGGTGTGCAGTTTGATAACATTTTATTGCCAGTGACCTGGTAACATGAGCGAACAATCCCTCAACTCTCACCACATTTTGATTAAAATGTTGCTTAATCCTCATTGCTGCACAGAGATGCGTGACATCACCTTTTTCCATATATGACCCCATCGCTCATAGTAAGACACTGAGTGAGAACCTGTGTTTTCAAGGCCTTTTGCCACTTGAAGAATCTCACAGTGAAATAAAAGTGTAAATGGAGGAGGTTGGAATGGTCCTCAGGCAGATTCACACTGGGGTTATTTCTTCATAATATGTCTTTAACCACTCCTCAGGGACGGGCCAACATTTCTTGACCTAATTTGACAAACTGGAATGAAAATTAAAGTAGGAGTCACGGGTCAAAACGGTTTTCTAAAGCCTCTAAACCTTTAGATGGCATACAAGAGGTTTCCACAGTAACACCTACTGGACAGAAACAGAATTATGTGAAAAGCAACCGTCTTTGATTTGCAACCTATCAGGTGCTTTTATTTTCTGAAGTCACGCAAAGGTTTCAAAAAAACCTTTACCGTTACCATTCCTTGACTGGAACCGTGAGAGAACAATGCCGTCACAGAACAGTGGGATACTTCTTTTAATTAGGTCAACGAGAGGGACAAACCAGTCATCACAATGCTAGCCATGACTGGTGATGAATTCAGTGAGAATTCAGTGAGCGATGGAAGGATGAAAGGGAAAGAGAGGAAACCTGGCCCCCTCTGGCCTGTGAGCCTATGGTGATCGTATGATCGTTATCAAATATTTACAGTGCAGAAGAGTAGAGGACCATGATTGAATTGGGACAAAAATAAGCTCTTGTTTCTGCAAAATACAACAATTTCTACTAAGTGGTTTAGGGGATTATTGTGTATAAACAGCGACATGAATGACATGCCTCTCACATCCTCCTAAATTTCTCAGTGACAACCTACTTAAAGGCAGTAAAAGCTTCACAAAGCTGCAAATGCCAAACTGGCTGAGCTGGGCTATCAGTAAAGATCTTAACTCTGCATATTCTGTTGATCTTGAGTCAAAGGTTTTCACAGGAGGCTTGGGCTTTATCAGACACTGAAACAGTCTGGTCAAACCTGTCCACGCTTTTCTTAGCTTTAAACCCTCAAACCTGGGCCTCGATTCCCAAAAGAATCTTAAGGCTAAGATGATCTTAAAATCCTTTTTAAGAGGTTTTTCCCAAAAGCATGGTAACTGAAAACACTCACGACTGTAGATTAACGGGTGCCTCCTACTCACTCGTAGGAGGCTGAGAGCATCTTAAGAAGCTCCAGAACCTGCAGGAGGAACCACGAACTACACGTTTTAGTGATTATTGTTTTTGTTAACTCATAACACAGATGTTCTTTGTCAAGTCAAGTCAATTTTATTTGTATATCACTAAATCATGACAAAAGTTATCTCAAGACACTTTTGACATAGAGTAGGTCCAGACCATACTCTTTAAAATATTATTTACAGAAACCCAACAACTCCCACCATGAGCAAGCACTTGGCGACTGTGGCGAGGAAAAACTCCCTTTTAACAGATAGAAACCTCGAGCAGAACCGGGCTCTGGGTGGGCGGCCATCTGCTTCGACTGAGTTAGGTTAAAAAGGGAGGAGAGAGGGGGAGAAAAAGCAGGAGGAGAGACATAATAATCAAACTAATAATAATAACTGCAGCAGTGAGGGTGGAGCAGGAACATGTACATGTAGTAGACGGCCTGCAGTCACAGATCCAGACTCTACAGCTGCAGAGGCAGAAACACCTGCAGAAAGTGAGAAGGAGAAAAAGCACAAAAACTACAGGGAAGATGTGGAGTTGGTAACATGCATTAATGGGATAGAAATGCGTACGGATGGAGAGGGAGAGGAGGAGAGAGAAGCTCAGTGCATCATGGGAAATCCCCCGGCAGTCTAGGCCTATAGCAGCATAACTAAGGGATGGTTCAGGTCTCACCGGAGCAATAAGCTATAACGTTTATCAAAGAGGAATGTTTTAAACATACTCCCAAACTGGGAGCTGGTTCCACAGGACAGGAGCTTGATAAGTGAAGGCTCTGGCTGACATTTGATAATTTGTTAAATGACTGCTCATTTTCAATTATTAATACACAGTAAAAATCAGAAAGGAAGAAAACAGGATTGAACTAACACACACACAAATTAATTCAACAATTGAAAATTATGCCAGAATGACATTCAGAAAATTTTCAGAAAAGACTCTTACGGTATTAATAAAGTATAAACTATTGATCATATATGTTGTCTGTGCTGTACTCGACATTTTGTGTCTGTGTCCGCCAAAACCAAAACTCATGCTTGCTCCACTGCACAATGTTGGGGCACTGAGCTGTCACTCAAAAACTCATTGGCCAATGGGGACGATCCCCTGAAAAAAAAACCTTCATATCAAGAGATCTGTGTGAGAAGTGCAAACAAAAAGTTGTGCAGTGCAAACGAGCAAGCTGGCAAAAAAAAAAAGCTTGATCAGTGACAAAGAAGCAGAGGGAAGTGTTAAATAAAAGGACAAATTAATTGTATTATCATTATAGTAAAAGGGTTTTACACGATTACACAAATAATTTGTTTGCAAGTTAGACATTTTATTTTAGAGATGACATTTCTTTTGCTTCAGTGAGTTTCATTTTTTCTCAAATTCTTATTTTTGTTTGATATTTAAGAAGTTTTATTTGATTATATTGACACAAATCTGATTCCACACAGCTCCCCTTTCAGCTCAGTTGGTAAAACTGTTCATTATGTGCTGTATCCTTTAAATGATCAAAGACAATTCGAGATTGTTTCTCACTTGTGTAACTCTTGTTAGCACAAAATCCCTATCTGCACAATTTACTAATCCACAGCCAAACGAGTCATTTCTCATTAATACAGTTGCTCATTTCAAAGCCCCAGCTACTGTTTTTCTGCCAAAGCAGCTAATTCTCCAGTTCATGTGTATGTTGGACCGTTGTTTATTCTCCTTCATAACTTCTGCTCACCAGGAACACAAGCTGATCATTAGACTACTGCTGGCTCCTCTCCACCACTGTAGGGGCCCATCCTTGCTCCTGCTGTCTTTACAAAATTCATACAAAATAAATCAACAAGCAGCTTCCTGCTTTTAAGTTTGCCAACTTCACCCGAATGTAAAGATCATTAAGGGGTTGGAAGCACACAGTAGGTTCTGGTGTGTGCTTTCAGTCCGTCCTCAGTTTTGAATGAATGGTAGGAAAGCAAATCTGCCTCCGACAGCGAGCCAACCTTAAAATGTTGTGTAGCTGCAATGGGCAAATTAATATTAAAAGGAGTGTTAAAAATGCATCCCCATGAAATTCTAATGAACTTGTAGCTTTTAAGATCTCAGACATTAAATATAGGATCAGGCGGCAACCTTCTACTCATGTCAGAGTACTAGAGGTATCTTTAATGGCTTCCCACAGAAAAAGCAGTCTAAACCAACACTTGCTATTCCCATACTGCTCATTCAAAATTCCACTCCCATCAATGTGAAGCTGATGGGAGTCATCATGTATGTAAGAAACCTGGTTTTCGTAGTCGGGATGGAGGATTAGAAAAACCCGATTTTGGCAGCCAGACTTCTTTGCCTTAATTGGGTTTTCTAATTAGCTTTTTTTCGCATGTGCCTGACAAAGACAGGGAAAGTTATATTGTGACAGCAGTAGAGAGGGATCAAAGGAAAGATCTGTACATGTAGAGATACATCCCCATAATCAAAACAATTTAATTTCACTGTGACAGGTCCTGGCAAGTCTAGGCTGCTCTCTGAAATGCAATACACCTCCTCACTTTTCTATGAAATGTAAATGTGGCATGCAAAATTCATGTCACACTGAAAAAATCATTTAGTTATTAAATGCAAAAAGCGAAATAATTCCCTTTTATATATAAGAGAAAAATACGGTGTATTGTATTTGTCTTTATTTCTTGTTTGATTCGTTTTCATTTAGGCATTATAAATTTTCCATACAAAATAAGCTCAGGACAGGTTACTACAGTGCATGTAAACACGATTTCCCACATTATCTGATTTGTCCGGGAACCTGGTTTGTAAACATATTGACTGTGTTTAAAGGAAATGATGCTGGTGGAGGTCAGGAATAAATATTTGTCGACATAAGTGATTGCTTTAGCACAAGAAATTAGAGGGAAATTTAGATGCACTCATTACTGACTGAACTTGGTGAAAGTTTGCAGGGAGTGATGAAGTCAGATCCTTGGTCATTATTAATCTGTTGTTCCGAGTTGTCTGCCTGAACAGCAATGAAAATAAGGAGAAATGTGATGAAACCCCTGTAGAAACCAGTGTGACACCCTTTGTTTTTATCTCAATAAAAGAAAGGACAATAAGTAATTTTTCAGTGTAATGTTGAACAAACAATGCACTCACAGCTGTTCTGCATGATGCCTGTGAGGACAGCATACCCAGCATACAGCACAGACATGTTCGCCACTGTGCATCAGCCTTTCTATCACCAGGGTTTACAAGGACACTTATATATATATATATATATATATATATATATATATATATATCAAAAGTAAAATGCGAGATAAAACAAAGAACAAGGCCATTTAGTTTTTAATGCTTTCGAGCCAACACATTCATCCATGATAAAGAAACTTCAGTCAAAGCTTGGGTCCTTTCACGCTAATAATAATGTTCTCAATGCAGTTTGTATACAGTACATCAACAGTACATTAAGACAGTAAAACATATTTAATAAATAAATCCTCCTCCATTTCTGTACATAGTACAGTGTACTTAGCACTTCTTTATTGATTTTTTTTTTATATTTACAACTAAATAAATTCTGTACACTAGTTTAGATCATGAAGCCAACTTGTACAAATAAGTGTACATTTGCCTCCTGCTCATGCGGCTCACAGTATATAGACTCAGGTATAATACTCTTAAATTAATATGTATGTGCATTCTGTATTGCATAATGACAAGGTCCAGGTAATAATTTACCTTTCAAATGATGAATGATGAATTTGAACGGTGTCTCTCTTGTATTGCAGTACATTAAGGCTTTCTATAATAAGACATGGATTGAGAGATATGGGGAGTCTATTGGAGCAGAGACAGTCACCATCCTCTGGTCCATCACAGTGTCCATATTTGCTATCGGAGGGCTTCTCGGGGCGCTGTCCGTCTCTTTAATCATCAGATTACTGGGAAGGTGAGTTGACTCACTTGCACTCGTGATCAAGTGTTGTTCATGTAACACAGAAGTCCTTCTTCTGTATTTGTTTCAGCCTTCCTGATATCATGAAGCTCACTTACTTTTAGCTGGGGCACATCCGTATTGTAACCTGCTCTGGCACAATTTCAGTTCAGATGATCAGATCAAAATGTACTGACAGGTCATCTGATTGGAAAACAGTCACCATTCTACAGGATCCCGACAGGGACAAACGTATTTACAAAACAGTGATAAGAAATAAAGACCACGGAGGCATATTTACAGAGAAGTATAATGCCTTTACATTCCATTTAGATCACAGATACAATATAACATTGTATCCTGTATATAAGGAACATTAATAGCAAAACTATTTTCCCACTCTGGCTTTAAAATAGGGTTTCTAACAAACAGCAGGACGCTCCCCAGTGAATGATATGCATTAATCTGTAGTTTTCATCACTAGATTCAGCAGCAGACATGCTGTGTTACATTTTAAGATATTTAACAAGTTCTTCTTGAGGTATATAACTGCAATAATCCATTATTTGTTATTTGTTGTTGTATTCACTCTAAAAAAAAGCAAACAGAGGTCTGGGGACCAAACTGGCCCTTGAGGCAAACACTAGGCTTGCCTAGACCTGTTAAATGGGATGTGCTTTATTACCTGCTTTGAAAGAAATCTTCCAGGGGAACACTGCATTGTTTAACCTTAGCTTTTTCCCTCTCTTGGTGCAGACACATGGCAAGATTAACCTTCTTCCCAGTATAGGACATACTCAACATACATTTTTCATTGCCTGGCTGACACTACAACTCTCCCTCTTTTGGAGCTTAGGAGACAATGTTGCTGTAAGATCTCTGTTGTCTTTGTCAAGCTCTCAGTTCTCTCTTTCTTTTATTACCCTCCATACCTTATGCATTTTCTCACTTTCTCTCTCCTCTGACAGTCTCTAAATCACTGTCTGTGACTGTCAGCTCAGCGCAGGAAATGCAGGAGTTCACAATGTATATAAGATCTTGCCATAATACACTATTGGGGTTTGATAGCGTAGATTTTCTTTTATGAATTCGCCACTGGCTTCTACTACAGTACAGCAGTAGCTCACTGCCTCTACCTGCTACAGGAGGAAATACGTGTCAAAAGAAACACTCCATTAATAACAGTAGCTCTAGAATAAATACCTTTATTAATTTTTTTAATTACTTAAAATCATTTGGTAACTGATTTAAATGCATGCTTAAAAATAAGCCTGTTTTTACACTTTGCTTCCACTCTTTTGTTGTATTTTTTTATATAAGGATTTCAGTTACTGTCAGTGTTACAGAAAAATACTTTTATACAGTCTATGGAATTAACACCATGTTTTTGGAGGCTTTAAATTTTTATTTATGTGCGATGTATACATATTTATATATATATATATATTATATATATATATATATATATATATATATATATATAAAGTCTTACTTAAATAATCTAAATGTTATGTTTTTCTTTATTATACGTTATAACTTTTTCCAATAACAAACCATGTGCTCACCACATCCACTAAAGTTTCAAAGTTTCAGTTCAGGTAGAGTTTGTACTCGCCTCCTCCTACAAACACTTGGCCAGCAGTAATGAAAGTTGATACTTGACGGTAATACATAGTGTCCAAGGACATAGTTTTGCGGAGTTGGAGAAAAAGGAATTTGCTTCGGTGGCAGGGGTGTGACAATCTCCGCCGTGAGATTCAATCTCGCTGCCAGTGTGATGAGTTTCTCAGGTTTCTGCCTAGCTGTGTTTCACCACCTTGGTGTAGGACTGCAGAGCCGTGGTCCTTCTACCACCCAGGGACTCTGGCACTGACAAAATCCCCTTAGTGCCCTGAAATAATATATGTTCAAAAGAACCTATTATCCACTAATGATGAGGTTGTCACTCAGAGTGGGCAAAGACTTATGAAGCTTTTATTCAGAGTCATTTGAGAAAATTAAGATGCCCTTAAGAATCACCTTGGATTTCTCAAGTGGCGATCCTCACTGTGTTGATTAGGCTGAAACGTATTATTCATTCTCTCTCCATATTCTCTGCTTGACATCTGTGGGCCAGCTGGTAGTTATGCATGTGTCTTGGAAAGGTTGAAATTCAGATGTCAGGGAGAGCCATCTGAATGTCTGAATATATGTATTAGCAGATGAGGAGACATGGAGCAATCTAAAGGAAAAGTACTTGATAGAGTGACTAAGTGGTTTATTAAAAGTTTCCCTGTTAAGCCATGATGTCTACATATTTCAACTTTGTGAAAAGATTATATTAAAACATTGCAACACAAATGTGTTTTCTAAAAACATTTGTTTAAAACCCCGCTATAACCCCATATTTTTTCCGCCAGTAGAGTTTTGTGATTTTTATACACACTAAAGAGTAAAACATTCATCTCTCTGAAAAAGAAAATAATGGTGTATGTAACTAGTTTTGACGTAACATTAAAAAGTGCTGCCTTAGACAGCGTTAAGTGAAGTGAAGATGCCATCAATTCAACCAGCCGACGTGTGAAGATTAATGAGTGCTTCTCACCGGCTCTGTAATCTACCACTGTGAGTAGCCAGTACTGAAGGGCTTTCCTTTACTCTGGTAACTCTCTGTACAGACATCTGAAGGCAGCAGGTATCTCTTTCATCTGCAGTCTCTAGCTGGAGCGATGTTTACACTGTCAAATCCCAATAATGTACGACAGATCCACTGGTTTCATGCTGTGCAACAAGCGTCAGGCTGTTGCAAAATACAGAAACCTTGCAACATGTGATAGTTTTGAAATTGTTCAGGTAACATTTTTGGTGGTGTTCCCAGAAACAAAAAATTGTTATTTTTAAAAATTATAATTTATTTGGGGATCATTACCAGGATCATTTCCATACCAGATTGTCAGCAGTTATTTTATTTTAATAAAATACATTATGTTTTACCATTAACCTAATACTCTGTTTAATTGTTCTTCATATGCTAAGCTAATTAGAGTCTAACGAAAGGAGAAAAGGCCCAGGTTCAGCGTGACCTTCAGTTCCTCTGAAAGACCAACGCTTTCCCTCACACATAAAGCCACATAAAGCCGAGTAAAGCTCGACCGCTCATGAGCAGCCTCCTTTGATGAATAGACATTGATTTCCCTGCTTTGCTGGCTCTGAAGAATGGTAGACATTCACTTATTTGGCCATGAATGCCCCTCTTCTTTTAAGTCTCTTCAGAGCATTCTCACCTCTGCTCGTTTTCTCTCCAAAACACCTTGTTGAAATGTTTCAGAAATTAGATTGGTTTTGCTATTGGAATCACAAGTAAATCATTGTGCTCATTTTGCCAAATTGAATCAGATAAATGATCTTTGTACAGGGATTAGGATTTATATAAAACTTGTGTAGGATAATTTCAACCTGTGCCTCTATTGTTGATGTTCTCCACTCAAGATTTCTCCCTTTTTCCAACCCTGTTCTCTTCTTGACTTTAGAAAGGGAACCTTGCTGCTGAATAACGGCTTTGCTCTAACAGCTGCTCTGCTTCTGTCCCTGGGTGAGAAGGCAAAATCTTTTGAGATGCTCATCATTGGCCGTTTCATAATCGGGGTGGATTCTGGTAAGTGATTCATTTAGTTTGTTTCTATAGTCACCACTCACCTGGTGGTGCACACAAGTCAGTGTGGAGCAGACTACTATGAAGTTGGTTAACCATCTTTACCATAAAACTGAATTCACTATCAGCTTTTAACTAAACAGATCTAGCAGCCTCGACTTCAAATACGATCAAAAACTTTACTTTATTTCTAAGTGAAAAGATATTATAACGGTGCAAATCATAAAGATTAATGTAGGCAGGTGGTGTAACCCCACCTCAAGGGAAAATAAACATCTGTGGGAATTGGTAGATATCAAGGATAGATTACTTGACAGAACTGAATGCTCTGATTATCAGAAAGCAACAAGACTCTGATTACAGGTCTAACTTTCCCTTCTAAATGCACGTCTCCAGTCATGGAGGAACATCAGTGCTCATTCAGCTCTGTCAGTGTGGGTTATGTTACCTGCAGACCCAAATTTTAGGGAGATCAAATTGTAGTCAAAAAATTCTCTTGACACACCTCTTGTGCACCCTATACATCCTCAAGTAGGTCTGGGATCTTAATGTTGATTTAAACTTAATCTTGGTAATAACTCCTTATTCCATGCACTTAACTCTGAATAGACCCCATTCTTATAATGAGTAGTGCATTGCTACATGTAGATCTGTACGACTTTGTTTTACACTTTACACTTGAAGAAAAAGGGTTCAGGAACAATATCCACCTCAGCATTGATGTCCATGAGATGTGTGTTACCGGAAAAAAATATACACTGAATTGGTATATTGTTTCAGGTAACTGCAGAGCACGATCGCTTGTTTACAATTTCTAAGGCATGGAAATTGATTTGAGCGAAGATTTGTGTAAGGGATTAAATGTTTTATCAATGCTGACCATTTCTAATGCACAGGCCATCTATGTAAGTACCCATAACATTGCCACACAGTTCAAGAAAATTCAGCATTTCTTAAATGTTGCTGGATGTTGAATACTGTCGGTGTATTTCCTTTATAATTTAGAATGGTGTGGAGACCAGTTATATATCACATTAAACATGAATCTATATTTTTTCGTCCTTTCCATTGCAAGAAGTTGATGTTTTGTTTTTTTCTGACAGGTATAGCTCTCAGCGCCCTCCCCATGTACCTGGGAGAAATTACGCCGAGACATATCAGAGGTTCCATTGGCCAGTTCAACGCCATCCTGATCTGCTTGGGAGTGTTCACAGGACAAGTGCTGGGGCTGCCCGAGCTGCTGGGTCAGGTCAGTATTCAAGTGCAAGTTCTTTACTGTCATTGTATTGGCACAATAATTACAGTGAAGCAGTCACTGGAAATGGAAATCTTGCTCCCTCTAACAATGCTCAAACAATATGTTTAAGGAGAAACACACAAGTGAAAAAGCAAAAAGCAAAATAAGATCAAAAAAAAAAAAAGTATATATAAGACATGACACAAGTAAGACTGGAAATAAGAAACTATACATAAATAAAATAGTGCAGGTAAAATACAGGAATAAAAAATATATACACAAATAAAATAGAATATAATACTGTGGTAGAAAATATACTGTTGTTGTGGTTAAACAGCTTGTGGGCAGTAGTTATAAGTACCGTTTCCCGAGGCTGGGACACAGTCAAGGTCAAAACTTACAAACAACAATAGTACGACAAGTAGTAAGATAAATAAAAATAAATATATGGTGTATTCTGTGCAGAATAAGGAGTAGTAATAAAAATATATACAGAGATATAAACAAATGTAAAGTGTGACGTGTATCAGTGCTGAAGTTAAGTGTTCAGTGGCGAGCTCGAGAGCTCAAGAGTTCAGCAGTCTTATGGCCTGTGGGACGAATGTGTCCCTGAGCCTGGTGGCGCGAGACCCGATGCTGCGGTACCGTCTGCTGGAAGGCAGCAGGCAGAACAGTTAGTGGCCGGGGTGACGGGAGTCTTCGATGATCCCGTTGGCCTTCTTCCTGCACCGCTGCGTGTACTGTAGAGGTCGTACATGAATGGCAGCTCCGTCCTGGTGATGTGCTGAGTAGTTTTCAATACCCTCTGTAAGCAATCTTTTCTATTACTGGAGTCAGAAAATCCAAACAGGGACAACAAAGACTGTTTGGAGCCAAGGAACATTTTGAGGAAAAGATTTATTGACTTTGTATGTCATGAGAAAATTTAGTGGTTTACCTCTTGACTTTAATAAAGTGTAAGTTTGCTTCGGAGTCTGTGTCCAACAGTCATATGAGAGCTGCATCTCAAGGCATTTCTGCTTTGCCTCCAGCATTCAGTCACTGTGGATGATGTTGGTAGGTAATTTATATTGACTGAACTTTTGACCAGTAAAATGTGACCCATCTTGACTTTGTTGATGTCCTTGGTTGTAGTACAAGATATCTGTGACTTTGCAAAGAAAAAATAAACGTACCGTTTAAGTAACAGAACAAGATTTCTAATATCTACATATTTTTTTCTTCCTTTCAATAATATAAAAAATTGAACTACTAAATACTTATTTTATTCAAGAACAATGCCAAGAATAGTTTTACACATTGAAGAGCTTTAACACATCCATTTGGACTTGGCAAATACAGTTTGGACAGAAGAAGATAACAGAATAACATTTATCATCCAAACACCCACGTTGCTATTAAAATGTTTTAAATATTCAAATGTACTCTGAAAGGTCACTGTATTCAAGGGAAAGAAAAAAAAACAACCATTAACCTAACTTTAAAGAACAGTAGTATACCCAACGGATCGAAAATGATGTACTGTATTATAATACAGAAACATTTTTCTCCCTGAAACAAAAGGAAAGAGAACTTGAACTTGAAAGACAGACTTTCTATAAAAATAAAGTATAAGTGATTAACATCAGAAGAAAAATCATTATGTGAAGGACAGATCGCAGAGGAAGAACTGTCATTGGTACGCAGTTATTTTAAAGCTTTAAAAGCCCAGGCCTGGATGGAATACAACTAGAATCTTGTCATATCCTTGTTGACATGTTTTAGAAGTGCATACAGTATATGGAGGGAAAACTCAACAAGAATGACTTTTTTCCCTAATTGCTACAGCATCAGTTCCTGCATTTCTCCAATACGGCCTACGATGGCCGAGGTGTCCTTAATCTCCAGTCAGCTACCTCCAACGCCACCTTGACATCCCCACGGTCCCACACCAATTCACACCTTAATTATTTTAACTCTTGTGACTCTCACGTCCACCACATGATCTCACAACCTCAGCAACTCTCCTGTGACATCATGGTGTGAATTAGGTTTAGGGCCTCTCCATCTGTCAGTCGAGCTGACGAGGCCTCGTGGATGAGTGGCAGGCTTCTTCAGCTCTACAGATACAGTCCAGCAGATCGTTTCATTTCGACTTGACATCCAAGCTCGAGCTTGTAGAGGAGAAGAAAGACCGACTCCTCCGCTCACACTTAATGATTTCCCATCACTTTTTAGTGCAGGCTACCTGACAACACTTGGCCCACGAGCGTCTTCCTCAGCCACTTGAGTAATGAACTCACGTTTCTTCCCTGCACAGTATTTGATTGGTTCCATCTGTCCCTTGTTTCAATAAGATATCAGCAGGGATTCTCAATCACACCTTGCTTGCCCTGGAGGAAATGTTATCCACTTTCTCCCCCTCCCACCTCAGTGCCCACCGTGCACAAGTAAAGCCATGTTGACTCGGCCTACTGCTGAGGCATTTTCATAATGGGGATCCAGTCTTCATCTATACACTTGATTATTTAGGGGCTAGATTTTTTCTGTTTATCTTTTAGGGCTGAAAACAGACATTAGCCTACGGCACATGTGTTCTGACAGCCAAAGTCACTTGTGTAATGTGAACAGAAAGCGAATGATATAAAGCACTCTACTCCTGGCACATTCTGTTGACTTTAGCTCACTGTTTACTTTTGGCACTGTATTAGAAAATGAATGACTGAATGCATTTCCTCTAAATTGCTTTCCCGAATTGAACGCATGCAGTTATATCTTTTGGCAGTTGTGTCTGCTCAGGGAGTGGTCTCTGGCATAAATGTGACTTATTATCCCCAGGTGACCTTCCACTCCTGTTGCTATTCTTCTCGAAGTTATGCCGAATGTACAATATGTATTGCTGATTCATACTTCCCTTTGCATTGAGAACAGTTAGAACTTTATTGTGGTGGGAAGTTGATTGTTTCTCTGTTTTTTTTTAGCACAATTTTATTTAAATTATTTTCAATTATATAATTATATAATTAATAAAAACTAATGAATGAAAGATAAATAAATAAGTAATAAAATCTGAAGATACTGACAAATTTAACAAAAGATTTTTGTGTTTTCCAATGAAAGGCAGATGATTACATGGTTTCCATCATAACTGTAAAGATGGAAGACATAAACTCTCTGCTGGGGCTAAGGAAGAGCGAGCCTTAAAGGAATTAAAATAACCATAAATAAGATGCTATAAGAAGATAAGGTGACCAAAAAAAGAAAAGATGAAGATGAAGCAAATATTTGAGTAAGCAATGCATGTTACAACCTAGTGTTACTAGTGTTAGAATTCAAAAGTAAATAGTTTTAAAAAAGCAAACACTGGGTCGTAAGTATAGATCTGCGGTGCCCCTTCACTGCCTGTAATACTAATAGAAACCTATATGTTTAAGAGGGTAGAATTCTTTTGTAGTGAGTGAATCTGTTCTTCTTTACTGCGCCCCAGTGAATTATGTGAATGGGATTTGTAAAAATGCCCCGGTACATTAAGCACAGCAACAGCTGTTTCTGCGGATTTACCAAGACAATGGCATGGGACTGTGCCGCATCTGGATTTTTCTGTGTAAGTGTTTGCATATGATAACATACTTCAAAGCCACAAACAACAAGATTGCATCCACATCCTGTTTTGTTTGGGGTTTATACTTTGTGCTATAATGTGCAGAACACAGCACTGCACATTTCCAGGAGTGCATTTTGCTTTTGGACATTGACGATTTAAAGAGCTGCAAACATATTTCCAAGCCAGTGAAGGTCTGTTTTACATAATTCCTATAGGCCCATGCTTATACTGCCGGAAGGCTTGAGCATTTTTGTGATTCATCTGTTTTCTGTTGGCCTACCCTTTTCATTTCCCTGCTTTTCCTTTGTATCTAATTCAATGGAGAGAAAAATATTCTGTTTCTATTCAACCTTTTAAAGCCACTTGAGTTTTTGATGTCACACGCTTAAGACATAGAAAGTAAAGTTTTTCCAAACTAAATTTACTCTTTACTAAATCAATGTGCATTTTGACTTTCAACTAAAGTGAAGGAAGAAAAAAAATCAATACTGTTTGGAACCCGATGTTTGTCCTAAGCTGTGCATCCCTCCGTTCTTGGTTTTATTTTCAGAGGATTTAACCAAGTTCTCGTCTCCTATTTTCTTTTACTTTCACTTTGCTGTGACATTTACACATGGGCGAAGTGTCCGAGCTTCTAGCAAGGCAGGTACTCATTTTTAATTTATAAGTATTGGTTTGTCCCATCCATCATTTCGACCTGCAGACTACCTCTATAAATATCATATGGCTTTATGGAGCCACTGGTTTGTATTCATGTCACCTCTGTGACACCCTTCAGGCCCTCCTGTTTCCATATCATTTGACAAGAGCATCACCGACATATGTGACATATTTGATCTGATAATGCCACCATGGTCTTTGCTGGCATTTGGTTATGGCACTCAAACAGGTTTCCTTTCAGTGGAGGCTTCTGTTAATGTGAGTCGGTCTAAAATATCACTTGTTGTGAGGTACAAAATGGTGATAAGCTTTGACAAATGATAATGACTTTAACCTTCATGCTTAGCCACCGACCTTCTCCCAGTAGGGAAACATGTTTATTCCAGCATTAAAGCAGGAACAGGCTTTTAGCAGTCACTGAAGTCCCCTGAGACACTGAACTTATCAGGATGCCTCAAATGCAGCTTACACCAGTAAGGTTAGTTTCGGTGGGCTTAATGGGCTCCATACTCTATATCCTTCTTCACACCCGCTTTAGCTTCAGAGGCTATTTAAAGGGACAAAAAATCAATGGAATGTAATATGTGGGGATTGTCACTGTAATGCAATTTGTTTTAGATGGTGATCACACAGGGTATCAGAGACCAGTGTAATGTGGTATTCTAAATGACTTTGATATTTGGTACGTGTGTGCACTGTTCATGTATGCCTTTAGCTCTTTGCAGTTTAACAGCACAGTTTTTTTGCAGAGAGTTAGATGAGAAGATTGATACCACTCTGTCTGTACGGTAAGTGTGAAGCTAGAGCCATAGACAGTAGACAAAGACTCGAAACAGCTGGCCTGGCTATCAATTTTTTTTTTACGCTTTAATTTTTGTAAGGATTTAACATACGAGATAGGCTGTAACATGTTAATTAGTTAGCTTTAGTGGAGCTGGTACAAGTCAAGTCAGTTTTATTTATAGAACGCCAAATCATAACAGACATTATCTCAAGACATCTTTCACATAGAGCAGGTCCAGACCTTATCTTTAAAATATTATTTTAGTACAGTACATAAGCGCATTTGCTGACGTTTGTGCTTTCTTACTTATAATGTATAACTATTAAACCTGCAGTCACATTTCCTTTAAGTTTCGCCATTTCGGGGCAGCGGAAACGCAATATTGACATATTATCACTTTTAAGTTGATATGGTGAACTTGTACACATTCAGCAGTTACGGAGCAACATTTTAATAGTCTTAGTGCCCAATAATCATCCTCTTTTTGCTCCAGTATTTGTCTGCAGTTTGGTGCTGAGCAGGTAGTGCACAGTGTCTTTCTAGAGCTTTTTCACTGAAAACAGCTGCCTGCTGCATGAATGGGGTGAGAGTGAACCAAAACAGTAAAGTTGTGGGCCGTACAGCTAAACAATCAACTGAAACTTGCTGCTCCATAAAGCCAAGAATAATTGTAGTTTCAGGTAATAATTCAGGTTCATCGCTGTGAGTAACCCCTTTCACATTGTCACACTATTTTGACATTGTCATTTGATTGTTATTATAAAAATATCGATTAAAGCTGCTGGAAGTCAGTTAGTACTCCATATTAACCTTTCCTATAGGTGTGAATCCCAGTGGAATACCCGTTCTCCAAACTATCAGGACTGCTGCTTTACTATTTTAAGAATGGGACAGCACATTCCTGCAAGGGCCAACTGTCAATTTGCTCTTCTGACAGAGCATCAGGAAAATAGGGTCCCAGGGGAGGTGACATTCATTACAAACAGCTACAGGCAGAGCGGGGATGGGCTTTTCTTTTGATCTTGCCAGATCTCCACCTGTAGTATTTCAATGGCTTAGATTCTGGTAACTTGAGGTTTTTGCCAATAAGGTTTTCATTTTGTAAGAATTTAATGTGTTGTGTTTATCGTATTTGCCGAAATACCAGGATAACAGAACATTTAAATATAAATATCAGGTAATCTTGAGGTTTCCTCCTGCAATACACCTTGTAATCCATCACGTGTTAGTCACTAACCAGCTGACAGTGAGTGACAGCCAATTAAATCTCACCGCCTGCAGTGGAAATAAAGGCTTGAATTTAACCAATGTTGCCTGTACCAAACTTAGTAAAGATTAGTTGGGGAGCAGGTTAATTTTTCACCTTGGGAATGGTCTGGCTAAAGTAATTAAGACTGACCCCACACAGATCATATTAGCTTTTATAATTGGATGCATCATGAATGTGAGCCACCCGACATTTCCATTACCTCTATCTGAGAAGTTACCTGTTTACATTAACCCCCTCTCTGGCTTTGTGGTGGTCTATCTGCAGCAGCAGCCGAGGCTTCGTGAAATGCACATTCTCCTCTGTTTCGTTCTCCTCAGCTCAAGACAACAAAGATGTATTTCATGCTCTTCTTTTTGTACAGTCACGGGGTGATAATGTAAAGCCTGCAGCCTCTGCATTCTCAGAAGAGATAACTGAGAGGAATAACTGGAAGCCTCTTGGAATACAGCAGTAAACCATTTGTCTGCTTTGTTTAGTTGACTGTAAACGAGTTTCACTCCGGGTCACAGCAGCTTTCTGAGCTGTGATTTCTTTTATCACTAGGGATGATGGGATCAGGGCACAGAAGGGAGACACAGCCTGGCTCACCCAGCTTGCCCCAGTTAAAAAAAAACTATTGGTAGACACCATAAGGCGTGCATTTATATCCTACTGTAAACAGGGCTGCAACTGTGTGTGTGTGTGTGTGTGTGTGTGTGTGTGTGTGTGTGTGTGTGTGTGTGTGTGAAACAGAAGTCCATGTGTGCAAGTTACATGACCTCGTTCTGCACCTACAAATTACCTACCAAAGTTACATGCAATTGCCAAGGTAACTATGGTCCAACCTGATAATTAAGCATCTTATGTGAATGTTGGATTGTGACAACCCGCCTTCTGACAATGTTCTCCATGTACCTCCATCTACATGCTGTAAACCTCCCTTAATCAAACATTCAGTCAACTTTCTTTTTGACAAGTTTGTTAGAATAGAAATAACAGTTTGCGAATGCAGTCAACATCAGCAGAAAATTATATAGAGGTAAAATATTGATTCCTTATAAGATGTACTGTATATACTGTAGTACAGACCACAGAAAGCAATGTTTGTAGAACAAGAATTAAATTCTTTTTCTGTCAGAGCAGCCTCTGAGCGGTCTAATCTAATCGCCTACTCTCATCTCCAGCTGGGATAAGGCGACCCAGAGCTCAGCATCACTGAGACCTCTGGTTCGTGCAGCATGCTTACAATTACACAGCGCACCCAGGATTTGGTGCACATGGAATAATAGAGGAAGAGTTGGCCTGTTACCAGTGTGAACAAGCCTGTTTCATTAGTCAGACGGCAAAAGGCTTACATTATACTTTTTTTTTTTTTTACATTCCAATAAATATTTCTAAAGGTCAAGGTTGGTTTATAAGTACCCAGGGATATGTTGTTGTGCAGACGGGATATTCAGCAATCCAGCATTAAAAACAAGACATCACAGCGATACAGATTTATAAGACATCAAAACATAGGGCTTTACTGAGAAAGACAATTCAGCTTCAACAGCGTAGCACAAGATAACTAAGTAATGATTCTTCTACTCCCTCTCCCTTCTCATTTTAAATAATTCTTAAATGTAAATATAATATATGTTCTACTTGAACGTATGGAGAAGCTTTTTTCAAGATACACAGTCATCACACATCCATGAGTGAGCCATACCGACTCAAATATTTTTACTGTTTCCAAAGTTTTACTAATGTAAATAAGAAACTGATGGAATATTGATATGGGAAATAGACATGGAAATATAGGTCCACAATTTTTTATTTTATTTCTCCTGATTGTGAAGTTATATTGTTTAGGATTTATTATCCTTAATTGTACTGTTTGTACACTATATATGTACATAAAGTAGGTAGAAATATGTACATTATATAGCTAAACGTAAATTGTATGGCTATATTTATTAGTCTGATTTGTTGTCTCTCCTCCTGTTCTGTCTCCCCTCTCCCCCTCCCTCCTCCCCTTTCAACCCAACTGGGTCGATGCAGATGTCCGCCCACCCAGAGCCTGGTTCTGCTCGAGGTTTCTACCTGTTAAAAGGGAGTTTTTCCTCGCCACTGTCGCCAAGTGCTTGCTCATGGTGGGAACTGTTGGGTCTCTGTAAATAATATTTTAAAGAGTATGGTCTAGACCTACTCTATGTGAAAGCGTCTTGAGATAACTTTTGTTATGATTTGGCGCTATACAAATAAAATTGACTTGACTTGACTTGACTATCAAAGAAACTTGTAGTATTGGAAAAGACGGAAACACAATTTATAATTGTATGCATATTTACCTACTGTCATAAAGTTTTCTTTGTCTCAACTCCCATTAACTAAAATGGATACATTTGATATTTGTATTTCAAATTTAAAGCTGCTGTGTTACATTTTTATTAACAAAGGATTGAATCAATATGTGTATTGGGAAAATTGGTCACTTGTAGTGACAAACACATAAATGATCACCCAGTTCTCCTCAGCACTTTGAAGCTAAATATTTTGATTTTACTACCAACAACTGTAATGCTTTGGTTCACTCTCACCGCTCTCATCAAGCCTGTCTTAAGTAGCAGCAGGCAGCTGTTTGCACTGGACAAGCTGAGAAAAACACTCTGTATGCTGCCAAACAGCAGACAGACACAGTTAGTGAGTAGATGGTAAGCATAGTGGAGCATTTAGCAGCTAAAAAGCCAGATAGTTCCCCCAGGAGTTGGTGTTGACCAAAACAGCTTAAAAGGATAGTGAATATTGGACTTAACATTTGTCTGAGGGACTGAAACTTGACTCTAAATAAATTATAATGTTGCTCCATGTCTGCTGGATGTGTAAAAAACAACTATTTTCTAACACATTTTTGCCATATCAACTTTATAGAGTGACAATATCAATATTGCTTTTTCTATTGCACCCCACATGGCCAACAACAAAAACAACACATTCCAATAATACTGCTTTAATTGACATCTTTAATTTCAATCAGTTGGACCGTGGTATGCTTTCTGCCACAATGTTAGTAGGTGTTTTATACTATATAGTATTGCCCATATTCCTTAGAGTGTAATGATATTTTAGTGGAAAAGACCAAAATAGCAGACTTTATAACTCGTGAATGTTCAGTTAATTTGCAGCTTAGGCTGAATCATTCAGTTTGTAAAGAAAAGTTAATTACATTTTTTATTAAGTTTGTCAGTCTGATAAGAATTTCTTTCACATAGTAAAGGTTAGGCAACTGAATCCCCAACAGACTTTCCATGAGCTGAGAGCTGACATTTTCTCTCTGAAGGGCACCTCCTTTCCAGTCATAACTACGGACATCCCCCTCCTATTTGCTCAAGTGAGATCATGAAGCATAGATCTGCCAAATTGATGGGACTCTGCATCCTGTCATCTTTCCTAATGACGATGTTTTGTATGAGGGATGCACATAGAGTGTGTCAGTGTGTTTTTGCAGTGTATAAGTCAGAGATCCTTTATGGTGTGAGATTGGGCGCCACCATTAGTGGTGAGTGTTTCAGGCCAGTGACCCCATCCTTCATCAACGCAGGCTGGCCTTCACTCTCCTCTTAGTCTTAATACTAAGCCCTGCAGGACGATGATTGCACTGATTTGTCTGATTTGTTCTGATGAATGCAGAGAACATTTTTGATCAAATAAAATGTGAAATATCGAATACAATGGAATTTTGAGGAAACTGAAAATTATAAATTAAAATTCAAGGTTATCTTGAATGACTGAAAGTGCTGTTCTAAGAGCTTGTTGTTGTTGTTGTTGTTGTTGAAAAGTACTCATTTGAAAAGACCATGTTCAGCTTCCATAAATCTACCAGGCCTTGATGAATATTTAGCCTCTGAGGCATTTTGTGCAGAAATCCTTGTGTAATGGAACTGAGACAACCCAGATGACTAATGTTTGGCTATTTGTCCTCTCTGCATCCATGCAGTCTGTATTCACTCCTTGATACAGAAACAAAAGACAACATTTTTCATTCCTATGTTTGAAGATATTTGGATAACTATTTACTATATTGGCTTCATAATCAGCTGATTATTTTTGTACTTCTCCCGTCATGGCAGTGACTGGGAAAACAGCCAAACTAATTTTGGAGTTTATTACATCTATTAAGGTATGATCGCCCTTGATCAAAGTCACTTCCTTCGACAAGAGGGCAGGTGCCAAAAAAGCCTCCTGTTGTAAACATACTGCATTTAATCTAAATTACCTACATAGAAGAAAGTAAAAAAACCTAAAAAAAAGAATTCAACATCTGATAGGAGCTCTCTCATATGGCCACTCTCTGTATCACACATACTGCATCCGTTGTCATGTGCCATCATTTACCTGTTTGCTCATGTCCAGTATGTGCAATGTGAATTTGAAGAGCATAATGTATGTAATGTAATGTAAACTATAAAGAAAACTTAGTTGAGTGCAGGAGGATTGCCGACATTTAAATCACACTATCACCACTTATTTACAGCAGCATGCATGAAGAAATGCATCAGGCGAAGACCATGTGTCTTATTTCAGATGCAAAGCATTTCCATAAGCCTATTCTCTATTTTCTACAAGCACAGCAACTCATTGTTATGTTAAATATAAATGATAATCATCACTGCTTGGAGAAATTCTTAATGAGAGAATGACGTGCATCTGCTTATTCCATGGAGCATTATACAACAGCTGTAAGGTGCATCTGTTTCTGTCCAACTTCTTTGTATAGTATGGTTCAGCTCTTCCATTTCTGAAGCTTTGATGTGGTCCTTTTGTTGATGTTTTGACTGCAGGAGTCCAGGTGGAACTACCTGTTTTCCTTCCTGGCGTTGCCTGCAATGCTGCAGCTGTGTGTACTCCCCTTCCTCCCAGAGAGTCCTCGCTACCTGCTGATGGAGAGGAGGGATGAAGCTGGAGCAGAAAGAGGTATGGCACACACTCACTAAGTACATCTGCAGAATGCATACAGGCTGCCATATCAGCATTTACTGTCTCAAATATATTTGTGCTTGTTATGTCTTAAGAGCAACCTTCTGGACTTTATAACAATCACATCCGTGCACTTCTGGGCTTAAAAAAAATGGTTCTACAAGGGAAAGAATGTCATTGCATCGATTCACAAATTACCATAGTATATCTGCTGGGGATTGATAGTTGTTTACCAAGACCAGAAACTCATTGACTTCTTTCCAGTTGCTGAGATTTGTGGCTTTCTTTTTCTGTTTGCTTTGGCTCAGTTTTCACAACAGAGCTTCGATGTGCAAAACCCAATTCCACATTGATTTCCTCACACTTCCATTAAAAGTATCAGTATCAGTCAAATTAGATATTAGCAGTTCCTGTTGGCAATGTTCCCATGGCGGTTTAGATGATTACCACCTGATGAGTCTCAGGAAAGTTCCAAAGTGTCTTTTTTCTATGATTTCCGGGCAGATTTATGGAAGTATCACATCAGGGATAATGACATCCCTAGGAAGTGTGATATCAACTCGTGTTTCATGTCTGTGTGTTATTGATTGAGAGATTGCAGACCAACTATTTATCAAAATTCCTACAGTCACAAGCTTGTCATTGAAAACAAGGCAATATCTATGCAGCATGTTGTTCAATTATTTATGTATGTGCTAAATAACTAATCTATATGCATCCTCTCTCCCAAACATGTTTAGCTTTCAGAGACTCTGTAGGAGTATCTATAGTATGATCCTGTTTCGTGTGAAAATGCTGTGACACGAGGTGAAACAGCAGGGGCAGAGGCATATCTCAAACTGCACGAGTTAACGAAGCATGTATAAAAAGTGTGATGTCAGATATGACTTTGATCAGTTTTGTCTTGGGGGTGGGGGGGTTTGAGCTCTTTGATGTCTGCATACATTATAGATGGGTACTCTCCAACGGTTTGGTTGCTGGTGTTCTTTGTAAAGTGGGACTTCCTTTTTCTTCTGAACTCAGAGTTGCGCAAGAGTTCAGCAAGGTCTCAGTGTCATGGGACTGTGCAGTGGAATAAGCCGAACGTCTGATGTTCGATAAATTAATGAATTCATAAAATTATTAAATCCATTTTAACAATAAATTTTATTGAGCATTATTGATCGTTGTAGAATGTAAATCGGATGGTTTGGTTTACCTCACTACTTCAGTACCAAAAATGCTACAAAAGCATCCAAAATACAATATAAAACAGGCTGGCATGCCAATGTTAAAGCATTAACAAAAAGAGGAAATCTTTGTTTAATTTCATGACATTTAAATATAGTTGATGAAATTGTCACCCCTGCACATGTACAGTATGTGAGACATTATTATATCTTGGTGGCATCTATTCACCTGTCTCATATGTTGGAAGGGAATAACCTATTAACAATATCTGGCAGAAACATAATAAGATATCAAGGATAATACATGATGCCTACACCACAGGTGTCCCCTATAGAACAGATTTTGGCGCAGCATACATCAAGTTGAATTAATGAGGAAAAACTGGTTTGCTCAAGAACTGCTTGAAGCAATGTCCATATAGTAGGAAGCAGGAAATTGGACCAAGTTAGACTTTTTTTGAGTAGAAATATATTAAGATATAAGTGGACGTTCAGACGTTAAAATGATATATTGGTGAGGGTTCCCAGAGGGGTCCCAACCAAGAGCTGCCACCGGGAATTTGTTTTTCACACAAATAATACGTCACCTCTTTATCTACATCTACAAAATATCTGAGTGAAAGTCACAGAAAACATGATACACAACAAAAGACGGCAGACTCATAATGTCTCCACGTGTCATTGATGATGATGAGCAACAATTATTATTATTATTATAAACTGTAAGTAATGTATCAAATTCTCATTTTGTCCAGGAAAAGGAAATTTTAGATATTTGACAGGATGTGTTATTGTACATATCAAACTAATACAAATAAAATAAAAAGCAGACTGTGCTTATGATATGAATTTTATCATGCCGCATTGTGCATTTTGCCCGTCCAGGTATCCTTAGTACCATTCTTATGCATATCAGGAAGGGGTTTTGCAGATTGTCTTTGCTTATTCTCGCTTTTTATGATAAATACCTGTAATGGTGTCTCTTTGAAAACTAATTCTAACTTTGTTCAGTGCATTTAAGCTTCAAACTTTAGCGTAAGTGTTTGGAATTCAAGGGCGGTTCTTATACTTCTCTTGATGGAGCACTTTTATTTTTAGCTCGCGTTCTCATTTCCATCTGTCTGTGTTTACAGCTTCTCTTTCGAAATAAATAATTCCAACCTTGAGTCTGTTCAACAAATTGGAATCAAGGAGATGTGCTTTTTCCCCCCCCTTTAACTACCAAAAAGTAAGACTGAGCAAGTAGTGAACTTTATAAGTCGACCGTGTATTAATTAAAAGTTATTAATCTCTCAATCTACTAAACTGTTTAGTGACCCCATATTTGTGGTCTCTTTTAAAAAATACATTATTTTTTATTTGCAGAGGTTACATTTTAAAATCATACTGCTTTTTTCATCTGCTTGTTTGTTACAAAAGGTTAAAAAACATTCATCATAAAGTAAGAGCTCTTAAATAGTTGTATAGTGTTAATATAAAACAGGCTCCTCTGTGGTGCTTTTCGGAGCATTAGAAAAATAGCGACAATGGCTGGGTGTGTGAAAAGCTCCTTGAGGAAGAGTTGAGTGGTTGGCGAAAGGACATCTGGCCCAAACTCCCCTCACATTCTCCCTAATACTGCCAGCCAACATTTTGCTGGCATGAGTCTGAACAGCGCTGCAGCTCCATGTTGTTGGCTTGTATTACAGCGCTGCGGTTGGGGAATTGTTGTCAGCACACACAAATCTTGAGGGGTTGCCCTGTAGTGTCCTATTATCATCATACAGTGTGAGACAGGAACAGCATGTTCTCTTGCTCCCCATCTCGGCTCTTGTCATGTCATATATCTGTAGTGGTCCTGCCCTCCATTTAAAGGTGACAGAGGTTGAAGATGAGATAGTTTTGTATACTAAAGGCTGTCAGTGCGATTGGTAAACTATGCTTAATTTTAGGATTTGCCTTGACTCCACCGCATTCAGTATTTCTGAGCCTTTTTCAGCTGTGAGCTTGCCAATGAAAACGAAGCATAAAATTAATTTGTTACCATACCAAGAGTAAAACTATAAACTAAAAAATATGACTCTAGCTCTCACCTTCTCTACACACCAATCCAATCGTAACTCATTGCAAATAACAGTATGTGCGAGTTTTTTGTCTTTTGTCTTTTTTCTTCTATCGTGGGCTGAAGGCAGGGTGCCAAGGTCACTGGTCTCTGACTTACATTAAGGCGTGGGATTGAATCCAGCAGTTTTATTACTTTTTTGGCTTGCAGTTTCAGTGTGACTTCAGGCATATCAAACTCCCTGTGAATAAGGTTTCTCAACACTTACTTTTCTGTCACTCCAATTTTTGCCCCATCAAATTACCTATTTTTGTCAATTCCAAATACACTGTCCAGGTGAAACAACAATTTGCTAGTGCATGTTTCTTAATTCGCAGCTGAAAATAGTCCCCAACAAATACATTATGTACTCTTCTTTGAGTAACATATATGAAAAACAACAGTGCCCAGCTGTCTTAGGAAATAACTGAGCCTCATTCAACATGAAACAATAGATTTGTGACCCATATTTAAAGATTTACATCATCGGTAGGAACTAATGGGCTTAGGGCTGAGAGCACAGACAGGGCAGGGATTGAGAGATGGATTATGCATTGTTTTGGTCTTCTCCCTTGTTGACAGAAATAAAATATAGAATAATGCCACCTTATCCTTTCAATTCTAGCAAAAATCCCAAAAATCCCCCTAACATTAACCCTCTAGTCAGTCTCTTTCAGGCTTTTAAATATTGAACACCTGTTTCAGGTACCCAGTAATTTTGTAGAGTTCTTTCCATACAGGCTGTCAGTCAGGCTTTATGGTCCTTTAAAGGGTCTTTGTTGTGCCACATCCCTCTACCTTGTGGCACAGCGAGTGCTCAGGCCATTACAGTGACATGGAGTGGAGCCCCACTGTCCTGCAGGGAAAATAAAATGGGTTGCCTCTGTGGGGACAATGCCACGGTTGCATATCCCACCACTATCATATAAACATCAATACCATGTCATGCCACTGACATTGACAGCCCCAGTATGACTCTGGATTAGAGCAGGTTTCCATATTTTCTATCAGCAGGGAGAGGCATTTGAATACTCATTTACATATACTAATCTGGATAATAATTAGGTTAAGGGAAGATCTCATGGGGGGCGGCTTATTTTATATCTATATTTTGTACATTTTAAAGTAGATATTATAAATTACCAGCTTGAGGACAATACTATAAATGCATGCTTTAATCATGTAAAATCAAGCTTTACTTTCAGTTTAACAAATCATTTTATCTGCTGTAGCCAGCACAATTTACTTGCTTTTGTTCATCCTGTTCGACTGGATCATTATAAAAAACATAAGCTGTTGGCTGAAATTTTAGAGAGGAAAACATGACACTTCTGTCTACTTCACAACAGTAGTTATATGTACTCATTTCACACATTTCATGCCATTTTACACTCAAACGGCCACCGAAAAAGAGGCATACTATCAAACATGCTGCCGGTGAGTCCTGCACTCACACACTTTTAAAGATTTAGGACAATTATGCTACATTATGTGATGTTTGTCGCTCTTATGGGTGTAAGAAAGTACAGCCAAATGTGAGAATTATGTTTTAGACAAAGGGCGAACATATGGAATATCAGTTTGTGGGGATAGGACCCTCTGTGAGTTCCAGGCTTGTATTTTTACTAGTATTTTAACTTTCTAAGGTATTTTCTGAGACATACAAAATCAGAAACCTGCATAGTGCTCTGTAGCTTAAACAGCACACACATAGTAAAAACAAGTGCACACACACACACACACACACACACACACACACACACATACACACACACACTTCTCATGCCTGCACCCTGGAGACCTTGGACCTGGCTTTCATTTGGCAGGTCTTCCAGCCTCCTGTGTGGTCACCGTCTTCACTGTGTGCCATCTAACTCCCACATCCTAATGACCTGCTTTTAGTCTCTGGCGGTGTGTAGAGATGTGTTATTCCAGGTTGTGTCCTTGACTTGTACCAACCTCGAACTCCTATAACCCCAGAGATTCCCCACAGAGGAGACAGGATTAAAGTGAGAGAAGAAGTGTCTTTACACCCACCTATTCCCTCCAGTCTGTCACATTCAAGTTCAAACAACCTTCAACTGGCCAAGCTAAAAATGACTGCCAGAAACCCAGTCAGCCTTGCATACACAAACAAAAAAGATTCTGCTATAAAACTGTTCGGCCTTCTGACGTAGTGACAAATTCAACATAAGACAAAAATTCCTCTCATATTAGGGTTGACATGGTGGTCAGACAATTTTACTAAAAGTCATAATTTTTATCATGAAGTTTGCAGTATAAAATAGATGATATAGATTGCTGATATTTAGTGTATTGGTGCATGTGGCTATTAGATACAATTCATTCAGCTGAGGATAATACAATGCATTAGAACATTTGACTTCTTTAAAACACTGTGGTTGACAGACAGAGGCAGCTGAGCGTCATCTGCATTGCAGCAAAATGTAATATGTGTTGATGAATTATGTATCCCGGTGGAAGCATTTAAATTGAGAACATGACAGGACCAGAATTCAGCCTCGATGTACAAATCTGTTTGACTACACTTAGAGGTAACCTGTGAAGCTGTCTTGTAAACAAACAGTTATCTTTACAGTCATTGTTCTCATGTGAAATTTATTCATAGATAAATTATTGGTGCTTTGTTGAAAACCTCTCCACCTTGAGTATTCAAAGACTCCGCCGGGTACTTTTCATATCCACATAGATATCACCTGAAATGCAGGACTGCTTCACTCATTATACTCACTATATGAAGGCAAACTGAGCCAAAGAAAGGGGCATAATATAAGGTTAGAATGCAAATTACACACCACAAAGACACAGGAGTGAGATGCAGTTTGCTCCACTCATATGGACAAAGGTGCAGAAAATGGGTTTAGATTATAGTTTAGTCCGAGTGCGTGTTCAGTTTTTGACAAATTGATCAATTTATGAGACACATCTGTTGTTTTTTTTTTTTTATTTGTGGATATTTTTAACAGAGTGTGTGTGCTGTGTGTTTCAGCCTTCCAGAGGTTTTTAGGGAAGAAGGATGTGTCCCAGGAGCTGGAAGAGGTCCACGCAGAGGCTCGAGCTCAGGACAACCTATACACCGCCACTGTGTTACAGCTGCTGAAGAACCCAGCTGTCCGCTGGCAGCTCATCACCATCATCATCACCATGGCCTGCTATCAGCTCTGTGGCCTCAATGCTGTAAGATGCAGCTCTTATATCACTTTTTTCTCAGATTGTCAGTGGAATCCTGTTTACCTTTTAGTTTACAGTGTATTATATTTATGACATATAATTATTTTCTATTTTAAAAAATCTGGAATTTATTTGGTATTAAACACAAAAACTATTGAGATTAAGAAGAAAAGAATCAGTAATGCCAAATGTTGGTAAAAATGTGATTAGAAATATCCCTTCTTTCAATACCATTTGCATTGAAAACATTCTGTAAATCTTTCTCACACCTCAACACTGTCAATCAGTTTTGGGCCTCGTTGGACAGATTTACAAGAGAAGGAGACAGTCTGCCTTCTTCTTATCAGGCCATGCAGAACACGTCCAGCTGATTGTGATGTTTCTCTGGGGAAAATTCCCTGTGGGCTCGACCCCTTTCACATTAGACATAGTCCTGTGATCCATTGTAAATATAAAAATTATTGATAAGTGCAGCTTTAATGCTTAGCCTGGTTCTATCTCACTTTGGAGCTGTAATCCTCTCAAACACAAAACTTCCTTTTACTACGTCATGAGGCAGTGTTGTTGGACAAAAAATTACAGGACTGGCGGTAAACTGCAGAAAATCTTGGGTGTGTTCTATCACTTTCCTATCGCTTTCCTATCACTGACAAAAAAATCAATACTGTCACAGCCCTGCTTGTCAGTGGATCAGGTATAACAGCACATTGCACAGCGTCCCCCTGGACCTGTGCATGCACAGGTGTGACCCCATATGTGTGGTCTCTTTTAAAATACATTATTTTTTTATTTGCAGAGGTTATGCTTTAAAATCATATTCTGCATAAGTGAATTGTTTTTTTTATCTGTTTGTTTGTTACAAAAGGTTAAAAAACTGTAAAAGCATTCATCATAAATCATAAAAGCTCTTATGCAGCCACTTTCTTGTTTGTAAGAGGGGATCACTCTCTTTAGGTTTGTGCTCAGCACTACTGTGTATGAGTACCCGTGGGCATGGAGAAGTCACTGTGAGTCACTCTGTCCTGTGCACTTTGTTGACGGGAAGCGATGTTTAACCATCCTCACCTGCTGTGTTGCAGTGCACTTGGTGGGTGGTAATGACTGTTGTCCAATTATGGGACCTACAGTCTCGGTGTTGGGCATAGAGATTTCAAGAATTCCCCTGAGGAGAAAGGTTGCTGCTTATTGCTGCCATGCACCACATAAACTGTGAACTTAGTTTAAGTAAATTCCATCACCATAAGGAATAATGTAAAAGACAACAACCCTGTATGATTATCAAAAATTCACAATTAGAAAAATTACTACCATAACCTTTAAAGACTGACACTGTTTTGTGTTTAAATCATGTGAGCTCATCTTCTATTTAAATATTTTAGGCTGTATGTAATGCATACAAATGGATTACTAGCTTGTCTCCAAATTCATGCTGAGGATGAATGTTATAAAGAATATTTGTGCTCAATTTTTCATTATACCATTTGCATATTTGATAGGTTGAGTGACTTTTCAGCAATATAACGCATGGCTAGAAATCCCAAAGATCATATGAACATGACTTCATTTACATACATTGTCATTCTAAGAAGACAGGAATGCAATTTTATTTTGATTGTTTTATAGTTTTTACTACCCCATCGCCATCAAACCTGTCAAATGACTCCAGTAAATATTATAGTCTGAGAATAACTTGGTGATGTTACAAAGGCTTATTGTGCTGCAATGAAACTGAGTACTGATGCTAAGTTGACAGCTAAGAAAGATTTCTGCAACCAGTCACAGTATCAGCGCTTCAGCCTGTCAAAACTCATAATTTAAAATTGCCTACATGTTTTGTATTCTTGTTGTTACCTGGAAAAAGACCGCTGGAGAAAACACTGCAGGCTATAGGTTATTGGAGAGAATGTTGAGAAAACGAGAGGCCATATGTTTCATCCAAAGGAAACCAATCATCAGCATTTCATTTTAACTTGCATTGTGTGTGTGTGTGTGTGTGTGTGTGTGAAGCAGCATGTCAGCAGCAGCACTTTAACCTTCAGTTAATTCAGTGTCTGCACACAATGTGTTCAGGCACAGTTCTACAGCGTATGACACCCGGGTCTGGACAGAGCTCACTGTATTTACACTGTAGTTACGTACCTACAGGAAGTAAAAAGACTAGAAGCCTTTAAAGACACTTTCGATCGATTAAAATAGAAACGTGTCTGTTCTGTCAAATGCATGTGAGACGTGATATTTAATCTTGTGACGGGAGATAGCAGCTAACATGAATTCAGCCTGAAATTAACTTGGTTTCGATGTGATAAGAACATGCATTTTAGGGAAATGATTCAAGTACTTACAGGCTCTAAGGGCAGCAAGATGGCCTGAATATCTGTAAAGAAACAGCCTGGATGTAAAATTCTTTAAAGGCTATATTAAGTCTAATGGAATTTGATTTACTTTTCATAGATCTGGTACTACACCAATGGGATCCTGCGGGAAGCAGGCTTTGCAGAGGAGATTCTCCCCTACATCACACTGAGCACAGGGGCCATAGAGACTTTGGCTGCCATCATCTCCGTGAGTATTGCTACTTTCAATCAACCAAACATGTCTGATTCTGGGCTCAACGCTGCTTTTGATAAAAATAATCACAAGGTACCAAAGCTGTCACAGGTTTGATTTTACCATCAGCCTCTTTTTAATATAGGATTGTTGTCTGTTTTGCAATTCAAAAAGATCTCGAGGTTAGCAATATTTATGTATGTAAGTGTCCAGCTTGTCTTTACACACAATTAATTAAAAAGACGGCACAAAACACCTTCTCTTTTTATAATCTTGTTATAAAGTAACTTGTCCATAGATAGTTTACTGAATAAATCAGCAACACGGTACAGGAATGTAAATCTGTATCACTGGCAGTTCATTACTGCATTAAAGATTTGATTTACTGTCCATTTGCAGTATTTGTACTGCTGAGGTTTTCCAATTAGTCTCTTAAAGATTTTTCTGAATGGGCCGCATAAAAAAGCAAAATTGACAGAAAAAGATAGGGCAGGATGTTTCTTCAACATGAAATTATTATGTATATAGAACTGTAAATGGGACAGTAGCTTACATTGAAATACCAATGTGAAAATCAAGAGTGTAGTGGTCGTGGTGCAGAAACATTATCACTAAATACTGTACACCAGACTGTAATTTAGAGAGGTTTTGCTAATCTGAGACCAAAATGATCCTTTAACAACCAAAGTTTTAATTGCTATAATTCCAATGCTCTTGACCAAAGTTGGATTACAGTATGTGGAGGAACCTAGCAAATGGAAGCTGCTCAAACACTTTGAGCTCAGTTACGGGAGTACATTCCTGCTCCGGCTGAAAATCTGTCACTAAATGACTGACCAGAGAGCAGTTTGCATCAAACAGCTCAGCGGGGCAGTTAGTTGGCGGGAGTGTCTTTGTCGGCAGCTTTGTAGGTGATAATGTGACATTCCACAACAGACCATTATGTGATGATTTACAGTGTTTACTGTACACAACACACAGATAAAAAATATAAAACAAGCAATAAATCAATGATAAAAACCCATTATAGAATAAATAAAATAACAGAGCAGCTATTCTGACACTTATTGTACTGATATAAAGCAGCATCATGTACCCAAGGGATGAGTCCTGCTGCAGCTTGTGGATATTTTACTTTTCACAGTACTGTTGAATTGTCAGTGAGTCAGAAATTCTGAGATTACACTTCATTTGCACACAACAAATCACTGCGGACACATCACATCTTCTGTTCCCAACAAACCGCTGTGAATGACACGTATTCCCCAGAAGTAAAGTGGTGTGAGACTATCGTTAATTGCAGCTTTGACACACGCTCTTTTAGAGAAAAGGAGTCGATGGTTTGTTGTATTCAAAGAGTAAATTCTATTAACTGTAGCTGTGCTATTGATCCAGATTACGCTGCATGGGGTAGGACTGTGCAGGCTGTGAGATCCACTCACACATGATTTATACCTTGTCAGGCTGGCTCTCATGATCGATGACCCCCTTTGACCCCAGGAATAGATATTTTTCAGTAACCTGTCTTTCATTTTGAAGAATGCACGTACTGATGCTGCTGACTGGTCACACACAAGCCTCACAACTGCTCCAACTTGTGTACAGTGTTCGTTTAGACTAATATCAGTGTAAGGTTGGTAATATCCTTTAATGTCATTGATGTAAAATATGCAGTTATGTTGCTGATGTCACGACTAGTCCAAATGAGCAGAACGAAGAGAGAGAAAGGGCAAGCAATTAAAATGTGAAAAAATATTTTTTGGGCCACTTGAGGGCAGCACAACAAGCTGTAAACATGACAATGAACGTATAAAGTTGATATTGTTAACATGTTAGTAAACAGTAGCCTATTTAAACATTCACTGAAAATAGCTGCTTGCTCCAGAAAATGGTGCTGATGAGAGGGAACCAAAAATATAAAGTTCAACTGGAAGAAGATATGAAGCTCCAAGGAGCTGAGGGGAACTGCAGAGTCTGGTGATAATTCTCTGTGGGTTTCTCATTGCGAGTGGCCCCATTCAAATTAAATTATAATCATCTGACCCATTGATAAAGATATTGACTAGTGCAGCTTTAACTTCATCTGTTGGATTCAATTTGGTTATGTAGGCTACTAAAGCCGAAAAAAATAGCAGATTTTTTAATATTTTGGATGGCTTTGTGTTGTTTTCTCGTTACGCTCCAAAATGAATTTAAAATGAATGTGTCACTTTTTAATTTGTTATTCATTCAGTTAGAATTTGCCTAATCCTCGGTGTTCTTGAGATAAATGCAAGTTCACCTCGGTTTAGTTCCCAAAAACAAACACTGGGACAATAATGAAAGGGCCAATAATGTAGCAGTCTAGTAACACACCTACACATCAGGATGAATTTCTGTGCATCAGGTGTTACTTTTCAAACAAGAACACAGTACAACATGCAGCGGGAAATGCAAACTGTCAACTCTCTTTATTTAATTAGTGTGTTAAAGCCCTGTTTGGGCTGCTATCTATTTCTGTGATTCCTCTCAGCACAAGCACGTTAAAGCTGATCTTTGATCTGCAGCAGGAGAAGACCCTACTGAGTGACTTAGCTGACTGACTTCAAACACCCACATTTAGCCTTCCGTTATCGGTTTTCTCTCACGCCCTCCAGCATCTCCCCGTCAGCCACAAACAACTCACCCCCAACTGCCTTTGATGAACGCCACCGTTTTTTTACTGTTAATAATGAGCTGCTGGCTGTTTGACTGGCTTACACAAAGGAGTTTGAAATATTCAAATATAAACTCACTTATCCATCGTTTCTATATATAAACGGTAATTAATCAAAAAAAAAAAGAAAACTTTTGCCTGTTGACTTTTGCTTACTTTTGTTTACAGTGATGCTCCATTTTTTATAGCGCAAACAGGATGCAATAACCAGAAACTGTAGAAGCTTTGCTTTGTATCAGTATCTCCGCCGCTGTCAGGAAAAAGCTAAAAGTAGTTGACATCTTTCTTTTTGAAACCCCCAGAGTTTTGCGGACCTGAGTTAATATTGCATTGCCGTTGAACAGATCCCATTTGTATGAGCCCCATGTTCACAATCAGGGACACTTTGACATCTGTTGAGGAAGATTAATTTGATTTGTGGTTTCTGGAGCTTCAAATATTCATGATATTCAAACCAAAGTCTACACCTGGCTTTAAGGTGCAACTTTTTTTAATTTAGGTAGCAAACATCTCAAAGGTTAGGTTTAATCCCCAAATCCTGTGATATGTGCTTCTTAATATGGTAAACTGAATACACCACAGGGTGCATTTAGTTATAGCTCTAATTCCATTAGTAATGCCTTTACACCACACAGAGCTGCCAACACACAAAAAATATTTCTGATATATCATACAGTATGTATCATTTTCACATTCCAGATGAAGAAGGGGAAGAAACACTCACAATAGAAAGCTTAGTGTATGCAGTGGTAGGTCACCTGCAAAATCCGCCCCTTGTCTGTAAAAACCGAAAATCTGTTAGGGAAAGATTACTTGTCTTTACGCATTCTGCACTTTGGTGTTAATGAGTTTTGGGAGTAGCCAGGCATCATGTGCACCCAGAAGACACCATCTTTCCTGGTATTGCTCCATAGAGAAATTAGGATTTGCTCAACGATTACAGACAAGACAAAAGAAGAGGGCTATCGCTTATGGATATTGTGTGAAAAATGAGAATCTCATGCAGCATATTTTGTTATATTATTTGGAAGGAATTGTTTGGACATGTATTGTCCAACTCACTTTTCTTTACACAGAAATAGATTGAGGTTTAAAGTGGTACCAAGTGAGCATGTAATCAAAATTATTATTTGTCATTTGTACTTAATGTAGCTGACAGCACTTCCCACTGACCCTCTAGTGCATCGTGTTATAGGTGGTGTTGCGTGTACTTACTCACATCCAGTGCTTTCATGGCATGTTTAGTCACCCTTCCATGCAGTCACAAGGTCCCTTCAATTGGTTGTGTCAATACAAGTGTATTTTGGTGACTTACTGTGAAAGTAGGCCTAAGGAGAAGAAGACTGTGCCTTTACGGTGTTAGAGGTGAAGCAGTGACTGTATCACAAGTGAAAAAGACCAAGACAGGGTCATTTTGATGCCAATTATTATAAGAATTTCCCCTTTCTTTGCATGTCAAAAAAGGATCAAAGTAAACGTTTATGATCTTTTATTCAACATGTGTGAATGATGCCATCCAGGTCGTCATTATGCACTATGATCAAAGAAAAAGGGACATTAAACAGAATATCTGGCTGACATAAACAGGCCATAATGTCCTTAACAGGTCTTTGCAATACTTTATGTGATGATTGGCTGAAATGTTATGCTGTTATTAAATAATCACCTTCTGGAGTGTAATATCCTTGAACTGTAAATACAGGCAGTGGTTGTCCTCGGACCAGGACAACCAAATGTGTTATCTCCTCCCAAGCTAATTTAACACCTTTGGTCTTCAGCATCTTATTAAGGGAATCTCATTGTTGCTTCTAGCAATTTTGCACATTCAAAACAAGGACATCAGTGTCTTGTTGCAGGTCACTTTTACTGTACAACTTATCTTCATTATCAGAGGACTATGGCATCTACTGCACTCGTTTTTAAGGGAAAGAAAACTGTTCATAGAGGAAACTCTTAATGTGTTGTGACAACAGTATGTGTGTTAGCCCTGTGATACACAAGCAACCTGTTCCTATTGATCTAACAATGCATGCTGGGATAGGCTCCAGTGACACTGAACAAAACAAGTGGGTGTACAAAATATACGGGATGGATGGATGAGTCAGTCCAGGCTTTTTATTTAATTACTTTTGAAACCGAGGCAAAGTAATGAGGCAAGTGAGTTTCAAGGTCGGACAATGCCACCTGGGGTTGTAATCCTGGGTTCCCCACAGATAGTGGTAAAAAAATAACACATCAAAAACAAAAAAACAGAATGTTAATGCCAACTTGCCACGGACACTAGAGGACAAGATAAAATCAATCAGCCGTAAAACACCTCAGAATCCGTAGGAGCCAGACATGTACGGGGGTTACTTAAGTGCTACCAGCTACCACACACACACACACACACACACACACACACACACACACACAGTGCGCCGTCACCTAAACACAACAAATCCACACATAAGAGACCGAGTTCAAAATTCACACAGTTACATCACACCACCACATGCAGTGAAGGGGAGGGGGGCGCCACCAGTACACCCCCCTGTTCGTCTGGCAGGAACACTAGGAGGAAGAAGGGAAAGAAGGTAATAGGGCTGACGCTGGATCACGCAATATAAAAACACCTAACTTTAGCAAAACTTAGCAGTCTCCACCAACATTTCCATGATCCATCCACCTATTAACTGGGTCTAGACAGTATATATGTATATATAGATATATATACGTTATCCAGCACACAGGGCCTGGGAAACAGGTTGTATAAAAATTCCTGTAGTAAAGAGGCAAAACTGATCAATAAAAGTCTTTAAAAGTGTTGTTTAAAACAAGGTCAGCTTTAAAACATACCGTCCAGGCAACTGGCGTGTTCCCTCGCCACAGTGGACAAAATGCATCAAGATTGAGATTGCTACTTATATATATCAGTATATCAGCTCTTAATGAAACAATGATAGTCTCCTGAAAGCATACTTATCACACCTAATTTTTCAGCTATATGGACGCCTTTGGATAGAGGAAGGTCACTGATAAAAGTCTACAAGACGATGTTTCACTGATTGTGGCCCAGCGGTCTCAAACACGTACCATCTAACCCCATTTGGACTGTGAATGGACACTTTTTTCATACCAGCATTTTCCATTTTCTCTCTCTTCATATGTCCTGGCAGCCTCGACTGCCTCTTACACAGCCTCTTCCACATGCCGCACTCGTCAACAACAAGGAAAGGTGATATCTCACACGTCTTCAAGATTAATTGTAGAATCTACAGGGTTTTGCATAACCAGACCATCATATACTGTGTGACAGAATTTCTTTCTCCCATTTATCTGAAGGACCCTTTGCCTCCTTATTTGAGATTGCCTGATCTCTTAAGGTGCACACAGACTGAACACAAAGCAAATTTATGCCTTCCTGTATTTGTGCATATTTGACTGCTGTGTTATGTTAACCTGAAGTACATGAACTTACTCTGTGAGTGTGTTTGCAAGTGACACTTTTAAACAGCCTGATTTGAAAACTAACCCCCAACTCCAGTTCAGTTCTCTTATATTTCCTCCAGGCCCTCTCCCTCTGTGCTCCCATATCCGTGTATTCACAGAGTGACGTCATACAAATCGAGATAACCATGATTTTTTTTTTTTTGGTGTTAAGATGTTTACAAGTTGAGTGTCCTCAACACAATTCACACCGCCTGGAGTGAAATCTTATCCGTTCATGTCCTCTCACATCTGTTCATATCTTTCCACTGGCTTTGAATGCGTTCATGCTGCCTTTGAATTTTGCATTTCATTAAATCTGAATGCATCATTAAGCACCAACCAAAGACTTGTTTATTCTGCCTTTTATTAATTTCTGTTTAACTCTTCCATTCTAGTTCATATTCTCTTTTGTTGCTCAGTATATTCGGATACTAACACACCTATTATAACATCTTTGTGAAAAAAAAAAAAAACAATGTCAAAATGTATGATTACTTAATGCAAAATGCTATCCACTGAGCTGCTGCCTCCTTTTCTAGTGCCCTACTGAGCCATCGCCCTTTCACTGCGGCACACTTGTCACTATACGGCTGGCTAACAAACAAGAACTGTGGAGCGTGTGCCATCCCACATTAAATCACACACATCCGGCCATGTCGTGATACTCTGCAGACCTTTGGCAAATTAAAGTCTAAACACAAAGAAATTATAACGGAATACAAATCCTCACCTCATGGCGGCAAGGAAGAATTTCTAATTATTAGTATTAAACAGTCCATTTAGCTAACATATGCATTTGCTTGCACTTTAAAATAATCAAATCAAATACAAAGTGTCAGACTTAGATAGATAGATCTCTTCATGTTTATTGTAATGTATTTCCTAGCCCGAGTAATACTGCCAGTGGAAGTTGTTTTCCTATGCTGTACAGATATGATTATCTGCAAATGACTTCCTCTGCAGGCAGGAAAACAAGCCCTGATATTTTCAGCTATGCCTACTGACCGCAGACACCAGCAGGAATAATGTAAGGTAGAGCAGCAGCCCACATATGGACAGCTGGCACAATCTAAGAAGCAAACATATCAGTATTCTCCTTTAATATCCATTCCTACAAGGTACATTATGTGTGTTGATTGTCACCAGTGTGAAAACAATCAAGTGTCATTGTCACTGTGGGTTTATGCGACAGATTTCCTCATTCAAAGCCTCTCCCAAGGGTTTTACCCGGGACTCTGCAGATATTGCGACACATGTGAAGGGCCAGTGGTGCCTTAAGCTGTGGCCAGTTGTCTTTAATGGCTCATCTGTTTCTTGATGTGATGAATAATGTCAAGACATTTTATTCCTGCCATCCTTGAGGGCTGAAGTCACCAGTCTGACCTCTGTCGAGTCTGCCAAGAAGCGGGATATTAGGTTGCGTTTATTACTGTGCATGAGCTGTCATTTATTCCAGTTTCACCAGTAGTTCATGTCGTTATTTATGTGCACAAAATGGACAGGACAGAAACACATATTGCATTTTGTAGTTGAGAGTCATTAAAGTGATTGTTTCGATTATTTGTCAGTGGTATGACTCACTCACAGTAGTGTGATTGATATAGTGACATGGACAGTATCTGAAGAATTGAGTGCTGTAATAGGATCTATTTTAACCCACCCCATGGTTTGCTGGTCTAAACTCACGGAAGCAGTAAATTTAGTTATGAAACAGTGACTGTTTGAAACATTCACATTCAAACTTAGGGGCGAGTGCATGATACTCATGGAGCTGTGAACATTTGAATGAACGAGTCAAGGTTTAACACAATAACACACACTCAGGTCTCATCTTTTATTGGTAATAACATACACATTTCTATAGTCGACAGACACTTCACTTTTGTCCCCATTCTTTATCATACAGGCTCAAACACACACACACACAGGCTCATAAATATTCAGCCTCTTACACCTTCAGAGACCTTAATGAGCTGTGGCTTTGCTGGTAGTTGGTGTGTGTGTGTGTGCGTGTGTGTGTGTGCGTGTGTGTATGTGTGTGTGCATGTGTGTGTGTGAGTCTGTGTGTGGCTGCAGCGTGGGTAGTGTCTGGGAGAGAAACGTCTCATGCCTTTAGGGACTAGTGAGATGTGCGGAGATACACACACACACACACACACACACACACACACACACACCCACACACACACACACACACATACACACACATACACGCACACATATACAGAACGAGCTCCAATGCTTTTGGAGGCAATCCAAATCCAAAGCAGAAACGTTCTGGGGCATAACCTGCTGCCAACGGGAAACTGTTCAAAATAAGAAAAATAATAGCCAACGTAAACTTTGGAACAGTGTAAAAGTCTATTTTAATCTGGTGTCTAAGCACATACCACACATACGCATACTCACATATACACACACACCCACACACACACACACACCCCACACACACACACACACACACACACACACACACACACACACACACACACACACACACACACAAACACACACATAGAAACACTTGATGTGCTTTTCCACCCTTCTCCACTCAGAAGCCCCTCGATGCAGGGATACATACTGTACAAATACCAGTGACCTTTTTCCAAAGCCTCATGAAATCACATAGGTTAGGCGAGTTGAGGGCAGTGGTATGAATACTTTAATGCTCTCAGGCCATGATGGAAAAAGTCCTGCAGGTGCAGTGAGGGCTTTGCCTTGGGCTCAGCCTGGGCTGGGAGGTGGCCGTGAAGGAGTCCAGCCTTGATCTCATTGTCCCACACTGCATCCTTAACCCAAAGACACTTGGGTGGACAGCAAGAAGTGCCCGTGGAATTATTGATGAGCCACATGCTGAAGTGTGTATGATTAAATCTATATATGTATGTCACTGTATATCTACCACATCATGCATTATGCATAGGGCATTCTCTAACACCAACGTTCAATAGAAATGTACTAGTGGTTAGAAGCGTTAAGCAAATAACTGTGATGTGCTGTCTCTTCCTACAGCAAATCTTTGCTTTCAAATTAGTTTTTATTTTTGTGTCTTAGACTGTCATGTCTAATAATGTTACCATATGGCACACACAGTATGACTTAGGAAGCTGAGACAATGCGCAAAATCTCATCTAGATGGTAACATATTGATCACACATTGTCGTGTTTCATCTGCTATGTGAAAACTATTTGATGTGTTGTTACAAGACTAAGTGGGTGCTCAGACCGAAAACAACCCTGCATTAAAACAACTCAAGGGGCTGTGTTAGTGTAGCTTCCATGAATCTCTGTACGAAAGTTCACGGCAGTCCATCTCATTGGTTGTTGGAAGGACCAACCAACAGGGCGATATTGTCATCCCTAGAGCCACGCTGCACACAGCAAACTGACAGAAACCACTTGAAATGCTTCTAATATTCTACTGTTTTTTCTTTGTCCTGTCCCCAGGGCTTAGTGATAGAGCGAATCGGGAGGAAGCCCCTCCTCATATTTGGTTTCTCTGCCATGGCCGTGTTCTTCAGCCTACTCACAGTGTTTCTCAATTTCCAGGTAAGCCACTCTCCCACTTCTTATCTGACCTCATTTTAGACATACTCTAAGTGAAAGGGTGACACAATGCACATAGGTACTGCAGTCCAATTATGCTGAGTACAATGCCATCGGGATTCCTAGTCTGAGGGAATGAGGTTATTAGACCTTCATTACACCTCTGCGAAATAGAATTTCTGCAGCTACAAAATGCCTATATATGTATATAAACACATGTTATATATAACACACATATTATATGTAATATTTCTCACATTATGACACTGAAAATATTTAACCTCATTTTATGCATCAATCAAATGTATAAATACCTTTACTTGATAAGCGTTGATCAGCAGAACTTGCACAAGACCAAAAAAGAAATGTAATATCATACAAATGTAATGGTTTCATTTTTTTTTTTTTTTTTTTTTGTGGATGTTGGATGCTTAATCAAAATCAAAATAAAATAAAATATAAGATGTGTATTCATTTCCCCAATGTATTTGCTGTGCTATTGAAATGTAAAGATTTTCCACCAACATAAACATTATGGTCATTGTAATATCATCTCTCTCTCGCTCTCTTATCCCAGGACAGTGTGTCATGGATGCCCTACCTCAGTTACGTCTCTATTCTGGCTGTGATTGCGTCCTTTTGCTCTGGGCCAGGTAAAACTTCTGAACCGCATTACTGGCTGAGATTTTCTCCTTTTTCTCCTCTTTCTTAATTTTCCGTTTTCTGTTTTACAATTCTTCCAGAGTGCTCTACTTCCCCTGAAACTGCACTTGAAAGAGATTGAATAAATACTCTTTTATCAGATTACATAATTCATATTTGGCTTTAATTCTGTGAAGTAGTGGTTTAATAATCAATGTGAGTGATCCAAGTCTGGTCCTCACTTTTAAAAGTGGCAAACAGACACAAAGCTGTATTTGCAGTTATTTTTAGATAAATTCAACTATTGGAATAATCAGCCAACTACGGTGTTAGTAATTAGACTCACAGTCGAAGGTACGGTCGTATATTAACATACTAAATAGGACCCATACAGTTTATATATGGCGTGGGACTGCAAATGCACAGGGATCTGTAGTGTGCGCTGTGAGTCTTGGTGGGAGGTTGACTTTGAGTTTCAAGGTGAGGCTATCGCTGCCATCACACATATACCTATCCCTTCTGAATAATAATGTCTCCAGGGAGCGTTAATCCAACAAACTGCCTCAGTCTATCAGAGTTTGATGAAAACAGTGGAGTAGTAGACAGTGAGGAAAAAAAGGACACTCTTCACAATTATCGCGTACAGAATATTAGAGGCAGCACATTTGATTTTCCAAACCGAAGCATCATGTTCTTTAATAAAATGATGAAAAGTAAGAGATAAAAAGTTGAAATATCCACGCACACAGCTGGAGGCTGCACAGCGCTGCCACTGTCTTCTATTACTGTGTGACACCTTCACTGTAGCTTTTGATCATTCGGTGCCTTGCTCAGGTGCCCTTCTGTGGTAATCACTGATGAAAGACAGATAGTTTCTCGTTTATCTCCACTGCACACTAATGATTTCTGGCCTATTGAAACAAATGAAGACCCTCACTGCTTGCCAATTTTGAATGACTGGAAGGGGAAGAGAAGAAAATTCACATGAGGGATGACCCCAGTAGTGCTTTGAGCTAGTGAGTGGCTGCACTAGGAGCCACAATTCCTCTTAAGTCATTTCACCATGGAAACAGTGGCCCAGATATTTCAAAGTTTGATGAAAACACAAAGATTGTGTGGCTCTGTGACAGTGAAAAAAAGGGCAATCTTTGTCTTTGATATTATGGAATAAAGGCCATAGCTGCAATATGTTTGTAATAGTGCTTGGTTATCGCTTATCAACTCAGACACTGAATATTTCATACCTTGTCATATTTCTGGCCATCCTGGAGGGGTATGACTGTCTGTGTGTTTAACTTTAAATAACCAGAGAGATAAAACAGTAAATATTGTGTGAGATTAGTCATGTCATGATTGCAACCAATTGTTACAACCAATGACCTGTAACAATGTTTAGAGAAGGCCATTTAACTTTCAAAATCCCTGCAAATCCCACATTTTTTATAATTGCATTCAAAGAAGGCAGCATGTCAGTTTTTATTTGGATCTTGCTTTCAGTTGAAGGGGAGCAGTTACAATATGTGTCCAACCTGAAATTTACTGATATGCTTAATAAACCACTAGAATCTATATAATAACTGTATGCATGCATCTCTTGCAAAGTGCAAAAGACAACTACTATATTCTGTGAGACTACTTGTGATAATATAATAGTACTGTTGTGGCTTTGGTTCCTGCATGTTCTGTGCCATGAACATCTTGTGGATGATAAAAGCATGTTTTTTATGTCAGAGGTGCAGAGGGTGGTCCGTCTGAATCCCCTCATTATTTGGGACTACATCGGCTGTTGTGTAACCAAGATGCAATTCACCTCATTAAGCCGTGGTATGTGCCTTGTATGGATGGTAAATTCAACACGTGGAGGAAAGGATGTTTGAGCGGCAGCATGTATAATGAAATTAACTCTACACTCCTATTCCTTTGCACACTTAGGGCTGCTAAAGGCAGTACAATCATTACAATCCAGACATCAGTAATTAAAGAACCAAACCAAGTTTGTCTTTCTTTATTCTTCCTTCCTTCCTTCCTTCCTTCCTTCCTGTCCTGTGGAAGTATAAATAGTGCAGACAGAGCAGGTGTACTGGGGTCTGGGATCTGTGAGGGCTCTTGTTCTCACTATGAAGAGCAGCTATAATCACAAAATCAAACTGGATGTGCACCCTTGTTTCTTCTTAAATAATCAATTTAAAGTTCTCCTTGTACATAAGAAATCTTTATGAAACATGAATCATATTGTATTTTGTCCCTTTTGGTATTGTGCTTTATAGGTCTAGCTATGCTTTTATTACTATTACTTTGTGATTATTAATGGGGGTTTTATCATATAGTATCAGTGGTTTTCATTAGTGCAGTATCCTCTTGGCCTATATTGTATTTCATTTCCCCGACTCAGTGCACCCAATCCAGCCTATGGTTGCCTATAAGTATAATTGTTTGCCTGACGGATACAGCTGTCATGGACCGTAGTGCAGTCTGGTTCTTTTTACATGATGATGACTGGCCACTTCATCACTTACTGAGATGGCTATAGGCTAGAGTGAAATTTGTTCGAGTAAAAACACTGAAAATCTACTGCAAGTTGTTGCCCTCTGCAGCAGTCAGGTCTGCAGCAAAGATTGGAAAGTTGTTTTGGTTTCTGTGAAAGCCTATTCCTTATTTGAATCAGCCACTATAAAAGTGGAAAAATGCACCAGCTTGTGTTTAGGTTTTATACCACAGGGCTTATACTTGATTTTAATGCGGGAATATACAAACATTAAGTGAAATGTGGGGCTTCCACTGAGACGGCTATGAACGGAGCCATAAACTAACCGCTGAACAGTAATGTGCCAGTTGGTGTGTTTATATTCTACCACACAGGTGGATTTGTAATTGATTTATTAATTGCTTCAAGCTTTTGAGGATCAGTTATCTACCTGAACAAACACCTCTCAGGTCATCAGATATGATCTATCTTTTAAGATAAAGTATAACCAGTACAATAGAGCAGAGTTACAAAAATGTTCATATTCAGAAAATTCAAAAGAATTGTTTGCATACGGTGTGGTTGCTTATGATCAAAGTATCTACACAGTATTCCACTCCTTCCATTCAACACTCTTGAAAGTGTGTTAAGTGCTGGGCGTGAACAGCTAAAAAACTGTCTTCCCTGAAATCTCACATTTTCACACAGCCAACGTCTCCGGCTGCTATCAGAGCTGCCATGTCTAATTAAAACTACTTTTATCCAATTAATACCTACTGATGCCTACAGTACATATTATTACCTGCACATTACTATTCTTTGTATGCTCCCCTGTTACGTGCCATACTGCGTTCTAGTGTGTGTGTGTGTGTGTGTGTGTGTGTGTGTTGTATGTGTTGTGTGTGTATGTGTGTGTGTGTGTGTGTGTGTGTGTGTGTGTGTGTGTGGTCTCGGTGCAGTTCCCAGAGGGCTGATTGAGGGCACCTGGGAGGATGTGGGCTGGCTCTATATGAGTGGCTCCTTTCTCTGCCCACTCTCTCTCTCCACTCCAAGACCTAGATTTTTGTGTTCCCTTATTTGATCCTATTTTTTTTTTTTTTTTTGTGAATAAATCTATTCTTTTGCCACTATTTCAGTGTCCCTCCCTTGGTATTTTGAGTTTTTTGAGCCGGTTCTTCTTCCAAGGCTCAGTTTTTGAGTAGGTGAGTTTGCTTTTGTAACCCTAGAACTTTGTTTGCTATTTTGTAATCTAGTGACAGCGTGTGGTGGCATTTTCTGGCCGTTGTTCTTCACATGCATCGTGTTGTGAAGTATGGAGTTGGAGCAACATTTTCTTTTATGCGTAGTAGTATCTGTTAAATGCAAATCTGTAGTTGTGATCTTTTAGAGCGTTTGTAACCCTGATTAGGCAGATTGAGCAGGAAGTGCTCATGCTTTCATTTTGTCAGTGGGAGCTTTGTTTGTGTAGTTGAATGCCTTTTGCAGGGACTACATTTTAGTGTAACCTACTTTCTTCTCATTGGGGTAAGATTAGTAGTGTTTAGTGCTTGAGATGTAGTGTCTCATGAAAGGGTGGCAGTATTGCTAATGCTATTTATATATTGTGTGGCCTGAAGTAGTTGTGGGAAACTGCTACTGGAATCAGCCTAGTGCTTTATAAGTTTTGCCTTCTTACTTTTTGGCCTTGTGTAGGCCAATAGAATTACTGCACATTTATTTCATAACACTTTAGTTCTGTGTGGTAGTGTTATGTTGTGTCACGCTGGCTTGTTAGTAGCTTGTTAACTGCACTTTGTGGTACTTATTCTGTGTGGTAGTGTTACTTTGTGTTGCGCTGGTGATAGATGAAGAGACTTGAGAGTCGATCGTGTGCTGCCTCCTGTAGTACCTTCCTGTAATTGCTGCTGTAGACGTTGGGTCTACATCAAGTAGTTGTTTCTTTCTTTTCTTTCATTTGTTTGATATGCAAAGGTTTAGTGAAGCTCCTTCAACAGAACAGCTTTTGCGTTATACCAAAGCACAGCTCATGTCCATTGCAGAGCGTTAACATATTGAAATTGTTCAGATTTCTTGTAAGAAAGCTGATCTTAGAACTAAAATAGCCACTGTACCTTTTGAGCAAGGAGTTCTACCAAGGGCGTCTAATCTGTCGGATGAAGAAACAGGTAAATCTCAAGAGGTCTAACACTCACATAAAAGCTCTTACTATGAGGTTGTAAAAGCAGCCATCTTGCGTGCCTATGAGTTGGTCCCAGAGGCCTGAAGACAACGTTTCAGAGGTTTTCACGAGGTTGAGAAGCAAGACATGTGTGGAATTTTCTAGAGAAAAGGAAATTCTGTTTCTGTAGGTTGTGCACATCTCAAAAGGTTGAAACCAAAGAGCAGCTGCAACAGTTGATTCTTCTGGAGGAGTTCGGAAATTGTGTCCCTGAGGGGTTGCCACCTATCTGAGTGTGCAGAGAGTGTCTAAGGTGGAGGAGGCCGCTGTGTCTGCTGATGAGTATGAGACTAGGAGCTATGCTGCTCTAGCAGCAATGGTCCCGGTTCTTCTGTTTTCACTAAAAGACTGCTGATTCTAGCAATGGAGACTCAGAGAGAGTCGTTTTTATTGTTAAAAGCCAGGTCACGTCATAGCTGATTGTCAGGCTCTCAGTAAAAAGCAGACAGGTGCTAAGCCTGTAGGGCTGATAGCTTCAGTACCATGTCAGTTGCCTAGTGAAGATGGTCCCATTCAGTCAATTGTTGGATTGAAGCCTGTTGAGTCTGATACTCAGCTAAAAGTTGACAGGGAGCAGCTTATAGCAGCTTAGAAAGCCGATCCTTCCTTAGCTGAGAGTATTACAGCAGTGTTGCCTTAAGACAAGGTTGATACTTCTCATGTTGCTTACCACTTGGACGATGGCATCCTCATGCATAAGTGGGCTCCTTCAGCTGATGATGACAGTGGGTGGAACACTACCTACCAGATTGTTGTACTGTCTGCTTACCGTGCACAAATACTGAGTTTGGCTCATGACAATGTTCTGTCTGTTCATCTAGTGATATCTAAAACCTATTTCTAGATATTGAAGCATTTTTCAAACGGAATATTTTGGTTTAAAGAACGATGTTTCACGGTATTGCCGCTCTTGTCATGCATGCCAGTTGGTTGGGAAACCAAACCAAGTGATCCCTCAAGCTGCACTCCATCCCATACCTGTGTTGGGGGAGCCAATTTGAGACTCATTATCGACTGTGCTGGTCCGTTGCCTAAGTTGAAATCTAGTCATCAGTATCTTCTGACTTTAATGTGCGCTGCCACTCGATACCCTGAGACAATTACTCTACGATCTCTCAAACCATCACTAGGCAAGCAGATTGGTCAGGGCCAAAAACTCTATCTAGCTCTCCAGTGCTGTCGACTCCAGACTTAAGTAAAGTAAAGTATCTGGTTATGTTATCTTCAGTGACTCTTAACACATATCTGTGGCCACATCATTATAACCCTTTGCACTGTATGCATAGTTTAATTTATCCTCAAAATCACACGTTACCATCATGGGATGAGACAAAAAATCCCTCCGGCTGGACAAGCTGTGTTGAAGAACTCTGCACCTGCGGGTAATATTGCAGGCGGTCACACCTGTCACTTTATGATGGATGATCCCAAACCTGGGGAATGTGGGCAAACTATTCAGATGGTAGAGCTGTTATTCAGATGATAGCAGACTAAAATACAACAAGACGTGAAGGCAAAATGGAAAATGCACAACTCATAAAACTGCAGTTTACAGTAGCGAAATGTTGAATGAAAACCATAAGTTGTAATAAATTGGTTTTCAGCAGCAATTTCCCACTGCGACATGTTTTAAATTACAGGCTGCAGATTCTTATTAGCTGCGCTGTTTGTTCTTTGAGATACTATTTAGGTGGAATGATAGTGAGAGTAAACCTTATAAAATCCAGCACAGCATTGCAGCAAATTACTGCAGTCAGATCAAATCCATATATAATAGCGTCAACTATTAAAAATGTAAAGGATAAAGCTGTGTTATTTTACATTTTTTTATAATCAACAAATCCTGTGGAAAGACAATAAGTAATGCATCCTATTAACAGGTATGAAGACGTTTTCCTTCATTATAATGCAGTTGAAGTGTTGTTTCAGACTAAACTACACTAGCTGTAAGTTTATGGCTCTTTAATGTGTTTTTTAAGAGCTTGAGATGACTTTGGATTCATTGCCTGGAGGCATGTTTTATATGAGGCTTTGACTATTACTTATACTTGATTGGATAAATTAATTGTTTTTTTGTTTTCTTTAAAGATAAAATAATACCGGCATTATCCTTAAAGAAAACATCCTTATTGTCAGTTTGATGACTGCGCATTTAAAATTATTTTTACTGATTTGGAATAGGTTCCTTCCAACAGATGTGCATTTATCTTAAGATACAGTATAAAGGAGCACATAAACCCTCCAAGGTGTCAAACAGTTGACACCTTTTTGCTTTAAAGGTGGCTGAACATGTTCAAAACACTTTCTCTTTCCCAAAATATTCCGTTTGGGCTTTGGAGCTTCAAAACAATCAGCAATAGAGTGAAATTGACATATTATATTAAAGCCACTTTTCAGTGTACAAACAAATGAACAGCAGAGAGGCAGAATGTGCTGCGAGAAATGTCATTAGACATTGGGGTTTGTTGTAACTAACATGAAATGTTCAATAAGCATATTTATACTCATAACATAGTTTTTGAGTGGAATCACTTTAAGTTTAAGTATTTCCACTACAGCAGTAAAAATCAGTTTATCGCCTCAACTAAAGTAACATTAAACGCCCTATTACACCCGACTGCTACACCAAGTACATTTTTTCTCACATCTTTTTCTCACATCTTTTTCTCGTTTGGTAGCACTGCAAACTACTGTATGCGCTGTTTTTGACAAGTACAACAGATATGACTTTTAATAGGCACGGGCAGCTGCTGGAGCTCCAAGTGAGAAATGCTTAGCACATTCCTCACAGGTAGACAGATTTTCAGATGGTTTGAGTCAGATAATTGACAAGTGGATCTGCCTCCCGCTGAAGCCGATCCATTCTTCTGCCACACGTCAGAGCTAGTGAGGGGTACCTATGGTGCAGATACAGTATGTCTAGTCAAGGTTAATTGGGTCCTTTAACAGCTGGAGGTTGTAACAGGGAGTCACTGTATAGTCTCCTGAAGCTGATCATTTGTTCGACTGTCACCATAGAGATAGCCGAACAAATGGTATGGAGATCATACTTTAATTACTCTAGTTTGAGGGCATGGAAATAGTTACATTTAAGTTGCAGAATTCCTGTATTTCCATTTTTTTCTGTCTTTCCATGGAAGTTTTTGAACAGTTTTGTTTTAAAAGCTGACATTTAGACTTTATTTCAGAGCATGAACTCAGTTAGCATTCAGAAACAAGGAAATCCCAAATTTCTTTTAATTGGATCTCAATCCAAAGACACTTTTTTGCTTCTTATAGCAGGCAGACACTGTCATCTTAACTGTCATCTTATTAACTGGAAGTTGTTCATTTGCTTTTTTCTGACTCTCAGGTTGAGTCTGTCAGATTTTGCCACCTCCTCAAACCAGAGAAAACAACTCTCCCCGAGCCTCTTCCCCACCCTTGTAATGCTGAACAGATACAACAACTGCATCATGTTATGGGCTGCATTCTGCACAGAGAATGGGATGAAAGTTGCCATTTTGTTAAGCGTTGTATACATTATAACAGCTGGAGATGTTGGTGAATAAGGAATCACACTGACAGATGCAAGTCAAGAAATATTAACCTCCTGAAAAGTGAGAAAAGGGAGAAATATAGAATTAAACAGCATCAACACTCAGCAGGTTGTCACTGTTCCCAAACATACGCAGATGTGTTGATTAGTTTGGGACCAGCAGCTTTGTCCTGTGTTGCAGGTGTTTTTCTTTGAGTGGCTGTGACATGCTGTTCAGTGTATGTCCATTTTAAATCAAACAACTGTAATTGAACATTTTTCACAGCAAGGATGTGATGAGAAACAGCTGCAGCGTGGTCTCCTTCCATATGTTCAGTTTTACTTTAATTAATGAGAAACTAAAGTTCTTTCTTGCTTTCTTTGGTGTCATTTTGTTGAAAATTAGGGTTCTAGTTTTTCATTAGTGCCATTGTGTAAATTCACAATAATTAACATTGTGTGAATGTTCTTCCAATTTATTAGGTGATTGGATGTCATCAACAGATGTGAAATAGATGCAGTTAAAAACAGCTGCTTCTGAACATTTGATGCATTCAGTGTTGGTTTGAGTTCAAATTTGATGTGCAAATATATTCACAGATGATAATGATTATGATGATTATGATGATGATAATTGTTATTGTTATTATGGTATGCTTTCATAAATTAGGTGTATTTGATTTGTATTGTATCTCATTGAAGGCAACAATATACTCAAGTTGTGTCTCCCTCAACATTTGGGGCAGCTACCTCATACTTTATGGTCCTGCAGCTCTTGATGACACTTGCAGTTGCATTGGCTAGTTGTTGCCTCACACCATGAGTTCATTGGATTCGATCTCGGCCCTTGTGCTCCCTCTGTGGACATCACTTGCTTGGCTTTTTTTTCACCCAAAGCAGGCATTCACACTGAAAACAGCCCTGTGTTATAGCAGCCAAGGGGGGGCCGCACTTGTGGGGGAGTTCTGATGAATGTGTTTAAATGTCTAATGGGATGCCATAATACTCACAGACAGGATTTTACAACTCCAGCAAGTTATCACAGCAGCATTTAATATTTTGCCATGACAAATTTAGGACCAAATTCTTGCAGTGTGACTGTTACTCTGCCCCACATCTACAAACCAACCAACCAATTAAAACACAAACTGAAATGAAGCGGAATACACTGGCCACTGTGACATTTCTGAAGCGCCATTTTTGGATAAAGTTTAAGAAAAAAAACATGCGCATACACACAAACCAAAGTGATTAAGGTGTTATTTTATTAGATTCATCTCACACAGTGTAACATGTAATACACTTTTACAATCGTTGTCGTCACAGAGTCTAAAGGCGCCTTAAAACATGCAACTCGCTGCACACACAAGGGTTAATTTGTCTGTGTGAGTGTGTGTTCAGCCAGAGTTTTCTCCTCCTGCTCTGTCAACAGTGCAAATCTAGTGAGGTGAAGAGTCTGGCAATGCGAGACTTTCGTACTTTCACAACTGACCATAATGTGCAATTGGTGTCATGTCACAGCTGAGAAATTATATTAATCTATCCTGGTGACTCACTTATCTTGTTGAACAGAGATTAGACTGTTGCCTAGGATGGAAATAAACATTTCACACCTATATTGCCACCACTCAAATTTAACACCTAAATCGGTGTATTGTTATTTTGGTGGGTTTGTTGTGTAACTCGAGGAAGACTCTGCAGCATAGTTGATATTCCACTGAGAAATATCCTTCCTCATGGTATTTTATGTATGGTACAAACTCCTTATTTCAAGGGCTTTAAAAGGGCTGACGGCAGAGTCAGCGGTGTCAACCATATTTTGTGTCTAGTTATGCTGAGAAACCTCGTCTTCCTCATCATTATTATAAGGGCTGATGTTTGTCAGACTGATTTCAAATAATAAAAATGCTTTAAGCTCGTCTCAGTTTTGATGACTATCTACCCACAGGGCAGCATCGTAAACGAACAATGAAACAATGAAAGCTTTACGTTGTCAAACATCAAATTACATTGGTAGTCAGGGTTTGTTTGCTTTAGAGCACCTACAGTGTCTGACCCCTGCAACCTCCCACCCACTTCATTGAATTGTGGGATATGTGAAATGCTGAAAGCGAATATTCTGTATGCTTGCTGGAAAGGAGGAAAAAGTTGACAGAATATTAATTCCCTTGGTTTATAGATTGGAGCTGAATTTAAATTAGTTTTGCAGGCATTTTACTTGAACCCGAGCCTTTGTCTCCTAACCTCTTCCCTCTCTTCTTTTTCCCTTTGATCCATCCAATCTGCTCCTGCTACATCAGGACTCTGGGCGCTGCAAATTGTGGAGGCATAAGTGTCCTTCATGTTGTAAACGGATTACTGTTTACTTGTGTTTGTGTTAGCCCGGACCAACTATCAAGCAATTTTGATATTACATATAATTTTGTCAGAATGCTCCAAATTTGGAAAAACACCCTTTCAGTTGAGTTTTTTGATAAGCCTGTAATGACACTGTAAGACTGTACACAATTCTTTTTCAGTTAAACGCCTTTAGCTATCAGCAGCAGGAGTATGTGCGTTTATCTTCTGCAAACCAGTTTCTTGATATACAGCTTTGATATCGCAGGTACCTTAATTGATTATCAAGATCTTCCAACACACTGAGGCCTAGCGGTAATGGACCTCCTTGCCTTTTCTACGCATTTATAAGCTGTTTCACACATATTTCAGGTTTATACAGTGAGATTATTTGTGAAGCTGCAGCTATTTTTACTTTAAACAAATCCACAGTCCCATTTCCTCTAGATAATCAAAATCTGTTATGTCAGCATTTTCAGATCTTACCTAAGGGCTCGAGCCGGTCCTGTCCTAGGTGAAGCTCCCATGGGTTTTGTCAGGTTAAATGAGGAGGAACAAATCAGGCACCATATTTGCACTGTTGTGTTCTCCTCTAGGAATTCAAGCTCAGCAACACACGCAATGTTCTATTCCCCATGCAGATGGGCACCCCTTGCTTTTTCTGTTTTACTGCATGGCAATAAAAAATATAGACAGGCCTAATATTATTTTTATACGTGGATATTTTTGGTTTAGTGTAAGACTATGAGCAGAGCAGAGAGGGTCAGCTGGTCACTTATGTCAGCGGTTGCTGTATCTTGTTGTAGTCACTCCATCTGCTCTCTCTCCCTCTCTGTCCTCTCTCCCTGCAGTTCTGTGTAGCTGCTGTGGCTGCTTCGACATACAGGATGTTTGTGTTCAAGTTTGCTGTTTGATGTAGTGTAAAACGTTCTAAAATGACTGTAAAATGTTATTTATAACTATTAAATATAAATTATCCTCACCATTCAAATTAATGGAAAATTTCTATAATGCTGTCTACTAAATGCTGCACCATTTATTGCGATATCATTATATAGACTGACTTTCTCTCAGCACCCCCAACTCTGACTGACTTCCACCTGCGTACCTGGATCAAGGTAGATCTAAGTGATCTGTTCAGGATTTAAACAAAAACGTGCTTATTTCAGTAGCAAATAAATAAGCCCACCTGGTGTTTCTGAATTTTATTTGGGAGTTAAAATGCTAATTATATTCTTTTGTGCACTATGGTGAGAAGCTGCCCGGAGTTGAATATGGAAAAGCAACTGAGGCAGTCACTATAGATACACATTGTTCAGTGATAATAGGGAAATAATTGTTGTTCCCTGTCAAATCACACTGAAGCTTTCATTGTCCTAATGTAAATTATGCGTCAACAATAGAAAATGTCTTGGTCCACACTGTTCACAGGCAGATCACGTGATACAAATGCTTCCCTGGCTTTGTTTTCTTTTTCCTCTTCTTGAATGCATTTTTTCATCAAAGTATTTGGCCCCTTGATTTTAATAAAATACTTGCACATTAATACCAAAACATTTAATTGGTTCTGACAGTTAATTGATGTTTTTTAATTACTGCAGGAAGCAGCTTAGCCACTCAAGTGAATCACTGTATTTAGTGCTGCCTCTCAATCTACTAACAGTTAAATACATACATACATATGTTGAGCATTTTCACTGAACTATCATACTTCAGTTTATAAGATAAAATAAAATTTTATACACAAAACATCTAAGCTTATGGAATATGATGCATTGTTATAGATCAAACTACCCGACAGTGTAGTAGATCAACTCTCATATCAGCCAGATGAACATAAACTCAAAATGTCTTACCCAGCCGAACTTGGCGAAAGTCCAAACTCTTATGATCCAAAACAGAATTTTGTAAAGGAACGATAGCGATTCTCTTGAAGAGTAGGAGCTGTGGAGGAAGACTGGAGGTTTTTATCTGTTTTCACAACAAGGTGAGAAAGTTTCCACAATGCTATGGTCTTCCCTGACTCATTGGGCATTTTAAGAGGCTCCCCTTTTGCTATTTGTAGCTTTATTTCATCCATTACTGACCAATAACATTACAGCCAGACTAACGCAATGCATCGGCTACTTTGTCTCACATCCCACTTCCTTATGGTCATTGCTTATTTTCTTGCAACATATGACACAGGTTGACGTGGACGGTTGGCAGAATCAGAGAGGGAAAGAGAGAGGATGTTCTTATTAAGTTGCATTTGAAAATAGTAGTCCAGTTTATGTTATGTGAGTTTTAGCCAAAGAAAAAAAATGACCCGCAGGGTTCGGGCCAGGTTGCTGAACTCAGTTAAGGATACTACTTCTTCAAAGCAGGACTTAAGGGTTACGTGTGAAACTTCCTACAGTCTCTCTCAGCAAGAAGTACAGCAGCAGTCCTCTTCTGAACATGAACTGCACCACTTTTACAACACTCAGATCCGTAAAATGAAATGAGAGCCATATATTTGGCCACAGCAAAGATCATCCATGGGTTGAATCTCGTTTTTCTAATCATGGTGATGGGAAATGTTTTAATATGCATGTTATTGGAGCTTTGATGGGCAACAAATGAAGTCACAGCTGCTGTGTCACAAATAATCAGTGTTGTAGAAGGTTTTCAATTATGTGTAAATTAAATCGTAAAACTTCAAGTTGGATCAAATATGCACCACTCTGAAAGGTTTGTGCCAGTGTGGATTATGAGGTGATAGATATGTGTTCTGATGAAACCTAAATTGTATTAATGTTTTTATTAATTTATAACAGAAATGTAGGATAAATCCATCATAGGAAACACACCTGCAATGCACACTAAACAACTGTGCAACAAATTAGAGTTTACCCTTTTGAACAAGTAAACTGAGAGCTATGGATTTATTTGTAGTCCCTTCACAGCACGGCAGAGCAGACCCTGTGGTCTCATCATAGCTGGATGGTGTATTCACTCAATTCTCCTGGGAAGAGAAAAAAAACCATAGCTGGAAGAAAGATAGAGAGGTGGTAGCAAAGTGCTGACAGACAGGTCATAGAGGATAAGACAGAAAACCACTGAACAAGATGAATCACCTTTCACCGGGGAATGTGGGAATAAACACATGTTGGTCAGCCACACTTGCTTTTGTGAGGGTTAGCAGGTAATGAGAGATATCAGGTGCGACGAGAGTGGCATCTGCTGCTTTTTAGGAGCCACAAGGAAAAAATACAGAGGCAGAAATGATGAGAAGAGACCCTCTGCAGGGTGAACTCAAGCCAAGGTGAAACTTAATGTGTGGCAGCCAGTATTAGAACAAGATTTAATTAGAGGAGCAACAGAAATGAAGGAACAAGTAAAGGCTGATGGATTGTGAGTTTGTGAGAGAGAAAGGGTCTCTAGACGCCTGAATTTATTAGTTTGTGGTTGTGTATTTGTGTGTTTGGTGGCTCTAATCATCTATGTGTTTACCACCTCATTTGGTTGATGTCTTGTTATTTATTTTGTATTTATAGTTCACAGAATATGCAGTTGCTACTATTTGATATTCCTGTCTTGCAATACTGTAGGTGGTTTGAACAATCTGTCATTTAGACCTTTCAGTGAAAACTTACATCAAGCACCTATTTTAATGTGCGCCTGACCACAGAAACATTTAGTATAAAAGCATAACTCATAAATCTTCAGAATCATTTGTCCCTGGTTTGATTGCATCTCACTTATAAATGGAGGATCCAGAGGAGCAGAGTCGTGATTGTTGTCATTCCTTCCCTAGTTCCCGCCACAAATATTGCTGTGCTTCCCAAGACTGATGTCTCTTGTGAGGATGGCCTATGCAATATTCCCTCCGTGTACACAGACTCCTGAGAGGTTTTCACTAAAAAGCAGGAAACAATGTCTTTTTCACATACACTGTACGGCTATGACATTGATCTTCTGCCAGGAGCCTGTCCTCCACAGGGAGGGATTTATTCTCCTTGGAGTCCTGGAACATTCGCACTGGAATTGCACACTTGAGAGTATCTCACTTCTGTATTCATCCCTCGCTCTACTTTACCAGCCAGAGCAGGTAAAGTGGGATAGAAAGACTGAGTGCGCTGCCCTTTCACACAACATCACAATCTAGAAATGAATGAAAGCTTTAAATGTGAAGAAGCAGCAGCAGGACATTTTCAGTTTATTCGTTCAGTAACCAGACACAACTCCATCGGTAAGCAATTAAACGGGGCTGATATCTGAAAGTACGAACATGAACGTAGGCATGCAACTGAACTCCAAACCTCAGCGATTCAATTACAGGTTTTAAAGGTACTGAGAGCTGAACACGGGCCTTTCTCTGCGGTGAGCCAGTTAATTTAGTGCAGGAGGAGACGGTTGCAGGTTGGCCCCGGTCTGCCCTGCTATCGAACCACAACATGATGGGTGTGCCCGATGATCTCCTGTCGTGAAGCCACAGTATGTGGTCACGGCTTAGTGAGATTTAAGCGGGCTTAATGGTGCCTGTGAAAAACAGCATAAGAGCACTTGATGATGCCACGTGGCCCCGTCCACACCCCCGTTGTCTTTTAGAGATCCTTAAAAGATTTTTGTTTTGGTCAGTCTAACTGACATGTCACTCAGTACGCTTGGTAATTAGCTCAAAAAAAGTTACAGAGGCATGACTTGTACTGTATGTGTGTGTGTGTTTCGTGCTTCTCTCATCTCCGTCCTGGATACCTGCTGTCAAGCATCAGTGTCGGCATGGATCCTTTCTCAAGTTTGGACAGTTGTAGTGTGGCCCTGGCCGAACTCTTATAAGCAGAAACAGTGATTTTACCTCAGATAATTTCAGCTGCATCAATGAAGAAGAGGAGTGCCATTTTCACACAGAGTGCCAAGGCTGAACAGGCATTTTCAGGAATTAAAGTGCAGTTTTATTATTACCCCAGTACTAAATGACCCTGACCCTCTATACCCATTTATAGTGGAGGATGCTTAGGTGGGACATTTATTCCTTTGTGACTGTAAACTCCACATGTGCTCAACATAAGTCCTCCAAACAGTAACTTTGTGACTTACTGTGCATATCCCCAGGCAACCCTGGTCTTATTGTCACAGGATTTTAATCCTGGCCTTCCTCCCTCCCACCACAGTTAACTCCACTATCATGATTGCTGCTGACAGGATCTTCAAGGCTGCTCTTTTTATTCCACAGCCAGAAATGACCATCAGCCGGTGAAACAGCCATGTAGTATTGTTTATAATCAGGGCCACCAATTTGTGTCACGACTCTGCTCTCTCCTGGGCATCGCGGCAGCAGCTCTCTCCTCTGGTTTCCATCTGCAATCTATAGCCCATGCTGTGAGAGCCATAGAGGACCTGGAGATCATGCTGCAGTGTTTTTCTTCAGCAAGTGTTTTTCTGTTGTGGGCAGAATGTGAGCTCAACTCCCCGCAGTGTTCTGCCACTGGCCTCTTCCCGTCTGAGTGCCAGACATGCCTCAGAGAAAACAAAGTGAAGCAGCTGAGAAGTTTAAGAGTTAGGTGCTGTTGCTTTGCCTCAGTGAGGTCACTGCCTGGGTACTGTCCTTTGCCGGGGTAGGTCAGTTAAGTCATGTTAATGAACCATGGGATCTTTTTTGCTTTTGGCAAATGAAACGCATATTACAACTCCACACTTCCACAAATTAGTAAAATCTCTTAAAACATCTGCGTGCTAATTAATTTGTGGTAATAATAAGTTTGTGATCCTTTCCCTAAATGGGGCAAATGACGATGACAACATACTAACGTTTGGTAATTATCATTAAACACAAAGTACAGCTGAGGCTGATGGGAATGTTATTAGTTTTCCAGGCATTTTGTCATAAACCAAAATACTGGACAAATGACCTGATGATGGTGCTATATAAAAGGATCACCAAAATTATTGCAATTCATCCTGTGGGAGACATTTTGAGACATTTCGCTAAAAGCATAAAATGTGAACCTACTGGGGGTGCTCAAGTAAAAGGATGAGCCGTTTCATCACAATCCATCAAACAGTTGTTGAGATATTTCAGTCTGGACCAAAGTAGTGGACCGACCATGCATGGCTAAAAACACTTAAGCAATGTAATAAATCATTCAAACCTACACTTAACACACATCAAATAGTTTTCCCCATTTTCAAACATTAGTATTCGGAGTATGTTATTCTGCAAATCTGCAGTGCTCTGGCGATGGCCTTTCCATGGGCTCAATCCTACATATCAGCTGCAGCATCCAGTCACCTAGTCATGTAGAACTGATTACACTCTTCTCTTACAATGAAAATCTTTTCTGAACAAGATTTATTTATTTATTTTTGCAGTTGTAAGCTATATGAGAGAATTGTATAGTTGTATCAAAAGAGTTTATGGATGTTTGACTGGGGATGATTTATTTATCACTCTGTTTACATAAAGTGCTGGTGCAATAGAGGTTGATTTAATAAGTAATGAAATTACTTATCAGCTGAAATCAAGTGCTGTGAGAGCAGCGACATTCCAATACTTTGCTATCAAACAGCCAATCAACACAGTTTCTCAAATATGTGCTCCAGTCTTATTATTATCAGCATGTAACAGTTCCGGTTACGTTCTGCTTATCACACTTTGTGACATCAAAATGATAAGAACTATTTTATTTTTATTTGCGGTATCACAGTAGAATTGTACCTGTGCAATAAAAAAGTAAAAATGTTCCTAATGAGGACTTTAAAGTATGAAAAGCATTATTCCAATAAACACATGCATGTTACTGCAGAGTTACTGTATGCCAAATCGTAGCTTCTTGTTGTGTTTCTGCATGCATACACACTGCATGTGCACATTTCTGCATAAATGTCCAAGTGTTTGTCACACGGCTCGTGCTGCTGGTTGTGTGACAAGGATGTTTCATGTGTTTGTGTGGGAGGGCAGTATTCTGATCATGTGACATGATTATCCTATTATATAATTAGTCTTTATTTATAGTGTTTGTGCTGTTGTTGGATAATATCACAAGCATGCATCTGTGAGCAGTGGAGCAATCCGCATGAGTCATTACAAGGGCAAAGGTAGGGATACCAGAACATCCTTTTAGATTGAGGGACACAATATGAATAATTTAGTGCCGTTAGAAAAATGTGCCAGATGAATTAGAATTTAATAATTAATACTTTTGCATTCATGGCCACTTTGTAGGGTATTAAAAACGTGGTTTATAATCCTAACCTCCTTTTATCCATGAAGTAGGATTACTGGTGCCCTGATAAACTATACAGATGGTTAAAACCCCTGTCAGAACCAATTGCGATTAAAAAAAAACAGTGGCTTCCGGTGCTGCCTTCTCACCGCTGTCCTGTCATCTGTGGCTCTCTGCCTGAGGCACAACAGATCAAGACTCTGGCACTGGTGGAGTGTGGCCGACCCCCTGAAAATGTGATGTCTCAGGAGGTCAAGCTGAAACAGAAGGCAGTGCACTAGCCCTTGTCAAAAATCCAAACCGAAATCACTGTTTCATTTCTGTCTGATCAACTTGGTGTTATCTTCTCTAATTGGGCTTTTAAATCTGTCTCAACCAATGATTATCCATTCAGTGAATAATAATCAGTAAAGTTGTCCTTTATAGTCCTCAAACTAATCGACCGCTTGTATGATATCAGATGGTGACATGCTGTTAATGAATTATGCTTGTTAATTATTACTGATTTGATGGCTAGAATGAAGAAGTTCCAGGCAACCAGGATTGACAACTCTCACTTTGAAATCTATTCTGAACTGTGAACTGCGATGTGGATATCTGAGCTTTGTACCAGAAACCAGAATTGACGCATACATGGCCAGCTGGGTCACTGTTGCAGCATTAACATATTCTAATGTAAAGAACTCCAGCTGTTTTAATGGATGTTGCAGCTGACTTGATATAATTAAATCCCTCCAGCAGGAAAATATACATACATTTCTGAAATTAATCTTCAATGCAAATAGGTCATACAATAGAAACACAACATCATTTAGATGTGTGTAACATGAATGGTTTGTAGAACAAGTGCCATTAGGCCTTTATAATTTAATTTGAGGTCTTAATACAATATAGAGGAGATGGTGGATGATTGGTAGGGAGACAAAGCAGACTATTATTTAATTAGTCGTTGACTCTCTGCTTGAGTTTCACTAATCAGTAAGCTGCTGTGGTGTTTGGCTGGAAGGGAAACCTGCATACTGTTCATCCCACATGATTCAACACATGCTGTCTCCTCTGAGGCCCTCCACAAAACATATGCTGGCCAAATAACATACATGGCCTAATTAGTGTACAGTCCCTGGGCTCACCCCAGCACTTCTCAGACTGGAACTGTGACAGAAAGGTATAAAGGTAAATTTAGCTTGATGTGGAGCATGCTGTGGCAACAAGTGCTCTCAGTTAGTTATAAGGTTGAAAACACTCTTACAACATCCTGCATAATTGTGTGAAATATGGCAAATACAGTAAGCAGCTAACATGGATTATAAGAGCTAGCGGAGCCCTGATTTATCAGTGTTAAAAAAACAGACAATAAAAACATCAGTTTATTTTTCACCGAACCTTTTTTTATTTTCTCTATCATTTCCCTTTCGCACATGCACATTATTAGGTGCACAAGTCCCTGCAAAACACTATTTTGTACTGAGCGGATTATCTCGGAACGGATCTAAACTGAACACTCAACCACACACACACACACACACACACACACACACACACACACACACACACACACACACACACACACACACACACACACAGAGATATACACAAAATGCCCATGTTGGCCCCATCCTCCCTGCATCATGTGTGAAGCAGATTTGTCCTTTCCTGGCAGAAGTGAGATCAGTGTTGTGGCTACATCAATCTCTTTCTAATGTTTGCTGTTGCTTGCTTGCCCTGCTGTTGCCATCAGAAATGTATTACATTTATATTGATTAAAGCTGCATTTTCTTTTGTTTGAGTGACTCCTAACAGTCAAGAGAAGCAGGACATACCCACTAACATGTAACAGATGGTTGTCAATGATGACTGCAGTTGGCCTTTAAAGTTTGCTACAGATTTGTTTCAACAAAATGAGAGTAATACAGCAACTGCTCAAACCTTTTGAACAGTGCAGTATGAGGGATTTTATGTTTTTTTCCAGATGCCACAAAGCAAAATCCTTGTAGATGATTTTTAAAAACCTTGGGCTATTACCAGATGCTCTAATGGTCAGTTGATTTGTTTAGTTATTTGCTGCTGCTTTCTGTTTTGTTTTTTTCCTAAATCTCAGGCCCCAGTACACATGTACTGCATGCATTTTTTTCTCTATTTCATCTTTTTGTCCACATTAAGCAAGTGGATCAATCTGAAGATTCAGGCCTCAGGTCTGGGTATGTGATTGTATTAGGCAGTTCACATCTGGAGGTGGTCTGGCTTGCATTGTGATTGGACCTCAGCCACGTGTAAATGCAGTCCTTGCAGCGTCACCACATTCTTAAGAAAAATACTGCCCCAAAAGTTGAAAAGTCACCTAACTGCCTCTTTTGTCTACCTTAAGCAATCCCGGCAACAGTAGCTTGCAAGTTGTTTCTTTGTTCCTCTTGACCTGGGAGGTGTTATGTTTGTTGAAAAGTCCACCAGTCCAGCCTAACTAATTTTCATATTAAGATCTGATTACAATGTGGGCAGAATTGAGGTAATGATAATCCGTATTAATAACCAGGTCTAAATGCAGATCCAGATAATGTATCCAGATACAGAGCCAGGCTGTGTCTGTCCTGGATAATGCATTAAACTAGATGATGTATTAAAATGCACAATTTTGGGGTTTGCTGAACGAAAAAAAAAGATTTTCCATATTTATATTGCTTTGTGATTTCACTGCTGAAGAACATTTCAGAAACTACCTAAAACTGCTAGTGTGGCTGTACTCTACTCTCAGGGGAAGTAGGGGACCTGGTCTTCTTGTTAGTGACCATTATTTAATATAAAGGTTTTGGAAGGTGATTGCTATTTAATATGCATGTTTGCTGTGTGCAGTCTCGGCACCTCTTTGCACACATGAACACACACACACACACGTCACTTTCAATCAGCTGGTCACATTAGTAGAAAGCCATCGTCTTCAAATAATGCGATGGTTTATTATCACAAGCCATTAACTCTAAGAGGATGCTGAGGGCTAAATTGTACCATACCTCCCTTTATTCAGCTCTGAATGGAAATCCTGCGGTTTGTAGCTCTAACTGCCTTCTCAGAGGCAATTATGTGACAGCAAATAACCTGCTGTGAGGATAAAATGCGACATCCGCAGATTTCGAAGTGTGCCATTCTGTAACCTCTTTGGATGTTTTAATGCGTTTTTTAAGATGGTGGACAGCCTATCGCCACATTTACAGAACATAATGTTACCGGACTAATGTCTCAAGTCATTTATACGATTAACAATGAGTTAAATGTGCACAAACAGGCTCAACTAGGCCAATATATGTCCATTTAGCAAGGAGCACAGTGGGGAGAAGCTATGGGATGTACATGGCTACATGGACACCCAGCTTCCTGAAATTGCTTACATACACCATTTCACAGCATGCTTTGCCTTACACTGAGCACTATCTACGCCCCTATACCAATATTCTGTCAGGCTGCAGCTCATTCAAAAAGGGCCAGATAACACATAGTCCAGATAAGACATAACTTATAATATTATCGAGGGTGTCTTGGTTGGGAATAATATTGTTTACTTCTGTTTGTTTCTCTCTTCCATCACTTTATCTTGTTGTTTGTGCAGTGCGATGTTTCTGAAATATTCATGTTTCATGTTTTCCTGCACGATATCCTGTACACACTCCCACCACAAGGCCACTAGCAGCCCGAATCTCTCTCCCACCTTCGTGTTTCCCCACGACTCACCGCTGGAGAAGGTGGTTTGCTCACTCGAGCTGTCTGCTCTATCATAATCTCTGCAGCAGGGGTTCGTATAAGAATGCCTGGAGGGTTACACTCTGATGACATATGGTTGAAAATGTTACCGTCCATTACATTTTCAACAGTGGCAACCCTCTTGCGTCCATTTTTTTGAGGGGGAAGAGAATTTTGCTAATCCTGTGGACATGAGTGTGTTCAGGAAATGTGTTTGGCTGCGCTCCTTTCTGCACAAATGGAGTCAGACCTGTGTTGTTGTGTCATTAAGTGACAAGACACAAAAATATAAATAATTCTTGGGCAGGCAGGAAGCTCCCCTGAGTTATTAGTATGAACATTTGATCAATGAGTTGGAAACAATCTGGATTCATTGGAAATTATCACTGAGGTAAGAAACGCTTAGTCACTAATCTCAAAACCACAAGATTGAGCTTTTGTGGTTGCAAACGCCATTTCCCTTCATAATTATTTCAAACCTCAAAAAATACTTCCAACTTATTACTGTTCCTTTGAGCCTCAACCCTGAACTGTGTTCAGATTCAAAGGGAATTTTGGAATTAGCTGTACTGTACAGTACCTTTAAAATGTTGTTCTCCCAGCACTGATGATGAAGAAGTTATGGTGTTATAGAACATGTTCAATATATTCAGTAGCTATAGTACACCCCTCTGAGAAGCAAAGGTTTGATGTCTACCGTCGGCTTCAGTGATCTACCAAACTCCAACAAAATATCCTGGAATGTTAAATGATATAGAAGACTCTTGTGTTTCTGTGTTGAAAGAGAATTAGGTTATTGTAAAAAGTTAACTTCAAAATGCAAATTTAGGGGGAGGAAGGAAGATGGAACATAAATCTGCCAGTTATTTATTTATTTTTTTTACTAGAAAGCTAAATGAAACTAATTCTGCAGCAGCAGCATTTTTCTTTTAACCTTACTCCTAAATTGAGACTACAGTGTTTTGAATTGCTACCCAGTGCTCTCTACTGAGTTTGCGATAATCTGTCAGGATGAATTACTACCTTTTTTGAACTCAGTGGGCCAAGTGTTTCGATTTCAGCCTCCTTGACGTCATTCCCCACCAAAGCATCCAAATGTCAACATCTGCTCTTGGAGGTTTGGAAATGTTGGTTGCACATTGTACTTGAGGATAAGCCAGAGGAACTTCTGACTCTCAACAGGGGGGCAGCATATTAAAATGTTTAAACTGTGGTGGTTATATATCAGCCCTTATTGAAACACAGCATGTCTGTATTTACAAACTAAATTATTTAATTCTTTTTCACAAAATATTTTTTATCAGTCTTCAAACTAATTCTTGTGGCAGCTTAAAGTATTTTTTTTTACATGCAATTCTTGTGCATTAAGTTTATTTGGCTTTCTTGGAGTAAAGTACTCATACATTTTAATGGTGAAAGAAAGTTTGAAAAATGTTTATTTTCATTTTATAAGTCAAACTCATATAGATACACCCACATTTTCAATTCAGGGAAATAAATTGCTGATTGTATCTTCAGTGTGGCCATGAAATGGTGATATGAGCTGATAAGGATTGTGTTATGGGAACTGAACAGGAGAATGGTACATGGCATTATAGTGTCAGACATGCACTGACACTCAAGGGAATCAGTTAATTTCACTATGTGGTGAGAAAAGAAAGATTACTTCAATTCATTGTGTCAATGAGCAATCTTCTTGCATTGTATGTGGTTTGTAAGCACAGACAGATGCTCAGAGCAAAGCTGTTTATTTCTGTTGTGCTGGCAGTGGTTTGTTGTTACTAATGGCCTTCTCTCTTCTCTGTCAGGTGGCATCCCCTTTGTGCTGACTGGGGAACTGTTTGAACAGTCCTACCGACCTGCCGCCTTCATGATCGCTGGCACCGTAAACTGGCTGTCCAACTTTGCCGTGGGCCTCCTGTTCCCATTCATTCAAGTGAGTTACCGCATCATAATGAGTACACGTGTACACATTGTATCAGGGTTAGGGTCAGCTCAGAGTCACAATGTCAGGGGACATACTTCAAATAAACTGGTGACGCTATTCTAAAATAAAGCGTTACGCACACAGTAAGTCATCAGCAAGTTGTCAGCTAAGCCAAACTAACGTCAGCTCCTCATTAATCCCTGCAGTGGCTGCCTGCTGCACCATGTTGTCGAGTGGTTGTGATGTTTTCTCTAGTCCTATCACATAATATTGTGTATTTCATATCCTAATTATATGTAACTACTAAGCTCTAATTGTTGCCTCTGGAAGGGCTGCTAATTTACAAGCTTTTCACAATAATGGTTTGAACCTAATGATCAGAGTGTTCCTGAGTGAACATTCGCTCCTACTTATTGATCTATTTTAGTAAGTGGAATATCAGTACTGGATCATACAAACAAGTTGTTACAGATGTCCATCACTAAATCACGCTTGTTAACTGAAATGGAATTGGGAAAGGTGACGGTGAAAAAACTGAATTGGTGGCCAAAGCACGCCAGCTTTCTTCACGCTGCTGTGGTCCCCTCAGCTTGAGAGAATGCTTTTAAGGTCAAACCTGACCCAACAATACGAGACATGAAAATAAAAACTCCAGTCGTACTTTCTTTATTGTAAATCAGTGTTAACGCCACCTCGGCTGGCAGGGCAGTGAGGAACAACAGCTAAGCCACAAAGATGTTCCAACAGGCTTTTACTTTTATTACTAAGCTGAGTTTTTATTTCCCCTGTTATTTTTGTTATTTTTGACAAGCAGTGAGATTTTCACCTCATAACTGCAAGATAATGGCAGTAAAACATACGGTAAAGGGCCACTTCATCCATTTACACATTACGTTCAGTTACATCCTAAAAAATAACCCAGATGATGTCATCAGGGTTATCTCAGTTTTGGCCTGAGAATTGTATTTTATAACAAACAATAAAAAAACCTGCATTATAAACTGGAGGTGTGGAATTTGAAAGAACCAGGCTTTTAGGAAGCTAATGAAAGTGTTCATAGTTAAATCTATCTCTTGTGAGTTATAAAACTTTATGGAAGTGCAATGTCCCCAACCTGTATTGGGCAGTAAGCTAAAATGCCCAGCAGTAATGTGGCTGAACATGTCCAGTGTGGACATTGACTGCGGATGTTTTGCCGCTGACATGCTGCTTTCGCTGCTTGGCCTTGTAAGCAAGGTGTTACGGGTGAAACATGAGACCCGACAGGAATGCTGAATATGAAGCATTAGATACAGAAGCACTTTCAAAGCCTTGTAGCAGCTGTAGTTGTTGGTTGCCAACACAATAATAATGGTTGTTGTTTATTTGGTTTAAATAAGGATGTGCTCAGGTGTTTTTCCAGCCAGTACAGAAATGGCTATGTTTTTAGCTTAGGATATTGAACAAAAAAAAAAAAAACTCCCACTACCATGTTTTTATCTTTTTCAAAACATCCTGATAAAAGAAACCCTTTCCAAGAAAATACACTGGACAATTAATACTGATACAGAGTCTAATACTGAAGTGGGGCAGGCTTTAGGCCTCTATTGTTGAATAATTTGATATACCTCTCTGGTATTAAATTGCTAAAAAGTTCATAACAGGTACTTGATCCTTGTTTGTTATGAATTATGAGCATCTTAGAAGTGCTTCAAATGGAGCCCGAGAGACTTTCACTTTAAGGAGGATAAATGTGTTTTTTAGTAATAAGCAAACACAACAGTTTCAGACAGAAGAGCCTATTACTGTCTGAAATTGGAATGTTTTTCAACTGCAGTGTCCTCTTTCAACTTCTAAAACCTGACTGTTGCTCCAGGCGACTCCACATCACTGCCTCGTCTCATTTTACCTCCTCTGTGCCTCTCTTTGGCCTTAACAGCGTGTTTTTACTCTTTCATTCTTACCTTTAACTTTAGTTTCGTTTTTCACTTTACAACTCTTTACTGAAGCAACTTCTTAGGAGTAAATTGTGTTTATACATGTCGATTGTGTATTGTTGAGCTTCAAGTTGAGTTTGGTGTTTATGTTGCATTGCGAAACCGTATGGGTTGCCACAGTGTGTGTTTCCCAAAAGTTTTTCAGATATCAGTCAGGCCACAAGTCGATTCTTAGTTTAGGCTGGTTTATGGTCAGAAACAGTCTACTCTGGTAAAGAAAGCTCAGAGATGGTTGTTTTTCTTACATAAACTTAAGAAAGCAAAATTCCCTCTCCAAGTTCTTGTCAATGTTTACAGAGGAGCAATAGAAAGCATCCTGACTGGAAACATCACAAATTGGCATGGGATGTGCAATAGTGATATCAGGGAGCGTTCAGGCTTGGTTACACAATTACACTAACTTCTAAAACATATAAAGAAGATATACAAGTTGATAATACTTATGAGAATACACATACAAAACCAGACCAAATATAATTATCTGAGGGCAGTATACTAAAACCACCTATCAGACAGTTCACTTTCAGACTGTGTCTGAAATCACTCCCAGTTTACAGAAGTGGCAAAAGTACAAACTTACTCAAGTAGAAGTACAGATACTTGACTCTGGTAAAAGTAGAAGAACTAAACTTCTTTACTCAAGGAAAAGTGAAAAGGAACAGGCTCTGAATTGTAGTAGTTCTTGTTCTAGTTCTCCTCTCTCTGTCACGGACATCATATTCACTAGATGCATTTTCTCTGCGGTCGAGTCTCCCTCTCTTGTCTGTTTCGTCTTGTTACGTGTTTTATGCTGTTTACATAGTTTTCGTCTTGTTATGCCTGTTGTGTGTGATCTGCACTGTTGAATACACCAAGGAATTGTTTCTTCTATGTGTTATTGCCCCATCCATTCAGAGCAAAAAAAGTAGTGCCCTTGGTATGTTCACTACTTTCTACCAACAATTCCACAATGCAATGTGTCACATGTTATATATGTGGACATTACTATTGTGTGACCATCTGTTAAAAGTTAAAATGATGATGTTTCATAAGTTCTTGCATCACTTCTTGTGGTTATGTGCTGTTGCGTGGAGAAGTGATCGCAGTGAATGATACACAGGATGGCAAGAGTGCAGCAAAGTAAAATGTTGTAGGTGGCCTCTTAGATAAATTATTTATGGGGGAAATATGTGATATAATTAAACAGTTTCAGTGACTCATTTATTTTAAAACAAAAAAGGTAAAAAATAAAAAAAGATGTATATTACTCACCAGTAGCTCCTAACTGCAAAGTCCTATAAATCCATGTCCAAATACAAATACACAGTGAGTTAAATTTATTGATCTAGCAGCATGGTTTTTCTTCTCAAGTAAATTTAACAGGAAAGGTGCCAAGAAGCATCAATACACATGACATATCCCTGTCATCCCCTTACTCGACCATACCCAATGTCCATTTCTGCCTTATCAGTGCCACTTCCTCACCTGGCTGACCAGATGACCAAAACCATGATACGTTATAAGAAGACAAATGCATAGAAATTAATGAATAAATAAATACATACCATATTTGTAATAAGAGCATATTTTCCTAAAAGTAGCTGGAACCAAAACAAAGATGTCAGTGATTGAAATATTCATCAGGAACTGATTTATTGAGTGTCGGTGTAATTCATTGTAAGTATGATGGTAAAATATTATCTTTAAGTGGTGCTGTAGCTGTGGCCCTATGCCACAGTGCTGGTCTGATGTAGTGTACAGTTTTTCCACTTGCTCTGCAGGACTCAAACCCGCCCCCAGGTAAATATCCAGGGCCCTTGTTTGTCTTCTTATCCCATTAATGCTCCCCAGGCCTCTGCTGCTTTTTTTGCATCTCACTGATGCGACAAAACATTAGAAAACACTCAGATACATGCTGAGAAAAAGTCATAAATGACTGCTTAGTCCAAAGCACTTTCTAGTTTATTCATTGTCTCCTTGCAGTTTCAGTAAACCCTTGCGCTTGTCTAAGGTATAAGGACTTGAAACAAGTAAAAGGTAGTCTATTAGTGCAGGAAACAGTTTCCTTGTTGAAATGAGTTCTATTTCTAAGTTAATTCAGTGTCTATAGGAGATAAGAACAGCTCCCGTATCGCTGCACTCCCAAGCCAACATGACCATCCAGACAGACAACCCCAAAGAGATTAAGAACCAAAGGTAATCTGTCAAGTGTGAGAAGTCAAATGTCCATAATAGACACGTCCTTTTAACAAGGTCTGTGATGTGGTAGTGCCCTGTGTGGAGTAGGATCTGTGGCCCATGAGGACATTCACTCCTTCAAACCTATAAGCCAAACTAATATCCCACACAAACCAGTGGGAGAGGCACAGACAAGGAATTAGTTTAGCCTTGGGCTAGAACATAATCAGTGAGAGTAAAGCAAACACACTAGACAGATTAAATTAAATTTACATTCCTCTTAAAGAGAACATTGAGATTAGTGGAGTGTCACCGGCTCTATTGACATGCAGAGATGGTAGGAACTTATCACCTTGGGCACTAAAGCAGCTCGGACAGCTCTGGGACAAACTGATGGACTGTGAGCTGCTGTTTGCCGGCCAGAGCCAGTACCAGAGGCAGACCTGTCTTCCGCATTTTCTTTTGCACTTTCTCAAACGGATGTTGGGTGAGGGTGTCCAACATCAAGGTCGGATCCTAGATAATCACTGCAGGGTTTGAGAATATGAGGCTGCGATGCCGCCCCCCTCCCCTCCCTACATGAAGCAGCATAGCAGAGGGTGCAGACCTCCTGTGTGGACCAGTGTGGGTACTGATATAACACATGTTACAGGCCAATGTGTCTGCCAGATAGGCTTTGATAGTTGCAGGAAGACAACACAACTCATGAGAACAATAATCTGCCTGCTGTTATAGCAATTATAAATGTGCCACTTTGTGCAGCAAGTGTGAATACTTTGCATATGAGTTTCCATCAGATGGGCAGACTTGCAACCTCGTGATTTAGCTCATCACAAGACAGGCCCAGAGGGCTAACCATTAAGTGAGAATGTTAAATTCCTCTGTGTGCCTCGGGTACAAACTCTTTCCCTCTGGCTGTGCTGAGGGAATCATCAGGCTGAGAGGGGTGTCACACAGCAGTGTGGGCAATGAGCATCCCTTAGTGAAGATCCACAGTGGCCTGCAGTTACAGTTTTCTGCCAAACCCGGCTGACAGCCTGTAGATTTGCTGTGGACAGGAGGTCTGCCCCCATGTTTGTGGCTCCTGGGATTCGGGTTGTGTGCAGTGACAGGAGATGTGCTGCTCCACACTCTTAACCTGTGTGTCAGCTCATCAGGGTGGGTAATGCAAGCTACCAGGGTGATGTAACCTGTTGTTAGGACTCATTATTTTTGGATTTTATTTCCCTTCAAATCTGGGAATTTATATGTATGATTACTTGATTCAAATGCGTTTCAATCAGATAAAAATACCCTGCAATCTGGCTGCAATTGTTATTATGCAATTTGATGCACAGTGCTAGTTGTGATTATAAACATATTCTGAGCTGGATTTGTCACAGTAGGACCTTGTTTAAAGTGCATTGAAAAGCATCTTAACATGACAAGAAACAACTTTGGATGTATGGAGCCTAAAAAACTAAGTGAAAATCAGTTTTAAAACTATCTGCGTCTTTAAAGAAATCTTTTTTTTGACCTGAAAATCCACCAGCAGCTCAGCCGTGTCTATGTCTAGCCCAGATTGGACTGACATCACCACCAAAGTTAATTTCTACTGGCATGCCCACTCACAAAGTATTTCTATAGCATTCACTTCTGAAATCCTGCTTGGTTTCAGAGCCGTCTGCTTGACTTCAGTGATCTACAGTGTAAGCAGCGGTCTGGATTTACATCAGAGAAAGCACAGGCAGAACGGGCATGCTGGAGCTGTTTTTTCTCAATATATATTTTAATATCACACATATTGAGATACTGCAAATTCATTTAAGTTATCTAAATAAATGCCTCATCTTTGTCATCTTTTTTTTAAATTATGGAAATCTTATGTCCACACACTGGTACATATTCCAAGGCATATTTACTTTGTCTATACTCCTACTCGTCCCAAAATGTACTGAAGGACTCGACTCATTAAGTGCTGCTTCTTTAGAGAAGCCAAAACAAGTGTTGTTTTAAGTGAGCTACTGTAAATGAATTGGACGAGTTTTTGAGAGGGATAGAATATGCGCCTTTGTGCAAATGTGAAGTAATGGAATTACTAGCAATGAACAGCCTCGAAGATTTATCTGATCTGCAGTAAGAATGACTACAAAATGAGCCTAAAAACATGCCTGTTTATGCGCAACTGGCTGGAGAGGGAGGGGAGTTTTATTGGAAAAACAAAGTGCACCATTGCCTTTATGTGTACTCTGTTATTTACTGTCTCCTCCCCCCTCTCTTAGGCTTTCCTTCCCTCTCCCTTTATAAGTTTTGTGGCAGTGTTTAATATCTCGGCAGACATCCTAAATGAGTACATTCTTCATCCTAAGTGCGCCAAGTTGGATCCAACTAGCTGCACTTACTATGTGTACTTTGACACTTCATCAGTCATTTTCACAGATCTGTTTCATCTCTGTGTGTCACATCTTTACTTTCATCTCGATCAATAGATGATGAATACGGCTCATTTACCTGTAAAGACGATTTGACGACAGCTTGGTCAGATGAATCATCCCTCTGAATGCTAAATGTGACATGTATGCTTGCTTTGATCTATAGTATACACCAGCTCTATCTGTTTATAAGGTGAATGCCATAGATAAGCATCGAGGTTGTTATTGAATTGCAGGGAGGAAAAATCAATGTGACATTTTAGTTTGAAATGGTCACATCTACAGTAAGAAGTCTGGCTTCATTTTAGTGCCCCCGTACTTGTGCACCAACCCTGTGCTCCTTTTATGTCCCCCTCAAAGTGTCATGTCCTCCTTCTTTCTGTGCCTCTGCAGTACACTCACATCTTCATCCCAAGGGCTTTGGCGAAGGGATTCACTGAGTAGATGTAACTTCATCTGCTGTTCCTTTGACCTCTTTTACATATTCAGGCAACCATACATGTCACTTGTGCTTCTCTGTGTCTTAATCCTTCTCTGTCTCTTTGTGTTTTTCTTTTTCACTCTCTGTCTAACACATAAATCTCCCAGGGTCACAAATAAAGGAGTTTGGTGCGTGAGCAGTGTGTTATAAATCAACCCTGTTATTAAGAGATTAGCTGCCTCTTTTCCAGGTCGCATGTCTATGTTTAGGCTTTTTCCTCTGCACGCTACCCTGGACCTTGTACATGCATTGGTTGCATATGAATTTAAGTTTGCTTATTGTGTTGCTATAGCTTGTGTGATCTGCAATAACAGGCGGGGGGAGAGCTGGAAAGAGCTTCCTGCTATTGCCGAAAATGACGCAGAAACGCATGAAACAGTGAAGTTGTCGGCTGTAAAACCAAAACAGTGAGCTGAAAGACACTAAAATGCTTCGTAGAGTTGAGGGGAACTGCAGAGTCAGGTGATAATTCTCTGTGGGTTCATCACGACAAACGTTCTCTTTCACGTATAAATAGTCATGTAATCCATTGTTAATACAAAAATATTGGTTATAGCTGCAAGGAGTAGTTCAACATGTTGGAAAATAAGCATATTCTAAGATAAAGCTCAATTAACACAATGTCTCTTATTTGTTTAATCTGCACAAAAACAGAAATGGAAAAATTACAGTTTACAGGGAGTTACATCCTGTAATTATTTCTTTGTGAATGAAGCGCTCACGGGAGAAGTGCTTTCTAACCCTCACCCTTACCCCAAAACCTTCTGGATGAAAGCCTTCAAGGTAAACTTCTCTTGTTTGCGACTGAAGCACAGGGACTTCCTGGACTGTGGTCTTCACAGTGAAGTTGCCAGGCAACCGTAGCCAGAGATGGCCGACACAGACGTGCCGGGCACACAGATACCGTTGTTCGTCAAGACTGATTTCTCTGTGCTGAAATAGCCTAATCTCCTCCCATTAAGTTTGTACTTAATGAACAGTCATGAGAGCAGCATTGATCTTCTCAAAAAATGAACTATTTATCTAAGTTATTAAGTGCTGACCTTTTCATTTAAGCAGTGATAAACTGTTTAGGCACATTCCACTATAAAAAAAATGCCTTATCTAAACACAATGTGCCATTGTCTGAAAAAGTCTAAGACTATACCTACCTGACGGTAGATAAAATCTTACATATTCAATTTTATATTTCATAGTTTGAGAAAAGTAAAGTCTACTGTCGGTTATAATTGCCCTCTGTGCTGAGGACATAGTTCAGCTCTGCTTTTTATAGAGGCAGAACTTTGCCCTCGGTCATAATGTCCCACTTGTCCCTCATTAGATCCTAATGGCATTTGACATTTCAATCTTTGTGAGTTGAAAAAATATAGATATATGCGTCAAAGTTGCCCTCTTAAACCTACAGTTTTCTCAACTTGTTCACGCACTTCTTCACTTTTTCATTTTGGTCCTCATTTGCAGAAAGAGCCAGTGGCTTGTTTTTATCTGTTTACGAACAGTCATTTACTGTTAATAGAAATACCTGGTGCAGGTTGAAAAGTTCTGCTTAAGGCTTTCATCCTTGAGAGAGTTTATTGAAGAGAGAAGTTCTTTTTTATATGGCTTATGACATAACAGTTATTTTGCATTCCACAACAATACTCTTTAAGAGTAGGAAACATTTTCGCATTAGGAAATTTACGATTGAATGAATCAATAATACAGCACCCCCAGGACCCTCAAAGGATAGGGTTAGGGTTCGGTGGATAGATTTTGAATGGATGTATGGATAAATACAGAAGGTACACAAACAATTTACTACAAATTGAAGGATGCTTTACTACATAAGTTATTAAAATTCCAATCTTGGGAACATAATGGAGCAATTTTACCTGCAATAGTCCTACCAAAACATTTGCTGATATAAATTAGAAGCAGAAAAACATCCATGTTGATTGCATCAAAGCTCTGAGAGGCAGGACAGTTAATACTGGTGAATCTACATATGTATATGTCTTCGCATCATAAATACACATTGAGCAATTGCATTTCATTTGCTGCACATTTGGTACTGAGGCACCAGAAGGCATTATAGACTTTGTAATGCATGTAGATCTATAGATACACAGGTGGACCTGTTGGTGTTGCGCTCCCTTCCCTAATAGCATGTTAATCACACAGGATTATAGACAGAATGTGATGTTACATAAAGCCCAATACGTGCCAATTCATAATTCTTGTGCCTGTGTCTTCACTTAAATTGTTTTTACTTCTGGGAATGTGTTTAATCCAGAGGCTATCGCCCTTTTGCGTGCCTTAGCTGCATCTTTATTCTCGTATTGAAATTTTCAAACACTCCTCTGTGCCTAGAAATAGTGTGCATGCGTGAGCAGCGCCGCTGTATAAGTCAGGAATGAGTCTGACCTCTAGTCGATGGAGTTGGATGCAGGCATTTAGCCCCAGGCATTCATCAGGACGTTTGCAAGCAGTATTCAGTTACAGTCACACTCTGCTGAGGATAAGCACAAACGACATGAGCACAGGACGTTTCAGGCATAACCTTGTTAAGTTCTGAAAAACAGGAGCATGGACTCTGATATTCATTAACATATTACTGTGTTGTATCCAACAATAAACCTAATGCGACGGAACTACACATTCTAATTACCTTGTATTACAGTACACCTAGCTCCATTACAGCATGACTTTATTGAGTGAACAGCGTGTCTCATTTCTATTCATGCACAAGTGCACACGTACAGCTTTACATTACAGCTCATGTCATTAAATTATACACTCTTACTGCTGCAGTTGAATAATACAGCACATACTGTATGTCATATATAAATGCTAAACCACCATAAATGATGTTAGTTTTATTACAAAATTGAGAAAGGGCTTACACAAGGTTGAGGAGGTGCTGTAACTAACATATAGGCAGTTTCATTGGAGCTTTGCTATAATTGAGAGCTATACCTCTTGCAGCAAAAACAATGTCCTGCCCACTTCTGGAACCTTTTTTTTTTTTTTCTTTAACTATTCAAATGTATTATTCCAACCATAGACACACACACACACACGCATGCATGCTAGCACACACAGACAAGGTTTCTCTTACTGTAACCTGAAGGACATGTTCATAGAGAGAAACAGCAAAAGTTAGACAAAAGTCAGCGAGGAAGTTTGAGATCAGAGTGAAACTTTGCTTGCGGCATGCTGGACATTGTAGTGACGTTGGGTTGACCTTCTGTCAGATGTTTTCTCTGCAGACCCTGCAGATAAACCTAATTTTGTCCTTTCAGTCAGCTGCACCAGTGTGTCATGTGTGGGAGGCAAATAGTGAACTGATAGCCTAACTAAAATAGCTGAAAAGGGCATGTCAAACATTCAGACAGTGGTTTCTTAAAGGGGTGAAGTAGTTGTTCTTAAAGGATCAGTCGATTGTTTTTTTCTTTTTCTTAAGTCTTATCGATTTTGAGATGAAATACTGACAGGGCACAAAAACATAGCAAGAGAGCAGCTCAGATCACCAAGGGCAACACATACCAGCACTTTCTCTCACGCTGATTACAGGTTTCTGGCATGTGATGGGTTAACGCTGCAATTTTCACAGGAGGAAAATACGTGTTTGTTATTTCAAATGCCTAAGAGTTTATTTTTTGACCACTCTTCCAGGTTGCTGTGAATAAAATAGCAGACAGGCCAACATTTCCATCCCTACAAAATAAATCAAAAATACTCATTTAACATTAAACTACAGTAATTAAGCATGCACACTGTCAGTTATGAATACACAGTAAAATGTGTCAAAAGTATTCTTGACTTTACCGGATTTTGTCACTTTTTCAGTGTAAACACACAACATGATGGAGAATTGTTATGCAGTGTTGAATTAAAGCACAAATCACCAATACAGGGTTAAAAATAAGTATTCAAGTAGTAACATTCTGTTCAATATTAAAAATAATTTCTCCACCAGGCTATTTCGTCCTAAAAAATCAAGTGATTTATGTAGGTTGCCCATTCTTAAAGCGTTTACTTCCCTTCTTGCGCCTGATTGACACTCACACTTTAACCAGGTAGGAGATATCTGTTGCCAGGAGTAGAAAAGTGGTATTGTGGAAGTGATTTTGAAACATTTACAGAGATGTGTTGAATTCCAGCAGTTTCAGCATGTCAGATACGTATGGTGTGTGTAATTCTATAAGCAATTTTATCAGTGTTCATTAGATTTAATGATCAAAGGTAGCCAGGATGCAAATACGAATTAGTCTGGAACCCCTCCTATTTCCAAAAGGCATAACCAAAATGCTTCTGGATGCAATTGGATAGACCTACAACCAATCAGAGCAACGTAACATTGTCCTTTTGTATGTATCCTGTTGTAAGTAATAGTAGTTACCTGGATGTAACTCCAGTTCTATGAGTATGTGTGTAGCCCTCTAATGAGCACTTATTAAATGGAACAGCAAATCATCAAATCAAATCAACAAATAGTGACTTGATAGCGGATTCATTCTACATCAGCGGCAGCCATCTTGATTGTTCCTCTGTCAGACATTGTATCAAACACGCCTTTTTTAGATAAACGGTTGTGACTGGCCCGACCAAATCCAGCAGAACAGGAGGAAATCTGTCTGAACGGGAGGGGGGGCCAGACGCATCTGCCAGATCAAATAAAACATAAGCTTGCAGATTCGTCTGGTTCCAAGGCTGGATCAGAGGAGGCTCGCTGGGTTATCAGGAAACTGCCAGATCTACATTGATATGTGTAACCTTATCTGGAGAGTGTCAGCAGATCCACAGGATTCTTATTATACACCTTACCATTGTCTATCAACACTATCACCTCATTACCTAATGTTTGATTGGAACTGGTGAGCTTACATAATTATATATGTATAAATATGAACATCTGAGCATGTTTGCCTCGCTGTGTTATGAACAGATATGAAGATAGAGAGGAGGGATGTAAAGAGATGATAAGATAGATGACTCCTTCAATTTGATGAATGTACAATGAGATTGCTGGCAATAGATGTCAGTCAGTGGTGAAGGGCAAGTAGAAGTGGAGCTGAATGTGTAATTAGACAGCTAATAGAGGCAGACGGCAAAGAAGTAGCGGACTTGCAGAAATGGATTTAAAGAGGCAAAGAAAATGGCGCGAGAGATAAGGCTGACCAAGGCGAGGAAAGAGTGCAGAGACAAATGTGAGAGACAGAAAGAGACAGTGGGTTATTTTTAGCCAGCCAATGCCACAAATACAGCGGTGTTGGTTATGTTGGGCCCACTTACTCCCAGGCCTCCAGATCACAGCAGTGACTCACGGGTTACTGACTGGCACCTGAAACCAGGTCTGACCCCTGTTCAGACAACACACCGCTGCACCGTCACATCCCTTTACCTCTTTGCAAGGCCACCGCTGAGGTGTTACTTGGGCTTCTGCAGGGGCAGAATAGTTACATTGTTTATTCAGAGTAATAAATGAAAGCTGAATAAACAACTTAATTGCAAAATGAACAAACAAAATACAAAATTGCTGCTATTTGTAACTCCAAATAGCGTAGTTGCACAGCGGTGGGGTCAGGGGTGGCACAGCCCCCTCCTCCGGAATCTGATTAGCCAACTTTTGGCTTCTTACGTCGATAATTTAACTTGAACTCAAGCTGATTAAGTTTACATTATTGCCTCCAACTTTGGAGCTTTGAAATATGTTTTTATTTTTGAATTCTACCCAGACAGTGCTTAACATTGTTATGCTCCAGGCTTGCCAAGAAATCCCAATGTCTCAATTTAAAAGAGCAGCAGTTTGCTCTGCTTAATATTAAACACTTTGTCACAGCTTTGAAAGTACTAATTATCCATTTAGATAACTACGTTAAACCAAATCAAAGGTGACGCAAACCCACAATATTTCCTTTAAGAGGGTGAATTTAAAGGTGCATTAGGTAACTTTTTATAAAAATAACTTTTTGTCATATTTGCTGAAACTGTCACTATAACCTGACAGCAATACATGAGACAGATAATCTGTGAATAAAATCTGGTTCCTGTGGCTCCTCTTAGTGCTTCTAACACCATTATTAAAAATCCACCGCACCGGAACGAAAACAACCAATCAAAGCAGGAGGACTCTCTAACACAGAGTCAACCACTACTCGTGCACATACTGCTCAGCATCAACTAGCGATTGAGACCATAAACTCATTAGGAAACTGTTTAATGAGGTAATAAATCAAGTGAGAAGTAGGGTCAATTTCTCATAGACTTCTATACAATAAGCCAGTGGATTCACTGCTGGCCGTTAGAGAGAATGCAGGTTTAAGTCACTTCCGCATTGTCTTCCCTTTTCAGACCCGGAGAATGCCGCTTGCTTCGGAGGTGGGGGGAGCGACCTGGAAGTTGTACACTTTCAAATTCCACTCTCTTCACAATCTTACCTACTGCAACTTTAAACTCAAAGTGGCGAAGTGTTGCGATTGTCATATTAACAATACAGCGTAGTTTCTTGGCACAGTAAGCGTTGATCATCAAGTGCAGTGCAGCAGCTGACCTCATTTAACCACTGTTGAGGCAGATTTTGATGTCATAAGGTTGAATATGAAGCACCATTCGTTCAGCTGACACACTGTCGGCAGCCTGTTGCTGTTTGCCACACTGATAGCCTTATTTAAAATTTAAGATTGCTTATTTATCATTACTTATTTATTATTTCTCTTAGCTATATTTTTCATTCTGTGGGCACAAATCCACATTAGGAAGAAATAGACTGGAAATAATGGAAACAGGATTGTTGTGCACAGAACACTTGCAAAACAAACTTGTTTTAATGTTTTCTTTAAGGCAGAACTGATGACATCTTTCACATGGCATGACTTTCCTGCAAGTTAATAGAGCTAAACAAAAAAAGAAAGAAAGATGAGAACAGTGAACTGTCAAGTGCAAATGAAATTGCAAATATTGGACAGGACTATAATTGTATAAAGGAACTAAAAATATGTCTCATTAGCTTTCACTCCACTTTATAATCCAGGCAGGTATTGAACGTGAAAATTAAAAGTGATGGATTAAAGAGTTATCTTACAGGCATCTAAAATACTATCACGTAGGACTGTTGAAACCTCCATTACTGGGATACGCACGTGTGATTGTTTCAGCTTTTAGTGTTTCCCTGCAAAAGACAACCTTCCCTGAATCCACCGGCTGTAAACCTTTGAAGGGGGTGTCCCTTTGGATAAAAAAATGGAGATTACTTTGATTGACAAAACACCACACCACAAGGTCCATTAAGGTTGCTGTTTTAGAGCTTTCAATTAGATCACGCTATTAAAGCTCTAAGAATGACTTTCCGATCTCCTTTTTCTGAGGCAATATGTGAAAAGTCCTTACGTTGCTCACTGCACGACCGCAAAGAAAGATTGTGTGATATGATCAATAACTGTAGAACAGCCACTTAATGTACCCTTTACTGGGATTGTTAATTACAGTTTCCAAGATCAAGAATGTGCTTTGAGTTTCAGCTAGATTCTGACTGTCTTGATGCTTTTGCACAATAATTTATTCCTGCTAAATCACAATCCTACTTATTACAACATAGCCTGCTGTCCTGTTAAACCATGTACATCCAAAATTTAAAAGGTTTTCCATCGGGGGTTAATAACATTGTCCATCTTCTTAAACTAAATAAGCCTTGTAAAAACCCATTGAATTATCTTAAAAAATGTATAGAGTTATAAAACTCAATGACATCCATTATTACTCTGTTAATTGTATGCATTTGCATGTGTTGCTAATAAGTTCGGATTATCTATGATCCATAATTGTAATTCTAAATGACCGTTTGACGACGTGCTCCCAGGGTATGACAGCATTGACATATGGTAATCCATAAAATCTCTAAACAGCCCAGTGTGAATATTTGTAATCCTATGTACAGCTCAGTCTTTGGTGCATCGCAGACACTGACCTTCAGCTTGCCTCCCACTGGGAAGATTCTACACAATCTATAAAAGCCCACACACATGCAAATAATCCCCCCGCCTCTACAGCACACTGTTCACACCCCTACCACCGAGGATGACTCAGTCCTGCCCCAGAAACCACTGACAGTAAAAGTATATTTACAGTCGCTGGGCCAGGAAAAATTTTACTGTCTCTATCCGATTTATGTCCACAGTGGGTGTTTAAACATTCTCCTCTCCTTTACCCCTGTCCTGTCCTGTCCTGTCCTGTACTGTCCTGTCCTATCCCATACTTTGCCGTATGGTTCTTTTCTGTCCTGTTGAGTCTTGTACTGTTCTATCTTAGGCTGTCTCGTCCTACACTGTTCTTTCCTGTTCTACCCTATCTCCTCCTGTCCTGTCCTTTCCAGTCCCATCCTCAACTGTTCTGCTGTGGTCTGTCCTATCCAGCTAATTTTGCACAGTTTTGTCCTTCTCCTGTCCTGTCTTGCACTGTACTGTCCTATCCCTTTCCCTTTGGTCCCATCCTGGCCTTTCCCACACTGGCCTGTCCTATTCCATCTGGAATTACTGTTCTATCTTAGGCTGTCCCGTCCTACACTTTTGTCTCCTTTCTTGCCCTGGTCTGTCCTAACCTGTTCAATACTGTATTATCTTGTCCTGTTCTGTCCTTTCCTCTCAAGGTCTGTGTTGTTCTGTCCTATTCCGTCCCTTTCTTTCCTGTCCTGTCCTATCCCATGCCGTCCTGTCCTGCATTGGCCTCTCTTATCCTGTCCTGTCTTGTATTGTTCTGTCCTAGACTGTCCTAGACTGTCCTATTCTGTGCTGTTCTGTCCTATCCCACCCCACCCCATTCTGTCCTGTTCTGTCTTGTCCCATCGTGCATTGGCCTATCCTATCCTGTCCTACAGTTTTTGGTCCTGAGACTATCCCATTCTGTGCTGTTCTGTTCTGTTCTGTTCTCATCCCATCCTGTCCTAGACTACCATGTCTTACATTGTTCTGTCCCGTCCTGTCCTGTTCTGTCGTGTCTTGTCCCATCCTGCAGTGCTGGCCTCTCCCAATCTGACTTGCATTGCTCTGTCCTAGACTGTGTCATTCTGCGCTGTTCTGTCCAGTCCTATCCTGTCCTATCTTGTCACATCCTCTGCTGTCCTGTCCCTTTTTCCTCCCGTCCCATCCTGCACTGGCCTGTCCTATCCTGTCGCATCCTGTCCTAGACTGTCCGTATGGTACTGTGCTATCCTGTGCCGCCCAGTGTTGTCCCATTCCATTCAGTCTTGCACTGTTCTGTCCTGTCCCTTGCCCACACAGGGTTCCCCATCACTGCAAGTGCCATCTCCTCTAATGTCTAATGTTCGGGTGCAACATGTGTCTGAGCATGAAAAATGAAAATGTGATTCATGTTTGCATGTTGGATTTTGTCTGCGGCCACTGATGAGTCTATACTGTATGTGCTGCCTACTTGTTTGTCTGTGCATCAAACTGAACCCAGCTCGGTCACTACAGCAGATCAAAGGCTTATCCCTGTGTCAAAGATGTGACTCGTTCTCCTCAGTCCACAGGGCTCGGAAAAATGTGATTAATGACAGACGGAGTGGGTGCAGAAATGTCCTGTTTGTACAATGACTCATCTCGAATGACAACTGGGAGAGAAAGGCTGTGTTTTCTGAGGAACTTGCAAACTTTGCAGATGAGCATTACGTCACAGAGGCGGTACGGAAACTGGGTCAGGCCCTTTGCACGATGCTCTGTTTTTTGGTGCTATTATGAAATACACTCAACAGACGAAAAACAGTGTCAGAGACTAACAGCAGTGGTGATATAACAGCTGAAATCAAAGCAGTAAGTAGTTCTTCAATGAGGTCACGGTTGTTTGGACATTGCATTTCTAATACCAGTTACATAGTGCTGCATTTGAGTCCCATCCCCTCATGAGCAAGGTATTATAGCGCAGTGACACACTGGTGAGGGTCAGTCAAGTTTCTCTGTCTCACGCAAAATCAGTCTCTCTGTCTCTCTCACACTCACTCACTCACACACACACACACACACACACACACACACACACACACACACACACACACACTCTTCATCTCTAAATCTCCCTCTGGGTAATCAGTCAGTGTGTATTTTTAAATCTGTCACTAATCTCTATTATTGGCATAACACACTGGACAAGGTTAGCTTTGCTACTATGGGTATTTCAACATTTTGCACAACAATCACACAAACACATACATTTATTATGAACATGTTCCCCGACACACACTCATACACAAAGCCTATGGGACCTTCTGAGTGAAAAATTGTGGGGCTGTTTCACTGTCCTCAGCATGACACACAAATGACAAAACAGATGCCACAGACGACGTCTCTCTGAGGAGTTGGCAAGAGTTTAGGATTGCTGAAAAATTGCAGGATTTGGCTTTGAGAAGAGGGAGAACAGTAATCATTAAATGCTTTAAATGCAAAAATAGGAAAAGCAAAATCAATGTAATAAAATTGTGTGCTCTCAGTTCATTATACTCTTGAATTTATGTTAACCCTTGGTTTTCATTTCTCCCTTCAGAAAATGTACGCTGTATCTTGACACAGATGGTGTTGGATCTGTCTAATTCCTGTGTGCTTTCTGTTTGTGTAGGAGAAGCTGCAGTCCTTTGCCTTCCTGGTGTTTGTGGTGGTCTGCACCTTGGGATCTATTTATCTTTTCGTCGTCCTCCCTGAAACCAAAAATAAAACATTTATGGACATCAGCCAGAGCTTTGCCAAGATCAACAAAATCCCCTCCCCTGACCACGAAATGGAGCTGGTTGTGTCCATTAAGCCTGACATGGACGGAAAAATCCAAGATGTCAAAAAGATGGAGAGTTCCTTTTAGCTGAACAAACTACACTAATTGTCGACAAGCAGGGTCTAAATATAAACTGAAAACATTTGTTGTTTGTACATATTTATTTATTGACAGTGATCAATGAAATTGAAATCGATGCTTTGGATGGTTTCAATGTATTTTGGTATTTTGTGTATGTTTTGTATGACTGGAATATTTAGGAATCTTAGTTTATAGCAATTATTTCTTTTAGCCTCTTATTAAAATGAAATAAACCAACGAGATTTCGTGTTCAGTTTACTCATCAATATACAGTATAAAACAATCATAAATCCTAGATTGTAGAGGTCATTCAGTAGTTACAAAAGGGATAATAATCCAAATATATTCGACAACATTTCATATTTTTTTATTAACAGTGGCTAATTTACACATCCAGCAGAATTGGAGCAACATTAGCATTAATTTGGAGTCGTGATTGTGTCCACCTAATGAATGTAAGACCAATATTCACTCCCTGTGTAGCTTTGTTTTGCTCTTTACCAACTCCTGAGGGAAATTTCTGGCTCTTTATCTGCTAAATGCTTGAGCTCACCAGCTAGTCACTAACATCAGGAGTTTGGTGTTGGGAAGGTAACATACAGTTGGAGTTTTTTCACAAAAAAAAAGTTTCTTGCTGTGGCCAGAAGCGAATGATGAGAGCCGGGAGAATGAATCAAAACAATAAAGTTGTGGTGACCGAGGTGAGCCTGAAGAACTGGAAGCTGATGGAGCTGAGGAGAGACATATGTTGTTGGAATATAACCCTGATGCTGATGTCTTAACTTCCTAATATAGAAAACAAGCGAGAAAGAACCCAGAGAGCGCAGTAAAGCTGACAGGGACAGTTTTTTGGAGCCTCTCCAAATCTGAAGAGAGCCAAGGCTACTTCCTACCAGATGGCGGGAGCCAGTGGAGGAAGTGATCTGAACAGAGGCAGACAAGCGTGGCATTGGATAGCAGTCACAGTTTGCTCCACAGTAGGATGTACTCAACATTTCAAAGTCCACTGCCTGGGGGCTAACACCCCACACTCTCATGTAGACACACACGGACACAGATACAAAGGTGTGTGTGTGTCATGCAAACGACAAAGAAGTGTCCAAGTATTCAAATAGAATTGTAAAAGAGAGGTGGGGAAATTTCAGTGTTATCATTTTCCGCTGCTGATCATATCTAGGGAGTTAGCACCACAGATTACATTTGTCCAACTGGCAAGCATGCAGGGAAGTGAAAGGAATAATAATTGGTGTGTGATGTGAGCGTTGTCTCCCGCGGCTCTGCTCCAGCATGTTACTCCTGAGGAGTTATTCTCTCTGCAGCATTAGTTAGTGGGTAATTGACAGAAAGATTGTTGGTGGGAGAGTAATTCTGTTACCGTAAAGCTGCAAAGACTATACTATATGTTTGATAAGATGCACTGTTGAGTAATGCTGTGTTTGATAAATTACTGTTGGTCCAACCTAAATTTACTTCCCATTATGCAAAGTAAGAAGTGCGCAGAGGGGGGTTCTGTGTAAATCCGGCTTCCATCAGGCTCACTTTAAAAGTAAATCTTTTTAATCTTTAGAAATGTTGGTCTTGTTTGTTGTCTGGTATACAGAAAACTCCAAAAATAATTACTTATACATTTTCAGAAACATATTTCTTTAAAGCTTCTCCTGGTTACAAGTTATCAAAGGGTTAAAAGAGGGAGGGGGATGATTTAATTTCACACCTCCCAACTTTTAACAGCCCTCTGTGTGTGATACATTTGTAGAATATGAAAATCTCAACCCATAACAGATTTTTTCTTTCAATTATTTAAAGTATTCATTTAATTTTATAAGTAGTTAACATCCCTCATTTGACTAAATGAAACACTAAACAGTCACTGTCTGTTTTATCCAATATTTCTGATGGCCTCTTTCCAGCAGCACCTTTAACCACTGAGGATACTCTGAATGAACTATGTCCATCAGACTCTAAAGTAGGCCACTGGAGATTAAGAAACAGAAATATTGCCTTTGTGATTCCTCACCTCACATGGCCATTATCTGTTTCATCCGATCATTTACTTATGGATATTAAACAGTGGATTAAGGGTCAAAATGTGGTGGTTTAGTTAGAGCGGTGAAAGATGCTAATGGAGTGCATACACCAAACTGACTCAAACTCGCTCAACCTGGCCGACCACCCACACATGAACAACACAAGAATAACATTTTGATACAGCTCATCGTGGATTTTAAATATGTAGCATTCTGGATATTCTGGAAATTCTGACAATTTAAATAATGGTTGTGAATGGTTACAGCAATTTATGGACATTACTTTTGTAATGGTGGTTTGACCCAGACCCGACATCATGTGACCTGCGGTTCAGACTATAGCTGTGAAAGTGTTTCCTGGAGGCTTAAGGTTATCCGAAGTATCTTTGTGCTTTGCAGCAGCAGGAGGCTGGGCTCTTTACTCTCCAGATGTGTCACTTCAGTGATGAATAGGCAATTTTATGCTTCTGTGTTTTTTTCCCCCCTCCCCTTTTTTCCCCGTCTGCCTCAGCACTTGAACTGCCATACAGGTGTCTCTGTCGGCTCTGTGCATTATGCAGAAGGTTGCCTGTCTGAAAAGGTCAAAGTACAAAGGAGTCAGAATATGCAGATGCTTTTCTGTCCTGTACAGTCATCAAAACCGTAAACATTATTTATGCTCCATGAGATTTGCTACCATACAGGAGTCCCAAACTAAAAGTATTTTATCATGCAGTTGATGGGAGGCAACATTATTTACAAGTGAAATTAATCTTCCCCATATTAATCTGCATGCTTTCCTCAGTGAGTACATTTACATGCCAACTAATGGCCCAGCTATGCCAATCTCTATAGGTTTTGATCATGTTCAGGATACGATGTTTCCTTGGAATAGTCAAAGAACCTGGCCATTCATCTCCCTGTATGCACAATTTAAACATTATCTGAGATTTTAATCTTCTCTGTGTGTGCAGGAATGTATTTAACTCCTCAACATCCCTGCTGCTATAAGCACTGACTGAGTTACCTCAGCAGTGGAGGATTAACCCACTTTGGTTTCTGCCTGCCTGCTGCATTCACCAGTCTCTACTGGATTTGGCTTCTACATCTGATCACCAGTAATGGAAAACAAAAACGACAAGCAATAATCAGCTTATCCTCCGAATTATTGGTGTCAGACCTCTAATTTTACTTCAGCGTGTAAATCACCACTATGTCATTTGTCATTATTTTTGTTTTTTCCTTCTGTCTGTGCAGGTGCAGAGTGATTGAGCATCTGGACGTGGCCACATCCCAGTTTCTTTTGTGGAAACACAGCTAGTATAGTCAGGTTTTTTAATCGTGGGATAAGAGCTTATCTAGGTATCAAAAATCTGATGTTTACATCCACAAACACATACATTGGATTCTTCAAAACTCCAGTAATATTCAGAACGCTAGTGTGCACGTAAACATCATCAGTGCCATACTTGCCATTGCATACTGCAACACAATCCAATTTTTTTCCCTGCACAACTCTTGGTGACCTGTTGCATACCAGCCGCTCACACCTGCATTTCGAGGCTCTTTGCTGTTTGTGTGGTACATTCATCTTCTGATTCTCATTGCAGACTGACCTGAGAATTGATCATTTGAACCCTGTCACCTGGCAGGTGGGTTTGGGGCGATTGTTGATACTGTGAGAATTAAAACTTTATTGTGAAGGCTGTAGCTTCAAGCCCTTTGTTGACATTTGCACTTAATAAAATAGTGATTTGGCTAAAGGGCCCTTCTACTGGCAGCTCCATTAGAAGGCTGCTGTGCCCCTGAAGCACCTGCTTTCTACTTCAGTCTCAGTGGTGATAGTTTACCTCAAGTGGACTTGAGTACTTTAGACACCCTCGGGTAAATATTGAGACAGTAAATGTGTCTGGGAGTTTGGTTGTGTGTGTGTTTAAGTGCAAGTGAGCATCTGTGAGAGCTGGAGACAGGTGCTGAGGAGAGGAGGAAGGTGGTCTTGCTTCAGTCGAATTCTTTCTGTGGTTCATTAAAAGTCGAGGTTAAATGGAAAATGTTGTAAAGGCACAAAGAATCTCTTCATTGATACCTGTCATTGCAAGAGAAATGTTTGAGTTGTCTGTGCCAATCAAAAGATAATTAACATCTGTCGTGTGAGTGACGCAACAGTGAGCTGATTTGTTTTTGGATTAAAACTTCATGATTTCATTGGAGTGATAGCTCAGGTTCTGTGTCAAGTCCCGTTCCCTTTTATCACTTCACACTGCACGCTGTGATAGGAGTCAGTGTGATAGTGAGAATAAACCTTGCCTCTTGTTACAAAAGTAGCTCGTTAAATGCAGGATGTCTGACACAAATACAGTACAGACACTTCACACAGTGGAGCCTCAACTGTAATTACACGACTTAAAATTACAGATTTGAATCAACAGTAAAAGATCATTTTCAGCATGGCGCTACCGCATAGTCTACATGTTAGTTATCTACTCTTAGGAACACAAAGAAACAATGGTTATGTTCTGTAACCCTGGTTCCTAATTCAAACAAGTATGTTTTACTTACATAAGGACCAGTACAATCTCACTATGCTTGCACAAAGTGAGCAATTTCTTCAATGACCAGGTGACAAGGTGAGACGGCCCCACCTATACTCTACTTCTATACTATAGAACAAGGGTTATGGTACACAACCAAGCAAATTTCACACAGATTTCACCCTCTAATGAACTCTACAGACTTTAAGGGGGGCTTAAAGCAAAGATACTCTGCCCCACGTGACCAGGAAACACGAATATGACTCTTAAGCCCGCTGTCTCCTCTCTGAACTGTCTCTGCTTAAAGCCAGGCGACTGTACTCCCTGCTGTGACACCAACACAACCTAACTGAACATGTATGCATCAGTCACCACGCCAACAGGCCACAATTCTACGACTCAACAACCCTGGGCGGGACGGCAGGATCCGCTGCTCTACTTCATGCCTGATTGACCTTGCACAGTACAGGAAAGACAAGTCAGTCAGGCAGCATGATCCACCTCTCACCACTGCAGTGGTAGAAGGGGGTCGTCAAGCTAATGAGCCAGTCACACTAATGAGCATACTGCTAGTGGAAGACAACGCTGCTGCTCTTATTGTACAGCACTGCAAGATACACCAACCTCCAGACTCAGCACATGAAGGAGCTCAGTATGAAACCCACAGAAAGCCATGCTCTGTAACCAAACATCTACCTCACACAGTGAACCATGAAGAAAGTCCAGCCCAGTATCCCTAATGATTATCTCCATATTTAACGATTGTGCACAATTCCATGTTCAGTGCCAGTGCAGGAAGTAGTGTCCCCTTTATGCAGCAAAGTGGAAAGTAAAGGTTTGTTCATACTCCAATACAGATGCCGACAGCTGCAAACTTATAGATCTATAATCTTATAATCTAACCATAGAGTATGGTGGGTAGATGATGAAATTTACATCACCCCGACCCGTCCAGACCCTTATGGCGAGCATGAGTTTGGCTTAACGGTGTGGAGGCTGGGGTGGTGGATGGGTGTGTAGCATTACTGGCTATCATGCGGGGCACCTGTTGCCGATCTGCTGTTAAAGTTACCCTTTTTATTTTAGCTATTACCTATAGCTGCAATCAAAAGTGTTTTAGTTGTCCAACCTATTGCCATAATCATGATTTTCCCCTAATGTAACTATACCATAGTTGCCATGTTTTTTGACCATCAGCAGATGGGGGGAAGGCTGAGAGCAAGGTCTTAAGAAAAGGGGCTGGTCTGCAGGAATTCATCTCTGACCTGGATACAGAAATATCCAGCAGGTATTAACACATAACATGTCGCCTGATATGAGGATATCCTCCACCCATGTTGCCCTAAACATTGTGGAGTGCTCTCGAAGCACCAGGGGAGGATCTACTCTAAGCCGATCTGCCGATTGACATGTGAAATACCTGCACAGAGTCGATGTGCCACCTTCAGTTTAGGAAGGAGCCCCATTGTTACAACAGATGAACAGCTGCTGTGAGCATCTCGGAGAGCCTGTGTGGTTCCACTTAGTATGCCAAGGCATGCACAAGACACGGTGATGCAATTTCTCTCCTCTCTCTCCAACTTGGTTTATGGGGGAAAAGGCATTCAGCAGAGCCGATGTGGACCTGAAAAACACCTGATGTTTTTAGGCATCGAGCTGATTGAACAAGACAGCCAGTCAATCTTCTTTTTCTCACAACCAGCTCGGCAGCCCATCTATTCTGCATGAAATAGATGGAGGACTGAGAACACGTTCTCTGTGTCAGCCACACTTCTGGGGGACCGGGGACCAGCCTATTCCACTTTGGGCCTAAGGTCAAGCTTATAAAGCCCATTAGAGGACCAAGCCTGTGTGAAATAGACAGAAATTGAGAGTGAAATGGACAGTGTCGATAGAAATTGACTGCTGTTTGTCAATCAAACAGATGTGTCAGTTTTCTAAATTGTTGTCAGCTATGAACTGGGGGAAATTACTCACTTTCGGATGGTTTTCCACATAACAAATTGCATATGCATGTATATGTCTAAGGACCCAGTATAACACAGAGAGTATTTTTTAATGTAACTTGTCACTGAAACACTGAAGAACTCTTTAAATACAAAGATATAATAAAGACAATATAAATATTGTCACAAACCAGTTTGGCAAGAAAAGGATGGAAATTCAGCAGCTAAGTTCAAGACAGCATGTAAATAGATACACAGCAGCCTCCAACAGAAACACTCTCACGAGCTGTTATCTTTTGTGCGCATTAAGTCACCTGTGACAGTGCGTGGAGATTAATCAAACAATCATTCTGTAGGTGGATCAGCAGAAGTCTTTCCAAAGTTACTCTGGATAACTTATTTCATAAATTTTCCAGCAACAAGGCACATAATATTCACCTGATTCAGCAGTAAACAGGGGTTAGGAAGTGGAAGTTTGACAGTTTCTATTATGCACGGAGATTCTGGCATAATCAGGATTACAGACAGGACTGTTGTTATTGTCATCATAGCAGAGAACCTTCCAGCCTGATCTAAGATAACAAAAAATATATTTTCATACTGTCTACTGTGAACACACCGTATACTGTATATCACCTACTCTAATGACAAAAATCTATATACAACAATAATTATTCGAGTCCAACCATCAATAAAAGACAGCACCAACTAGAACCCATTGACCTTGATGGATGAAGGTAATTTATATTTATTTCATGACAAACATCTTGTGACTACCCTCACAGCAAAAGTCCATGTCTGGAAGATATCGCTTATATTTTGTACATAAAGCATATTAATTGTATGCACGTGATTTTTATACCCTGTGCACATTAGGGTCTGCCTTTAATGAACTGAATTTTATTTTTATTTCAACTGACTTGATTTAATCAAGCTCTCTCGAGATTGAAATCTCTATTTTGAGAAAGTCCTCGCCAAAAGAGCAGAATCATTTAGTTACACAAACCAACACAGAACCAATATCCACAGAATGAAGGAGACTGGCAAGATTTGGAAAATGGGATTTAAACACGTTCTTAGACACAGTGGTTCTGTTAACTAATGAGGCATTCACATTCATGTATGTGGGATCGATGGTAGAGACAGGAAAGATTTTGCGACTTTGGCTAACGTAAGGCGTTTAAAACTGAGTTAAAACTCAGAAACACTAATGTCAACGTCATGGTGGCCCAACAGTAAAAGTCAGGGGATCACCAAAGTCATCAGCATCTATCCTCTGGGCACCGTGGATATCTGTACCACATTAATGACAATCCATCCAACAGTTGTTGAGATATTTCTGTCTACCAAAGTAGACCGAGCGACAGTGCCATCCCCAGAGCTTTGCCGCTGGCATGGCTAAAAATACCCATTAAAACAATTACACTTGCCCATCTCAGTGGGACAAAATGTGAATGACTTTGTGTTTAAAATAAATTAAGGTGACTTGTTGTGTCTGTAATTTAAGTGGTTTGTGTTTCTTTCCTACCAGACAGAAGTCTTCTATCAACTTCTGCGAACATCTCTGGAGACCTGAGGGTGCAGGCTGTTAGTTTGCTGTTGGCAGCAAGTAAAGAGGAAACCTTGTGAAGGATACACTGTAAGTAGGTTTGTTTGTCTGCACACCGTTAATGACAGCAAGCACTGTTTCTTATATTAAACTCAGTGATGGGTGTAAGTGTCACAGCTGGCAATAAAACTTCAGTTAAGTAGATGACAGCCAGGCAGCCTGCTAACTAAGCTGGGAAATCAAAGCAAGCAGGAAAATAAATGATTAATAACAAACTACAGTTCCCCTCCAACAACAAACTATATTAAACCACTGTCTGTGATTAGATTTCTATCTGTACATTATTTTAGCAGCGTAAAAATCAGGCTGAGAAACTTACTGGAGTGAGATACAGTATCTGTACCTATTTGTCGCTTTTCCTGTGATCATAACATGCTTACAGGATATTATGAAAAAAATGTTTTGACAGCTTGTTCTGTAAAGATCACAGAGTAATCATTTATCATGTTGAGATAACTCCTGATGTCTTCTCATGATAAGAGCTACGATTATGACAGGGCCATGAAATTCATTTCTTTTGATCATAGGGAAACTGTGTACTTATGTCCTCTCTGGACAGGACCATCATCTTCATATCTGTGATATCATTTGATCTATTACTTTAGATACTTTTCCCCCTTCTCGCTGCCTTCTTTTCATACCATCTGCCAACTGGAATAAGTACATCTGATTTCCATTTCTGTGTTGTCTTAATCAGTCATCGTTGTCCCAAAGCTGCAGAACTGACAGGACCAGAGTGTTGGAGCTCATTAAGAAAAGACAGAATTGACGCCTGTGGCTGAACTGATTTAATGTTTGAGCGACGTGTAGAGACGAGTGGCGCGTGTTTGTGTGAGCAAGTGTATCCTGTGAGCCACTGTAAGACTGTGCTAAGGTTGGCGCTTACGAATTTTGAGGCAGAAGCAGCGCATTTCTGATGTGCACTGGACCAGTGACCCTTCCCGACCTTATAGTTACCTCTCAAAACAAATGAGCTCAAACACTACTGGTGCAGAGAACAGAAAGGAGCTCTCTCAATCTTCTTGTCATTTTCCAAACCAGTAACAGCTGCACTGCACTCAGAGCGCACACTGGGAGTCATACGTGATGCTCACAGCACTTTCATCGTGGGGCTTTTTCTTTGAAAGTAGGAAAAATGATTCTATAATGACAATGATCAGCTTGGTCGCCTGTAGTGTAAAGTGTAGCCTAGTAAACTGATTATGTAGATCAAACTTACATTTTGAGCATTTTGTCGTTTCTTTGGATTCATGCATGATTTTTCATCATTTGCAGGTCTCGGTCTCAAAATGTGACTACATCTTTATGTTCTATTTTTTTTATTGTAGTCTGTTTTGTTTCAATCTCTTGTTCTCACACAGCAACTGAGGTGCAGTGATGGGCGAAAATGTGCGTTATTGCACTTCATGCAACACTGGGGCCTGTGCAAGTACCTTTTGATTTATTGAAATGTATGTGTCCAAGATGTGTCTGTACTCTATACGTGCAGCCCTGTGTGATGGATATATGTGGTGTGGAAATAGTGTGACGTGGAAATGGTCATACAAGTTGATATAACAGCAGACCTCTGACATAAAACACATGCCATGAGTCTGCTTTTAGGTTTTTTGTTCATAAAGATAAAACAGCCAAGCCAATATTAAGTTATTGCAGATATATTTCTATCAGCTTGAATGTCGGAATGAAGTAATAAAAAATTGCAGTACAAAAATTTCAATAGGTTAATAAACAAAAATGAAAATTAATGCAAGTTTCTATCCATTAGTATTATGCTAATAGGAGCTGGGCACATCAACATAAACAGCTGCTGGCAGTCAGGTGTCATTAAACCATTGCAGAAGAAGATGGGAAAATGAGATGGCGTAATTCAAAGAGCACCAGTTAAACCTTAGTCAAATGTGAAAATCGGATGAAAATAGGCCTATGGCATTTCTGTTTGTTTCACATATTAATTTGAGGAACATAACAGTTTACTCATCGCTCCACATAGATTTGATGTTTTCGTCTGCTGCTATTTTTCATCCCCTCTGTGGAGCATAAGCTTAATTTACATCATGATTAATTCGCTAAGCCTGTTTCCGTTGCACTTTGTCACATTTTGCTTTTATTGATACACAAATCTATCCACATTAACCAAGGGTAAAAATATTTTTCAAATGTCCAACTCAATTCTACCACCAGGAGTCAGAAATCTTCAAAACCTACATGTAGGGGATTTAATATTACAAGTAGGAAATCTGACGCTTTAATTAATCAATGAACATCCAACAAACTGTAGCTATTCATAAATACTTTGCATTGGAAAGCATCACACAAACACTGCCTTCTCATATCTGATACAAAGACAGCCTCGTAGAGCTTCTTCAATAATTTGATTGACATGTCCATCCATGAAACATGGGTGGTGTAACATTATGTTATTTAAACCATTCAGATCACCAAGGTAAAAAACTGAACCCAGATTAACATGTATCTCGGTAGCATCGTTCCTGCTCTGTATTCTTGCACAACCAAGTGACCCACTTGTTTGATATCTCATCATTTTACCACTGTCCCTTAATCATCACTTGACCTCATGTAAAAACTGTGCTGTCCTGATTCATATTTATTGTGCCGTCAAATATTTGACCGAGTCACTGCAGTGGAAAACAGTTAAGAAGAGCAGAGTAGAAGAGTATCAAAAGCTGTAATGTTAGATCCAAAGCTGGGAATTACATGTCGTTCACCAGATTTAAATTATTTTGAGCTAGACCCCAAAGCAGCGGTGCACCACCACATGAGGACCTCATGTTTAAAGCTCAGAAAAGTGATTTATTTGTGTCACCATGTTGTACTTTAAGAGTTTGTGCAGTAGCTGGTGAAGTAGGTGGATTGTAGCTGCAGGAAAAGCCTGTTCATGCAGCCAGAAGGTGCTGACATACTGTAAGTAAGAAGAGGATTACACAGACATGGCTTGGATGTGCGCTGACATAGAACATCACAGTTTGTACTCTTAAAACCCAAAAAATGTTTGTGCCATGGCTACTGTCACCTTGTTCCCAAAGCTTTTCTTCAAGCAGGATTTTCAATTTAAGTGTAAAAAAAGAGGTTTTCAGTTTAGCCCACTAACTGTGGTATAAGTTACTGCACAGTGTTAGCTTTCAAAGATTGTTGGTGGAGATTATCATGATTATATGTATCATAGGGTTCATTTCCTTCAGAGGAATTAATATTTTCTTTATGTAAAAACCCAGTGCACAAAATCCACTGCAACTACACAGTACTTTACAACACACTGTATCACTGGACTACTCTATTCAAACAAATATCCTCCGAATGACACAGTTATTAAAATCAAAATCATCAAAAGGGGAGAAACCATAAAGTCAACAACAACAAAAATGTCTTTCAATGCAATATTATAATTTTTACAAATGGCACAAAGCAACATTAGCATTCATTTGGAGTCGTGTTTGTGTCCACCTGATGAATGTAAGTCCAATATTTACTCCTTTTATCTCTGTTTTTGGTCTCCACCGACTCCTGAGGGATATACCTGGCTCTTTAGCTGCTCCTTTATGTTCACCAGCTAGTTGTCATCTTTGTACGTCTGCTGTTTTGGTGCTGGGGAGGTAGCATTCAGTGGATTTATCACAACTGTTTTTTACTGAGAACAGTTTCCTACTGTGGCTGGAAAGGTTGATGAGAGCGGTGATGGGCCGTAAAATCAAAAAAATCAGCTGAAAGACACTAAAATGCTCCTTAGTGTTGAGGAGTGCAGACTCTGGTGGTAACCTTCTGTGGGTTTTTCGTACGAGCAACACATGACTCATGGTCATTTCACCCATTCTTTAATGTAAAACTATTGATTAGTGCTGCTTTAAAGTTACGTTGCAGCCACTAGCAAATGTAAGTTGTTGTTTTGTTTTTCTCAATTTTGAGGAATTCATGAAAAAAGCACAGAGTAATGCAGGAATAGCTATCACAGGACTGAAAATCAAGTTATGAAATGGAGACTTCTGCAGTGTAAACCATCATTACATCCCTTGACTCAAAGCTGTTTCAATCAAGAAACACCACAGGACATTGTGCATTCTCTCCTAAAACAGTCCTAGCCGGAAAGGTTAAATGGGTGTATCCGCTTTAATAAGGATGGAAGCTTTCAGAAGTCCCACTGCTCTAATAGTTTGTTTTCTTTTGTGTTTGACCTCACCGTCATCCGCATTTCCACTGAACCCACCCTCTGTCCCAGAAGAGTTATGGTAAATATTTTTGCTCTGTTATAAAATCACATTTTGCAGAATAATTTGTGCCTCAGATGAGCAAAGTCACCTTGGTATAGTCAACATTATCCTCCCAATCTAATTCATTCATTTTCATTGTTGAGGGGAGAGTAAATAAGAAAGATTTTGTTATTCTAACCACTGCACATGAAGAGAAAAGCCATTTGGCCCATCTATCTCTCTTGATATTCTGACCTTCTTCAGGGCATCCACAAGCTAAAAGCCTGTGAGAGCAGAAACTTTTTTCATGTCAACCGTTCTCTACAAACATGTCAATAATGTGAGCGAGGGCACTGTGGGAGCTGTTGTTGGGACAGACTTTCAGTTTGTGACATGTATAATATGCCTGATTTATCTACTGAGCTCATGATCAGATAATGTTTTGCAGTGTGATTGTGTTTTTGTTAGTGCTATCTTTCGAAATGTTCTACAGTTTCCGTTGTTCACTTGAAGATATAAAATAAGATTAATTTTCTATCGACTTTCACGAACACTACATAATGCAAACAAGCACTTACGCTAATAAAATCCAATTTGTGCTCAGCTGCTAGAGAGCTGCCTTCAGTCTCAGTTTGTGAATTCCTGAAGATAAGCATCTGAAATGCAATTCACTATTGGTAGACAATGTTCGCACATATGCTGCTTTATTGAAGTGCTGTGATGATACCAATCAAACAGACATTTTGAATTTGAGTGATTTTCAAAAAGACACAATTTACTTCTAAATGAAACATTGTCAAAACAGGATAATATTCACAAATATAACCCTGATGCACAAATTCACTAATTATAATTCTACACTGATTCAGAGTCAGACGAATGCATGTAGGTCAGCACGTGGGTCTGTTGGCCTAATGGGAGAGAAAAATACTGTTCATCTTTTGAAAAAGTTTCAAATGACAGTGTGCCAGTACACCATCTGTACAGCTGCTGATTGCAGCAACCTACAAAACAGAAGGTTAATGTGGAACTGGGCCACATATTTCCTTCCAGGTCTACAAATAGACCAGCTGATGATCAGTCAAAGGGAGTCTTTCACTCACGCTCCCCTCTGAAATTTCCAAATGCCCTCTTATGATTATCCGGCAGATGATGCGCTGGTGTACAAACAGACTTTAATGTTGACACTGTGGAGAAGGATTTTAAAGTATATATCTAGGCAACAATCATCATAATTTCTCCAGTACTAAAACATCTTGATTTAAAGGTCCCTAATTGTATCAGCTGAGCATTATTCGCCTGCTGGAGCGCCATCTGACTGGGAGCTCTCACAGTAATTACACTGGATTAGCCTTTGTCTACAAGCTAAATCCCTGCAACATGTGACGTGCCCACAATGACAATTATTTGATTCCAAATTCTGTTAAAGATGCACTGGTTGTACACAGCAGTTTCCCTTTGAATACTACAGAACAGGTTGCAAAGCATTGGAAAGCATATATATAGAAAATGTTTGCTCAGAAATATGTATTTATATCTGAATGTTTTTGTTTATATATAATACACATTTATCAAATGACATGTGAAAACAATGTGACAGTGTGAAAGGGGTCGCTCGTAGTGATCAACCTACTGAAAATTATCTCCTGAATCTGCAGCTGTGGTTGGTGTAAAGGTAAAGGAGCCTGTATTATTTACATTCATTCACATTCACATTATTTGCATTCGTCTTCTTCCCTCCCTACGCTGGTATGTTTCTTGCCATTTCACCGCCATCAAGTGAAAATCAGTGGAATAAAGCTTGATTTGATTATACACTTCTAACACTTTTTGACATTTCAGGTCTCATTTTCAGGACATTTTTTGAGTTGGGCTTGATTGTTACATGAGCTTACATCACTCAGTCTAGTCCAGTCCAGTCCAGTTACAGCTTTATAAATTGGCATAAAAGACCTCTGTTTTACATAAATTTAAAATCCTCATTTTAAGTTTACATCTTCTCACTTTAACATCCAATGTGGAGCCATTGTATCTTTGAAAACCCTATTTTCTGCAAATAATAAAATCTGGTTTAGGAGTTAATGCCCTGGACTTGGAAACGGTGACTGGCAGCTCACCACCAGGTATCAACAATAAGAGACTGATGATAGGGAAATGTGCCCTGGAAGAAGGGGGATAAACATGGATATTACCCAAGCGTTAAAGAGAATTGCAGCAGGATTGTCTTATGGGAATGTGGCAGCAGCTATAGGGAAAGGCGTAACAAAGAATAACAGACATTTTCATTTGGACTTGATCAACAGAGCAGCATCTCAAAAAGTCACTTAACTTGGAAAACACAAACTTTTTTACATTGGCAATTCTAGTGCAGTATTCTACTTTTCATTAAAAAGGCTCTTCTTTCCAAATGCACAACTTCTTTTCATAGAGACATAGCTGCACAGACAAAGAGAAAGCAGACCTAGACTGACCCTATTGTCAGAAAATATACAGTTATATATAATATACAGTTTCCGTGGGCAGTGTGTAGACAGATTTATGACTATGAGAGCTTTATCGTCAGTCTAACAGCATTTTATAGCACTTTTAAATAAAATGCTTCAGATATTAAGCTTCAAGTCATACGTACTTAATATGTTGTAGATCTTTGATGCTTCTTGGAAAAGGCACAGCGAGCGAGTAATCATTAATATTTTCATCTGAATTACTCCTCTTCTAACCAGCAGGATATTCCTCTCTCCATGCCACCTTCTGAGCTTTCAGAGGTTGCTCGTTTTTTGACTTTCTCCCAAAAAAAAAAAATAGAGCCTTTTATTTCAAAATGTTATTAGTTTTGATAACGTAATGTGTTTCCATTTCTTGATGTTGTCACAGTAGGAAACACTGCATGGATGGAAACCATGTAAGCACCTCTCAGTAAGAGCTTAAAACAACATACAGTGTCATCCAGTTCATGTAGTAGTAAATCAAATGAAACTAGACTTTCTATTTTGTTTTGAAGACATTATGGCACTCATCCAAGATCATCTTGCCAGTAGCCTATTGAAACACATGCCGCCAGTGTGGCTAAAAGACAAAGACATTATCATTGATGGGATTGTGTAAACTAAATGTTTAATAGAATCTACCACGGTTTAGTTTATTGCAGTGACGTGAGGACTGATACATCAATCCTAACTCAATCTACAATAACATGAAATGAATGTTACCATTAATATGATCTGACTGATAATCTTTATTTGTTTTAGATTTGCTACCAACTCTTTTGTTTAATTATAAGGATCATTTAGTTTTTATTAGTTACTCAATTTAATAGTAATACTCCTTTTCCCTCTGTCCCTCTGCAGGGCTTCAGCGGCCGGGGAAAAAGCACTGTAGACTATTGCTGAAATGTAATTTCTCCGCAAGAATAACAGGGATCATTTGAAATGTATCTAGGCCCAAGTTCTCAGTCAATTCACTGCAGGTGTTCCCTTTACGGCAGAGACGACATCACCAAGATTGCTTTTCTCTTCTGTCTGATTGTGTTTCATGAGAGCAGATGCTCTCCTTACCTGCGGGGTTTTATTCAAAGCTACAAGAAGGGGAGTTTTCTCCTCAGCTTTACCACAGAAGTTACAAAAATCAGTTGCTGCAATTATAATTTAATGTAATGTAAGTAAAAGGTTATGGTCTTCTACTGTTTATTATGAAAGTGAATAACAACAAAGGGTTACCAGTTTTGATACCACTTGTGCAACGCCTCTTTGTTTCACCTCGGTCGTTTCCATGGTTTTAAAGTGTATTTAACTGAGCAGTTGCCACAGAGTTGTGACCTCTACATTTTTATTTTATTTTAAACGACATTATATAACTTTTGAATGACTAAATGATACATTCATCTTCTTACAAATGTAAAGTTGAATTCTGAAGCGATTCGACACACTCAGGGGTTTTGCTGCTTCAGCCTTGCTTAGTCTGGTATAACCAGAAGCTTATGATGACTAATGTTAGATAGATACACTTGTTTAACTGACATTACTGAGTCAGTTCACTGACTTTATTCATCTTATCTACATGTGCTACTATCCTGTCATTTTCTATGAAAGGTACATAGTCTTACTTTCAGGTAAATTGTTCACCACACACTTTAAGGCAAGAATAAGTGTTTGATTGAAGCATTTCATATTTTTGTATACAATCAGATTAGCACTACTTCTGGTACAGCTACAAATTAACACTGCTGGTACAAGTAACTAAGTAAAGGGGGCATTGTATGTCCTGCTACTTCAAATGCAATTCTAATATTGATTTTTGTGTCATGTTACCCATGAGCAGTAGGTCATATCCAATTATAAATCAGTCGTTTTTATAAAAACCACCTCCGGTATTGATTAAGTGTTAGTCCTGAAGTGGCCTTTGCAGCCCATTGCTTCTCAAATGCTGTAAACTCAACAAAGCGATTCTGTTGTAACAAAACGATCATGTCTCCGTGGGTGCTCGGGCCCCCTGAGGGATTAATGGAAAACAGTTATTATTTTCCAAACACCGTGGTCAAGAGGGGCACAACACTGCACTGCTACATGAAGCAATTGAAAACTGTCAAGATACGTTCTCAGCTCCATGATGCGTTTTGGGACTGCTGCGGATGCAGAGAGATTCATTACAGGAGCTGCGCTCCTCATTAACACTACCTTCACCTTTGTGGAACTCAGCTGCAGAAACATTGTTGTAGTAAATGTTGTATATCATTTTGCACATTCAAAGGTGACGGCTAGTGTTATGCACTGTGCTCCAGGATATATGGCCTATTTGAAGCTTTCCTCTGCCTTAATTCTGCCCCACTGCTCCTTGCACAGCTATAATGAGAAGTTTCTCTTCTCTTAACCACACAGAAATGCTGACACAAGCAGCTCGCGAGACTCTCACGGGATTATTTTAGCTCTAGAAGTAGTGTTGTTTAAAACCTGCCAACAATTCAGTAAAAACAAAAAGGTACTTTATTGACACTGATATAAAGTGTCATTGTAAAAACCGCTTCCTGGTCTCCACACAAACTAAAATGTTTAAAAAACTTTTTGCAGTAAAAAGGAAACAAATGTCTGGCGCTCCCAGGGTGCACAATGTTGGTTTTTAAGTGTACAAGAGGAAATTTTTTCCTGGAAGGTGTCTTGAGTCTATAGCAGTGATGAATAATAGATGAACCGTATTTCTGTCTTTGTTCTGATGGAAAGACAGCAGCAATTACACGTGTCTTTGCAGTGGAGGGCAGATGAGAGGCAAACCCATGCTAATAATAGTTCAAGAGGCGAGACGCTGTGTAAATATATGAAATAAATGTTGGGTTTCTCTAAATGGAAAACACCTTTAACAAAATCACCACAGAGTCTGGATGTGGATGCACAAACAGAGGATTTAAAAGAAAAAGAACCAAGCTGTTTCAAGCTTTGCTTATCAATACAAAATCTTCCCCCCGTAACCATCTCATTAAACACTGATGGAGGGTCCCTGCAACACATAAAAAAATCCATTGAATAGAGCGCACAGAAAGCTCTCCAGTGATGAGCTGGATAATCATTGATTGTCCATTTGAAGATAAGCTCAGTTTTTCTGTGGATCCCTCAGTTAACACTCAATACATTGAAGATGCAGTGAGAGAAGGTGGGAACTTCCCTTTACAGAACTGAATAAATACAGCCCTGCTGACCCTGAAGAGGTTCGAGACTTTCCCTTAAATTGCACAAGGTCAGCAGATTTCATATTTGGCAAAGGATGACTGACAGCTAGTTAGAGTTCTGCAGCTAACGATGTGGGAGAGCATGGAAAGAAGAAGGCCATTAACTCGTGTTCTTCAATAGGGAATGATGGATGGAAGCAAAATAGCATACAAATCCTGTCGACTATAGGCAAAAGGGGAATGAAAGAGTGATAAAGGAAAGAGTGATAAGAGATCAGAGAGAAGAGACTGTCAGCACATGAACAAAGCATCTGATTCCCATTTCACTTCATTTCCTTCTTTGTTATCTTGTAAGAATTTTGACAATCAATGCTTAAAATGTATTTATAATCAAGGGCTGGTTAAATAACTGAATTTTACAACAATAATTACCGTCCATTAAGATCTCCTTCAGTAACACATGATGTTTGTTTTCAACTCCTTATTGTCTTCCAGCTCTAAGAATAAATAGGGCATGTATAAATAAGCAAGCGAAGCTGGTATTTAAGACAGGTTGAACACAGGTCTGCCTCCCACAGGGAATCCATCTCAGGGGAGCCCTCCTTTCTTACTCACGTCTCCCTCAGTCTCATTGAAAGCTCATCTAGAATAGGCCCAAGGCTCAGAGTGAGACCTGAAATTGAAGCTGTTTGAAGTTTTACATTTAAAAGTCGTGCACCTTGACCTCGATTAGGCCCCCTGAGTACAAAGCGAAAAAAAATGTTACAGTCGGGTAGAATTTTCTAGTGATGGGAGAAGATTGGTGTGCAGTGCTCAAAGGCTTTTAGCTGGCAGACAGGAAAGAGATCTGTTGGTGGAGGAATGGCTGTACCCGACCTTGATGTCATCGAGGTCCGGACCTCGGTTATTTTTTTCCCGAGGAGTATATAATAAAAGTTCCGAAATAATTGCCTAGATTAACGACTTGCTCATCTGAGGACACTGATAGAAACGGAAAGAGAGGAGGTGATGGCGATAAGAGAGGAAGAGCAGCTACTGCGCACTGTGCCCATGGTAGGAATAGAATTATGTCCCTATGCTGTTCAACACAAACAGAAACTGACCTGATCCAATTCAGACAATGTAATTACCACAGAGACATATATTTTTCTTGGCTAATTACAGTGGAACACATAGGCTCAATTTAGTAACAACACAAACACTTAGCTAATATGGTATTATTGCATAACACACATTTTGCTTACATGTATTGGCAGGAGAAGCAGGGACCGGCAGTGAATGCAGAGGGTGAGAGAGAACTTGAACACTTTAATTAAATGCTGTCCACATTCATTTTCAGCATCATTTAACCTGATTCTCCTGCATGAGGCTTCTGCTTGACGGACCATTTATGCTACTGCCCACTGACATGGTTTTAAAACTATTATCCAGTGTTTGCTCTCCAACGGTATTAAAATGCACATATTTAGATCAGGGAAATAAAAATTTAGTTTGTATTTCTTAAACCCTGCATACGGCCCTGGCTGGAAGGCATGAGAACATAACAGCTGCAGGTAGTTTGGTGTCAATCTGGATGTACAGAAAAACTAACAATAACTTATAGGTAATAAAAGAGTAAAAGATATTGTTAAAGGTATTCACCAGTGGCATATAGCCTTTGAAATAATAGCTTGACATTTTTGGCAAATGTGCTCATTTACTGACAGTGAGATAAGAAGATTGATACCTGATGTCTGTAAATAAGTGTATTTCCCACAATGTCAAACACACCTTCAACAGGCAAATGCAGTTCAAGTAAAAGATGACACCATATGGTATTAATCAAGACAGTTCTGGTGATAATGTTTCCTGAAGAAATAAATATTCAAATCAAGAATATTCCTTGTTGAATCTACTGACCTGTAAGTCTGTAGAACTAAAAGAAGCAGCTATACTATCTAGGTCGTAACGAATAAAGAATATCCATCAAGTGGTAAAATATTGCACCTTTGGACCCACTGTGCAGTCATTTGGCTTGAGGACACTTAGATTCTGCTCCATAAACTGTTCTGAATTATTGAATGGTCTTTTGTGCCTATTGTGGGACCCTAAAGAACATTTATGTTGTTTTGAAGAGAGCTGCAACAAAACTGTGCAAGCAAACTCTTATACAAACATATTATATCCCATATATATATATCCAAACATTTCTTTTTGTCAAAGCAGTTCAGCAGAATAACTAAAGATATACAGAGAGCAGGAAAGATCTGACTGAATGAGTGGAGAATAACGATGACCTTCTATATACTGTAGGTTTCGAGTCCTCTCAGGTTTCATGAGTATGACACAATAATGTGAATCATATGGCCTTCGTCACAAGATCTCAACCCAGTTAGCCCTTTATTACATTTGCTGTGCCTGACATTTCCATTATGACATGACACATGTACAGTTTACAATTAGCCTGTGACCCAAACTAATCTGTGAACTCATGTTTTGTTTGCTTTGGCAGGTACGCATTTTCTTACGTACTGCTTCGACTTTCCAAAGCTTGACAGGCCTGACGATCCTTAGCTATGATTAGACAAGAGCTGATATGGGTAAGGGTTTATTGAACAGTAACATCGTCAAAACACCAGATGAAGAAATGTTTTTTGGAGGGATGGTGTCCTTCCCTCCAGAACAGTAAGACTTGGAGAATTAATGTTAAGGAGCACCGAAGCGGAAGTCTTATTAATATCCTACTGTTTGTTGTTCTTAATTTGTCACCCATCTCTATAAAAAGACAACTGTGCATTCAGCTTATTGTCTGATGATTTTAGCCCAAAGCTACAGTCATTTTCAGCCCCCCAATTGTCTTGTTTTCCAAATACATACATGGAAATCAGAGCCAGGTGATTAAAAAGAGCAGATCCATAAAATGTCCACAAGCACGCCTGAAAGTGTATCTTTTAGTGTATCGATACCGTATTGTATGCTGGTTGGAAATCAATCCGTCCAGTGTGTATTTGACGCCCACAACAGGTGCATACAGTATAACAGAGCAGGATCCCCGTGGATGATATGATGGCTTCTTCTGTTATATGGATTTTTTGTTTGTTTGACAGAGCATAAAGTGAGTTGTTCAGAACAAACGGGAAACGGACCATTATGAAATGACGTTCCACCACGCCGGGCCGAGGGCTTACAGTGGATAGAAAGAGGACACAAACTAGCCCCCGGCATCCCAAGGAGCTGTCACATTGATGCAGTACGCTCAGACAAAATGTTCAGAGCACATAATTCCCTGGCCTCTCTAGTTTCCTGGCGCTAAAGTGAGAAAAAAGGGTTCCTTTTAAGAGAAAGCAATCACCAGAGAGGGTTTTTTATTATTTATTTTTTTATGTGAAAACTTGCACCAGAGGCATCAGATACAGCCCTTTTGATCTTGTGAGCTGTGCTCTTGTGCTGCTGTGTGTGCTGTGTGTGTCCGTGTGCATGAGTTTGTGCATCTCTAGAAGATGATAAGCCAGGGATTTAGGCCATGGTTTTCTAGGTTATACCTAAAAGCCACCTGTCCGTCTAAAACACAGTCGGATGATTTAAAATATTAGTACAGAAATAAGTGCTCATGTGACTGGATAGAAAATCTCTCTCTCTCTCTTTCTGTCTCTTTCTCTAAATACCAACTTAAAAAGCAAAATAACACAGTCTGCCCAAAATAATAAGCCGGCGCTTTCTGCTGACTGTTGCCGACTGTCCATCTGATTTTTGGAAGTAATTCTTTAAGTTATTCAGAGGTGCAGGATTAGCACCCACTAGGCGCTTTTTGAAGAACATACTGACAAACTGCAACTCTCTGAGCAGCTAAGAATCCAGCCAGTAAAATCCTCCGGGCCTGTAAAGAGACACAGCTAAATGAGCCCATCAGGAGCTTGTGTGGCAGCATGTGGAGGGATTTGCTTCATTATGGGACTGATGCCAGTCTCTTTCTTGGCACGCAATGCAAATTTAGACTGATTCACAATGAACTCTATCTTTTTGTTTAATGTGAAAGTAAAACTTAGCATAATGATAATCATAACTGCAGGGTTGAATATTTTTTTTGAAAAGTTTTTTATATAATCTTCGCCATTCTAAATCTTGAGTTTTGTATTGATTAAGGATCTCAGTGGAAATGTACCATCGACACAAAAACAATTTGATAAAAGCAAAGCTAAACTCAGTGCAACTTTTTGTCACTCATTATCCTATAACTTCAGGGGAAATCGCATCAGTAGTCAAAGTATTACACCACAACAGAGGGAAGTTCAAAGTGAGGCACTCAGTTTATGTTTTTTTGATTAAATGAGATAATATTCATGAATTTTAAATCTCACTGCCACTGAATCCTGCAATTAAGTGTAAGTAGCAAAGAATGAGTTGTATTCTAAAACTTGACAAAAACAAAAGTGCCGTTGTTTTTACTGTTGTCAACAGAATAACAGAGGACTCATGAGTTAGAGTGGAGGTTTTGCATCCAACCTGTACATTTCTTTGGTTTATTGCTCCTCAGATTGTCTGTCTCTTTGTGTGACATGGTGATTTTATGCCACTTTATTTATGTGTTTTTACTGGCACAGTGCACCGGAACAAAGGCCAACAGCAGACACAATGCTTTCTGTCACTTTACACGGGATTTATGTGGACACACACCATCATACACACTCTGACACACAATGATCTAACATAATCCACATTCAAACAGGGAACGCACAGGAACAATTCTCTATGTGCAAATGAATTACTGGTGAAAGAACTGCACAAACAAACCCTTTTTCTGTTCTCATTAACAATAGCCTGATCAGCAGAAAAAAAATCCTTTTTGTGTGTGGTACAAAACAACACTTTAACATGTTGCAGCACAAACACTGAACATCCCTCCTTGTCATTCCAGTGGTGTAAATGAAGAGATGGACTGAAGCCTGAATTATTCCTGAAAATCCATTTTTCTTTTTCGTCACACTGCGCCCAGGTGCCCGAGAGCTGTCTTGACCCCGCACAGTAAACAAGAGATTGACCTCTACAGTTAAGAGAAAACACTGGACACCCTAGATTTGCAATGCAGATTTCCACCACAGGATCCAGTGGCACGACTGTGAAGGACACCCACAATCAGGGTAAATTGATTAAAATTGTATTCACACTCCTCTCATTTATGTTTCCTTTGGTTGGCTTTTCACAGCACCTTGGGTGATTGTCTGCACCTCAGCCACCAAGAGAACTGCAACAGCCACGTGTCACTTAAATTCAATTGGAGTGATAAAATTCCAATTTGTTTGCATAATTAATAGAAACTCCAGCTTCACCGTTGAAATCCACTGATATAATAAACCTTTCTGTGCACTGAAATAAATCAGCTCCCACCCCAATTCAATTGTTTGCAAAGTCTCCAGGATAAGAAGAATATTAATATCCAATTACAGGCCAAGAGGCATCAGATGAATGTCAAGGTGAGCACATGGGCACTTCACATTCACATTTGGATTCAGGGGATTTTAAAACTAGATTAAAGGGAGACAGGCATGGTTTGTAGCTCGCCCTCAACCCTGCATGCAGCGCAGCAGGAAGGATCTCTCAGAGCACATGGAGCAAAAAGTGTCTCTGAGCTGCCAAGAAACAGTAATTGAAGTTCACTCTAACATTCTCAAAGACAACTACTGCAGAGAGGCATCCAAAACAGGCACTGCAACAGTCAATCAAATGTGTGGCGCGGTTCTCCTCTCCAAGTTTTCTTTCTTTCAGTTTTTTCTGCTCTGCTCGGTTGAAGTGTGCATTTATTTTTGCAGTAGTACCTGCCTTCATGCAGCAGTCCCAGAATGGAAACGTCTTCCTCATTAATGTTTGGCAAACAGAAATTTAGCTGATTAGCTTTGGAAAAACATTTCTGCACACCTTGCACTTCTGTCAATGTGTTTTTGCATAAAGTTATAATTAGTATGAACTATGTGGCTATATTTGGCCTGTTAAAGAGCAGCAATTATGCACTGCTGATGTGTGCCTACATAGCAGCACAGAGACCTCACCTCTTATAATATGATCAGGCTAAACATTTTGAGTTGTTGACAGGGTGTGAGTCCATTCGGGGACCATAGTGAGCAGTGTGATGAAAAGCAGATGGTTTTATTATTATTAAAAAGAAGCTTTACTCTCTGTTCAGGCTGTGACAGGATGAAATAACGCAATGACACAGACGTCCTCCAAACTAAACGACAGAATGCCCAAAAATGGCGCTTAAAACGTCAGATTTTAACATGGAGACCGCTGTTCGCTTCCTGATTCCAGCCGACAGTCAACATTGCTTTTTTAAAGCATGATCACGATCATTCCCTAAACTTAACCAAGTGTTTATTATTGTAACCAGGATGCCACCTTAATTAAATTGTCATTTTAATCCGAGCCATGATCTTTTTTGTGCCTAGACCAGTGAAATCTTAATATTATGTCGGCTGGATGAAAAAATAAAATAAAATAAAAAATAAAATAAAAAATAACCCTCAAAAAAGAAAGCTAAAAAGAACACGATGTTAGTTTGAATGAATGATGTGAAACAAAATGGCAGTCCAGTCTGTGACATCTGTTTCTCTGCTAGATTATGACAGAAATGTCTACAACCAGATGTTGATTATGGTTAAGTTCAGAAGAGCAAAAAAATTATTCTGAAAGAAAACACTCTCCGCAGTAACGAATGTGGTGTTCTGTAAGGTAAAGATTTATGATATTTACCACTTTTCTCTGAAGAATTCGTTACATGGTGAAATTGTGAACAGATTTTCACCCAGCCTGCAGCTACCTTCACGTCAAAAATATGTTATGATTTTATTCTGCAAAAAGTAACTGTTCACTCTGGTTACAAGGTTTTCTCATGGAGAAGACAGCTCAGAATATCTTTCCACTGGCAGAAAATGAAGACAAAATGTAAATGAGGTTCTGTTCATCCATCATCCCTGAAAGTAATAATAGAAGATTAGATTGAACTACAGAATATGGCATGTAATGTTCAATATAAAAACAAAATTAATGGATTTTCATTTGATAAAAATTGAAAATAAATTAATAAAAGTAACAAAAACTGTTAGAAGATTACCAAATATGCAAACCAACATCTAAAATTAAAAGCACTGAAAAGAAGAAAATAAATAACAAGTAAAGTAAGTAAAATTATATCTGAGACTGAACATTTGAAACTTGCTTTGGGAGCCTCTCAGTTTGCCTCTGCTTTAGAACAGCTATTGTATGAATGATCTTGTACCTCCAGCCCTGATGTGACACTGTGTTTGTTTGCTGATCCTGATATATTTGAGTCTGATGACTGATGTGGCTTCACTGACCCTCCAGACACTTCATTTGATGATAAGCTCTTATCTCTGCCAATACAAAGCTCTCAAATGAAAAGCTGTACATATACAGAGGTTTTGAAGAGGCTGTGTGTCATCCCCACTGAAAATGATGTGGTTAGACTACCACACTCACACACACACACACACACACACACACACACTGATACGTTTTAATTTGTTTGGTTTCTCACTTTCCCGTCTTTCTGTCCTAAATCATTCAAGTCAGATTCTGCCCACAGCCGCAGCACGCTGATCATTGTAATGATGATGTAAGGCCAGGTCTGCTTTTGAGTCATGATATCAATTCTGCCTCTTCCTGGACATTCTTTCACACTCTGAGAATTGATCCATCCATTGAGCAGAAGGGTGAGCTCCTTATCCTTTCTTTATTGTCTCGTCCAGCAGGCCATGCTGCATTGTTCACTTGTCACTACCGGGTTACTAACTTGATCCATTCAGTTGCGTGGGACGCCACCTGATCTTTACAGTGGACATTTGGGAAATAATATGCTTCTGCAAGTGTAATTCGAGTGGAGCGTCCCCTGCAGCTTGTTGCTGGTAACCCTGTAAGACTGCAGGAAGCAGAGATGAAATGACGGCCGCAGACGGAGTACTCAGGATCTTGCTGCTCTCATTTAACCTGTGGCCTACTTTCAGTGAGACAGAAAAGGACGCCACCTCTTTGGTTGGATTGTTAAGTTTGACATCAGAGAGAAACTTCAAAGCCAGGATATTGCACCTGATTACATCACAAATGTCGATTTATAACAAAGAATGTATACGCTCAATTTTGGGACTCCTGTTGTTGTTTCATGATGTGATTGAGAGCTGGCTCGAGGTTTGATAGAGGATGATGTTTGTGATGAGCAGCTGAATATTTGAATACATCACTCATTATACTCTCTGGTGCGCATGAACTAATGCCAGAAGAAACTTCATCATTATGTTCAAAGCTATATGTTGTACCCATTTTTTATTCAGTTTTTTTTAATCAAATATGTACATATTTCAAGCAAACGTTCATTGAAAAAAACATCAGAGCTGGAGAGCAGCATGGCTGGAACTTAAACAACATTTGCAAGGTGCTGATAAGAGGAACGTTCCTTGTTGTCTACGCTGCTGAATCATCATATTCTACAAAACACTGCTGTTCAAAACAGGTTTTCATCCAAATACCTGCCTCGCAAAAGCAGAAGCAAACAATAGACATGACAGAGTACAGTGGAAGAAAAAGCAGCGTCAGCACTAAAGAAAGCGGTAAAGCTGTATCGCTTTACCGACCTTGCTGCACTTCAAGATCTGTGGAGGAGACGTGAATCGCCCTCAACGATGACTGTCCAAACCTTGGCCCGGGTGCAGAAAGCAGACAGCTGTGACGGGGCCTGCGAGACTGTAAACATTAACCATGTGGAGCTGAACAATAGAGTCAAGGTGACATGACTTACCACCGACCAGTCAGTTAGAGAAGCGGCTCCAAACAGCTGATCTTTCCCTGTGCTGTTCATTGCCCTTCTCGCTGACTGACAGGTTAAGTTAGGAGACCTTTGAGTAGCTGAAGATCATTTGGTTAGTAGCGGCGATGATTTAAAGGTCAAACAACACAAAGTGATCATGACAGCAGTTACCACTTTGTGTAGCCAGGCGATCATTCAGTCCATTGAATGTCTTTGGAGGCTTCTTTGTTTTTTTGCTTTTGTTTTTTCTAAGAGCAATCATTGCCTTTATTGATTATACATTTAAAAATCACAATTTGTGGTTTTTCAAGGAGTTACGTGCTGTAAATATTTCTTGGTGACATCCCAGAGTTAATGTTTAACTCCCTCTAAAACCACAAACTATCATGTTTAATTTTCTAGCTTAAATGTTTCCGTGCTTCCAGTCTTTATGCTAAACTACGATAATCTAACCCTCAGCAAAAAAACTAAACAAATAAGCATCAAACTGTTTCCTTTAAGACAAAATTATTTTTAATTTGCAAGGCCGTAAACTGATATAACAGTCCAGTTTGTACAGAGGTGAATTATGTGCCAGGACAATAAAGTGTTTTTAACTCCTTTCATTAACATTTAACTCATCACAATTCATTTACAGCTGGTTCCTTGGGACTTGTGCTTATGTTACTACTGATGCTCTGGAGAACATTAGTCACTGTTGTTCTGTGGGTCAGTCGTCATCTAATTACAGGCTGCAGGAAACAGGATCTGTTAAGTGTTTACACATACAGTACATGCACTCATGGGTTTGTGCACACGTCCTCACGTTTGAATTGAAGCTCACACACACACACACACACACACACACACACACACACAAGAGGGTGGTGTCATGTTAGGTCACTTTGCAGCCGTAGTGTTTCTCTTGGGAATTGCTCTAGAGGGCAGGAGTTTCCCTAATTAGAATTTACATAGTAGACCAATCAGGGGCCATACATTTTATTATTGATTTCATAGAAGCACAATGAACTATCTAAAAATAAAAAACAGCTTTCCCATCGATCACACATGTCAGATTTAGTTAGAATATCATAAATTAGTTTTGCGTTGGCACTATCGATTTTGCCTGTTGGACTCAAAGGGCTTAGCTTTGTTTCTGGGCCTTTGTTTGAGTGTTCAGAGTGTGGAAAAAAAAACACTGAATATCAAAAACTCTGGTAAAGCTCAAAAGATTGTTTGGCATTGGGGAGGGGCTGAGAAGAAACAAAAGCTGAAAGCACAAGGTCAAAGAGAAAACAATCCAAAGGGATTGACAGAATCAAAGGTGCAAAGCCTATCAAAGCATGCAATGTCAAAGAATTTACAGAGACATGAAGAAACAAAAGGATCAATGTAAAAACGTAGAATGCTTGAAGGACGCACACAAAAAAAGAGACCAAAGGGATTCAAACTGAAAATAGATCCTTGGGAAGCAAGAATAGCTAGAACTGTCAGACAGACAGCAGGTCTGTGAACATGATATTGAAGTTGGCCCGCTGGTAGCATCCCGACATTTCAAGTATCACAAATTACTAAAACCACTTGGACAAAATAGTTTCTTTTTCTCGGATCAGAAGATCTTGATCAATAACACAAACATACAGGGTCACCTTGAAATCTCAGCTGTAGTTCAAGACGGCTCTCAGAGATGATTGCTTGTAACTGGAAGAATATTACATGACAACCTGCCGATTCACTGGAAGGGAGGTGGCGATTAGGAGCAGGAAATTATAAAGCCTTGATTCACCAAATATGAAACTGAAGCCACAAGGCGCTTAGCTTAGCTTAGCATAAAGACTATAAACAGGGGGAAACAGCTAGCCTGGTTTTGCTCAAAGGTTTTAAAAAAAATCACTAATTAACCGATAATATCTTCTTTGTTTAATCTGTGCAAAAACTTTGCACAGAAAATATGTAAAAACGACAAGTTGCTGTTTTATGAGGGGTTTCTTGCCGGACTATTTCTTGGCTGGGAGCAGTGACTTCATGAAGTTTGTTCTGGTTGCCTGGCAACCTCACAGTGACAGCATTAGACTTACGGGCGTCACTACAACCGGCTGGTGTTTTCTAAGAATTAACCTGGCACATTACCCCTATAAAATTACAACTTTTATACTTTGGTTTTTGTACTAATTAAACAAAGATATAAAGTGTTACGCCCTGCAGTAAACTGTTTCAACCCTGCTTCTGGTCTTTATGTTACACAGACATGAGAGTGGTATTGGTCTTCTTATCTAACTTTTGGCAAGAAAGTGAATATGGGAACAGTATTTCCTAAAATGTCTAAATATTCCTTCAAGCAGACATTTAAACACTGTTACACCCTCAAGCAAGTCAGCGAAAAATGAAAGAACTCAGGAGATCTGTGATCCAGAATAAAAGGATTTAAAACAATATAAATGGCAAAACAAATTAGGCACATAATTAAATTTTATAATTTATTGTTTTGTTTCTCCATTATTTCATCTGTCACCATATTTGACCTGCATGTTTTGTACCTTATATTACCATAATCGGTATAATGTTCGATAAAAATAAAAACAACTGTAGAGTGGATTGTGTTGATATTTTGGCTGCTCTTCTCCAACCACACCAACACCAATTTTACATCCTGCCCTATAATGTCCTTGAACAAGTCACTGAAACCTTCCCTACAGCCCACTCTGGACAATGGTGACAGCTTAGTGTTTAATGTGTCCTTGAGAAAAGGTAGGAAAAGATTCCCCTTCAACAAGAGAGGGCAATTGTTCAGTAATAATCCCCAAACCCAGGTGAAAATGGCATTTTGATTGACCAGATAATTTAATCTCCCACACAGAAATTGGCAGTTGATGAGATATCCAGTTTAGAAAATTAGATTACAGATAAGGAGAGGAGGAGGAAGAAAAACTGCTTGACCACTTGTCAAGTCAGCTTATTTATAGAACCTAATTAAAACAGCAAATGTTGACAACAAAGCTCTACAGAGAATCTGACTATATAATAAAAAAAAATGTAATGGACCAATCGTGATGAGACTCAAAGCATGGGAATATGTGGACTGCAGAGGAGTAATTGGCAGAGACATTTGGAGGTCGAATAGTGATGGAGGAGATCGAAGATACAAAATGGTGCCAACTCATATAATGCTTTAAAAAATAAAGAATCTTTATTCTGTATTTGAAGGGAGGCCAGTACAGAGGAGATGTTTGTCTTTGTTCCCGGTACCACTCAGGACCTGTATTGCTGCATTTTGTACGAGCCAACTCCCACATAAAAACAGACAGAAAGTTGAGAGACTGAGGATGACGAGCTCTGCCTTGCTTTTCTTTGGCTAGAGGTTTTGGCCATCTCGCATTTGACGTCCTTAAGGAAGTGAAGCCAATAGACTTTCCCAGTCTCACAAGGGCTTTCACTTTTAACAATACAAGGGCAAATACTTCTAGAATGGGGGACTACCTTGTTAAAGTGTTTCCGAAGTGTAAACTTCCCAAAATCAAATAAAGAGCAGGACAGAGCTGCTGAATGATGCGCTCCTTGGCATTGGGATTAATACTGGGTTACTGCTGTAGGTACCTTGCCAGTCATGCCAACAGCTGCAGCTTCCTTTTGAGCGGATAAACACAAAATGATCAATTCATTTTTAGAAAGGCTGAAAAAGTGCCACATGCTGAACTCTAAATTCCAAGTAATTCCACAATTACAGTCACCAAACTATAAACAGCCAATTGCATGGCGTTCTTCTTTCACATACAGTGCAGTTGTGTTTATTTTTATATGCACGTGTATTTTTATTGGATTTGTTTTTCTGATGTCAGCAGTTTGTGTTTTATCTTTGTAAGCGGATCCACTTTTGTCAGAGTCAAAAGAAGAAATAAAATGCAGAGTCTGTAATCATCCAAGAATTGGCTCAGACACATGGCGCAGTTCCTGAAACCTGAGACCATCATGATTTACTGGCCTGGACTGAAGGATCCTGAGATTTTTAATATGACACCTTTCCTATTTCTGCTCTGGATTGCTGATTGGATTTTTTTAGGATTTGAAAGAGCAGTCCACTGACTGGAAGTGTCTCACTCCTTCATGCTGTATGAATCCAGTCTTCAATGTACTTCTATAAAAGAACCATGTAACTGTCACAGTAAAGTGAATTTTTCAAAATCATCACCAGGCTGTTAGACTATAACCACTGTGTTAATGCCATGATTGACAACTTAATGCATATGTATTAAAGCAAAGTCATATGGAAATAGATTTGTCCCTTCTTTTCTGCAGATAATGTTACATATATTACAGCAATGAAATTATTTAGTCAGGTACTGGTGACAATCTTGGCATTATGTGTCTGACAAAGACTTCAATCTCTGTTAAAAATGTTAATGTTTCTCTGTGAAACACAAGGTCATATAAATGTCAAACCTGCACTCGCTCTCATTTATTTGGTGCCCATCATGTCTGTTTGGCCATTAGCCGGTGCATTAAAATATTACGGAGTGCATTTCCTGGTCTTTGAATGACAGCCTGTAAGATGTTCTACATTACCTGACAAAGAAGAGTAACACTTCACTGATCAGATCCTCAGGACGTTCTCTTTGATAAATGGATGTGTGTTTGTTTTTGGTGTTCTCGAAGCCTATTTATTTCACTTTCAATGCACTTTGCATTTCCTTTTTTGTCATACCTACAGTCTACATAAAATTCACTTGACATTTTGAGGGAAACACTGTACTGTGGCAAAGTAATATCAAGCTCCATCTGTCAAAGAAATGCTTTGCACTACTGAGCATGCAATCTTTATAGCGGCACAGATGAGAAACATGGAGCTTATTTATCAATACAACAGAACAGTTCTTACAGATTTAATTCATAGATCGAGTCTTACATCTTTAAATTTTTCCTCTGCTGTTGCTCCTTCTCTTATGTCACCCCGAAACTGATTGTTATCCCTGTGGTTGTTGGAAAATGACAATTTGAAGATCTATCAGCTCCTAAAGGTTCACTCAAATCTCTAAATGGTTCCATCAATGATATCAAGCACAGCCAGTTTGTACTTAATTGTATTTTACAAAGATTGCTTTTTGGATGACCTGAACCCTGTCTGCAGTGATGGAGGAAGTACTCAGATCCTTTAGTTAAGTAAAAGTGCAATGTCACAATGTAAGAATACGCCATTGAAAGTCCTGTATCAAAGCATTACTAAAATAAATACTTTAACATTTTTGGAAAAGTATGCTTTTTCTCTTTCTTGCAGAGTGAGATGAGAAGATTGATACCACTCTCATGTCTGCATTTTAAATATAAGGCTAGAGCCATGCTGAGAGCGCATCACTGAAATACTGTCATCTTGATATGGCAAATTTATTGGCAAACAGTTGCCAATTTACACAGATGAGCAGCAGCTGAGGGACATCCAGTATGAGACAGGTGAGAGGGAACCATAACAGTAAACTTTGCTCCTGATAGGAACAGCAGAGTTGCAAAGTGGCAGAGAGCAAAAGGACCACATATCTGAACTATTTTTCCTTGTTATCTGACCGAAGCCAGCAGCAGGTAAGCACTACAGACAGAGTTCCCGCTTCTGCTGCTGCACTGAACGCAGTTTCACCTTCGCCTGACCTTCCACATTTCCCGATCGTGACTTTGCTCTCACTGAGCACGCCAAGACACACACACACATACATTCCCTCCACACAGTCACACACACACACACACACACACGTAAATATCTGCTGCTCTGTCAGTTCACAGCGTTTGCAACCTGATTCCTCGGTTTCAGAAGGCAGGAAAGCGCTTGCCACTACCTACCTAGCTGCCACTGATAAAACACGTCTGACTCCCCGTGTCGTCACAGGTCAGCACTCAGAGAGACAGCACTGCACCACGTTTTCAGTTACCTCCTCGGCTCTCCGTCCACCCCCCCACCGTCCTGCTCCTACTTCAAATAATGACACGTTGTGAGAAAGAGGCCCCTGCTTATTTTGTGTGGGGATTCTCCAAGAATAATTCCCCATCGGACATTTAATTTGCTCCCTGGCAGCAGGACCAAATGAATTATTTATAAGTTTCTCAACACCATTTCATAAAAAATGCAGTGTACTTTTTTTACCTGCTGTCTATGATATATTCTTGGAGGGTGTTGCGAAGACTTGGAATACAGCATATCGCTTTCTTTGACATTGACGTATTTGGTAGAAGAAAATTTTTTGCTAACTTCTTCTTCCAGAGACCGGTTTCAATAATTCTGTCTTCAGACAAAGACAGGAAGATCTATATTTTCAATAATAGATATAAACATATCACCATTCATCACCCAGTCATGAAGAGCACTTGTGGCACTGAAGAATGTACAACATGTTCGACATTATTAAAGAAATTAGATCGTTTGCTTGGCTTCTGGATTATATTAAATTTCTTTATCTCCCTTCAGACTATTGAACAATTCAGTTGTTATAGAATATAATGTAAATCCACCAGAAAATGTTGTGTTGTTTGTCAGGGGATTAAAACTTGATCATAATTATCCAATCCATGGGAGCAGGGGAGACAGGATACATTGTAATTGTCAACCTCCCACATATGTGTTGGTACCAGATGTAAGGATGATGTCATCAACACTGGTCTAGTGGGACTCAATGGCAATTAGCAACAAGCAGGAAAATATCTCAGATTATAATTGCATGCATGCAGACAGCACAAGCTGCAGAGTAATTAACCGTTTTGATTAGAATGTCGATCTGAACAATCAGTGCCTGAATGAAGTTTGGAGAACATAATAACAGAGGTTTTTGACATGATGGCATAACTTCTCTATACATCTCCGGAGGATGAGCGTAGATGTGTTTCTGTTGTTTTGTTTCTGCAGCAGCTGTGGAGCTGAGGTCCAGCACACAAACTGCTGGCTCAGTTAGGAGTGCGAGACACTCTCGCAGAGAAGTGCTCAGAAATAATTTGCCAGGCTCTTTGTTATCAGCACTGCTTGACAAAAGCAAGGTTGAAAGCTTGACAATCCGATTGCAGCATGTTGTACTGAATAAGCTAATGCCCTGTGATGCATACAGTACATCCAACAGTGTTGATAGTATCATAGCCAACCTGCTTCTGTCGAGAGTGATAATACAGGACAATAACCAATGTTCTCTTCATTGTGAGCAACTCACCTGAATATGTGAGTATATGCATGGAAGTCAGTGGTGTGATGGTGGGGGTTATGTTGCTGATAAGGAAACTGGTGGATTCAAACAAAGGACCAGACGATCCCGCTTCAGATTGCAGATTCACTTCCATAACAGGCTACCGTCTGGATATATTCTTGAGTTCCCACGCTTGGTAGAACTCATATAAAAAGAGTAATTGAATGTTAAACGGACTGCATTTATATAGTGCCTTTCTACCTTACCGGACAAAGCTCTTTACAATGTTGCCTCTCATTCACCAATTCACACATACTCACATTGGTATTGGTATGTATCATATATATGGTTAATTGAAAGATATTCAGTTGTTTGTATCCAGTTTGTTTAAGAAATTTACTTAGAAAAGGAAGATTAGAAATTGGTCTGTAATTATTAATTACAGATGGATCTAGGTTGTTTATCAGCAACAGAGGTGAGATTACAGCACGCCTAAGAGAGGCAGGGACAATACTGGTCTGCAGGGAGCTATTAATAATATATTCATGTGTCATTTATAAAGCAATGAGTGACAGATATGAACATATGAACAGTTAGGTAGGGACGGAAACCTCTGGTGTTAACAGGTTTGAATGTACCATGAGCAGTTCATATGTGTGTGTGTGTGGTGGTGGTGGTGGTGGTGGGGGGGGGGGGGGATGCTGCAAGAAATTAAAACATTATCTCTAATATGAGAGACTTTTTTTTACCGGAAATAAAACACAGCCAATTCGTCACATTTGGTTCTACAGCGAAACTCATGAGTTTGTCAATTGAAGAAAACAGGAATGGGGCATTATTGTGATTTTTATTGTTAATCAGCTGAGGAATGTAGGACTCTGGCAGATTTCATATCTTAGTTTTAAGTTGTGCATTTATATAGAACTCAAAATCAACAAGTAGTAGTTTGTTATTTGTCAGTAGATCTCTGGCAGATTCTTTTTGCCATTCTATGTGTCTTTACAGTTTTGGCAGGGACATAATCAATGATCTGAGATATAACATTATAGAAATTGACCACCATGGCATAACATGATGGCAAGGTGGGTCGAAAATTGCAACATCTAGAACAGCTGTTATTGTAACATCATGGCCTTTGCAAAAGACAAGGTCAAATGTGTGACCCTTTGTGTGGGTGACCCAGTGACAGATTGTTTTAACTCAAATGATTCTAATAAACTGATGAATTGTTCTGTATCTGAATTGTTGCTGTTATCAACATGAGTATTGAAATCACCAGAGGGGTTGGAGGTGTTAATGTCATTAAATAGGGCACCCAGGTGGTAGGAGGCGCGGTCCTGTTGATCTGAACCCGACGAACCATAGATGACCCAACAAAGAGCACAGGGGTATAGTTGGTATAATTGTCCCCATCAACTGCTTCAGTGCATGTCCCAGGGTGCACACTGACAGAGGAGCGAGATGGAGGTCCTGAGTAACGCTTGATTACCGCACAAGTGGCATTTTTCTTCTCAGGGATGATCATTGAGGAGGCAGGTCGCGGGGCCATTGATGGCACGGGGGATTGGAGTTTTTTCCACTCAGAGGGGGAAATTCCTGCTTATCCAGGACATTGAATGTGGGCTCCAGAGCTTGATGATGGATCAAATCATTGGGAGGGAAAGGGTGGGCGTCACAATCCTATTGAAGTTTAAAAACGTGCTATTACGTGTCAATAATCAGCACAAGTGATATATGTGACGTATGTCTATAAGGAACACTTTAAACCCAGTTTGTGGCACAAACTTGAAAATTTAGCAAAAAATAGTTTGTTGAGGTAGTAGTACCCTAAATACAGGTATAATACATTAAAATATCCTGTCAAAAAGTGTTCGATTGGAAACATTGACCCAAAAAACTAAGGGTAAGAAACCAAAAATGTTGGATATGTGTACCTAGACTCTGCATTATTAACACCATTTTACCCAGACCGTGTCACTCTAAAACATTAAACTTTGCTTTTGACCGTGGAAAAAACTGTGTTCCACTAAATCCACAAAGGTATATGAAGGTAGCCTATATGATGTAGGAGAGTGTTTGGACTAATAAACACTGCGGACCATTACTATTGCACTGTGTCTCCAGTCCAGTCAATCTTTTTTGAGTTAGATTGACTAGACTGCTGCCCGTCTGGTGCACTCAGGGTTAAGTGTCTTGCTCAAGAACACTTCGACACATGGACTGGAGGAGCCGGGACCACCAACTGTGGGATTAATGAACGAGCTGCTCTACTTTATGTAAGATTATTTAATATGACAATTATATCTAATAGCAATTTCAGAAAGAAAGTTATCGTAACAGAATGACAAATGTCAAGCCGACATTAATAGCTTGAGCTATTTAAAGACCTGTGAGGACAATGCACTATTTCATACAGTTAGGTTTGACTCTTCGTCACACTAAAGCGTTGCATTGTCCATTGACTATATGATTTAAACATCAGCCATTTTTTAGGTTAAATAACCATTAAAATGTAAATCTTTTATTTTTATTCAAGTTCCTTCTCAGAGGAAAAGACAGATGGTCTTTGCAGATACTAAACAGCATAATAAGCAGGAGGATGGACTGTTGTGGTGGGAGGAAAATATTGACGTAAACTGAATGATTTTGGCAGAAGCTGGGGTCGGTGCTTATTTGGAGCACCCATGGGATTTGACTTTCACCCTTTTGTCATTGAAAATATCTGCACATAGATCTGCAGTGGAGGGATAAATGTTTCCCTTAAAGCAGCAGCAGAATTAATATTCACAGAGCACTTTCGGCTTCCTTCATCCATGAGGATCACATGCTGAATGACTTTGGTTGTCAGAAATGAACAATGATACAGCTCAAATCTGCATGTCGGTGGCAAAACACCAACATGATAGACGAATGAGCACATGATTTTAACTTCCATTGTAGCCTATGCACTTAATAGGGCTGTTTCTTTCTGATCATAACAGATTGAATATTCACTTTTTCCCAATATTAAATTTCAAATAAAAAGTTACAGCCCTAGCACTTATAGGACTGGAATGCAACATATGCAGGTTAACACATTAACCTCAAGATTTTGACCTTTTATCTGAGTGTTTTCACTTATCTTGTGAAATATCACAACATCCACTTGGATCAGCACAAATATTTGTGGTTCCCAGAAGATGTAGTCTAATGGCTTTGGTGATCCTCTGACCTTTCCTCTAGAGCCACCACGAAGTTGATATTTGTGGTTTTGAGTGAAATATCCCGACAACTATTGGATGGATTGCCATGTATTTTGGTGCCGTCATTCATGTCCCCTTCAGGATGAATTGTGATAACTCTGGGGATCCTTTTCACCTAGCACCATCATCAGGTCAAAATTTTTAATTCGTCCAATACTTTGCTTTATGACCAGAATGCAAAACTAATAAAATTCTCATCAGCCGCAGCTGTACTTAGTTTTTTTATGCTTATTATCGAATGTGAGCATGCTAACAGGATAAACCAAGATGGTGACCATAGTAAACATTATACTGGACATTGTCATTGTGTGCATCTTAGCATGCTGACGTCACCTATAAATCCACATTTAAATAGTATAAAATAGTTTGAATAACTGTAACTAATCTGCCGTTGCATTTTGTGAAAACTGTTTGTACTGATGAACAAGTTTGATTAGAATTTATGAGTCTTCTCTCTGCAGGTTCCTTCTTCATCCACAGATTCTCCAAATGCTAATAAAAGAAAGCTAAAATATTTAGTCTGCTGCAGTCAGATTCGATGCTGCTTAAGAACATCTGATCGGCTGAGTGAAAATGGCGGAAGCTAAATCAAAAATTCCAAGCGCTTTGTCAACCAAGATTAATATCAGAGCCAATAGACTAATTTATTAACTGCGGCCAAGTATATAATCATTCCGAAATGACTGCCACATTGTTCACAAAGTCAATCTCCTTCACACACTCAGCTGAGCAGCTCTCAATTTGGACTTTTCAAAGCAACAGTATCAAAGCCTCAGTCTTCTGCTCATGAATCAACTTCGACCGTCATCACAGGGGCAAATCAGACCCGCGAGAAACAATGACTAATACAGGTCTGCTCTGGGGTAATAACATTTATGATAATGAATCATTGTGCTTCACGACAGTAATTGCTGTCACATTTGTCACTGTCTCATTTCAGGAACGCACCGCCATGTTTGCGTGCTGTTAACCTGAAGGGGATGACCTGTCTGACAGGAGGTGCCAAGTTGTTTCCTTAATAAGATGGCGGCTGATCTCACACCTCTTTTGGATGAACACGTGTGATGGTTAGGGTAATGTTTTTTTTTGAAGACCTTTAGGGCCCTGTTCAGACCTGGCATTAACATCCGTCCTGGGTGATCCGATCACAAGTGGCCAGCTCTAAGTATAAGTACAGGTGTGAACGCACCCAAGACGGATTGAGGACGCCTTGAGATCTGATCACTCTGTCCACATTCGGAGGTGGTCTGGGGCACGCGAATGTGTCCTGGGCCACATTGAAGAAGCGCCCACTCAGCTGAGTGAACTGATGGACTGAGAGATGTCCGCTTGTGACCCAGGACGGGTGTTAATTCCAGGTGTGAACAGGGCCTACGATACAGCCAAGTAGTGATTTTTGTTTTATGTTTCATCCTGTAAATGTTTTGATTTTACCAAGCCATCGGTACACAGAGCAACCCTGCTGCTGTCCCACAAACCGGATACAACTGGAGAAGAGAATATACAATATATATATATATGACAATTCAAAGATACAGCTGTAACAGAAGATCAAAATCAAAGATACATTCAGTAAATTATCTCTTTTAGAAGTTATGCTGCTCAGGTAAATTTCACTTTTAATTCTAGAAAGCTTAATCATTCATGAATTATTTATCATGAACAGCATTTTCAAACCACATCGTGTTATTTATTAGATAAATAACTGCCTCAATCACTCTGAGCTGACAGACGGGCCTCTCGCTGTTCAGCTCCTAAGTGCGACAACTGTGCACATGACCCCTCCATTTAAACTCTAATTTGCTGCAGAGCAACAGCCCATTATCATGGTCTGATAGATGATAGTCAGAAAAATGCTGAGGGACGCTGAGTCATCGAACACAAGTCCCCAGTTGACTGATATGCAACCACAGGCCGTGTTAAAGTTGGTGACCTAAAGCTCTTTGTACGTACAGGTATTCAGACTCGGTGCATGATTGCCCTCTATTCAAGAGATTTCATTGGTCAGCGGGGGGCATTTTATACCTCAAACAGTAAATGTTTTCATCCTTCCCATAAAAGTATATAACTTTTGCCTCATTGCCTTCGCTCTCATATCACGTCTGTGCAGGTTATTTGCCCAGTGGTGCTTCTGATGAAACAATTCACTGACAAGCTATTCAGACCTGGACACACAATTTTCAACCTTGGCTTTGTTCACCATCACCATGTGATTACTTTTTATCTGATAGAATAAAATACAATAGAATATTGAAAGAAAGGGAAGAAAGAAGATCATTGCATTAACAAATGAAAAAAACAATGAAAAAAACACACATCTCTAGTAATTGTGACTTAGCGTCACATTATTTCCTGCTCAGCAGCTTAAGTTTGAACAACAGATTGTACTTTCGCCTTTTTATATATTTTGTATAAGCATTCTCTATGTATATCGAGCCGGCAAAACGCATCGTCTGGCGGACTAATGAGAGGGGAGCTCTGGGTGCAGGCAACATGGAGGAAAGTTAACCATTGTTCATTTGCACTGTAATGATACAAAGCTGTTTGAAAATTGGCAACGTACTCTTTTAAAGCCTATTTCAGTCAGTGATGCTCCCCTGCACACACCAATCAGGATTTAACTATATTTCAAAATCTGTTGACAGTTGTGGGTCGTTTGCTCATGTCAGAATGAAATCTGAGCAAACTACATCACACACAGTCCTGATGAAGCAGATTAGCTGAGTTACTGACTCACTGCTAAATTCTTAATAAAGAATACCTGAGGAGGTTCTTTCCTCCCCAAACTATAACTTTGACTGTTGCTTATTTAGTCATGAATATTTAAGCTTATAAATATTTGAATAGTGATGACTGCTATAATCACAGATTTATGTTATGATCATGTTTTTACTCATAATTTGCACATGTGATTAGTTTTAATACAGATTTTATCATTTTTAGATATGAAATTTTAAGAAAACCTATGCTTCCCTTATTGGGTTTATAAATATCATGTTGCTTTGCATGTAACAGATGCACATTTTATTTTGTACAAAACATATTGAAAATGTTTAAAGGCTGATTTTCAATGATTGAAAAAGATTCCATCAGTGTGTCTTCGCCCTTTATGGTATCTCTGCATTATTGAATAGCTCATGGTGAAAAGAAACCAAATTCAGAAACGTCAGAAAGCAACAAATCTTTCAGACACTGTTTGCATATTCGGGCACCCCATCAGCAGGACAGAGCAGGAGGTTTTATTCTGCCCATTTGAGAGGTTGTGCATGCCACAAGCCCAACACACAGAGTGGACCCGTGGCCTTTGGGGAAAAGAGACACCAGTCTTTCTCTTCATTCAAGCTCACTGAAAGTAACTTAAAACCCAAGACTGCGTCAGAGATAGGAAGCGGATGGGATGGCAGCGAGAGGTGAAAGAATAAGTTTCAAAGAGCAAAACGTCTGATCTTCAAAGCTGAACTGTTTTTATACAGATATGTGACAATGGCTCGGTGATCTGAACAAATTCTCTCCTTTAATGATGCAGGTCCAAACACCAAGCCTCAATAAGAAGGAATAAAACATGCCATCATTAAAATGTAGGCATAGTTGAAAAAGTCACTGTGTAAAGTGGAACATAGACATGTAGGTGTGTGAGGAGGGGGCAGGAGGAGGTGGCAGAACATTAAAATTGGCGAGGTTATTCCCAGGTCAGTCACAGACTATATGAAAAAAACACAGGTCAAGCTTGATTTACAGTAATTAAGGGCTTCATTTACCCAGCACTAATGCAGCTACGATAAGCCCAGAGTGGTGTCACTCACAGTGTTCGCCCGGCTCTCCTGAGAGGTGAAGGAAACAGGAAGCTAAACTGCCTCTCAGCTTTTCTTCAGATGACTAAAATCATTTTGAAGATAAGGAAGGGGGGAAGCATGCTGAGAAGTGAGAGGAGATAACAATACAACTAACAAAAAAATGTGTGTGTGTGTGTATGACAGAGGAAAGAGACAACAAAGAGAGATCCAGAGCAAAATCTCTTGTAACAGTAGTGCATCTGCGTTTTAAATGTGTGTGTTGTATGTGCACGTGTTTGTGTGTGTGTGTGTGTGTGTGTGTGTACATGTGCGTGTGCAGGAGGAAAGGGAGTGATTTTGATGAATGTGTCCTGACGGATGGTGTAACCCCCCTAAGCCTGCCTCCACTTCCTCTCCAGCCCTCCTGTCATGGCTGTATATCGAGGTCAAACCACCTTTCATGTTCTACAATTGCAAGGACACAACACAGAGAACATGTGAACACCTCATCCCCTGTGAATGCTGCTACTTTCTTATTTTTTACACATTTAGTCAAAGATTGCTCAGAAAAAGGGTGATAACCTTTTAAAAAAGGGTAAAATAAAAATGAAAAAATCTTCTAAATATTCAGTATCATCATTCCAGATTCAATTAAATTAGATTGGTAACAGCTGCATGCAGAAATCATGGTGATTTGAAATAATGACCTTCAATTATTGCCTCCATGTGAGGCCAACTTTTCAAAAATGCAGTATCAAAGTGCACCAATCCTTCAAGTTTGATCAGAATTGCACTAGTGCCGTCTGTGATCTTGAGTTTAATCACAGTTTGACGAGTTGTCGCCGAGATATTACGGATGTTTCAGGTCTGACAGACACAAAACTGATCCGCAGATCTTCCCATCGTCTGTCATCTCATGGAGGAAACACTGATCAGCAACAGGATGGAGGTGGGAGGTGAACACCGCTGAAGCACTGGTTCGGGTTTCAGTTGACATGCTTTCGTCTCAGTGTCATTTAATCTAATTCCTTTAGCAGCTGGGCGAATTGTACCTCTGATGAGGTGAAAATAATAGATTGTTTTAATTTCTGGAAAATGATTCGAGAGAGACCCTTTACAGGAGAACGGCGGTGTCATTTAGAGTTACAGCCCATTTACATGTCTATGTCTAGATTGCATTTCCTTCGCTCAATTGCAATGTCTGAGTTATGTAATAAGGTTTTATACAGATTTTTCCAATAGTGTCAAATCTGACTTCAACTGCTATAGCTGTATATTCTGCAAGATTACAGGACTCAAGTGTGGCCATAAACTTTGCAAGGAGACATATTTTGAGGCACTGTAATCTAGGATAGACTTTACTCAAGTACTGTAGCTTACAATTCCTGAAGTACTTATATGAATTTATATTTTAGAATAAAAACATATGAAAAGACAATGCAGATTAAACTTCCTAACATTATATGACTTTGTAAACTGGCTCGAGGAATGTGAGAAGGAGGGAGTCCACACCACAGAAATACTTAAAACAGATGTAATTTATTAAAATTGTAAACACAAAAGGTCACTGTGGAAATCAGCAATATGTGGATGTGTGGCACAGGTGCTGTGGAAGTGTTGACAGTGCAAACCAAAAGAAGAGGCTGTAAGGTGGGTGTCAGCTGTAGGAAGAGAAAGACGCAGCTTTTATAGCCTGGAAGGCCCAGGTGAACCAGATCAGCTGACGCCCCTTCCCTGCCGGCTGATGCCTTTCACAGATGCAGTACTTATACTCCCCAGGACCTGTAAACAGACCTTGAGGCGTAAAAATGGTGGAGTTCCCCTTTAAGTAAAGGCTCTGATTACACTTTCCACCACTGCCTGTGTACGTCACGAAAATGACATGAATGAATGCAGCATAAGGCAACACATGGGTTAACGTGAAAGTACACCGAACATTTAAAAAATGCACATTGAGTTAAATTGTTAGATTGTAGCATTAATTATCTTCTTGTTGTTGTGCATGAATATGTTGCAGCAAATGGCTTCCTTATGGTAATCAGACATAATGTAGACAACAGGGGTGCCCCACATAATTGGCACAGACTTTATTTTTCTTTTTTCTATACAACTACAGTATGCATGTTTTTGCTCTCAGACAGGAAGTGGATTGTCCTGCCCTCTTCTCAGATCAGTTTGCTCAATACTTGTCGCTCATCTCCACCTTTAAAAAAACATTGACTCTGAGAGGTAATTAGCCAGAATCCAGAATAAAAGTAAATGGTAGGATTAGAACATAAAGGTTAAGATACATATATTTATTTACATATTTATGTATTTATTCACCTTTTAAAAAATATGCACATTTTGTCCTGTTAACTCTCATGTGCCTGGACCTATATAAGATGGAAACAGTTAAGGGAGTTGCACACAGTAGGTTTTGTTTTTTGCTCGCAGAAAGACTGAACTGACAAATGCTGTTGACTCTTCAACAAAGAGTGATTACTGAGGTATTGTGTTCTTTCACTGGCTTTAAGTACTGGTACAAGGGGAAAGTTTCATATAAAGTATTGATATTGGTTCAGAGAAAACTAAGCCAAGTATGAGTACTGGCCAAGAATTGTGACCAACATGGCTGCGTCTTCGGGGTGCGGTTTGCTCCCACATTTGCTCTTTTTATTACTTTACATATGTACACAACTGTGCGAACCTATCTGCCTCTGTCAGAGGAAATACATCAGCTATCTGAACCTGTGGAAGACAGGTCAGTCGAAGGAAAGGTCCAGGAGGAGCAGCAGCCTATAAGATGCACGCCACGTAACCACAAGATCCACAGTTTGAGTCCCCAGGGGACCTCTGTTGCATGTCACCCATCGCTCTTTGTTCCTCTGCCAATCTTTCCTGTCACTCTCTGCTGTCAAACTGTCCAAAGAAAGCCAACTGCCAAGAAAAATCTTTAAAAAGAAGAAGGGTCGGCGGCGGACATGCGTCAGAGTAAAGTTGCTGCTGAGTACGGGTAAGATGAACCTAAAGGTGAAAATCATCCAACCCTGCAAAATTGGTCCATTTATGAAATCCATAAACCCTAATGTCACCTTCAGGAAGATACCAGAGCACTCTGTTCCTCTAAGCATGACAGCATTTTATTAGACAAATGATGACACACTTCACTGTTTAAAGGACAGTAGTATACATTCAGATCAGGTCATCTGTACAGTACAAAGATAGAGAGAGGTGTGGGAGAGGTGATGTATGACATCCAGTTGTGTTGGCCCAGTGGCCTCACATGTCTGTAGGCTTTCTATAGCAACAATTCTTCCAGTTGACAAAACGCTGTAGCCTTATTGTGTCTGAGTTATTTATTCACTCCTTGAAATCTTTGGTCATTTAGGACAGTCTTTATTCTTTCTTTTCTTTCCTTTTGTGAGTTCAGTAAGAACTGACTGTGGTTGATAAAGCAGAACCAGTCAGTAGTTTTGGCCTCAATGAGAAATTAAAGATCACAGAAAAGAGCAACAGTTTTGACTGTTAAAATGACTGCTGATTCTGGTCAAAATTCATGAATTTGGATGAGTGATTCCATTGTAAACAGGCTCACTTTTATATGTTTATAACATTGAATTTTGTACCTTTTTACATCATGTTTTGCTCCATCAAAGCCTCGATCCATCTGAGCCGGATCAAACTGCATAAACAGTCCATGTGGTGCAGAGCAGGTGTGCTGGAAGAGTCACTGGGGTGGGTGCAGTGGGTAAACACTTTAATACTGCATTTTGGCATCATGTAACTTAAACTCCATAGGACACATTCCTTTCATGTCTCAAAACTCTTCTTTGAATAAGCTATAAGGCGCTGAAATGACTGCATTTGTGTGGAACTATCTCTGTTGATCTGTCTGTAAGGCTGCCCTCAGTTTTCATACTCAGTGGAAAGAGGGGCACTGGATACACATGAGGTTTGTAAGCAGCAAAAGGTTTTCATTATGGTTCCTCAGGTGAGTCTTTACAAACATTTTCCCCTCCAGGAGGATGGACATGAGAGAGGGACGCTCTGAGTAAAGCCTTCCAGTAAACAACAGCTTCAACTACACTAAACCTTTGAACAAATGAACACAGACTTCACTTGTCATGTAAATAAACACCTACACATCACTTTTTTTTTTTTTCAGAACAGGACAACAACATCACATGTCATATATGACGCACAGCGGCGGCAGGGCGGCCTGGTGGCTGCAGAGACATGCGCCCTGCTGAAGTGTCCACTAACTAAGTCACTAGATCCCTCACCAGCTGCAAGGGGCGGTGCTCAGTAGCTCAGCAGGCCGTGCCCTGTGGGCTCCCTGCGGAGAGGAGCTTGTGGGACATGGGAGCTGAATTAACGATGGCATTATTATCAATACATCCAATTACGCACGGGGAGACACAGAGTTGGAGTCAATGTAATCCATTGGGTGTGAACGGCGACATCCTGTCGAGACTGATGTCTGCCTCGCAGTCCTCCAAGTCACAAACCGAGTCGGTGGCGTTTTCGTTGTTGTGAGAAAACTGTGAAATCCTGTCAAAAGTCTCTTCGTGCTCAATACATTCAACCACGTTGGGGATCATGTTGACATAGGCGTTCGCGATTTCCTTGTGGATGAGGGTGTCTTGGTTATATGAGACCAGCTCGTTGCTGATGTTAACAGTTTCCACGGGTGTGTTGGAGCAGAAATTGCGACAGCCCAGGAGGCTGGCGAAGGCCTTCCTGAACTCGGCGTTGAAGGCGTAAATGATTGGGTTCAGGGAGGAGTTGGTCCAGCCGAACCACACGAAGACGTTGAAAGTGGTCTCGCTGACGCACGGCAGCCCCGCGTCCCGGTCTGTGGCCGGTCTGTCGCAGAACGGGACCATGCAGTTTAGGACGAAGAAAGGTAACCAGCAGCACACAAAGACACCCATAATCACCGACAGAGTTTTGAACACTTTGGTCTCCCGTTTGATGGACGTTTTCAAGGTGTTGTGGTGTTGGCACTCTATTCTGTTGGTTCTGCAACTTTGCGCGTGTTCCGCCGCTCTCTCCAGGGAGGCTATTCTTCTAATTTGTATTTGTGCAATCCGGTATATTCGGGTGTAAGTCACAATCATAATTGCCACGGGAATATAGAAACTTATCAAAGAGGACGATATAGCATACTCTCTGCTCAGGCTGGAGTCGCAGTTTTCCTCAATCTGCCGACTCGTGGATGAGTTGTGCGTCCCATCCACCTCGTCAGCGCTGGCTTTGTGCCAGTTCAGCTGGACCGGTATGAATGAAATGAGTACAGACAACGTCCAAGTGACGCCAATCATAACAAAGGCAACTCGCTGGGTCATTTTCCTCTCGTAGCGGAAGGGGCTCGAGATGGCCCAGTATCTATCCACGCTGATAATGCAGAGGTTGAGGATGGAAGCGGTGGAACACATAATGTCAAAAGCCACCCAGACGTTACAGAAAGTGCCAAACGGCCAATACCCCGCCACCTCTGCCACAGCTTTCCAGGGCATCACCAGGACGGCCACGAATAAATCCGACAGAGCCAGGGAGACGATGAAAATGTTGGTGACTTTGGTCCGCAGGTGCCGAAAGCGCAGCACCGCGGAGCAGACTAGGATGTTCCCCAGCAGGGTCCATAGGATGAGCAGGGACAGCAGACAGCCCGTCACCGTGCGCACCACCATATCCTTCCTCCCGTCGTTTGTTGCCTCCGTTTCGGTGCTGTTCCACATAATCTCTCCGAGGGGTGCCGGCACAGAGTCAGTCCCCTGCACCGATGAGAGATACTTGGCTGGGTTCTCCATGTGGCTCTTCAAGTAAAACTGCAGTCCATCGCTTCGTGCGCCGTGACGGGCGCAGTTATCAGCCACTCACCGTATTGTCCCCATTGACCCGCTCGGCTGAAAGCCTGATGAGTGAAAAACAGACGGAAAGAGAGAAGTGAGCGCGTTAAAACTGAGCCGAGCGACGTGCCAGGTGCGCTGAGGGGCTGAAACGCAGCAAGCGGTGGCGAGCGCATGTTGCAGCCTTGCCGGTCCGGTCGTCTGACCTGGCTACCTCTGTGGATCTCTCAGTCCAAGGTATCCTGAGCGCGGTGTGGGTGAGGAGGGAGTCCCTGCAGCCTAACACACAATAACCTAACCGGGGCTGGGCGCAGACAACATCACGCCTCCTGTGTGCGTGCTGTTACGCACAACAGTGCACTGCGTTAGAAAAAGGGTGTGAGGAAGCCCTCAAAACATGTTAAGGGGGTTTTCGTCGTCTCGTTTTAAAGTGCGCAATTACAAACTCTAAATCAGTCCAGAGCTGCCTGCCAGTTGCGGATTGTCTGTCCTCTCCAGTGCGCATTGTCTATAGTTGACTTCACACAATACTGCAGTGACAGGAGTGACAATATGGAGTGTTTTTGTGTAGGATCAAAGTGTGTGTGGACTATATAGACAAAAATACTATTATATTATAATAGTATATAGCTACTGGGTGGATGTAAATGTATTTTATGTACAGTAGCCTATATAGGTTGCACACACTGGAACTGAGTCTGAAGTAGTAGCACTGGCAGAGCTGTCCATGGTGCTGAAAAAGCAAAGGAGCATAATGCCTTCACAGTCCCCTCTGCAAGCAGGAACTCCACATATCTATCTATCTAATCTAATCTATCTCCGGAAACTGATACAGGATCAGACTACTGTTTTACAGCCTTGAAGCATGAATCACCCTAATTTCATTCATACTTCTATCAACAGCATCCCAAAAGTAGGGCCCTAGTGCATAGGAAAACCATCGAAACAGTTTGAAGCACATTTCCAGCTTGATATAAAAAGATACAGTATAAACGCAATGCGTGCGCTTTAATGACAAAACAAGGGCAGTGGGTCTTTTTTGAATATGGAAAAGTCCTTTTCTCAGATTATCACACCGAGTGCAGGTGGTTGTTTGCCCCCTGACGACCGCCGGCTGGAGGTCACCGCTCACACACTTCGCAGAGTTGCGTGAACAGGTGAGTCACGTTCACACTCAGCGGGCACGTGGAGCCAGGAGCTCCGCGCGCCGTGCGTCGTCGTGTGCCCGTGCAGCAGCAGCGCCGTTTCCGGCTTTCAAACGTCACGGATATTTTTAGACGTGTCTGCGTGCCCGTCAAATCGTTCTGACACTACGTCAAAATAATCTCCCGATGCCAAATTCACTGGAGTAACCTATAATCTCTGGATGTCATGTCGGGAGGCAACCTGTTCTCTACATACAGGCATTACCACAGATGTTTCCACAGCCAGGGAATGAATATGCACAAAGTATTTGATGCCTATGGCCACAGAGAATAATGTCTAAAATGGGTTTATGTAGAATATTGTTGCTTCATTTACGAGAACAATATAAATTAAGTTATTGTTTGTCCATATTTATATTCTTAATAGTTACCGGATCATTAGTAATTAATATTAAGTCACGACCCAGTGCCACATTTTTGTGAGAATTTCTGTTTTTCCCCAAATGTACCTGGGTTTTTGTGTTTTATTGAGATTTGTGTTAGAAGCAGGCATTCATGAGGAAGTGATGGTGCAGTAATCCAAGCTGTAGTTTCCTTTTGTACAGGGGCTTCAGGACTGTCCTGTCAAACTCCTAAAAAAAACCTAAATACGTGGCGCCATCCTGTGGTGCTCAGGCCTACTACAGTTGCTGCCTATTCAGTGACAATGCAGGAACAGTCAGTAAAGAGATCCTCAGTGTAAAGAAACGCAGATAACACTAGAAAATATAACATAAAACAGGTGAAACGTCTTGTATTGAAAAAAAGAAAAGCTATTCTTTATTTCAATGGGCGAAAGATATACATTCATTACTATTGTACACATAATTTCATGTGAGCACCATTTCACTGGAATTTCACAGAATCGTATCACAGTGTCTGAATAATGATTTTGATCAGTATGACAGTATTTACAAAGATGATATAATATTGCAGTTTCCACCTAAAAAAACAAGGATTTTACCACAAGTTGGCACATAGTGAGAACACGTACAGTGGATAGCACCAGGTCGATTGCTGGACCTTGCTGGACGTCTGATTGATATTATACATTGATTTGATATAAAATTGTACAGTACAAGTATACATCTGTGTTTTATATCAAAAAGAAATATGTAATGTCACAGACTGGGGTGTTCTTTGTTGCTGATCCTTCAGGTGTAAACATACAGTCTCTGGTCTGGTGTAGCAGTTGTCATCACAGCAACATTTGTTTTTCACCAGCATATTTTATATTGGCGTGATAATCCTGTTCTGATCCAAGAGTTCCACTTTGAACAATATAGATGCACCTGATAGGAACAATATGAAACGAGTGCCTTGTCATGTTAACATACATGAATTCAATGTTATCAGGGTGTGGAAGGCAAACATTTTTTGACAGAAAATTTGTTATCTCACCTTGCACTTCTAAATATGTTGACGGACAGAGATCACAGGACTCCAGTATAATCAAAACAGTGCTACCTAGTAACATAATCTCGAATATCACAGATAATCAGTGTGCAGAGAACAACGACGAACCTTAAAAGACTGAGAGAGGCAGCTGCTACTTCTGAGAACTATAGTCCAACTCATGAAGATTATTCAAAATACGGCGCTAAGATTGTCATTATGTTCATAGCTCGAGTGTTGAATGCTGTTCCATTAAACTACCTAAATGAGAACCGTATCCATATACAGTATGAACATTTCACATGCACATAAAATATGGGTCAAGTAGTACACCAATGCACTTGTGGCATGGATAAATACAGTACTATTACCTTATTAGATGTTTGAGACCAACAGTTGTTTAAGTGGCTTAGCTGTGGTATTTTGTGAGTAGTCTATTATATACTTTCAGTTACTAATATGAAACCGTACAAAATGTGCATGTCAGATACAGAATATACATTATACATGACTACAGGACAAAAAGTACAAAGGGCCCTTTTGAAACTCTTGAAACCAAGGGTTCTTTTCATCCCCATCTTTAATAAGCCTCGTGTTATACAAGGTAATTCTTCAAGGTACATAGGCTAATAGGTTTGTCTCCCTCTGTAATCCCCTCACCGAGGAATCTGCGTTTTGTTTGTCTCCATGGCTTGCTTTCAAGTCTGCTGGAGTGTGACCCAGACTGCCTCCTGAATGGTTGACCTGCGCTGTGAGACACTCTCGGGAGCCGGTGGTGACAAGTGTTCTTGTGCATGTTATCTGGTATTGTCAGTCATCTGCTATTCTGTCAGACCCGGCGGAACACCTCGAAGAGGGAGGCGACTGAGTGCATGCGGTAGAAAAGGTTCAAAGGAATGGCGAAATTGAGAACTGTGGTCCATATGCTGAAGCCAAATGTCTCCTGTTCCAGCCCGTTGTCGTACTGTGGCCGGCAGCCAAAGGCAGGAAGGATCCACAGCTGAAAGAAAGAAATGTAATTAGTTAAACCTGCATAGACTGACTTTTTGGCCACTTGGGGGCAGCACAACAAGCTGCACACACAACATTGACACACGTGGTCGCAAACAGTTGACTATTTACACTTCTAGTTAACATGGAGAAACATTAGCATTCATTTGGAGTCGTGTTTCTGGCAACCTCATGAATGTAAGTCAAATAGTCACTCTACTTTTAGCTCTGTTTTTGGTCTCCACCAGCTCCTGATGGAAATACCTGGTTCTTTAGCTGCTAAATGCTCCGCTATGTTCACCAGCTAGTTGTTAACTTTGTCTGCTGTTTGGTGCTGGGCAGGTCGTGTACAACGTGGTTTTAGAGCTTTTGGTCGAACAGCTGCAAGCCATGTGAAAACAATGTGCTGAAAGACGCTGAAATGCCCTGCAGATCTGAGGGGAACTACGGAGTCGGGTGATAATTAGTTTAATTAGTTTTTAGTTTAATTTGAGTTTAATTAATAAGTTTACGTTACACATTTGACCCATTGTTAACATAAAAGTATCGATTAGTACAGCTTTAAACAACAACCTGTAATTTCTAAATCTGATTTATGTTGTAATTTTAAGTAAAGATTCAGATAATATTTTTTTTTTTTTCAGATGGTTGGCGTTTTAAACAACAAAACTTGCTTCAATCTAATTTAATCTCATCTACATTCAATTATCAGTTTGACAAGTACAAATGCTTACCGAACTGTTGCACATGAGGAGGAAAACAGAAATGTTCTTCAGGATTTGCCTCTTTAAATTCGGGGGCTCCACTACTTTGTTTCCCACAGGCAGGGGAACCTCAGAAGGTTTCCTCGGACACCTGTACACCTGTCCGCTCTCCTCCTGCTCGTTCTCCATGGTGACACAGGCCCTGTCTGGAGTCTCGTAGGCTTGGTTGATGATGCCATTGTACGGTGGGGCCAAAGAGGACGTCACCGAGAAGATTTCTGAAGAAGGTGGTAACTCAGGGTCCTCCCTCTCACCGTCCTCTTGCTGGCGATATAGGGACTCTACAATAAAGAGGTTCTGGATGTACTTTTCCAGCACAATGAGCAGAGAGTAGACGAGGTTGGTCCAGCGGTAAGGAGGGCTGCTCTCGGTGGTTACCACAGCCACTATGCTGCACCAGGACATAAGCCAGGAGCCGATAGAGGACCCAAACAGCAGCTCTGTGTCCAGCTGTCTGGACGGGTTCTTGGAGGTGTCCAACGGCACGTGGTCCGCTCGGTATATAAGCAGACCTGAAGCACTGGCAGAGCACATGAAAACCAGCATGACGATGCCGTAAATGTAGAACATGGAAATGGCTGACTGACGTGTTTGGAGGGATTCCTCTACATGGGTGATGTAGACCACCAGGATCCCGATAGTGCTGGCCAGTGCAAGTAGACCCAGAATGGGGCCTAATGTCAGGCCCTGGGTTTTGGTAGCTAGCCTTTTCCGGTTTGAAGAAAGGTCAATGGTCCGTCCGATGTTCTTCCACATGACGAAGAGCATGGCGGAGACAAAGATGTGGTACTCGATGTTGAAGGGATAGAGATAGTAGAGACTGCTGGAGAACATGGAGCAAGTGCTGGTGGTGCAGTTACATTGAGGCTCTGGGTGGACTGCAAAACAAATAAAAACAGACGCATATTCATGAGAAATATATATATTTTTATGCTGCCCTACACTGACACTGTTTGTCTATCTTTTAAGACAACATTAACAAAACATTAAATAAACATAAACACATAAATTAACATTTATCATAATACTTTAGTGGCAGGGATATTGAAGAATAAAAAACATAAATATTAGAATAAACATAAGTATCAAATAAAATAAGTAAATTGAATTTTATTTGAAAATATTTAATAGACTAACAATGATGCATTGGATCTCACAAGTATATCTAAATGAAAATAGATGCCAAATTATCCAGTAATTCACAAGGAGAAGAAGCAAAGATTAGATGATGAAATATAATAAAATAATCTTTTGACCCCTGAGATAAGATTTCTTCTACATTAATGCTACCCTAAAGCAAAAGAAGGCTCTTTGAGCCTCTTCTTTTGAGATTATTTAAGGTATTTATGGTTTGCTTCTCTACCAGGATGGCCCCTTTTAGCCACTTCTTGACTGATTTTTTAAAAATGCTCCTAGATTATTATTATTTTTTTATATGAGTGCAGCTTGAAATGATTTAAGTGGCATCGGCCTAAAAAAATCAAAGTTTCAATCAAGTTTTGTTTTTTAATAAAGACATGGGCTATCTTTTGCAGCACAAAACTCCATTGTAACGTTCTGTCTTACCTCTCGATGATCAGTATTCATTAGACCCATTCTACTGATTTGAATCTGAAATTTCACTCGTTAGCTGAACGCCTGAGCATCTTGGATGTTGATGACAATGCACTTTTTATACTAACTGGCTCCATGTCGAGCCCACCACAACACGCTACGGTAATGCTGTTGCCCTCCAGAGATCATCTCAACAAAACCCTGCCGTGTGCCCCCCGCTCACCCCCTCCTGCCCCTCACCCCCCAAAGGCCACGACTATGGTACTGCACCCTTTAATTAAAAAGGGAACAACAGTCAGGGTGCAGCCAGCCTCACAGTCAGCCGGATATGAGGAGGAGCAGCCGAACCCCCCAACCCTGGGCTTAGATGTATCAGTTACTGTAATTGCAGCACCCTTGGGAGTTAGCAGCCTGGGGACAAAGCCGTCTGAGGTTAAGCGGGGGGTTGCCAAGGAGGGTGGTGGTGGCTAAAGTGTGGGGAAAGGGCTGGGGAGGGGGCCTCAGCACTAGCAACACTGTGTGTCTCCTGAAACCTAATAGAGAGACGTTCGACACAAACAAGACCCGCTGGGCTGCCGAGCTAACCTCCCTTCCCCTCGCAAACCCTCCTCTCCTTCCTTTTTCTTTCATCCCTTGACATGAGCTCTCAAGTGGACTATTGTACTTTCCTTCAAGGTACAAGCCAGCAATCGACCCTTTGGCCCTTACCTATGGTGAGGTTTTCGTATCCCAGCGCAGAGAGTCTTCTCATATGGTTGTTCAGGAAGTGCTCGGCTTCTGACATCACACCGTTGCACCACAGGAGGAGGTTGGTAAAGACTGCATGGATTACACCAAATCTGAAGAGACAAACAGTTGAACACAAGGTTGAAGACCAGTCATCTAATAGCATGAGGCAGTGTTATGAGACAGGTTGTCTTGGTGTGCATGCATGTAGATTTCGTATGTTCTGCATATCTTTTACTCGCTGGTGAGATTTTTCATGGCTGTGATATCAAAACATGTTTTTTATTATTTGTGGTTTCAACAACATTGATATGACAACAACTTAAACCTTGTTGATTTATAATTCCACATATCTCACATACCTCTCAAACGTTTCAAAGCTCTTGATGACATCCTTGATGTGAAACCAGAGAAAATGCACCTGAACAAAACACCAGAAACGAGACACAAAACCTTAATACAACTTTTTTTTTCAAAATATAGCTTATTAAAACATACTTTATAAACAGCAAAAAACTACTTATTTAAGTTGCCAGAAGGATTTCCCTTGTCATATGCAGTTACACTCAAATAACATGGACAATGATGGGATTATATTGTTGCAGCAGCTCTGTACAACAAAGAGCACATTATTCAAAGACCTACCTGGTTAAGTGGTGCACAGGAAAAAAAAGACACAGTGTCTAACACTGCTGAAAGATTATCACTTTATTGAAATTAAAGTGGGGTTGTAAACTTACCTGTGCTATGGTGTGAGTTGCATGGATGACAGGATATACCCCGAGCACAGCCGACACACAAGACTGATAGCCAACATAATACCCGATTCGGAAAGCGTCCATAATCAGCGAAAGGAGCGCAAGGAGAGTCAAACCACCTGCAGAGAAAAAAGAAATAAAAATCAAGTTATTATCGCCACTTGACGAAGGAAAATAATAAAAACGCTTTGGGCACATGGCAAAACAAATCCTTTTTCCAGGTTTTCTTTAAACTGACCAACACAAATCCTTATAGTTCTAGTAGAGATCATGGTTTTGGATGATCAGATGCTTTGAAAAAATACCCTACACCACTGTAACCTCCGAACACATGGGAGAAGAACAACATCAATTTGCTATTTTACGCATTTACTGCCGCAATCCTGCGCGTAATCTCACAAACTCACCTCTTATCCAGCATGTGGTGGCGTGGACATCTTTCTCGGTCCGCGAGCTCTTCTGCCTGTCCCGCACCAGGATGTACCACATCATCCAGATCAGCTGCAGGATCATGAGGCAGGTGACAAAGGACAGCAGGTGCTCTTCCTTGACGGAGGGGCCCTGGTTCGCAATGGCCAGCATCAACGCCGCCCCGATCAGCAGCACGTTGGTCCCGTACTGGCCGCTGAGGATCTCTGCGTTCTTCCCGGGATAGTCCCCCGACATACTTAGTTTTAATTTAGAGAAAATCTTCTTGTCCTGCTCGGAGCTGGACGACGAGGAGGAACTGTGACAGTACTTGTTCAGACACATAATATCCAGGCCGCTGTGCTCCACCATGGTGGGGGACATGTACAGAAATCGCAGTGCCGGGAGGAAAGTCAAAGACGCGCGCTATAAGTGCGTTTGAGGGAGGCCAGGTGCGTAACCCGCTGCTACAAGGTGGGGATTCAGACGAATAGGTACCGTGCCAAACATGCTCATTCAATCTTCCAGGTCCGGCTCAGTGGTCACGCATAGTTTCAATGTCCAGCCTCGCCGAGGATGGACTTGATAGATGCCATTGTCATCTTGTAACCCTGAAACTGAAATATCTGGTCGTGTAACAGGCTCGCTGAGTCACTGAAAATGGGAGATTGCGTTTCAGTCTTTGGTGATCCCAGACCCCCGTCCTCTTGAAACTCCCATATGTTTCAGAGAAATCTCCGGGCTGGCTGTGCCAACCATTCACTGCCCAAAGAAGCGACACTGAGCACGGAATTATCCACAATAACAGAAGAAAAAAAAAAAAAAAAAACGAGCTTCGCCCAAATCCACCTCTTCAGAGCAGCTGCCAGGCAGTCTTTCCAAGTCTGCTGAAATCCTCTCAGGGTGGCTATCGGGTGTTAAGCATGCAGGCCTGGATGAGATGAAAAGGAAGATGGCATTTCACAAATCTGCCATTTTTACAGGCTGGAGGCGAGTGACCTGTCCTGACAGCGCCTCAAATCCAAGTGCCACCTCCTCAGATCCTTATGTCCACTTGTGGTTGAGATGTGGTGGTTAAAAACTTTGCTTTCAAGGTTGGGGGGGCAAAAAAGAAGAAGAAAAAGAAAGAAGAAGTCAGATTTCAGAGGTCAAATTCACAATGGCTTTTTGTGAGTGGATGTCAAGAAGGAGACCACTGAGACCTCCAGCACTGGGAGCTGTTATGGATGTGACCGTGCAACCTCTGGTTCATTATAAATAGGTTGGGCGGATGCGCGCAATCAGCATAACAATGGAAGGACTGGAGGTGATTGGTGTGATTTAGGAGTGTATGGGAATGTTATTCAGGACCTTCTAATCATTAATTTATTTTAAAAAAAAAAACAACAAATACGGCTCCTTTCTGAAAAAATCCTAATTAAAAAGTGAAACACAATTAGTGAAATGGATACAAGCAGCACACTGGCTTCACAATAGCTTCTATTCTGCTTTAGGGGTCTTCAGCTCCCCAGGAATCAGGCATCATGGACTCAAAAAACACTTTTTAAAACACTGAACACTCCTCACAAGGACACGTGCTGGTTAATTGGTGCAAACCTTTAATGTGAACAGCAGCAGCACTGATTCATTAATGTACATTTCCAAAATATTCTTTTTTTTTTACTCATATTTGTATCTATTAATGTCAATTTCCCACACAAACACATGTTTAACACATGTTTAACACGCGTGTGCTTTAATTTAAAACTGCAGCTCTGTTTATTCCCTGCAGGAGCACGCGGGGATCTGCGCGTGGCGCGTGCAAGGAACAACAGACCCCCCCCCCCCCCCTTCAGTGCGCGCTTGTTGTGTTGATTGACGTGCACGTGAGACGTGTTTTGGAGATGATATAACAGATCTTGTGTGGGGGGGGGCAGATAAGGGGGATCTCTCATTAAACAGAACCAGGGGCCCCATTAGGAACACTCATACACACACACACACACACACACACACAATAGATCACGAGGACCGGAGACGTGATCAAAGCTGCGCTCGTCAACACGTCAGCGCGATCAGCTCGGTATCGATTACCTAATCACCGATAATCAGCAGAGAAAAAGAGTCACTTCTATTCATTATCGGGGCCATTTTAATGGGCGACTGATTAAGTCTGAACAGTTTGATTAAATCTGGAAGTGTTCAGTTTAGCTCTCTGTTGTTTGAATTTGAATGCAGTTTGAGGACAAATCAATAAGTTTGATTCACTGTAAAAGCTTTATTGTCATCTTGCTACCGTTTATTCTACCACGTTGAATTGCCATCAGTAGTAAGTTACTTTGAATATTGTATACAACCTAGAAACATCTTTTAAAATATGATGCAATAGACTAATAGAGATTAAAGGGTAGGTATAATTTGAAGGGGTGTGTATAAGACTGACATGACACCTGTCATGGACATGAGCCTTTATGAATGTTTATGACCGTTGTCATCAAGTGTCATTCGGTCAATTAAGTGATTTTTAATGCAAAGTTGAGGATTGAGATTTCTCTGTTGTGACAACTTGACAGTAACCAAGACAACAACGTCTTTGTTGTGACAACTCGACATTAACCAAGACAACTTAAACCTATCCATGTCTTTGTTATGACAACTTGACATTAGCCAAGAGAATATAAGCTGTCTTCAACATGCCATAGCAGGCCGACTTATCAAACTTCCACCTCCATCACAATCATGAAGATTTCCCTTGACCTCAACTATAGTTGTGCAATTCGGATTAATCATTATTATGTAATTAAGTGTTATTACACTGTCAAATTCTTTTACATTGGTGTCATGAAGGATTTCCTCGACAGTGGTAGAATTTGGATTTATTATAAAGCTGTCATTAGTTTGACGACGGTTTACAGTACCGAGGCGTTCGGCTCCTGGCCCCCGGGGTTACACAGTTAGCAGCACTTAGTGGGAACTTGAAAGTGAAGCTTTCTGTCCATCACTGGTACGGTTCTGTATTCCCTGTCGTCAACCTGGCCTTACAACGTTTAATGATGTTTTAAGGACTAGTCCCAATTGTACCATTGTAGTTGAGGTCAAGGGAAACTTCATGATTGTGATGGAGGTAGAAGTGTGATCACTAGGCCTGCTATGGCATGTTGAAGACAGCGTATACAAGTCAGCTTAGCCAACTTTACATAAAAAAAGGGACATAATTCACACTTAATGACTACAGTTGTAAACATTCAAAGAGACTCCTTCATGGTTATGGCAGTGTCATGTCAGTCTTATGCACACCCCTTCAAATGAAGTGTTACTTATTAAAGAGCAAAACAAATTGGTTAGATTTAGCTCTACTTTGATCAGCTATAAGATTAAAATTCCTCTTGTTGATGCGTCACTGATCATCATCCGATAACATAAAACATATATAATAATATAACTCTCTGAAAGGAGACAGTCGTCAGGACAGCTTCTGATACTTGAAAATAATAAATCTGTACTTTTACTTGCAATGGAGTATGTTTATGTGGTTGTATTTTTACTTTTACTTTAGTAAAAATCTTACTGGCATTAAATATATTGTATGTTGAACGCCTATTATCAACACATTGGAGAAATAAGTCAAACTGAAAGAACAATGTAAGAAACTTAAGTTTTCCAAATTTATAGTATGTTCAAAATATTTATTTCTGTTTTGATGTGTATTGAGGATAAAATACATAAAAAAAATCTTTCTTAGTGAAACAGGCCTTTAAATCTAGTAAATGGGGTCTGCAAAGTTCAGATAATAATAATATTATATTATATTGAGCAAAGAAATTTGCAATATTAGAATGCTACTTTTTAATAGGTGTATTGTAATCCTGCCGTTGAGCGGTGTTTCAGATCGCATTATATTGGGAGGAACTTCTGCCATGTGTGTAAACGGGAGAGGACAAAAAAATCTGAAACGTAACACAAGCCTAAAATTTTGTCAGTATCACCAATAACAACAGCTTCAGAAAGTCACACGCTCGGTCACAGAGGAGCTTTTAGTAAAAGTTGTGTCAAGTTTCTGGAGTCCAACGTTGTAATTTATTCATTAATTCAAGGTTGTGCTTTATCAAGCAATGACGACAAAGTACTGAAAGTAGTTATAAAAGTTTATTAAAGGAAAAACACAACACAAGTCTTCACATTCTTCATCACAAACTGCTTAAGAAAAATAAAAACTGATTCAAAAACTGTTGGTTTCATTAACACAGTTATAACTTGCAGTTTGTGTACACACATTTCTCTATAAGCACAGTAGACCTCTTTCACAGAGGAACATATTTGAATACGTCACAGTAAGAAAAGCAGTTGTGAATACTTTATCACTGTCATGCCTTACTCTCTCACATTTAAACAGGACAGATCTGTTGTTCATGTTATAAGTGATACCTGTTATTAACTAACGGCTTTTCCTACGTTTGAACATGTCACAGTAAGAAAAGCAGTGTTCTGCCTTGCTGAAACATTTACACAGGACAGAGCCGTTGCTGATGTTAACTAACTGCTTTTCCTACTGCAACAAGCCAAAATGTCTGCTGTGAAAAAGGGCTTTTCTAAAAAAACATTTACACTCCACTCCTAAGTGTCACCAGAACAAACAGTCAACACGACGCATCACATTTCTTGACAGCTTCTTCAAGAAAACCAACACCACAAGCACCCTGCAATGCTGACCTGCCCCTGCCAAAACCATCAATACTGACAACAACATTGACGGCAGCTGATATGCCCGACAGCTTCAAATCAGCTACTATTGGTGAGGGAAGCTGGTCAGCGTGTCCAGACAAACCTCAGCAGATATAAAGGGGGCTTTCGTAATTCACACTTTCACCACAATGACGTACAACTGTGTAATGCAACATAGACTGCTGTGAAGCTGTATGGGCAAGTAAGTATAATTACTTATCTTGTGTTATGGGTCAATTTTATGTGTTGCAATGCATAAATGACATCTATATATTTTAGGTATTATAACAGTATTTTCTCCCTTTAACACATTCTCCATAAATCTTGCATAGCAGCAACATAAATAAACAGTCATGTACAAAAGTATAGAGTATGCTACGAACAAATCTTAAGTTTCAAAAAACAATCTTGCTGACTTTTTCAAATGTGTTGCTAGATATGTTTTAAAAGGGAGATGTGTGTATGGACTGATGGCAGTATACCACCATGGTTGATTTTGGTGTTGGAGTATCTGAAGTTTTGGGAAGGTGTGTTTTCCGTATCGATACCTGTGCAGTGAGAATTGTTAATGCAGTCGACAACTGGAGCTTTGTGTAAGAAAAACAGGCGAGCAATGGAGTAAAACTATCCTAACCAAACTGTGCTTAACAAGATGATGTAAAGTTCAAATTCTTCAAGTATGAAGCATTGGTATTAAATATGTAATGATCAATGACACAATATTTAATAATTTAAGGCCAAATACAGTGTTATAAAGACAGTGAGTCTCATCCTCACCTGTCACATTCATCCAAGCAAAGAGATGAACATGACCACACCCATGAACTGTGTGAAGAGGATGAGTGGAGTGAAGAAGGACCACACCGGCCACAGCGCCATGTTAAAGCTGCAAGAGAAGCACAATAACACTTATTGATCAGTATTGATCAGTCATAAAATAGTAATTGTATGCTTCTAACACTGTCATGTTGTGGGGATAATGTGGGAGGCTAAAAAAATGCCAGTCAATTTTGATTTATTCTAGTACAGCTAACAAAACACTCAACACCCTTTTCTTAAGACAGCATCCAAATCAACACTTCCCACTTTCTCCTAATCAGTGACTTCAATTAACACACTCATATTAAAATTGATTCATGATTTAAACAAGCTGCATCAGCTCATCACATGACAAAGAGAGCTAAGTGGCTCATCAATTAATGTAACCGTTAAGACTTGAGATGTCAAAGAGATCAAACAAACAGCATTAACCAGGCATGACACATGAATGCACAAACTAACAGGGCAATGTCACTTCACGTTAGATCACTTAAGTCGTTAACAGCCGTGATTACTGCCCTACTCAGCCCCTCATCAACCACATACAATCCCACAGTGACAACATTAACAGGTACTGCTTAACCCTGCGTTAAGATTCAAATCAAGACAGGGATCGCTCTTACCTCACCAGCCTGTCCTGATCTTCACTGATATACAGAGAAATGATGGAGTGTAAATAATATCTGAGTTTCTACAAGTAGAACATATCAGTACATATCAGACCAGCAAATATGCCATAAACTGCCCACTGTCAATGCCTGGTCAAGTAATTGTATAGACTACAACCCAGCCCACATACTTTTGGTCTAATGCTGTTTTTCTGTGGTTTGAGATAGGCCCCTTGTTTCAATTTAAGGGAAATCTTAATGTTACAGCTTAAAGGGATATTTCAGACAATAGTATGCTTCCAACTTTGTATGAAAAGCTTTGGGAAGGCTGATTTGTGCCTCAACAAGACATGGACTTTTGAAGCTTATCAATATTTGAGAGCTTAAAAAGCAGATAACTAAATATCAGTCGAAACAGATTTTTTTGTTTACATAAATATGTAGGAATTTAACAAATATTATTGATGATAATACTCTAAATTTGTGTTTCTGTGACCAAGATACTGTATATACTGTACGAGTTAAAACTTGGACATCTTTGTCATATCTGCACTGCAATCTTTAAGACGATAACATTTCACCAGTTAGTATGTGCCCAAAGAATTTGAAATTGTTAATTTGAGCACATTTAAACAGGAGAGGTGCAGTACATACGTTGGGTGTTCTTTGAACTTTTCAAGTTTTTACTAAATAAATCTACTGTTGCTCTGCGTTCTTTGGTGTTTAAAACAGTGTCCTGTAGTTTGTCTGTTTTTATGAAATTGGAAGGATTACATCATGTTAATGCAGGTTATTTGTTTAATTATTTATTTACTGCCGTTTTACCTGCAAGATGCAGCAATAAAGGCTGCAGTGGTGATGGGAGGAATGGCAGGGTACTCAAGGTCGTAGTGCTGGATGCCTTTGAACCACTCCAGGTACACAATGCAAAACATGGCCAGAGAAAGGCAGATCCCAAGGAGTATAAGGCCCACGTTGAACCACCAACTGGAAATACAGGTTTTGAAAATCCATGAAGACTTAATGAAGCTATTCAAATACAAAAGACAGTATCGATGACAGTATCACACACAAAAAAGAAATGTGATGTGTAATGTTTTCCGCAAGGAACCACCTTTTCGTGACAATAAAGGCTTACCAAGTACAAAGCTTACTGTGTGTATAGGTCATTTATAGAAAATGTACAAAAGAAAATGGTCTCTTGTTACAGGATACTAAAAACAAGTAACACAATCTGCTACCTACTGTACTGAGCTTTATTTACTTTTGAGCGTTTGTAATGTAGAAGAATGATGACTTTCTTTTTTTTGCGTCTCCCAAATTATTCAATCACCTTTTGATGTCATCGTTCTCCATGATGTTGCTGAGGAAATCCACGTAGTAGGTCACGCCTATCGATGCCACAATCCAGAAAATGGAGTGTCTGTTAATGCGAGTGAGAGGTTTTGCATCTTTCTCCTCCTGACCTGAAAGGCAACAGAAAATAAATTGAGTGTCAGTTCACGCGTCTACTTTAAGAACATGTTTCATTCTACGAGGACATAAGAAAAATAGAGATCGGATTATAACAAAATTGATTCATAAACTAAACTATTACTCGACAATTGTCATGCGCACAAAAGTTGAATTTCTTAGTGTTTTACCATCAACTAGATGTTTAAACATCTAGCAAAGTAGTGGTACTATCCAACATTGCATGACTCAAAGAAAATTAATAGGCACTGAAAGGGTTACAGTACGGCACAGAATTAACTACCAAATATGAGATTTGTCTTGCCTTCTAAATCCGCACCTTTGAGGTTTAAGGAGCTTTTGAGGTGAAACTGATAGCTTTCTTTGAGATAATCTTACTTCTCAGAGAGCAATTAATCTCTATAATTTACTGGTTGATTAGATGTATCAGAGCCTTTTGTTGGCTGCTGAAGTGCTCCTGCACGCTGGGCCACTCTGTGCAGAGTTCACACTGAACTCCGTGCCCTAAACAAGTAGCTGGCCTGCGTCTTTAATCAAGGTTATGCCTGGTGGTCCATCCTGGCTGAGATATAATATACCAAGTCGTCTTTGCCAGGGGGACGACTGGCCGTATGCAAACTGGAATATACGCAGCGATTAATAAAACAAAAAAAAAGCAATGACCACCCGACAAATGTTTGGTCTGTTGCTTATATTACAGTCATCGGTTTACACTGGCAAAGAGATGACCCTTGGATTGGGGACAGTGTGGTGGTAGAGTTTCCCTGTATTATGTTGCTGAGCTGACACAGCGTTTGCTCACAGTCAAAACAATCAAGAATTGCTGGATTTCCGCCAGTGAGGGCCTCAAAGTTGGACAATTGTCCACTGTACCAGCTGCCCACGAGCCCCCTAATAAGCATATAACTTTCTGCTATAGTTCATGAAGTAAGTGGACTGAAAACTGGCCACTTGACAGGTTTAAGGGTAAAAGTTGGCCATTTTCTAACAGGAATGTCTGCTCAGGTTTGGTGGGTTTGTTTGACATTATGCCACAAGTGCTTAAGTCAGGAAGTCAGCAGCCAAACCAGAGCTGGATGTAACGATACACCCGCAGCCTGTTACACCCGCAGCCTGTTACACCCGCAGCCTGTTACACCCGCAGCCTGTTACACCCGCAGCCTGTTACACCACTGTGTTTATAACGTTACCGTCAGCTGTGGCCGGTTAGCTCGGGGAGAAAACTAGTAAAAGTTGGCCGACAGCGCTGGCGGACACCGTGTTTCCGAGGCTTACTCTTTTCATCTTGGTCACCCGGTGTCGTCGTTTGCATAAGAAACTCCGCATCTCTCTTAAATCTGTTCCGCAACGTTGCGAGCTCGCTGTCGTTGAGCATGATGCCGACGGCGCCACTGACTTGCACTAGCTCTGAAGGCTAACAGGCACTTCCTGTTACACTGCGTCGCTCTTTTGTGACGCACGTCGATGCGACAGTTGTAGTTTTTTAAACACTAGTGAAGCGTAGTACATAGCAGCAGAAAACAATAAATACACCAGATAAAGAAATTTAAATTACAAGAAAATGTATGAGAAGTAAAAAAATTAAATAACCTGAGTACATCTGAGGAACTATTTCAATTTGAGATTTTTTGTTACATGTGCAAATAAATAAATCAAGTGATATGGTCCACACGGTCCCTTTTGAGTATAGAAAACATATGTTTAGTTTTCTCCATTTACATTATACAAAATAGATTATTCAAAAGAAAACTCTATGGGACTGACAATATAGAACTTGTAAAGCACACACTGTAATCATTGCATTTACCGTATACGCACTGTGCATAATTGCTACTTCAAAGTTTTGCCATAAGAGAAATATTATTGATCGTTCGGTTAATTTGTGCCGTACTACAGAAAACCATGTCTGACGCAATCACTTCAGATAAATCACATCGGTAGGTAGAAGTAAAAATGTGTTTTGTGTACATCCTCCAAATACCAAACAGCCTCAAACAAACTGGACCACCAGGAGGGCAATAAAACATACTTTCAAAAGGGTAACTGAGGATATCTGAACAAGAATGTCTTACAGGGCCCAATTTTCTCTCATCCCTCATAAACTTTGCAGAATGCATAGTAGCAGGCTGTATTCCAACGTTTATCTTGAATGTATACTTTTACATAGAGCTGGCAAGAATCTGACACTGCTGATACCTTTGTCCTGTTCCACTCTCAACAGAAAACAAGGCACAGACGGGGCATGTGCGGTGAAGAAAAGTGAATAATACTTTATTGTTGGTTGCTACCACTTATTCTGCAGCAAACAGTAACAACTGCCCAGTTTTGTCAATCTACATTCTGTTGCCAGTTTATCACACATCTTAAACTAATGCAGTCTAATACAAGAGTCCTGCAATAAATCTTCAAACCATCATGTTAAGTTTTTGTTGAGAATGTTTTTTTTTTTAAGAGCTTCAGTATACTGCATTATACTGACAGGTGTTGGGAATATTAACTACCCTTATTTATATTAATAGGGTAAATTGACCTCCCCCGCATGTAATCAAGGGAAATGTGCCTTTTGCTCAGAAACAGCTAAAGGCCACAGGAGCGTCAACTACTTTGCATCCATGAGCATTTCTTGTTCCTGTGCTGATGCACCAGATAAGAGTGTTACTTCATACTCTGAGATGCCACCCTTAGAAGTCTGGTTCTTAGTCTGGGGATTAGTAAGAGAAGAAATACCTGGTCATGTTTACCACCTTCCTAAGATTGCACAAGCAGCATACAAAAGGTGTACTCATTGCTGTACAGTGCCTTCTGTGTAATTACAACATTTAAGTGAGATGGTACCATTTTTTTTTACAATTGCAAGATAATAATGCATTGTGTAACTATAAGACAAGTAGAAAAGACACTACTCAGTATAAGCTACTGGTCATACCACACTGAGTAATGACTGTAACAGCCAGTATTGAAATGAGCATGAGTGCATTTCATTACCTATGAATTTTATAAGAAAAAAAATATGTATTTCTTCTTTCACAAGTTACATATTCGCACCTTAAAACCCAAGGTACCATTAATTTGAAAATTATATAATTTGGATAGCTATGGCTGCTATTAGTACCAAAGTTCATGGATGAAACTGTCCCATACAAAACACAAGGCAACACAGTTAATCCTGCAGTATCTAATGGCAGAAATAAAATGTTGATCCGTTTTTTTGCAACAGTAAAGACAGGCTTGGTTTTAGCTTCTCTGGGTATCCTGTGGGGTCTGAATTAAAACAAAAGCATTAAGATGTATAAAGTCCCACTGAGGACTAGAATACACAATTTTAATACTAGCAAACTTGAGTAACAGCTTGACTAATACCCAAAGTATGCAATATACAATTACAGGTAAGCAGTGTGATGAATGAGCATCTGTGTTAAACCTGCAGGGATTAGCAGAGCTTCATAAAGCTGGGCAGATTTCCTCCTGTAGCTCCTCCTGTGTGTGTGTGTGTGGTTGTACGTACATGTGGGTGTGTATGTGTGTGTACAGGGTAAAGAGGCTGCTCATTCTAGCGGTGGAAAATCAGACAGCATTAAAACTTCACCTGAGGCTGACACCAAGCGTCTTGCATCTATGGAGCTTCTGTGTCCCTGGCCAAGTGAACCCCGTTCGGGGTGCCGAGGAATGTGCATTAGCTTCGTCCCGTGTGAGAGTCAAATTCACCTCAGGTGCACCTTTCCCGTTTCCCTTCCCCCACTCCAACATCCAATCCCACAGATAAGGTGCCATTTCCCAGCCTCACCGTGGGGTTGGAATGTGGAACAGAGCAGCCGTCTATCACAATTGTCATTTTATACATTAAACACAGACACGTTCTAAGGTAATTTGTAAGTCTTCCTCATACTGACAAGGCCTCTGCAATCAGTAAAACAACTGAACAAGACATGTAATTCAATTATAAAATGATTTAATCTTTGAGATTATGTCATCTGTATAAAAACATCCAAGGGAGGATGGCAGACAACGACGGCTTTTAAATTTTAAAAGTCTATGAACTACATACATTTCATGCCAGATGGTAAGATAAACACACGTCTACTTTACAAGTCTAACTCGGTCTTTTAAGACTCTAAATTTGGGATTGTTGTTGATCTTCTTGTTGAAAAGTGCTAGCACATCCTCCTCTGTTTTAAAATTTCCATCACCGGTGAAAGAGTAGTACGCTGCCAAAATCTGTAAAAGAGAAACAAGCTCTTAACATCCCATTAAACCAAGGACTACTCTTAACTTTCAAATAATATTTACGAGAAGAACATGCCTGGTTGAGAAGTTAAATGGGATTCTGTACAAACAAAGCACTATAGACTCATGCCCACAGAGTAATTAAAACACTCTAAGCCTCACCTTCTTCCTGAGTTTCTTTACTGGCAGTTCCTGGTCAGGTGATTCTCTCAGTACTGCCTTGATATTTCCCTTCCAGTTGAATTTGCCTGTAAGTTAATCAGCAACATAAATTAGCTGCTAGTAGGGGGAGTATTGACTCAGGGTCTTTTCCACACTGTCAACATAAGAGGCAACACCGACCCCTGGTGGCTTTATTCTTTGACACTATTTTCTAAAAGATGTAAATCCAAGTCATGTAGCGAACCGTTTTACCTTTGGGAACTGCTTGATCCTCATCTGACACGAGTACGTCAGCATCCTCTGCCTCTTGGTCAACTGAAAGATAAAACGGTTATATATTAACCTAAATAATAACACTCATGAAATAGAAGAGATAAAAAGATTAGTTTCACAAGTTTTTTTTTAAAAAAAGAAAAAAAAAAAGAGGGAAATTGTCCATATTTACAGAATATACTTTACAGGATATAAGCGCACACTGCAATGAAATGGACGTATGTGAGCACTTCCACACACACACACACACACACACACACAAAACAATTTTTAAATGATTAATTTACATCTTTATCCACACAGATACAAAAATGTAGCCATTTCACCTTTTCATATCAGTGAAGTGTGGAAATAGTATTTCTTAAAATACACAGTTGCACCACCACTACTACTACTACTACTACTAATACTAATAATAATAATAATAATAATAATAATACACAGAAATAAAAACTCAGCTGATTATATAATATTGTAAGGACAACTTTAAAAGAGAAAAATCTTTAAAAGGGCCTTACTTGTCTTTTTTTTCTTGCTGGATGTCTCATTTTCCGCACCGTGCCCATTCTGCTCTTCATCTCCGTCTTCCTCACTGCTGTGCCTCCTCTTTCTGTCCTTTTTTTTCTTTTTGCCTGTCTGGTCATCTTCTGGCTCCTGTTCTGCACCTTTCACAGCCTTCCCATTCTTCTGCTGACGGGCCTCTTTACGCTCCCGTTTGTTCAGTTTCTTCTTCTCAACATCTGGATGACCGTTCGACTTTTCGTTTCCGTTGGTATCAACTTCAGCCGCAGTCTGTTTAGCTCCTTTAGTCTCCTGGGAGGCTTTGGGAGGCTATGAGTAGGTAATGAAAGTCATACATGGGGGACTTGTTTTTTCTTTATTACAACCAGACAACAGAAGGATATTTAAGTGGCATTTACAAATAGCAAAATTTCAAAAATTCAAGAAGTTAACCTAGATATGATATTAACTGGGTAAGATAAAGTAAATATTTGTATCATGTTTCTAGTGATTTAAAACTAAAACTAGTTTTTCACCTTATCTGATTGATTCTGAAAGACAGTGACTAATATACAGAGGGAAACAATTGGAAAAACAACAATACAAGTAACCTTTAAGCAGAGTAACTTACACTGTCGGCTGCAGCGATGATGTCCCACACTTCATCATGAAGACTGGTGTTGGTTATTCTAAGACTGTTTCTCATCCAGTTCTGAGGAAAAGACAACTGTTAATCACACAGTGTGATCAACAAAACATAAAACTACTGGTACAGATTGAAGTAATACCAACCTGAAACTTTGCCTTCTTTCTTGGGACGTTGTCATACGTACTGACTTGCCTGAGCACGTCCTTTAGCTTGGCACTGACTCCAGGTTTGTCCATGGCTTCTTGGACTCTCTTAAGGAGAAAGATCATCAAGTAAGAAACAACAACAAAAAACTCTCTCTTCGCCAACCTGTATGTGTCACGTTAACGGTCATGGACATGGCTTCTCTTCATTTTTACCTGGATCCACTGCTGCTGTTTCACATCTCCTTTGTTTGCCTTTGCCTCGTAGCCTTTGCCTCCATACTTCTGATCCTCACTGATGCATTTATTGTGATCTTTGTAGTCATCGCCCCTGTTCAACACGTACAGAGATATACCATTGCACACACGGAGCATTGTGATGTTTTATCCAGCTACTGGTTGCCTTGGTGAACAGAAGACGGAAGTCCTTACCAGAAGTCTTTTCCACAGTCGATGCAGGACAGGACCTGGCACCCCCGGCACATGTTCACGTGTTTTTCAACCTGCGCTTTTTTCAGGGACTCCCCGCAGCCGTTACAGGTGAAAAACACCATTTTAAACGATAACTTTAACCCTGCTGACAAAACGTGTGACTAAAACTAACGGCACCAACGTATAAACGTACGTGCTAACGTTAGCCAAGGAGAAAGCAGCTAAAGTTATCTAAAAATTAACTAATGTTGAAAATAAACCGACGGCCGGACGTCGAACAGGCTCAACAAAGCCTCTTAATGCCGTGAGTCGCGATTTTAAACCGGTTTTGCGTCCAAATCGCATCTGAACACAACGAATCTCCTCATCTGTTCCATGCGTATAAACTTTTCAAAACACACGTGACCACGGCAACGTTCTGTAGCTCCACCATCAGCGCTCCGTGTGGAAATGCAACCGAAGAATAGTTCCGAGCAAAGTGGGAACTGTGCTTGTACAAATTTTGTTTTTTAATTCAAAAGCTTACATAAATCTGCACAAAGACTCCCAGCCACTTCTACACGACACTGCTACAACATATTACATAATTCCGAAAATAAACCTTCGCGTTTTCTGCTTCTTGTTTAAGCCGAGCCACATACGGGTCGCACCAGGACGTGAGGTCACGTTTTCAGACTGGAAAAGTGACCCATCATCCAAATAAAAGGTAAGTTTGGATTCACCTGTACGACAAAACGTTACTGAGCAAACAGTATTCAGGACTGTCATCTTTCGGGTGAATACGTCCTCGCAGAGGGACGCGGCGCGGCGCCGTTTCGCGCCTCTTCCCGCTGCGGTTGCTTTGCATAGTTTTGTAGTTAGCTTGCTAGCAGCTTTCGTCCAATTTTTGCCTGGGTGGTCTCGCAGCGCAGACTCAGATTCTGCGCGGTTGTTGAATTATACACATGAATATTAAAAGTTTCCGTTTGAAAAGTGTTGCCAGCGATCACTTTTAACTCGGGTTGATGATTGATGTTGATGATCTCCTTATTAAGAGATGTGTTGTTGTTGTTGTTGTTGTTGTTTTTGACATGTGTCCCCATTGGCTAGTTTTTTTTTTTTTTTGATGGAGAAGTTGGAGCTGAGTGACCATGGACACCCTGTCCAGCCACAGCTCCTACCTCCTGCAGCAGCTCCAGGAGCAGAGGATTCAGGGGCTGCTCTGTGACTGCATGCTGGTGGTCAAAGGCGTCTGCTTCAAAGCCCACAAAAATGTCCTGGCGGCTTTCAGCTCCTATTTCAGGTGCCTTTTATGTCTTTATATATGTAATGAATCAGTGGCACATTTCTTCTGCTCAAAGCAGCAAAATATAAAAAGTATGACGTTGATCTTTCCAGGTCTTTATTCCAAAATTCGCCCAGTCAGAAGAACGAGGTGTTCAACTTGGTCATCCAGGATGTCAGTGGCATCGGCCAAGTGTTGGACTACATGTACACCTCCCATCTTGACATCAACCAAGATAATGTTCAAGCACTCCTGGACATCGCTCAGTGTTTGCAGGTTCCAAACGTTCAGAGCATGTGTAACGCTTTCCTCAAGCCTTGTCCCCCACCGGTGGAAATCCCGTCATTTTCTCTCCCCGGCATGCTGAGCTCTGAGCACGACTGTCTGTTGGGGAGCAGTCTTCCTCATGATGTTGACCTCCACTGTCCCTCTGAGACCCAGAGGCCTGGCTTCAGCAGTGACTTAGACCACAGCAAAAGGATGCCTGTTTCTGTGCCTAATAGCAGCTCAAACTGTGACACAGCTGGCAGCACTCAGCCCCCTGTGGAAAAACAGCTGGTCCATGGCTACAAGCTCCGTAACTTCTACAGTAAGCAGTACTTCAAGCAAAGTGCAATTCAGACTAATATGGCAGCCTCAAATCAAGGCCCAGGCCCTTTGGTGCTGGTGGAAGACCAGCAGTGTCAGCTCGGTGTCAGTCAGGGAGGCAGCCACACTCCTGTATGCTCAGGAAATACCATTCAGCCCAATCCTCCCTGCACATCTGTGGCAGTTGAAAAGAACCCCGTCTCCTCTTTAACACCCTCAGATAATTTAAACACCCCCAACTCTAACTCAGCAGACTCCATGCTCAACAAGCCAATGCGCCCAAAGAAGGCTGTGTACCTGAAGAAATACAACTACCTCCGGTCTCAGAAGGCTTTGGAGGAGATGTTTGCTGAATCAGTCAGTGAACCCGTCCTCAGCTGTCCCAAAGAGAGTCATCAAGAAGAGCCTGTGGTGCAGACTGAAGTGCCCGAAGCTCCTGTTGAGAGCCTTAACGCGGTCAGGGAGGAGGTTACAGAGACGGCAACGGATGCACAACTTCCCAGTCCTCCACCTGCGAACCAAGAAGAGCCAAATGCAAAGACTGCGCCAGAGCCACCGCAGCCGACAGGACACAAGCAGTATTGTTGTGAGGTGTGTGGGAAGATCTTCAAACACCCAAGCAACCTGGAGCTGCACAAGCGCTCACATACCGGTATTTACTGTTTATAATTCCCTTATTATCACACTTGGTATACAATAACACATTTGATCAATGATTGTAATTTATTTGTAATGATATTTTCAGACACAAACCTACATTTTTCTGTTGCAGGTGAGAAGCCCTTTCAGTGTAATGTTTGTGGGAGAAACTTCTCACAGGTATTGTCTGGTGTATTATTCTGATTTGCCACAGTTATGTGTAGATGGGAAAGTTATATTGAGATATGTAACTGATTTTGTTTTACAGGCTGGAAATTTACAGACACATTTGCGGCGACATTCTGGAGAGAAACCATACATCTGTGAGTTATGTGGTAAAAGGTAAGGTATCTTCCATGTATCCATTTTGCTCATTTATATTTCCTTTTTTTTTTCATTCCCTTTACCCAGTATAGGTATTTTTTTTGTCAGTTTGCTGCTTATTGTATGTTTGTGTGTCTGCCTTCAGTGAGAAAAATTCTTTGATAGTCACCAAAGCTTGGTAAACATTATGATTTCAGGTATACCAGTAATAATTTTGCATTTTTTAAAACTTACATATTGAGGCAATAGTTAAGAATTTGTGGTGGTGACTGATCAACTTCATTTGAATACAATATATCTGAGTTTAGGCTCCAGAAATTTGATATATACGATATATTACACAGCCCTCATAGTCCCTACAGTTGCGTATGAATTGAATATTCATCTGTGTTTTCCAGCTTTACTGCATCAGGAGATGTCCATCGTCACAAAGTGGTCCACACAGGAGAGAAGCCACATCTGTGTGATATATGTGGTCGAGGTAAGTGACTGCTCTAAACAGAAGTGATTTTCTGAATTACTTAATCCATCTATATTTACTTCTTGCCAAATGGTCTCATTCTTAAATTGAACCTTTACAAACGATTGACAGTAGCGTGAGCTGCTTCGTCTACAGACCCAGCCATTGTGACACATTTGCTGTGTATGAGACTGGTGTTTTATTCGCTGTACTTGTCTTGCTGCTCAGGATTTAACAACTTGAGTAATCTCAAGGAGCACAAGAGGACTCACGCGACAGACAAAACATTCACATGTGACCAGTGTGGAAAATCATTCAACACGCACAGAAAGCTTCTGAAGCACAAGGCCCGCCACGCTGGGGAAAAACCACACAGCTGTGCCACCTGTGGTAAGGAACAGTCTCTATCTTGTTGGAAGTACAATTCACATTTATTCCACTCTTGACATACTTGCATAAAACTGAATAACATCACGCCAGGTTTGATGGTTGTGAGGATTTGCTGCTCTTCTTTAAATCATGTGAACATAACCTGCATATCGTTGACATCACTTCACTAAATTATAAAGGGCATTTAAAAAAAACATTTTATAGACCAAATGATTAATCGAGAAACAAATCTGCAAATGAATCTCCATCATGTTAAAGCTTGAATCGAGAATAATAGTTGTAGCCCTACACTGTTCAGTGTGACAAGTTAGCAAAAAAAAAGAAAATCTCAACTGGTGAAAAATAATCCACCTCCAGTTCCTGTAACTTTAAATACACATGATGGACCCGTCTGTACCACGATATAAACATATGAGCAAATTTTGACTTTTATTTGCCTTTGGGGTTTTTTTATGCAAGGCTTTGGAAGTATGTGTAAGTGCAGACGGTTTTAATTTCTTCTTGTTATTATTATTATTATTATTATTATTATTATTATTATTCCTTTTACACACGGTTTTGTGGTCATTTCCTCCTATAGGGTCAGTAATGGTTTTACTCTTAATGAATTCATTTCAAAGGAAAGGTTATTTGGTGCCACATACTGAATAATTTTATTGTTCTAAACCTGCTCAAATGAACAAAACTAAAGACATGATAATGCTTGAGTCATGTTGTGAACTCACTTAGTAGAGCTTTCACAGTTTCAATTCACTATAGACAGTAGCTAATGTCTGTGTTTTACACTCAGTTTGTGTTTTTAATGGATGCAGGGAAGTGCTTCATAGGTTCAGGGGATCTGCAGCGTCACATTCGGTCACACACTGGTGAGAAACCCTACATCTGCAACGCCTGTGGAAAGAGCTTCACCCGCTCTGCCATGTTGAGGAGACACAGCAACATGCACTGCAAGGGGGCTCCGGCCGACAGTCCGGTCACCGACAACTCTGACCCACCTCACAGCTCGGACGGAGCGGCCTCGTTCCCCAAACCCGTCAGCCACAGTAAACCTGCTGCCGCAACCAGTGAGCAGCACTTCCCCAGCATGATGCCCCATGCAGGGTTAGAGAAACCCTCACCGCCTACCCCTTCACCACCACAGCCAACACCACACATAGAGACTTCACCTCCCAGCATGCACCTCAGCCCAGCTTCTACCCCCACCCCCCTTCCAGAGCTGCGCTCCCTGGTACCCCACAACCTTCTCTCCTCCAGCCACCAGGAGAGAAGTGCAGCCCTGACTGCCACGGACCACATGAAGCTGACCAAACCCCACCTGCCTCAGGAGGCCGTGTATGGTCCGTATGTGGAGAATGGAAACATGTCAGTGGAGATGGGCAGAGGTCTGGTGGGGAGGCCCTACCTGCCTCCGACAGACAATCACTGCAGTCCCCTTACTTCCTCTAGCAGACCCAATAGTGGGTCCTACAGGTCCAGTGAAGGCCAGTTTATCTCCAGTGTAACTCTGTGGGGCCTGGCAATGAAAACTCTGCAGAATGATAACGACATGGAGCAGTAAAATGCAAAAATGGTAGCTCCTTTGATGAATCAAACACGAAATGAAAGTGCTTCCTAGTTTGTTTGTTTTTTATTAAAGAAATCATGAGTCTACTCTTAGTCTTGCAGTAGATGGATGAAAACTGCTTTTCTGGCCACACCCTGTCAGTGTTTAGTCTTTGACAGCTGATGGAGGTCACCTGCTGTGACATCAGGGTGTGGCCTGAAGTGTAACAGTCTTGAATATTAGAGCCCATAGAGAGCGGTGCAGCAGGAATTGTTTATCCTCTGTGATTCATTTACCCTTTTGGGGATCCAATTGAAAACATCCCAGGATGCACCTAAGCTAGTTAAAATGTTAATTACACCCTTTCACTTTGTATATACTGCACTGCACTTTAAAATGTAAAAAATGCTGACCTATTTTCAACTATCAGTGTCAAATCTCGCTGTGGTATATATATATATATGTATATATATATATATATTCATATGAGAATAAAAGGTGTACATTCTATTTAATGTATTATGTCATTGTGATTTAATAGAAAACATTTCTCATTGCATCTTTTTTTACTTTTCCATGTGTTCACAGTGCAGCACAGGGGTAGCGTAAGTGCCCAAGATATTTTCTTATACGTTCATTATGAGGTGTGATTTACACTTCTCTGAATAACGCATCAGTAAAGTCATGCATGAGATGTGAAGTAGTTCCTCACCATTGCTCAAAAAAATGAATATGAGATTGTCATAAATTATAGGAAACTGTATTAAGATGAGATAGTATTGTATGTATCCTTAGGGATATTAAGAGCTTTAGAGCATATTGTCTGATTTTTATTGATAAAAATAGTAACAATCAGTTTGTCACCGTGCTCACAGTAAGATAACTGCTTAGTCGGCTCGTGCTCCTGCTACTTCACAGCTCTTGATGTTGTTGTGTGAGTGCAACAGAAAGAAGAAGCTTTACTGCGCAATCAAATCCAAGAGTTATGCTGTCAAATAGACTACAGAGGAAGCTAAAAAACAAACAAACAGGTGTTACAGTTCATGTTGGAATGTGTAAAGAGAAATGTTTCAGAAAGTTTTAGATCAGCTAATGCAGTGTGCAATTCATCATCAGTTGTCACCGGAGCATCCACTGACAATATCATGTCAACATACACATAATAGCATGTTATTTAACAAAGTGCCTGATGGTATGGGTATTGTTTATGAGACTGATATGGGTGTCATGGACACTGAGTATGCTGTGTCATAGCTGTCACAAGCGAGATTCACATTGACCACACATCCAGTAAACAATGTGCAACAACACTGCAGCATGTGAGACTTGTAAACTGTGAACTGAGTAGACAGCATTCACTACAAGACAGGCAGCTGATAATTGGTCCACATTGTCACAACATACAGGCCCTGTTGTTGCTCCATGCCTGCTGGGTTAGTTGCCTAGCAACTCATAGGATAAATCTGTTATCATGGTGTTCATTCTCCTTTATTGCCCTTTACACCAGTTCTCCAAACACTCATGTTCGTGTTTGTGTACAAGCCACATCGATAAATTATGAAAACCCTGGTGAGTTTGAGCATGTTCTCACTTTGCAGCAGATACCAAAGTGAGAGTGTGAAGAAAACCCTCCCGTCTTTCACAACTTGGATGCAGAAAGCAGCAACACAGTAATGAAAAAGTATCAGAAATGTGCTGATCGTCAGCCAGGACCAATAACAACACTTTTCCCCGAAGATTCGCAGTCTTCATCATAGCAACCTGCAGTTTACAGCAAGTGTTTACTTAAGTAGACAGTTGCAATGGGAAAAAGGCAAAAATCAACAATTTTCTTGCACCACCTATGGAGGGAAAAAAGGCTTTTGAGGAAAAAGAAACATTTCTTAGGGAAACCACAGGAAAGATAAGTTTGACCCAGAGAATATCCCATTGTCCCTGAAGTAAGTCATGGGAGGTTTTTAAAGTGGCTTCAGCCTTGGGCAGCTTCAAAAGTGTTGTAGTGTTATAGTGTTGTTTTTTGCTGTTTTTTGGCGTTTTTGTTGTTTATAATGTTGTTTTTTTGTCATTTTTTGTCTTTTTTGTTGTTTATAGTGTCGTTTTTGTCGTTTTTTGTCGTTTCTGTCGTTTTATGTAGTTTTTGTGTTGTTTTTGTTGTTAATAGTGTCATTTTTTGTTGCTTTTGTCTTTTTTTGTTGTTTATAATGTCGTTTTTGTTGTTTTATTGTTGTTTTTTATTGTTTTTGTTGTTTTTCTGTCGTTTATTGTTGTTTATAGTGTCGTTTTTGTTGTCATTTTTTTCTTGTTTTTGTTGTCTAGTGTTTTTTTGTTTTGTTGTTTTTTGTCATTTTTGTTGTTTACGACACTATAAAAAGCAAAAAATGACAAAAAATGACAGTGTAAACATCAAAAAAAGACAAAAAACGACAAAAAAACGACAAAAAAACAACAAAAACTACACAATAAACAAGAGAAATGACAAAAAACGACACTATATATAACAAAAAGGACAAACAACGACTAAAAAAGGACAGTATAAACAACAACACTGACAAAAACTACAAAAAAAGACAAAAAACAATAAAACAACAAAAAACGACACAAAAAAGGACACTATAAAAACAAAAACGACAAAAACAACATTAAAATTTTGTCGTTTTTGTTGTATTTCTCTCTTTTTTGATGTTTATAGTGTCGTTTTTTGTCATTTTTGTTTTGATAGTGTTGTTTTTTGTTGTTTTTTGTCATTTTTTGTCGTTTTTAGTCATTTTTGTCGACACTATGAACAACAAAAACGACAGTGTAAACAACAAAAAAATGACAAAAAACAAAAATGACAAAAAACGACACTATAAACAGCAAAAATGACAAGAAACGACAGTGTAAAGAACAAAAAAGACAAAAAATGACAAAAATCAACAAAAAAACAACAAAAACAAACTACACAATAAACAAGAAAAACCACAAAAAACGAAACTATAAACAACAAAAACGACCAAAAAATGACAGTATAAACAACAAAAACACAACAAAAAAAGAGATAAAAACAATAAAAACGACCAAAAAACAACAAAAACGACCAAAAAACGACACTTTAAACAAAAAAAACGACAAAAAACACCAAAAACGACACTATAAACATCACAAAACGACCAAAAAACAACAAAAAACGACACTATAAACAACAAAAACGACAAAAAAAAACAAAAACGACAAAAAACGACACAAAAATGACAAAAAACGACACTAAAAACAACAAAAACGACAAAAAACAACAAAAACGACAAAAACGACACAAAAACAACAAAAAACGACACTAAAAACAACAAAAACGACAAAAAACAACAAAAACGACAAAAACGACACAAAAACAACAAAAAACGACACTAAAAACAACAAAAACGACAAAAAACGACACTACAAACAACAGAAACGACAAAAAAACAACAAAAACGGCAAAAAAACGACACTATAAACAACAAAAACGACAAAAAATGATACGAAAACGACAAAAAACGACACTATAAACAACAAAAACGACACTAAACAACAAAAACGACAAAAAAACACAAAAAACGACACAAAAACGACAAAAAACGACACTAAAAACAACAAAAACGACAAAAAACAACAAAAACGACACTATAAACAACAAAAACGACAAAAACGACACAAAAACAACAAAAAACGACAAAAAACGACACAAAAACGACAGAAAACGACACTAAAAACAACAAAAACGACAAAAAATGATACGAAAACGACAAAAAACGACACTATAAACAACAAAAACGACACTAAACAACAAAAACGAAAAAAAAAAACACAAAAAAGACAAAAAACGACACAAAAACGACAGAAAACGACACTAAAAACAACAAAAACGACAAAAAACAACAAAAACGACACTATAAACAACAAAAACGACAAAAACGACAAAAAACAACAAAAAACGACACTTTAAACAAAAACGACAAAAAAAGACACAAAAACGACAAAAAAAGACACAAAAAAGACACAAAAACGACAAAAAACGACACTATAGACAACAAAAACGACAAAAAATGATACGAAAACGACAAAAAACGACACTATAAACAACAAAAAACGACACTATAAACAACAAAAACGACACTCTAAACAACAAAAACGACAAAAAATGTTACGAAAACGACAAAAAACGACACAAAAACGACAAAAAAACGACACTAAAAACAACAAAAACGACAAAAAACAACAAAAAACGACACTATAAACAACAAAAACGACAAAAAAACGACACAGAAACGACAAAAAAGACACAAAAACGACAAAAAACGACAAAAACGACAAAAAACGACACTATAAACAACAAAAACGACAAAAAAACAACAAAAACGACAAAAAACGACACTAAAAACAACAAAAACGACAAAAAACAACAAAAACAACACTATAAACAACAAAAACGACAAAAACGACACTAAACAAAAAAAAACGACAAAAAAAACACAAAAAAGACAAAAAACGACACAAAAACGACAGAAAACGACACTAAAAACAAAAACGACAAAAAATGATACGAAAACGACAAAAAACGACAAAAAACGACACTATAAACAACAAAAACCTACACTAAAAACAACAAAAAACGACACTATAAACAACAGAAACGACAAAACGACACTATAGACAACAAAAACGACAAAAAATGATACGAAAACGACAAAAAACGACACTTTAAACAACAAAAACGACACTATAAACAACAAAAACGACACTCTAAACAACAAAAACGACAAAAAATGATACGAAAACGACAAAAAACGACACAAAAACGACAAAAAAACGACACTAAAAACAACAAAAACGACAAAAAACAACAAAAACGACACTATAAACAACAAAAACAACAAAAAACGACACTATAAACAACAAAAACGACAAAAAACAACACTATAAACAACAAAAACGACAAAAAACAACACAAAAACGACAAAAAACGACACTATAAACCACAAAAACGACAAAATAACAACAAAAAACAACAAAAACGACAAAAAACACTATAAACAACAAAAACGACAAAAAAACAACAAAAACGACAAAAAACAACAAAAACGACACTATAAACAACAAAAACGACAAAAAATGACAAAAAAAGGAGATAAAAACAACAAAAACGACACTAAAACAACAAAAACGACACTGTAAACAACAAAAAACGACACTATAAACAACAAAAACGACAAAAAACGAGATAAAAACAACAAAAACGACAAAAAACGACACTATAAACATCAAAAACGACAAAAAACGACACTATAAACAACAAAAAACAACACTATAAACAACAAAAACGACAAAAGACAACAGAAACGACACTATAAACAACAAAAAACGACACTATAAACAACAAAAACGACCAAAAACGACACTATAAACATCAAAAACGACAACAATGACAAAAAACGACACTATAAACAACAAAAACGACAACAAACAACACTTTAAACAACAAAAACGACACTAAAAACAACAAAAACGACAAAAAACAACACTATAAACCACAAAAACGACAAAAAAACAACAAAAAACAACAAAAACGACAAAAAACACTATAAACAAAAACGACAAAAAAACAACAAAAACGACAAAAAACAACAAAAACGACACTATAAACAACAAAAACGACAAAAAATGACAAAAAAAGGAGATAAAAACAACAAAAACGACACTAAAACAACAAAAACGACACTATAAACAACAAAAAACGACACTATAAACAACAAAAACGACAAAAAACGACAAAAAACGACACTATAAACAACAAAAACGACAAAAAACGAGATAAAAACAACAAAAACGACAAAAAACGACACTATAAACATCAAAAACGACAAAAAACGACACTATAAACAACAAAAAACAACACTATAAACAACAAAAACGACAAAAAACAACAAAAACGACACTATAAACAACAAAAAACGACACTATAAACAACAAAAACGACCAAAAACGACACTATAAACATCAAAAACGACAACAATGTCAAAAAACGACACTACAAACAACAAAAAACAACAAAAAAAGAGATAAAAACAACACAAACGACCAAAAAAACGACACTATTAACAAAAAACGACAAAAAAGGAGATAAAAACAGAAACAACAAAAATGTCAAAAAACAACAAAAATGACAAAAAACAACAAAAAACGACACTATAAACAACAAAAAACGACAAAAAACAACAAAAACGACACTATAAACAACAAAAAAACGACACTATAAACATCAAAAACGACAAAAAACAACAAAAACGACACTATAAACAACAAAAAACGACACTATAAACAACAAAAATGACCAAAAACGACACTATAAACATCAAAAACGACACAAAACAACACTATAAACAATAAAAACAACAAAAAACGACAAAAAACAACACTATAAACAATAAAAACGACAAAAAACGACAAAAAACGAGATAAAAACAACAAAAAACGACACTATAAACAACAGAAATAACAAAAAACGACAAAAAACGAGATAAAAACAACAAAAACGACATTATAAACAACAAAAAAGAGATAAAAACAACAAAAACGAGATAAAAACAACAAAAAACGACACTATAAACAACAGAAACAACAAAAAACGACAAAACGAGATAAAAACAACAAAAAACGACACTATAAACAACAAAAACGACAAAAAACGACAAAAAACAACAAAAAACGACACTATAAACAACAGAAACAACAAAAAACGACATTATAAACAACAAAAAAGAGATAAAAACAACAAAAACGAGATAAAAACAACAAAAAACGACACTATAAACAACAGAAATAACAAAAAACGACAAAAAACGAGATAAAAACAACAAAAACGACATTATAAACAACAAAAAAGAGATAAAAACAACAAAAACGAGATAAAAACAACAAAAAACGACACTATAAACAACAAAAACGACAAAAAACGACAAAAAACAACAAAAAACGACACTATAAACAACAGAAACAACAAAAAACGACAAAACGAGATAAAAACAACAAAAAACGACACTAAAACAACAAAAAACGACACTATAAACAACAAAAACGACAAAAAACGACAAAAAACAACAAAAAACGACACTATAAACAACAGAAACAACAAAAAACGACAAAAAAACGAGATAAAAACAACAAAAACGACATTATAAACAACAAAAAAGAGATAAAAACAACAAAAACTAGATAAAAACAACAAAAAACGACACTATAAACAACAAAAACGACAAAAACGACCAAAAAACAACAAAAACGACCAAAAAACAATAAAAAACGACACAGTAAACAACAAAAAACAACAATAAACACAACAAAAACTACACAATAAACAAGAAAAACGACAAAAAACGACACTATAAATAACAAAAAGGACAAACAACGACTAAAAAAGTACAGTATAAACAACAACACTGACGAAAACTACAAAAAAAGACAAAAAACAACAAAACAACAAAAAATGACCCAAAAAACGACACTATAAAAACAAAAACGACAAAAACAACAATAAAATTTTGTCATTTTTGTTGTATTTCTCTCTTTTTTGTTGTTTATAGTGTCGTTTTTTGTTGGTTTTTTTTGTTTGTTTGTCGTTTTTTTTGTTTATTTGGTCGTTTTTGTTGTTTAGTGTCGTTTTTTGTCAGCAATTGGTGGATGTGACAAAGACACACACACACACACACACAGCATTTTTTGACTTTTTCAAGCATTTTTCATGTCTAATCCTCTAATTCATACTTTCATGTGTAAACCAGAAAATCTTGTACATATTTCATACATTCTCACTTTTATTCAACTTTTTACTCCCGTTCATAATATTTAGACCGTTTCCCACATTTCTTACTAATTCATACTCCCTCCAGCTGCTTCAAGCTAGTTCAAGCCAGCAAACCAGTTTAGCGTCAGCCTTTCAACAAACATCCAACTGTTCCGCATATTTCATATATTGTTGATATTATTCCACTTTTTGTGCTCAACTTCAGGATTCCAGTTTAGCGTCAGCCTTTCAGCAGTCAGCATTCACACCGCAATTTCTTCAGAAATTGCCTTTTCTAGTTGAAATGTGGTATTTACTTGACCTCTTGTTTACAGCAAGATCTCTTGATCCATTTTTCTAGTTCAGGTGAGTATTGTTTGGGAACCAGCAGAATTTCAAAATGTTCAAGATGAAAGAGGCACAGGAGAGACTTAAAACGGCCAGTTGGAAAGCTGTCACTGCAATTTTGATGGTGCTACTTTGTGGTGTTACCGGTGTCCTCTTCAGTCAGATAAATAAACAGCAAAGTCTGACAGCAGAATTGCACCATGTGGCAGAAGAGATTTTAACTGCAAGGAATAACACCAAGCTGTTGCAAATCCAAATTTTTATTTATCCGAAGCAACTTCTGAACTCCACCTATCAAAACTTCAACCTTCTGGGAAGTGAAGCTGCTCATAAATGCAAGAGTGTAAAACTTCACCTTGATGTCTGCTCAGAAAACACGATTCAGTCTGCCTTTTGAAGGACACATTGCAGGAAAAAACATAGTTGCAAGTGGAGAACAAAGAGTTGAACAAGCTTCTAGATTTCAACCCTTGAAAACTGTAATGAGAACAGACAACTGAGCCTGCTTCTGAACGAATCTCTCCCCATCATCACCCTGGAGTCTGCAGAAAGCAAACGGTTGCACCTACTTTTCAACAGTGAACATCAAACCTCCTTCCTCTGGAGATTCTGCAACAAGAGCACGCTGCAGGGTTCACGCTGCCCACCTGCCTGGCTGGGCCGAGCACGCCTCACGCTGCTTCTTCCCGTCCCAAGAGGCACAGATATGTGGGGAGATGCTCGCAGGGTGTGTCTTGACATGGGGGGTGACCTGGCTGTTGTTCTGAATGGCGAAGACCAGGCGTTCCTGACCAACATGACTTTTCATTTTGTACAGCAGCACCCTGAAGAAAACTTCCACTCAGCATGGATCGGGCTGGAGGACTTGGTGAGGGAGGGCGTCCACATCTGGGTCGATGGACACAGAAGCCAATCTGTCATCTACTGGAAACATCTGGAGCCTACAATTTGGAAAATTTTGCTCCATACCCATGTCCATACATCTGTACAAAGTAGGACACGTCATTCCTTATCTCATACCATAAGTGTAGAAACTGCAGCAGATTAAAAAAAACAAGAATCTGAAAGCTTATCACATGAAATCTTACATTTGCATACATTTGATAGTATTTGGATATTTATTTTTAACTGGATGTTCATGGACACACCATTTAACAACAAATGTGCTTCTTGAGCATTCATTACATGGTAATCACTACGCCAATGTTGCTATCTGTCACCAGGATGAGTGACTTTGAGGGTGATTTCTGGCTTCCCATGACCCTCTCTTCTCTCTCTCTCTCTTTCTCTCTCCCTCTCCATCGCTCCCTCTCTCTCCCCATCATACTAAAGTTAATCCTGATTATGTACGCTGTCTAACTGGTGCAGAATGAGACCAGGGCTAATGCCTTTTTACCATTTCCAAAGCTCGTCTTTTGTTTCGGTATCTAATCATGTCTCACTGCTTTGTGTTGTCACAGGCATGTGAGGATAGGTTTAATTAACAAGTGAGTGTGAAATGTATGAAACCATCCAAATATGGTCGACTGTGACATTTCTCTGCAGAGAATGAGCAGAGCTCAATCAGGTTTGCCTGAACCTCTGTCAAAAATGTCTTTTTTTTTTGCTGCTTTTTACCTAAATGTGCATCTTTGACACAGTTTTTGTGTCTGTTCTGTTTCTGTAAAACTGTTATTTTCAATCTGTTTTTATTCGAACATGAAGCACCAGTCCATTTCTTCATGCTTTCTATGGCTGACAAAACAAAATTTCTCCATTACTGTTTGAATGTCATGACTGTTTTTCAATACTTCTACCTCCTCTGCAACCCAGCATTCATTGTTATTATTGCACTTGAAACTGCATCAGCACCAGAAGATGTGGCCGTGCTCTGGCAGCGGCTCCAGCCGAGCAGTAATTGCTGTGGAGTTGCGGCGTGTTGCATTGTTGGATGAGATGGATAAGTGGCTGACCTAGTCTCTGCGCTGTAATTCCTCTGTGTGTCGCAATATGAAAGAGGCTTAAGCTGAGGAGAAGAATGGTGATTGTTCCTACTGTTGCTCTGCTGTCTCTCTCTACTCTGTTTCTTACCACTTTTCCCTCTTACTCAGATGGTATCTGCTTATTGTGGCTCCATCTGTTCCGATTTTCTCTAAGAGTGCCATTATACCATGTTATACCATTTACAGGTTAATCTGAAGTCACTATCTGGCTCTCCTGCAATACCTTGTTTTAATACACTGATTTATGTGATGAGAACGCATTCATTTCCTGCAGAAGTGCATTTGAATATGCACACGCAGTCATAACCTGCATCTTCCTCCCTGCTTATAGATTACTGCTCTACTTCCTGTCTCTCTTTTCTACTCACACACACACACACACCAGCCTTTAGCTACTGTACGCAGGTGTGTTCCTCCCTGGGTCTGCAGAACACCTTCAGTTTCTTGAGATTTAGACCATAGGTTTTAGACACCTGTCAGTGTGTGTGACAGGTTGTTCTCTGTTCCCCCCCTCGAGCAAGAAAAAGATGTTGTTTCAGCACATACACATTCAGTAACGTTTGGGACAGGTAGGAAACAGGGAGTTGGTTTCGCAGCCAAATGCCTATTTCACAACTCTACTCCAAATATTACGGTAACACAGTGAGGGAAAGTCTAGAGATGATTGGCTACATCTGGGATCCCTTCAGGTGCTTTATGTCTATTTGTAGATTCTTATTTCCCACCATGCTTAAACATGTGGCAGCGGCTCTTCACCATGGGTGCTCACGATGCTTCAAACTGTTAAATAGTGACAGGCAGGATAAGGAGCCAAAGCCAACAGATGAGCACAAAGCAGAATTGGAACTTGATAATTAGTTAAATCATTTAGGTTAGAGACTGTTGGCCTTTAAAGGTCTCTGTGTTAAGCATGGAGCTAGAGCCAGGAGATGTTAGCTTAGCTTAGCACAAAGACTGGGAACAAACAAACAGACTTAAAATGATACAGCATGTTAAGTAATGAGCCACAGAGAGGCTCATAGGCAGATTTTGTTACATTTTACGGAATAGTTTGACATTTTGGGAAATATGCTTTTATGCACCCGATTGTAACTAAACAAGAAATAACACAATCATCCTCTTACAAATTAAACGTTTAATTCAAAAGCAATAAAACCACCCTTGCTTGGCAGGCATAAAGTAAAACAAGAAGCAAACACTTTCAGATGATTGTTGTTATTCCTCCATGTGGCCTCATTAGTCGGGCCGCCTAATGGTGATTAAAGCAACTGACTCAAGAGAATCTTTGGAAATGAAGGCCCGTTTGATCCCATTTGATCCTGTAACTGATACATGGGGCCACAGTACTTTCTGTTCAACAAAAATTACAAAAGCTCTTTGGTTTTTACGGTTTTTGCACTGAACTTTCCAGACTTGCCCAGCAAGCGTGTCCAGTACCATGACTTCTGTTTTCCACAGATTTCCTATCTGTGTATTTTTTGGTGAATCTTTTCTTTGTTCCTCTAGGATGGCCATCACTGATCGAGCGTCATGAACCCCCCCGCGAGCCCGAGGCTTTTCCTGGGAAAAACCCACCAGACACTGATGTTTAGCATATTTAGAAAAAACGCTTACGTGATCATGTTATATCAGTTTGGTGAAACATGGTGGTAAAATGAATATTTCTTTACTTCCATCAGAAAAAGTCTGGCACAAAGCCACCATAAGTGTAATACTGCTACAGTCTACTGTCTGCATAATATTTCCATGATCTCAAACTGTGCAGTCTGGTCTAACAACAGGCCTCCATGAAAGCCAGTGGATGTGCCTCGGCTCATTATGTGAAACAGATCCTAACTAAAAGAATGAAATACACATGAGAGACTCTGCTCTTCTTGCTCAGATCCTTTTGATTTCCTGTGGTGAAAATATTAGCCAATCATTTCCAACGATTCCCTAATCGCATGGACAGAGGCCTTCAGGCAGGGAGTGTGTGTGTGTGTGTGTGTGCGTGTTCATCTGTGTATGTGTGTGTGTGTGTGTGCTGGGGGGGGCAATGAAAGAGTAAAAGCGAAAGGAACGATTGGAGGGATGTTGTAAAATTAGCCACGCTGTCAGAGCAGTTTGCACTTGGCTTTACAGAAATTGTCATCAGTGCAGCAGACTCAGGGAAGCCCCCCTCACTCTCTGTCATGCAGAGAGATTCAGGCTCTCTCTCTCTCTCTCTCTCTCTCTCTCTCTCTCTCTCTCTCTCTCTGCCTTGACAAACTCATTAGATGACAAACTGCCCCAGCTCTTCCAGTAGACCTGGATAAAAACAACATTCAGACAGTCAAGGATCATCACACAGAGTCACCTGTAGGGTGTGTGTGTGTGTGTGTGTGTGTGTGTGTGTGTGAGAGAGAGAGAGAGAGAGAGAGAGCATGCATGAATGGAGCCTGGCTTGTTCCTGGCCGTCACAGATTGTGTAATGAAAGTGCAGTAAATGGTGCAACTTATTTGTTGGGACTGCTGCTTTTGAGTCATTATTCCAAAGTTTGGGACCCATCAGTGGACCTACACAGAAAATACTTTATATACTTATATTGGCCTAGTATATAAACTATAGGCTATATAGTGTAGCCTACTATTATAATATAAAAATTAAGACATGGAAACTGTATGTATATATATATACATATAGCCCTATATATAGTATAGCTCCACCACCATCTCCATAAAACCAAATGATATAATATAAACTTATATATATTTAGTGATGTCTGTGTTTGTTGCTATATGTCCTTCTGTTATGTCTGGCTATGTTTGCTTTTCTTTCTATCTGCTGTCCTGACCTGATTGAATAAACGTTGTATATATAACTGAGGGGATATCTTGTGGAGGAGTCCATCCCTCAAACAGAGCTCCACAGACTTACAGCACTGAGGCTGTTCTGGAGGCTTGTGGGGGCCTGACTGCACAGTAAGAAACTTCATGTTGGTTTTTCCTTTTATTTGTCACCATCTTGTACAGAGCCTGCAGTAGGTAGTCAAAAACCCAGAGCCAAAACAAAAGCAAATATTTTGCGTTGGAGATAACAGACAAAATGAACGACCCGGACTGATAAAATAACAAATCACTTCCCTCCCATAACAAAAATGAAGGCGTCCCTCCTCTTTGCGGAGTCGCATCCCTGCCTGTCTCCATGGCAAATTACATCCTCCAATAAAAAAAAAACCGAAGCCGCCTCGGGTTTTTCCGGGCGGAGTCGGAATCGGAGCCGAGAGCCCGTGAGTGTTCGACACATCGGTCGGGTCCTGGCTTGCGGTTTGAGATTGTTTACATCCAATCAAACAAGTCAGAAAGAAAGTCGCCCGCTGCTGAAATGGACACGGCTGATCAGGTGAGTCAGTGATGAAGAGCAGGGTCATCTTTGACTCAGAGATGTGTGTGATTATCTGCTAAATTGGCCAACGTGTTAATTGATGATGGAAATGAAAACGCTTTCATCCCCCTGTGTGTCCTTACGCAGCTGGCATCGGTGGGAACATTTCAGGTGCTTAAATTACCTCTGGGATTTATCCGTGTTTTGGAATGGGTGAGTTGAAACTTGGATTTTTTTTTTTTGTTTGTTTGTTTGCATGCAGTAACTTAATTATGCAGTAAAACATCAGTGAGTCATATAATGCAGGATGCGATGCGCGTCTGTGTGTGGTGATAAAAAACATCTGGTTTTGCCTTGATAAATTCCTGCATCTCCCTGGTAAACTTTAACACATCTGTAGGCTTCTGGTGCCTGAACAGTGGTGTTTGTGTTACTTCCACCTTGCGCGCAGTCATCTCTGCTGTGATCCGTTTCACCGTGACTAAATGGCTCTAGTTTATGTAAGGACTTACAGCTCCGTGAGAACTGCATGAAACTACATTTAAATTATGCGTATTTTGGATGTGTTGTGCCAACCCTTCGCGGTTTGCACCCGTCCACAAAAAAAAAAAAAATAATAAAATAAAAAAAATGCTCCATTTTAGTCCAAGTGAAATGATATAACAGGAATCAACAATAAGAACGGGGTGTCCTAGCTCTGAATGAATCAAAGCTTTACTACCTCTGTCTGTCTGGGTGCCGTTTGTACTCCCTGGTGTTTATTGTACAGTGCAGAGAAGCCCAAAGGCAAAAAGAGATAAGTGATTTTCTTTGATGTGAGTTTAGAGAAATTACTGTAGCCATGAGGGTGTTCAGCCTGTGCACAGACAGGATGTGTGAGTGTGTGAGCTTGTCTTTCCCACTTTTCTAAATGCCATCCAATGTGCAGAGAATCCTCAAGCAGCAGAGCAGCTGCCCCATAAAAATCACATGAAAACAGATTTTTTATTTTATTTATTTTATTTTATTTTATTTTTTTTTTTGGACATGCAAAGGGAGAGAACCTTTCCCAAACTCTCTTCCATCAGACACGTGACATTTCAGCCGAGATAATGCAGATGTCGATCGGTGAGGTGAGTTCCCTTTCGGCTGTTTTTGCGTGTGACCAGATTCACTGTGATATTTGTGGGCCAGAGCAGATGAAGAACAAGCAGATGATCCAAAGCACCATCTGTATAAGTAAGATAACACTCTGTAATAGCTCCCTCTGTGTGTCTTATTGCTGCTCTGTGTCTGTCACACTATTATAAAAGTGAACTTTCCAACTTCTCTGCTGGCCAGTGGGCTTATAATAATGCAAACAATACAAATTATGACCCAGGTATTCTGATGTATTCTGCAGCGCTGACAGTGTTCCTCTCTAATACCAGGGAGGAAAGGGATCTCCATGAAGCCTCAGTTGGTCTCAAAATGATCTCACTTGTTTCTCTGCGTCCATCTGGAGTCCAAATTATGTAACTATACTACTTGCCCTCATTTGGCCCATGACTAGGCTTTGACTCCAGATTTACATGTTGTAATAATTCATTCAATTAATCTTATATGCGGTATATGCATAACTTCTTTCCTGCATATATATATCAACCACAAAAGGCTTTATGCAACTTGTGTCACATATACAGTAATTCTCACCTAGACCTGTAAACAGACTTTTTGCAAACCTGAACAATTCTGCAAAACCCCAAAAACTAGTTTTTCTTATGCACAGTGCCGATATATCGAATGCGCTGTGTACATTTCCAAAGAACGCTCCTAAAACCCTGAATAATACTGGCATATCCCAACATGTCTTAATCGGAAAATGTTGCATTCAGAATAAGGCCTAAGTATCCAAACGGAATATGCTGTTTACATGACCCGTATCAAATATATTGTCATATTCTGAATAATAGTGAAACATTAATGTGCATGTAAATTTAGTCAGTTTGGTTTGTTTAAATGCCCTCAGGCTGTAGTTTAAGCAGCAATTGACATTTACGTTGCTTATGATGAACCCCTGACTGTACGACTGACTGGTCATGTGGACAAACAGAAGGTTGTTTAAAGGTCGTGTTAACCTTAGTCAAGATAGTTGCAGCAGACCAGTAGGTTTCCCGCATCTTCAGTCAGTACTGGATCTGCACAAGGATACAGCAAATTCATAATCAGCCATGTCTGCAGAAGATTCTAGAGGATGGTTTTACCGCTCGGTCTGTGTGTGTGTGTGTGTGTGTGGGTGGGTGTGTGTGTGCATGTGTTTGTGTGCAGGCTCTTGGCCTGTTTGGCACACTTTCAGTGGCTGACATATTCTGCTCCAAACAGCTGTAAGGTCCCCTCCTCTCCACCATGGACCAACTCATGCAGAAGCTGTCCTTTGAGATGTGCCCAAACTCTTCACTGCATGTGTGTGAGTGTGTATGTGTGTGTATGTGTGTGTGAGAGAGAGAGGGTGAGATGGAAGGAGAAAGAGAGCAAAATTGTGCAGTTGATTGAGCACATGATGCAAATGATATACATGCATTTTCTTATGCACTGGTGCATCGTCATGGCTGTTGTATCATCTTAACACAATTTCAGAAGTACTGTACCAACTCAGTGGCTTCCTGTACTACTCTGGGCTGATGAGTCACAAAGAATGAGTCCATCATGAGTCTAATTTATGAATAAGTCCTCCTCTCATCCAAAACCCAGCACTGACCCACTGTCCTGTGATGTCATCCCCAGTACTTTAGTGTACACCAGTTTAGTTTACCTTAGTGTGGGCAGAGCATAGTGTATGTTTGTGTGTGTGCAAAATACATCTGTGTCACAAAAGAAGATTATTTGTCACAGGGGTCTCAATTATTGCTTGATCCTGACTAGAGTATTTACTTAAATATAAAATAAATAGATGGAACATCTAAAAAAAAAAAAAGTGTGTGGAAAAAGTGTGCAGGAATCATCTTTGATGTGACTTTCTCGCACAGCACGTATGCAGTTTACAAAGATAATGCCAACGTTATAACTGCAATTTGGTTAAAAATGCTGCCTCGAAACGCCCGTAAAATAATTTTAAATATGCACAAGGTACATACATGCTATCTGCTAAAAGACTGTAGATAAAGATGCATCCATCCATCCATTAGCTATAACAGCTCCTTACAGGGTCGCAGAGGGCTGGAGCTGATCCCAGCTGACATTGGGCGAGAGGCGGAGTACACCCTGGACAGGTCGCCACTCAATCACATGGCTGACACATAGGGACAGACAACCATTCATGCACACATTTACACCTACGGGCAATTTGGAGTCACCAGTTAAACTAACTCACATGTCTTTTACCTGGAGGAAACCCACGCAGGCATGGGGAGAACATGCAAACTCCACTCAGAAAGGCCCCACAACTATGTAGTTTGCATGCTATATTACTGTACTCTATACTTATATTACTGCCCAAACCTAGACATATCCCTGGCAAATGCTCTCGGAGTCAAAGCTGCCATGCATATACTGTATGTCGGCCATTGTAAAAGCAAATATGATACCTATTATAGGTTCATCATAAGAGAGCATGAAATCAAATTCTTACTTTGATTAATGCAGGCGTCTTTTGTGTTGTAAAATTACATAATAAGAGTGGAACCCTAATCTCCAAACACAAGGCAAAATGAACACTATTTATTTTCACTGGGAACTTAAGTGAGATGGGCCAGAATTACTCTGGAGTTAAGCCTCACACGAGTAAAATACAGCTCACATTAAACAGATTTTGAATGCAGTGGGATTGGCAAAATTAGATGCTTTGTATCTTTGGAAAAGCATCCTCGGTTCTTTCTCTCACTCTCTTTCTCTTCGTCTTTCTCCCTCCCTTTTTCTCTGTCACATTTTGTGTTATTTCTTCATTGACCTAACACCTTGGTAATGTGTTATAGAGTAGCTTTTAACAGATTGCTGCACAATGTTCATGATAAACACATACACACGCACACACACACACACACACGCACACAAAAGTAAAACAAGTGAAAGGAGGGAGATGCAGAGAGATTGGCGACAGCTGCTGACAGATATCGCAAGAGACTTGCCAGGTCAGAGATCTGTTTTTCAGCACTGAAATCACTCAATTACTTTTGACAAGGGGACACGAGGCTGGGGAAAAAATTACACATTTTTTAAGCACTTCCAGAGATAACGTTAAGCTTGAATTATCCATTTAAACAAACATCTCAGTGTCATGACGTTTATTTTGGTTAGGCAGGTGTAACAGGGGATATCTGTCAACCCTGATATCTGTCAGTCAATATAATCTACAAATGTCTCTAATCCTTATATTTTTATGTCTTTACATTTTGTTTGGTCCATAAGTGTTGATAATTACCTGGTAAAGAATGTTTAAAATTCATCTGTAATTTAATTCTACTAAAGCTGGGTGTTGCAATGTGCAACATTTGCACAAAGATCCTGAATACTCTTTTTCACCACAAACCTCCTTTGGATTTTTTTTTTTTTTTTTTGTCATTGAAAAGCTCCAAAACCCGCATGGGATCCTTGACTTTTCAGGGGTTATCTCTAGCAACATCTCACTGTACATCTGTGCATGGTGAAGACAATGGTTCATTTTCATTTCCAAGTAATCAGAAATAGGCATATTTGAAAGCAAACAATGTAATTTTGTATAATAACTTAATTGAGACTAATCAGTGGTTTTATAATAACAATGAATCAAATTTCTACATGTAATGTGAAAAGAGTGAGTCATTGTGGTTAAACCTCAGAGAATTATCACCTGGATCTGTAGCTCTTATGAGCATTTTAGTGTCTTTCAGCTTGTTTTTTTGTTTTTACGACCAACTGTACTGTTTTGGTTCAGTCTCACCAAACAGCAGACAGAAAAAGGTAGCGACTACCTGATGAACATGGTTTATCAGTTAAAGAGACAGATATTTCCCATCTCTGTGTCTGCTGAATGTGTAAATAAGATAACCTTTGCTTACATGTTTGCCATATCAAACTTATAAAGCAATATTATGTCAGTGTTGTGTTACATCTTATTGTGCTGCCCCCAAGTGACCAAAAAAATCAACAAATGCAGGTTTAAATCAATCTTCTTGTAACTCCACTTACTGATTATGGATAAATGTGAAATAAAACGGTAACATTTGGTGCATCTGCAGCGAGCTTGCAGCATAGTGAAAATGTAATGGCAATCAGCTAGTCTTATACTGTAGATGTTATTTCTACTGGCCTCTCAATAAGGACCCCATAAACATGCTGTGATCTAAATGGGCATGTGTAGATACTTGTAGACAATTTTAATTCCACTGTGCATTAGCCTCTGTCATAGTAACACTACCCCAGATTTTGGTTCTGACACATACATTAAGGATTTGGTTAGAAATAGAACAATAATTTCTCTATTAATTTTAGTGACCATGGTTTAGCATCAGGTCATAGTTTTTTCCACCTGAAGTCTCCCGAACTTAATGATAACTTTAACCGTCATTAACTGAACCAGATATAATTTCACATGCGTGTTTGAACCTTTGAATACAGACGTTTATTTCACAATAACTAATATGCAGCTCAAGCACTAAAATAAAACAAGTTGTTCCATTTACATACAGTATGAATAAAACCTTTGCCAATGTATCTTTAACCCATATCTGAGTCACATTCCAGTAATGATGTGATTTTAAGATAATCTGGGGTTGTGGGTTGTGGTATCTGGTGAGCTCCTGGATGTGACGTGGTCTTTCCTGACCCATCAGGTCAGAGCTGGACCTCTGTCTCCCTCTCAACCCTGAGACGATGGTCCGCCATCTGCGACTCAGGCAGGGAAAGGTTAGCCTGTCTTCTCCCATAGGTGGACATGTCTACTTGAACAAGACATCCCACACACACACACACACAGAGTACATGGAGGAGCGCAGGTGTCGAGACAGTATGTACACGGACAAGAGAATAAAGAAATAGAAGTGTCACTGACACACTGTATTTATATCACGATACACCAGGATTATTATAATTAACTGAGATTAAGCCCCCAGTCTAAACCTGGTCATTAACCTGGACCTCTAATATTCCCTTTTAGAATTAAGATGCAGGACTGACTGAATTTGGGTGATTTTGCCCAACTTCAGATTTCTCTGAGGACATTTCCTCCTCACATATATACACCCAGCACCATATACAAATTCAGACTTACACGTGCGTGCACACACACACACACACACACAGAGTGGGGTTGTATTACATTTTCATTGGGTGCCCCCAGCTTAACAAGTGTAGTGACTCTCCCCACAGGGCACAGGGGCCAGGTTCCAGCTGGGTCACCTGACTAAGTAGCCATGGAAACCCTGTGGGGAGAAGAGGAGCACCAAGAAGAAAAATAAATGGAGATTTTCTGCCTGCTCGTGGTCGGTCAAGCTTACAGAGGGGGAGAGCAGATAGATAGTGGGAAAGATGAATCTGGGTTATGCAGGGCACAAAGCGCTCCCCGTGCAGGAAGGGATTAGCTGCCACTAAATGAGCTACTGATTTTGTTCTGTGGTGCCGCTACTGACGAACAGACCAGACAGCTTTCACACAAAGGCTTGTGGTCGTTGCTTCTTTGTGTCACTTTGGTGGACAGCGGAGTAGTTGGGTTCTTCTGACTAATGTAGCAGCCAAGATCAAAATCAAATGAGCATAACCACATCTGTCTGATGAGTAGGAAACACCTTTTGCCTTAGGTGTGAAAGTAAAGATATAATAGTAAATTTACAAGGTGTCGTCTACTTTTATGCATTTTTTTTCTGTCCAATTTAAAAGTAAGGTGTCATGACTGTTAATTGAAGAGTCTAAAAGGAAACTTCTCATGGTAAAAGCAGATTTTATACAATAAAAAAAACAGTTTTCATTTTTTCATATCTCATCACCAATGAGGTCAATATCCCTCATCACTGTAAAGTTAAATTTAAATGTGCTCCTGTTTGCTCACCACTATGCTTCCATTTCTGATCTGTGTTTGTCGTTTTGTTTTGTACTTAACTAGCTGGCGTAAAATTGCTCATGTTTGCACACTGGCAGACCACAGCAGTGAGATCAACTGTGTGTGTGTGTCTGTGCGGACTGTGGCTAATGCTTCAGCCTGAGTGGAGAAAGTGAGATATTTTTACTCCACGTTCACATACATACACACTGCATGCTCACATCTAGGTCCTCAAACACTCAGACAAATACACACACACACACACACACACACACACACACACACACACAGAGGTTACACACTCTGAGGCTCACATGCAGCCATGCACACACAAACATGGACAACACATGGTTGAATACACATGATGGATGCAAACATGTACATAAACACTACGGGTCGGTGCCTGGACATATGGAACGGGCATGTAAGTTTATTATTACACACAGGCTACTACATCCAGTACCATATTACATTAATTAAGTAATAATCACCAGCCAAGAAACAGCTAAGTGCACCAAAGCAGAAGAGAAGAGATAATATGTTTATTACCTCACCTGATTTTGTGGGTTAAAATATTCCTCAGCCAGTTTTTTGCAGATTGAGATTGGTGAATGTGACAATGCAGTGCAAACAAACAATACACCTGGCATGGACTGGAGACATGGAGCTTTTTTTTTACTCTTCCTGATTTTAAATAAGCAGTACAAACAGGGTCACATTTGGCGGCATCTGATCAGTCCATTATTGGCTCTTTGGCCATCAGTTCCAGAGTGTGTTATTCTCACTGACACCATCTTCCAACTTCAAAAGGCATTTAAGTAGAGTCTCTGTGTTTCTGTCACATTTGGGCAGGGAGAGGGGCTGAACATCTGAGGTGTTTTTCTCCTCCAGAGGCAGCCACTTGACACCTCAACGATTCATATTGACTTGAATAGAGCAGGTGGACGGCGTGTGTGTGGGTGTATGTGTGGTATCTGTGAGGAGGTTTGCGAAAATGTCAAGTGCAGCTCATCAGTGAATGCACCTTTTAGCTCGTCTGCCACTTAACGTGATCCTCACCTCCTCACTTGACGCTACCTCCATCGCTTCCTCTGGCACTCATATCACGTCCTCTTGTTTCAGTAGCTCCTCCACTTCCTCTTGTCATCCCTCTTATTTTATTTATTTCACAGTCAAATGTTCTTCATTTTAGCAGTTCACCATTCCTTAAATATTCTCTTTGTCCTTCTGCCCTCATCACCTTCCCTATTGTTTCTCTGCCTGGTTCATCTTTGTGCTACGCCCTATTTGTTGCCTTATTTTTCACAATGGAAGCTGTGTGTATTGGACAGTAGGTCTGATATCTGGTAGCCTGAAGCCAGTGGATCAGTTTCATAATCCTCAGCCAGCCACCGCTCTTCCACAGTGTTCATTCATGTCTTCATTTGAGCCTCCAACCCTGCTTGAGCTACATTTAAGTATCCGACAGAATCACATCCACCCACCAAAATCTGTAGATAGTATCACAAGTCGTATTCTTTTTCCTGTTGTGATTGAAGTGCAATTACACCTTGCATTGGTTTGAAAGCAAATGATGGTCTTCACATTAGTACCATGCTCTTCAATGCCATGTAGGTCAGTGGAGAAGAGGGCAAACAGGGAGATGTTTCAGAGCTTTGTTTGCACTGCAAATGGTTTTCATTCCTGTACCCTGGCTTCTCTTTCTTCCTCTCTCTGTATCTGTTTTTCTCTGTTGCTCTCTCTCTCTCTCTCTCTCTCTCTCTCTCTCTCTCTCTCTCTCGTTCCCTGAGGAGCCCAGCTGGGAGAGGCAGATAAACACACGGGGGCGCAGGGCTTAGCACCCACCCTCCTTCCACAATGCTACGCTCTCCTGTTCAAAGGCCCAAGCCAGAAATGAGAGGGGCTAAACCCGAATCGAAAATCACAGGGAGAGGAGGCAGCTGCAAGAGAAAGAGTCTATTAGACATACAGAGAGAGAAAGAGAGGGAGATGTTTATCTGGGGGTGTTTGTAATAATTAGGAGGGAGTGTTTATTGTCCTGCTCTTCTGGTCACGTTTCCTCTCCCATTTGTTTGTTCAGATAAGCACATGCCACAGTCTGCATGTGCAGTATTTATCAGTTCTTTCAGCTGCATATGATTTCGCTGCATATGTGAATCTGTTAAGTGTGTGTGCTGAAGTATTTCTGTGTGTTTGTTTGTGGACAACCAACCGAAGCTAAAGAAAGTGAATCACTGAAAACACTTCTGTAGAGGGATTCCCTGCAGAGGTTCCAGCTGTGCACCATGACAGCCAGGTAAGCAGCACTCAGCCTCCACCTGAGGCCCGAAGCTGCAGGAAACAAGTTGAAGAGTGAGGCCTCGGTTCATAATGCAGCATTTGGCTTTGATCTGGGTTGACCTAACCCAGCCAAACTTAGCTCAGCGCTTTGTGACCCAGATGAGCCTTGCAAAGCATCACATAGTATTGTGCAGTTATGCCACTCTGAGCAGGTTCATAACATACAGTTCAAAATCGTCATCTAATATTAATTAGGCTCATCTTAAAGTGGAAATAGACAATTTTTCAACTTTTTTTCTAGTTGTTTTTTAAGTGACAATATTGTTTGCGCCACTGTCACAAAGACAAGGAGATCGCTTCTTGTTTTTCTCAGAGCCGTAAGAATCCTTCCATGGCAATGTGGTGATTACCCTGACTAACTGCTCAGAATATTCCTGAGATGTTATCTCTTAAAGCTAAAAAAAAACCTGCATGAAGATCATGCCAGCCAGACATTTATTTAACAAGGATGGAATTAGACTATTATTATTATTAGAGATGGAAAAAAGGATCAGGCAAAAAGAAAATAATAAAAATGCTAAAACGTCAAAAGAATCTTTCCCCTGTAAAGTGATACAGGTGGTAGGACCTCCTGAGAATCAACACCCCAGTCTGTCAACAACATCAGTAACCAAACTGTAGGCAGCACCTCTGTAAGATATACAGTTGGGTGTCATCTGCATAGCAGTAATGTATGTTTACCAATAATATAGAATAATAATAAGAACATAACCCTGATAAAGTACTCTATGGTGACATGTTAGCTGTGTGTGCATAGTGACATCTGTGAGATTCAGTTCAGTTTAACATATCATCTGTACACAGAAGGCTCATAAGTAAATAATATTTGCATCCCCACACTTGTGGAACATATATAGCGATCACTGTCCTGCTTAATGCATATTTACACATTATGAATGCAAACACGTGCTTGACACGAGCATTTGCACACTTAATCTCTATTCACTTAAAGAACATGCTCACAGATATTGCCAGGATGAGTGTGGGTAGTGCAGCTCAACGACCCGATAATGCTCTCTCTTATTAAATAGCGCCCTCCAGAGGTTGAGGGGCATTCATGCTAAAGAGATATCTCCTCCTCAGCTGCTGGCAAGCTGCACATCCAGCTGCCTGTAATATGGGAGAGGGGAGGCTCATGCTAACCAAGTGTCAGGTCTGATTATGGTGATCATGGTTGGTGGAACTCTTGAGGCTACAGGAGCTTTATATGGAAAAACTGGGCTGAGAGTGCGAGCATATTAAGGGCAGAGGGTGTGTTTGGTAGAAGGTTGGATGTTCGTGTCAGTGAATGTGTTTTTGCTGCATGTTCATGTTTGTTGATTATAATTAGAGGCCTGTTTATCTGTCTGATCATGACTTTGGTTCCGGCCCTTCAGTTTTAACTCATAAGACAGCGAAAGTTGTCGACCAGCTGCTGTCTGCCCTGTCAGCAGCAGTGTGGACAGCACTGGACAGGCTGTCCATGGCCATTGTTCCCACCAGTCCATTTTCCTTCTTGTCCCTCAAGTACAGAATCCTCCACACATTAGCTTTACTTTTATCATTGTGCCAAAGGTCCATATAACTATCCATGTGGCTTATGGTTTAGCATTTACATTGTAATTTAAAGTTGCACATACAGTTGCTCAAGCTTATTTCACTTGTTACACCCTCATATTTAATACCTTTAATTCTACCTATTTTCTTCATTTTCTACCTCCGCTTGCACTTTCTTGCGGTGGGTTTGCCTTAGTAAGGGCCATCATAGCTCCATACATACAATACTCCAAGACTCGGTCACATATGCATCTCAGTGCAAATATTAGGGGGAAATCCAAACGTAATTTGTTTTATCTTGTTATCCCGCAGCGGTTTGCATCTTCTTGATTTCACAGATTTATACTGACTACCAGGATGTTTTTGCCCGGGGCAACAGAACTACAACTCACAAATCTTTAACAGCACTGGTAGCTATTTTCAGCCTTCCAGCCACCGTTCACAAAGCATTTTCACATTTATTTTACAGCTTGAAAGTTGACTAATGAAACAGTCTGAGGTTGCAACCAGCTTCCTCTGACTTTTAACATAACACACATTAAGACAGAGAAAGAATGTGGTCAAAATACCTAAAACTACAGAGCACTTCTATGTTTTGTGTCAAGTTTACCTTTTATCACTCAGACAAAACTGTACTATACTTCATGTCATTAAAACTACTCATAACTTTATCTCACTCAATGAAAGGCGTTCTGTCAGTTGGAGTATTCAGAGAAAAGTACACTGTTTTGAAACATGGGTTTTTTATATTAGAAATAAAGATATGAGGAGTGTGTGTGTGTGTGTGTGTGTGTGTGTGTGTGTGTGGACATGAATTGTGTGTATTATAAAACAAAACAAAAATAAAAAACAGTCCATGTGTTACTAAAAGTGGTTTCCACTGAGGAGTAGCAGTAAAGTTACTTCTGTATTTTATGACACACTTCAGAAGCTCCTGAACCGTAATATAACTGTCCCTATGCTTTGCACTCTGACTCATTACCCGAGAAACAAATTGATGGCTTTAGACACATAAAAGCACTGTACTTTGATCTGTTTGTATAATGTGTCCATAATTAATCTACTTACCACTTCCTGTTTTGCAATCAAGCTCTCAGCCATGTTTTTCTAGCTGAGAGGATGATTAATCATTCATGTCAAAGATATTATATGAGCAAACAGCAACATGCAGTCCAGGATCACCTTTAGAAATTGTATTTAATGACTAACCTAGTTAAAAAAAAAATAATATGGGTCCATAGCCTCATTAGTTTTGAATTTAAAGCTTTAATTACCCCACTGTATGTGTTCACTGCAGGTTCAACTTGAGCAAATAGATGCTTGATTAGTCTGCTGTCAGTAATGTGTTCTATACAATAGTCTGAGTTTCTTATTAAGATGCTGTCTTTACTGCTTTTTAGAATATATCCATGTGTTTGATTCATGATTATAATTATTAATCTCTCTCATCATGTAATATAATTTATAATGTTTATCAGTGATGGAATGTACATTTACTCATGTACTGTTTTTACATACAGTATAGAGGTACTTATACTTTATGTGTGTGTTTCTATTTTATACTTTATACTTCTAATGTTGAGCTTTTTACTCCACTGCATTCTATTGACAACTATTGTTACTAGATCCCTCAAATGTCAAGATTTTACAGATAAAACATGTGATCATCTTCTAAAGTATGAATCACTGTTAAAGATTAAACTACCCAACAGTTTATAAAGTAGTTAAAACAAGCTTCGCTTCAACCAGATACAATACTAAAACGTTGCTTAGGGGCCTTGGCCATATTAGATAATTTTCTGTACTGTACAACAAATATACATTATTCTTTATTTATAACATTCATACATTTTTTCTTTATTTCACTTTTCCCCTCTGTCTTTGTGGCATGTAATTCATAAAGCTTTTACCGTAGACTGTGCATAAAGTGGATAGAGAGAAGAAGTGGGTTATGCTGCAGAACAATGCAAACCATAGTTTTATTATTTTTTGTCACTAGATCAATTTTAGTAATTGTTAAAGGTGCCCCGTGGATTTTTCCTGTAAACAAGCAACACTTATATTTACCTTTAGTGTCACCAAAACAGTGTATGCTTCAGGTTTAACACATGTTGAATGCATTTAATTCCTCATAAAACCTTTGCAAAGCCGATTTTAATTATTTTAAATCCTGCATACATGTTTACTAGCTTGCAGTTTTCTTGTTCCCTGCCGTTGCTGGTGCATTGCAACATATCTTGGTGTGTTACTGCCACCTGTTGATCAGTGGAATAGTGTGAAACCATTGGCAGGATTGGGTACTGCAAGTTAAACAAAACAGGGACGCAAAACAGTAGAAAAACAGCTCCACAGCAACTCCATAGGGAAGCATTAATTCAATAGCATACATATCTCCATCTTGCTATTTCCTCCCTCCTCAAAGATCAGTCCTCGGTTCTCTTTCCATAAAATAGATTGTGGTAGACATTCATGCTCACACACTCACACACACTCACACACACAGAGACATACATTGCCATTCTTTCCGCAGGCAGCCTCTTCTAACTTCTGTTTCAGTGTCAGAACACTTCTGGGAGACCAGTAGCATAACAAATCTTCCCTTTTTCGATGTGTATGGTTATATTTGCTCCGGTAAGTTCAAGTTCATTTTTTAAATTGTGGATATATCGTTTCAGCAAAGACTGTGGGTAGTTTTTTCGATATGTGATCATTCTGCCTGATCTCTGTGTCATCAAACCGTTATTGCGTGACACAAATTGTTACCTAATAATGGGATTAATGTAGAAAGTTTTTACAGCCTGTAATGCAAGATAAGCTGCAGGGTCTATTCTACATTCATTAGGTTTAGGAATGGATTCTGACATTTTATACTATGCATCTTAATATTTTATCTGGGAATATACGTGCTGCATCAATGTATGCATGCAAACAAAGTGTTTAGGGTTCAGATTCACATTTGTCTCTGTGTTTATAGTCCAAGAGGAATCATTTTTTGTATTTTGAAGCCAATTCTAAATAAGGTTAATGCTTAAAGAAGAATGCAAACATCTGTTTTTTATTGTTGTTTTTTTTTTAAATAAGCGTAGTGGTGAAGTCATCATCAGGTGCCAGTGGAGGGAGCACAAACAGTGACTTCTTCCTCCAGGCTCTGAGACTCTGTCTGTCCTTATTCAGCTCAGCCCACACACTCACTGCAGCTATTGTAGTCCATGTGCTGATGTGGCCAAAATGCTATCAGTTGCTGTTAAATTGGCTTCACGGCAGAAAAATTGTTGAGATGTCCGTAAGCACAAAGTTTAAACGGTTGGACTGCCGATACCTGCTATTCACTACTTGGGCTTGTTACTAGAAATTGATTCTAGTTACAGTTGTAATCCTTTGGCTCAGTTTTGAGGTGTAAAACCTTACACTATTAAAGTCGTGGTGTTTGTCGATTAATATATTGTTAAAGTTGCATAACATTTGAGTGTTGCTCATAGTGACAAACACACACTTCCCCAAATCTCCACATGCCAAACAGACAGATATTGATCTGTAGCGGGGAAACAACAGAAATAATACATATAAGTAGAGAGGAAACAAATAAATAATAAAAGATATATAGAACTAAAATATGAAAAGAATACAAAATAAAACCTCCTGGGTGGGATGACCCAGTGGCTGAATGAGCTGCCTGTCTGTCACAGCTCATCATAAAGAGGGTGAAAGGGGTTATCTAGGGTGGCTTCATCTTCCTCTCCGCCACTGACTCTGCAGAACATGTCCATATTGTGTTTTTTATGATGTCTTATTCGCCACCCGAGTGGCAAATAAAATCGATTAATACTTCTTTAATATATTAATTTGTGTGATGGAAAATTGAAAAACAAACTAGTACATTTACAATATTTGGAGACACCCATTATAATTCGGTGTTGATTTGCTCCTTAGGATAAAACTGTCATGGTTGAAAATGCCAATATTGTTTGTAAAAACAGTGTCTGATCACATAAACAGCAAACTTCAATATAACCTTCCACCATCAGCTTTAAATTGGGCTTACATTTTTAGTTTAAAGTTGTAGTATATCATGCAAAAGGTTTATCCTGGCATCAGAACATTGGATTTGTTCATTTGTTTTAAATATTTTAGTTCAGCACTGATCAGGTTTGATTAAAACCTCTTTTGCTGTTCCTGAAAGAGTTTCCATTTGAATCAAAGGATAGACAGCATTGTATACTGTACAGATTGGGAAGCCACTTGATGCAAATTTTTGTTTTGTTATATATAAATAAAACATTTTGGCTATATAAATAAAATTGACGTTAAAATGTTCCTTTCCATCAGGCCTTAAAGTAGTAGAGAAGTGAAGCTGACATGTAGTTGCAATGTTATAATTAAGAATACATGTCAAACTGTCTGTGTAATAAAAACATTGATAGATAAACATTATTGTATACTCTGTTCCTTCTCATCTGACACTGCCCCCTGCCTCATGGTAAATATATCATCTCCTCGTCCTTGCTGATTGACCAGCTCAGTATCTGCTCTACAGGCAAACCAGCAAATCTCACAGTTCACATCAGTTGCTGATTAATGATTTGATGACGAGTTTTGTTATTTTCTTTCTTTGTGCAGCTCTTTGCCATTTTTGCTTTTGCGACATGTGGGGGCTACTCTGGGCAGCTGCGGGTTAGTGTGGACTGCATGGAGAAGGCCAGCAGCAACCTCAGCATTGGCATCGACTTTGCTTATCCTTTCAGGTGAGTGGCCGTCATTCATTGTCCCAGAGTTTGATCGCAGGAGAATGAGCCTGTGTCTTCACCTACGTGCCAATCCGGTCCTGATTATGCACACAGGCAGGGTGTGTAGGCCTTTTCTACACACAAATACATCAGTGCAATCTGGACAGAATAGGCAGTTTTTACAGCTCATTACAACTAAAAGTATCACTGGGATCTTTCTGCCCTTGGATATATATTTCTCTTTTATGTAAAAATGATGCTTTAGCCAAAGCAATGTGTCACTTGCTATACTGTATAAATCTATGGGTCTCTGTGATATAATCTAGGAACTAACTGAATACAAAAATAATGTGTGTAGCAGCAGATAAAACTGAAACTATCTGTGTTTCCTGACACCACTTGAGGTAAATAAGAAAATGTGTTTTTTTCTGATTTTGGTGAACTGACTTTTAAACTTGACATCTGGGTTTAGTGAAGAGGCATTCAGTCCAGTTGATATAATTACAATGGATATAATTTATTTCAGCTACAATCTTTGAAAAAACACTTAAATTAACTATGTAGCTAGAATTGTGTCCAGTCTTTACCAGCCACTAGAGGTATTATGTTAAAAGTCATAGGATGTCACAGAATCACATCTTGTACAACATGTACCTCCCTCTGTGTGTATCAGGTTGCACCAGGTGTCCTTTGAAGCGCCCGTGTGTGAAGGCATAAGGAGGGAGCGTGTGTTCCTCATCGGAGACTATTCATCCTCTGCCGAGTTCTTCGTCACCATTGCGGTCTTTGCCTTCCTGTATTCTCTCATGGCCACCATTGTGTACATCTTCTTTCAGAACAAGTACCGTGAAAACAACCGAGGGCCGCTCATTGTGAGTACAGTGGACTCACAGTGGTCATTCAACCACTACTTTCACAAAGCAGTGACAAAGCAATGTTTAATTTTTCCACACCCTTTGTCTCTTCTCTCTTACAGGACTTTGTAGTGACGGTGGTGTTCTCCTTCATGTGGCTGGTCAGTTCCTCTGCTTGGGCCAAGGCTCTGTCTGATGTGAAAGTGGCCACTGATCCAGATGAAGTGCAGCTCCTCATCTCTGCCTGCAAAGTCATGACCAACAAGTGCGGCTCTGTGCATGGACCACGCTGGTCCGGACTCAACACCTCAGTGGTAGGTTCACAGCATGTGTGTCCAAAACACTGGGAATGAATGAATAAATAAACTTAAAAATGGGGTAGAACTAGAACATTTTCTGAAAAAAATGTGCTCACTGATGAAATTTGGAAATTGAAACATTTGAAATAGTTGAAATACTAAAACAGTTAAAGTTGTACTTGAAGATTCAGTCGAATTACAAAACTGATAGAAGTTGAAATAGCTGTTAAAATGGGAACACTGAAAGAAGTTCAAATTTTTACATGTAGTAACTGAATGAAGTTTAAAGTGTCAATTTTTAAGTGTAAGTGAAGTTGAAGCATCAGTTACTTAATTGAGTCGAAATGTCCGTGTAAAGTGTGAGTGATAAATAGAGCAGGAAGTTTCAGTTGATGTGGAAATCCTGAAAAAAAATAGCACCAGTCAGAGTGTATGAACTAAAAGAAGATTTCAGCTGAAGCGTAAGCACTGCGCTGAATGCATTTGGAGTAAATTGTGTATGAAGAGTGGAAATTATTATAAATTAAGTTTTTTTGTTGTTCAACGATGAAGACTTATGACCTGAAAGGATTTGAAGTGTCAGTCGAAGTATAAGCACTGAAGGCAGATAAACTGTCATTTGAGTAAGAGATGAAAGCAGTTAAAATGTCAGTAGATGTGGAAGCACTGAAGGCAGTTGAATTGTCAGGTGAAGTTGAGGGAGTATGAGGAGGAGAAATAGGAGTAGAAAAAGGGCAGAAGATTCTTTTGAATGAAAAATAAATGCAGAAATTTCTTTGAGAATGTATGTGATATGAAGAAAATTAGGCATTTTGAAGTTTACATGAAGTTTTTAAGTGAAAGTATGTTGAAGTAGTTGAAGAATCCAGAAGAATAAAAGTAAAGATATAAGAATAATATCTAGAATCTCTAATTTGCCCATGTTTAATATTGATTTGTCACGTTCTATTTCTCTTCAGGTTTTTGGGTTTCTCAACTTTGTTCTGTGGGCTGGGAACATCTGGTTCGTCTTTAAGGAGACCAGTTGGCACAAGGGTACATCAAAGTTAGCAACCGGGGCATCTGAGAAACAGGCCGGCACCTTTAACCAGCAGCCCTACAACCAGGGAAGCTTCGACCAGTCAGGGAGCTACAACTCCCAGGGCAACCTGGGCCAGCCGTCTGAGTACAGCCAGGTGGGAGGGCCCACCTCCTACTCCAATCAAATGTAGCCGTGCCTATTTCGCTACGTGAGTGGCACTTCTGCATTTTAAACCGAGGCAATCGGGTGGTGATTCTGCTCAGTTTGTCATCAATTTGTCCGTGCAAAAAACAAAAAAAGATGGTCATAAAAAGGCATCAATGGTGTCAAGGTAAACTTATTGTAGATACAAGTAATGTTGAGTATTGTACAAAATTATTAGATATAGTTTTACTCCTTCTTTGTCAGAGGTGTTGTTTGCTGAATGTTGTATTTCTTGTAGTTTGAAACACATAAGTGACAGTCTCTCTCTTTGTGCTTGGTAATAGGCTTTCACTGTTACCACTGGATGTCTTTTTCAAACAGGTTTGCACTCTCGTGCAAGGAAAAAGTGCTCTATGTTTGTATAATTCTCAAGTTTCTAAAATGGTGACTAAGTGCATGATGTTGTTTGTGTGCTAATATGCTCTGTGAAACTAGTAAAAAAAAAAAAAAAAGAAAAAACATGAATTTTATCTCTGAAAGTTTACAAAATTCACACTGCCCTGACTCATTACTGAAAGTTTAGTTAGATCAGTATTATTACATGTGCATTCTTTTTTAATCAGGAACTTTATTTTGATGATGGGTATTTCTAATTCAGACACTGATTCAGAATATAATTTAATGGAATTTCTGTCATAATTGTTAGTACAAATACATTCCAACTCATGTCCGACATTGATCATGTCAGAAAGTCTAAAAACTTTAAAGCAATAACCTATACTATGTTATACGTTATACGTATACTGCAAAACACACTAAACTGGGTTTGTGCAAGAAAAAAAAGTACAGTATGCCACCATTGCAGCATGTTGTTTCTGTCTCCATGGTTTCCACTTCTTAGTTGCATCTGCACAGACGCTATCACACTGTCGTGTAAAGAGGGAGATTGTCTCCCTCATTGTTTACAAGTGGCCGCTCCCGCTACAAATTACTGTGACGGTTTTCTATGCTATCCTCAGACTACTGGGAAGTTATAAACATAAGTTATACCTCTCTAAAGCATGTCCAGAGTATTCATTTCCTCTGCTAAAGCCCAGCAAAAAAAGCACATCAGTACCACAGTGATAATACATGACTAATATTGAGCTTTTGTTGACTTTAAAATCACAATTCAAGTTTGTACAACCTTAAAAAATCTGTGCAATTAATGTATAGTAATATTCAAAGGATAATGCTCGGTTGCTGTTTGTTTACATTACTATGACTTGTGCAACCCTGTTTCTTGATCTCCTAAGCATGTGGCTTGCATCAGTTTAATAAAGCATATTGAACACCCATGTGTGTATAATAGTCTGACATCAATAATAAATGTGTACGGGCCATGTAATGGCACTGGCAATCAGTTAATGAGTGTGGATATTTTACAGGCAGTCATGCTAATAAAGATTTTTGCCCATAAATAAACTGTTCTCCATGTGTCTGCTCGGATCTCTTTGTCTGATATGTGTACAAATGTACATGCAACTGTAACAAGGGTGTTAGTTTTTGGTACACCTGATGTTTTGCCCTGAAAAAAAGTGGTTGACCTCTGACCTTTAAGGTGTTGCATTGGTTTTCACAGAAACAGGGATAGTCTGTGAGAAAGAGGCATCTTGGTCCATGAGAGTCTGTCAGGTACAATGAGTAGCCCACAATGACAGGGTGTGTCGTTTGCTCTTTCTGAATCAGTGATGTGCAGCAAAGACAAGCCTTTATGTACACAACCTCTTCAGTGTCCAACAATGCATGTAGTTGTGAGGCTTTGTGGTTGCAGGTCCCTTCCCCGAAGCCGTGGAATGAAAAGTAGTTGTCTCAGTGTTGTCAGATTAACTTGTCAGTGTAACAAAGGTCACAAGTGCTGCCCTGAGATTCCAGAGGAATACTTTCACTAGAAAATAAAATGACCCACTGGTGAATCACTTATTAGTTGTGAGAAAGCACAACATGCAGGTGACAGGTGACAATAATGCTCCTGGTACTGAATTGTTTGGGAACTGAGCAATTTCCCAATCCATCAAATAATGTATCCTACAATCTGCTTGGCAGTCTCATTTCTCCAGTAAGCACAAGTGTTAGGAGCAGTGTCACCACCTGTAATAAAACTACTGTTTTAGAGAAAAGGGGGGTTATTAAGTAACTTTTTTTATTTTTCATTAGTGGTAGTAGTAATAGTAACAGTGGTATACTGTACAAACTAACAGCCTGGAGAAAACAGAAACAAAATGAGAGTGTGATGAGGCCACCTTGTGGCAGCAGTGCATCTATACTATGATACAATTTTTCAAAGTGTCCTTAGTGGAAATGTGGAGCCCTTCAGACTGGTTAAACCTCCAGTCTTTTTTATAGTGGTGAAATTTAATAAAAACTAGATAAAAAAAGACATGGTGACCAAATCTAGATGAGGTTACCTTAATATAATAAATAATAATAAAATTCATTTTTGATTTTGTGTAAGACTAAACTTGATTTTAATGATATGAGAAATAAAAGCACACATGTACTTAACAAGAAGAAGATGGAGGAGTTCTGGCCTATCAAAAGAAAAAACTATAGCTACAAATTGGGTCGCTTGCTATCAAGAAACTCAAAGATCACCAGGTAGCTATTTCATTTAAAACAGAAGAATAAAAATAAAAAAAAAAATGTTGGAAATACACGTGAAGCTCTAACTGGGACAAACACAAACACACACACACACACACACACACAAACACATATCAATAAGTATATTATATGACTTGTCAAACAAAGACAAAGTTACTTATTAACGCGCAACTTGAGCTCTTTCTTATCACACAGCCTCCTCCTCCGCTGGCTCGAACTGGTTCCGGTATTTCCGTGAGCACCTGCAGTGAACCCAAAGCGGTCCGCAGCCTCCTGAGTCCCCAGCAGGAGGCGACATCAGCGGCCACGGCGAGGAAGTCCCACGCCGGGATGTGTGCGGCTGTCAGAGCAGCATCCGAGCCGACATGAGCGCCCTGCGGCACCTGAGCGCCTTCATCTCCGAGCGGCTGACGGCGGCGGCGGCGGAGATCGTCGGGGCGGTGGAGAAAACGCTGGCAGAGCACCAGGGAGAAATCAGACGGTCCAAGCAGGAGATAGATCACCTGCGGACACTGGTGCTCTGGCCTCAAGTCAGATTACGTAGATCAGGTGTGTGGATTTAACACTTTATTTATTTATTTTTTTATATAAGATGAGGTGGTGTAGTTAACATGATGAGGCTGCACCGCCCTCCAGTTTTTGTGATAATGTTTTCATATTTCTCATGAGTCATGAGGATGTTTCATTGATAATGGTGCAGATGAATTGGCGTGCATTTGCTTTTAAAACAAACAAACAAAAAAACAATGTGTACATGTGCACTGTCATGTCATTCTGCAGCTCCTCCTTGCTGTGATAAGGAGGCTTCTCTCCAGTGCTGCCAGGAGGAGGACTGGGCCCCAGATGTGAGCCCCCTGCATATTAAAGAGGAGCACGACCAGCCAGGTCCGGCCTGTAGGCATCAGTGTGGTCAGGAGGAGCCGCCCTCACACCTCTGCAGAGCATTAACTGTCGAACAGGCAGCAGGTATCAAGGCTGAGCCCGACGGTGGCGAGTTTATTGCATCTCCATCACCAACCAGGGAGGCTGAGATCCCCCGTGGAATAAATCCAGAGTCTTCTGGGCCTCGGCGGGAAACCCTGATAGGTGAGGAGAGGACTGGGTAAGAGCACATCCGACAGAGGCTTGCAAAATGAAAGCTGGAATGAATTATTTTATTATGACCATCTGTGTGCTGGAGTGCGGTGAAACACTAAGAACTGTGAGTTGCTGTCTGTACTGAGAACTTTTGGTTTGGGTTTGTCGGGGTCGCACCTGTCCATTTGACAATGCAAAAAGCAAACTGCATCACAATAAATAATATTTTCACGATATAATATTTATTTATATTCATGTTACTTGGCCAGCTGATGACTTTTTTCCTGCATGCCATCAACAACAAGGTGAAGCGTCCCTAATGCAACACTGGATGTTCATCTTTGCTTTAGTTTGAACATGCAGATAACAGTAACAAAAGGGGGGAGAGGTCGTAGGTGAACGCATGTTTGTGTATTTGTCCTTTTGCAACATAAAAGCCAGAAGATATAAATGACGAGACAGGAGGTATTTGGAAAACTGAGTATATTTTCACACCTTTGTCCTTGTAGAGCCGCTTGAGATCACTCATCACGAGCAGGATGAGCCCGGTGAGCAGCGCTACTCTGAACAAGACTGGAGCCCCTGTCGGGACCGCGAGGACCATGATCGCCATCAGATCAAAGTGGAAAAGTTTACGTCGGCTAGTCCTCAGGAAGAGTCCGACCACGGCTACGAACTCGCTCTCGAGTCAGGGAGGAGCGATTATGATGAGCCTCGTTCCTCAAGCCCCAGCCACGACCAGACTCTGTACACAGCAGGGGGGAAGAGGAGAGGTGCTGAAGCAGCAGGCTGCCACCTGTCCGGACCGACCGGAGCCTCTCAGACCTTTTACTCTGTAAATCAAAGTGAATATGGTGAGAATACAGAAGTGGCTGTGAATGGAGAATGGACTAAAGCACGCACGCCAACAGGGCAAAAGAAAAGGCCAAACTCCAACTTGTGCAGTGAAGGAAGAGAAGGTTTTGGAGCGGAGGGAGACGTGAACGATCTCACCAGGGAGAGAAGGCACACTTGTCCCATGTGCGCCAAACGTTTTAAAGAGTCGAGCCATCTGAAGGACCACGTGCGAATCCACACAGGAGAGAAGCCGTACCGGTGTAAGGAATGTGGCATGCACTTCAGACAGAGCGGAGCGTTGACTTTGCACCTGAGAATCCACACGGGGGAACGGCCGTACCAGTGCGCCGACTGTGGCCGCCGCTTCAATCGAAAAGGTGACATGGAGACTCACAGGGTGACGCATACGGGGGAAAGACCCCATCTGTGCCGGGTGTGTGGGAAGAGCTTCAAAAGGAAGAGCAACTTAAACACACATCTTAAGATCCACACAGAGGACAAAATGGATTACACTCAGCCGCTGTGACTGTTTAAACACTGTGACCCTCTGGAAAACATGGATTGTCTGATTGTGTATGTTGACCGAAGGTTTTAATACAGGTCGTAATGCATTTCTCTAACATTTATAAAATAACTGAACTTATCATTTTTATCGTCAACAGCAAAAAACGATATGAGGTTTGTTTTTGTGCTTTTAAGTTTTGGATTTGGATTCACCTCTACAAATTTTAACATTAAAATACATTGTATGAGACAATGTAAACATTAGTTTTTTCACTTGGTCTGGACATGGAAAATTACAGAAGCTGACTTTCCATTTTTTTCTATTTATGTCATGTGAGGATGATGGCTAGCCTCATGTTATTGTCAACAGGACTGCTGTAGAATAATAGGTAAAACATATAATTGCCTGATTTGACTCCACGGCTTCACAGGGGACAGTCACCATAGTAGAAGCCATTACTAAGGTGTAAATCTATTTATACTCTCATATGTATCCCTGATATTGCCACATCTCAATAAAGGAGAAATGTCTATGAGCACCAGTAAAACACACAGGACTGAAAGTTGAACAAAGTAAAATAAAATGGTGTAGTTGTGTGGGTGAACCATGCACTGACAGTCTGAATTTGGTTTACATCAAAACTTGCAATACCAGTGGCCACTCCTCTTTGAAATTGGATATCCTTGAGGCTCAAACACACAAAAACATGTATGTATGGCCCCCTGTATCACAGCAGTAGCCTCCTGCTCTTCACTCAGGAGGCTTCCCGCCGCGCTGCGCTCACTTCAGGTGCTCACAGGAATACTGGCACTGTAAGTAGACTTTTTATGACCACCAGACGAACATTACTTATTATGGTAGATTTTAGCACCACAATAATCACTGATTTATGAGCGCAAAAGTGCATTAGTGATTCAAAGATGCAGTGTGACACCAGAAAAACCAAAAAGTAGTAGCATATATCATCTGCCTGTAGTTGTATACTTGTGGTGCACCTCCAGGCAACAGTATTTTCCTCTTTGGCAGAGCTGTTTATGAGGGAAGGAATGTGACTGAGAAGGCGGTAATTCATCACCCCACCTTTAACAAAGAAAAAAAAAAGAAAATACCTGGTGGTTTTTTGATTTGGTCACTGAAGCGCATTATAGACAGATTGATCAACAACAATCAACTGTTTTGACTTCATCTATGTCTAATAATAAAAAAAATTAAATAAAACAACAACTTGTGATTTAATGTGAATGTGGCAGAGGGAGAGGAGAGAGATGTGAGACTTCATGAAACTGACCAAAAACAACACCAGAAGGTGATGAGGGGATATAAAAAAAAAGCATCACTCATGAAATATTAGTTACTATGAACTATGATTAATACTAAAGTCCAATAACCTTAAACAAGACACACAGACTCATTCACTGGAGAAAAAATAGAGTGAATTTTATTTGAGGAAAAAAATGCAGTGCTGAGAAAGAAGAACATACAGGTTAATGGTAAATATATATCAGATGCAACTACAAATTATAATATTTTATCGAAAGGCTGGTTAATATACCATTAGAATCTTTTTACAGTAAAAAAGTTTCTTTATAAGTTGTGTTTAAAGTAAAAACCAAGATGTTAGAGGGCTGAGGCTGGTGATCTCGAAGTTATGTTGAAATAATATTTTTTACCTGGTAGACTTACATGCGGCAACCAGCAAAAGAAATGAAACACAAGGAAACGAAACCTAACTTAACTTTCTATTTCTGTTACCGGTTTCATCCTCCTTCCCTGAAGTCTGAGTCCATCTGCTGCTGCTGCAGACTCGACACAGACAAAGATCACTTCAGTGAATAGACTTTGTTTTATTCCTTTTTTAAACACGATCCCTTTGCAGTAGACGAGAAGTCATCATGAACAGTCTGAACCAACAGTATGAGGAGAAGGTGCGTCCCTGCATCGACCTCATCGACTCTCTTCGCTCTCTGGGTGTAGAGAAGGACTTGGCGCTGCCTGCTATCGCCGTGATCGGAGACCAAAGCTCGGGGAAGAGCTCTGTGCTGGAGGCGCTGTCAGGGGTGGCTCTGCCGAGAGGCAGTGGTAAGTCACTGAGAAAAATATAATCAGGATGATTAAGAGCCTGAGAATAAAATAAAAATGAAAAAAAAAATAGAATAGTAAACAGTAAGACCATCATTATGAGATAACATTTAAAGCTGCATTCATTAGGGCCCGAGCGCCAAACTGGCGCGAAGCCCTATTGAAATGCAAGGAATTATTATTATTATTATTATTATTTTTTGTCCAAATGAATTCCATTTTTGAGGGACTTAACATGCATGAAAAGTCATGAAACTTTGCACATGCTTCAGAACTGGCGAAAAATTTGATATTTTAATGGTCTTGGATATGGGCGAAGAAAAATGGCTCTATAGCGCCCCCTACAGGGTCGCTAAAACTAAGCCCCTCGCATTGGTTTGACCTACACACATGAAATTTGGTAGGCACATGTAACATACCAAGACTCACAGAAAAGTCTCTTGGTGACATGATCTGAACACAACAGGAAGTCGGCCATTTTGAATTTAATGTCATAATTTTGTGTGTTTTCGGCTATTTGGGGGGGTCATATTTTAACGAACTAGTCCTAGACAATGAATCAGAACAACTTCAAATTTGGTCTGTGACATCTAAAGGCCTTTGTGAGCAAACGATACTCGGCTCCTCCGCAAAACTTTAACGGCGTGGCCGTGGCGGCCTGGAGAATTTCGATGCTTCGCCATAAAACAGGAAGTTGCTGTATCTCCTCTGTACATTCTCCAATCCGCCCCAAACTTGTCATGTTTGATAAGAGTCCCGCCTTGAACACATCTATATGTCAATATTGAGTCATCGTCAGAGCGCCACCTAGTGGCAACAGGAAATGACACGTTTTATACTTTAACAAACTACTCCTACGAAATTAATCAGAACGTCATCAAATTTGGTCAGTGACATCTTACGACCTTGGTGATCAAACGATACTCGGGTTTTACACAAAACTTTAACGGCGTGGCGATGGCGAGCGTCCGTTTTTGATGGTTCGCCATAAAACAGGAAGTTGTTTTAACTCCACTGTACATTGTCTAATCTGCCCCAAACTTCTCATGTTTCATAAGAGTCCCCCCCTGAACACATCTATGTGTCAATATTGAAACATAGTCAGAGCGCCACCTAGTGGCAACAGGAAATAACATGTTGTATAGTTTGATGTGGTCCTCCTAGCAGGTTAACCCGATCCACTTCAAATTTGGCAAACAAACACTCTAAACATTGATGATGCAAAATACTGAAGATTGTGAGCTTTCATCAAACGCTGTTGCCATGGCAACACTTTGCTCGCCATGAAAGATGAAGTTGCAGTAATATCACAGTACACTGTCCTGTCTGCTCCAAATTTCACATGCTTGATCAGACTCCCGGCCTGAACCCACCTGAACACCAATTAGGCATCATAGTCACTGCGCCACCTACTGGCAACAGGAAGTAAGCCTCATGTGGCAATCTTCATCCGATTTACATCAAATTTGCACATGATGGGCGTCCAGTCACAAGGCCGCGGCCTCGACACACCCCGACGTGCACACGGGAGCGAGGGCCCGATCATCGCTGCTTGCAGCTTTAATTGATTTTTTTTTTTTTTGGCCACCAGAGGAAAAGTCCTGTAGCTTATTCCTTTACTTTTTTTTTTTTTTTTTGGGGGGGGGGGGGGGTTGGTCTTCTCCAGTCCAATAGCTTAGAAAAGGGTTTATCTAGCTAGATGCTCCACAGTGTTCACAAGTTTGTTTTTGTCCATGTCAGTTTCATTACTGTGAGCAGGACTCCATAATCAACTGGGGAATGGAAATCTCAAAACCTGCATGTGTGGTTTTACAGCAGGTGCTCTGGTGTCGATGAGGGCACCGGGCCAACCTGCAGGCTGCAGCAATGAATTAAGGCCACAGAGCCTTACAAAGTTCAGTGTAGTGCTCTATTAGAAGGTCACTCCCAGTTGATGTGATATGTATGAAAATCCTGTCTGTGTGAATACAATCATCTTATCTGTACAGTGAGGCAACAATAACTTATTACAATAACAAACTATTACTCCATTATTACCATCTGTTATCTTTTTTGTTGTTAAAGCAGGCAGGGTGCCCCCATGGTAGTGGGGTTAAGACATTGACTACAAATTGTAACATCCCTGGTTTGAGTCCAGCTGGGGACCTTAATTTCATGACTGAAAAGAGAAAGGGAGTGTTCAGTTAAGGTCTCAGTAAGCTTGCAAAGTTGTAGAACATGTCACCAAACCACATCTAAAAGTGTTTATGGATTTCTCTTTTAATTCCCCACCTTTCACTCTTCATTAATTCAGGCATTGTGACAAGATGTCCTCTCGAACTAAAGATGAAGAGGAAGAAAGAAGGAGAGAAGTGGTACGGAAAGATAAGCTACCAGCTGCATGAGCAAGAGATACGTGACCCTGCAGATGTGGAGAAAAGGATTAGAGAAGGTACAGTATACAGTTTTCTTAAAGGGTCACTATCAAGATTCAAGAATTGAAGGAGGCTCTGAAATTCCATTATTTTTAATCATCATACATCATGTCCTCTCTCTCCAGCTCAGGATGAAATAGCGGGGAAGGGGTCTGGGATCAGTGAAGAACTCATTAGCCTGGAGATCGCCTCCCCTGATGTTCCCGACCTCACCCTCATTGACCTGCCCGGCATCGCCAGGGTGGCTGTTAAGGGACAATCAGAAAACATTGGAGATCAGGTATGCTTGTTCAGCACTCAGTACTTTGGTCCAGAGCTATTAAAAATTCCTGTTTTCAACCTCGCAATGTCCCTATTATTGTCCTTAATTCAAACAACAAACGCTTGCTTTGAATATGCCGGTTGAAATGTCAACTGGCAGTAGCAGATTTTATCAACTGTAGTTAGCTGGCAGTTAACTAATTAGGCTGACAGGTCCATGAAGCCTCAGCACATCATCCTCACCAGTTGATGATCAGACATGGAAATAAATTAGCAGCATTGTTCTTGTATTGCAGTGTAGCGCTTACAACCTCACAGAGCCCTTTGCATGGCTATAGATTTTTAGTCTTTGATTAAAACTGCCCCAAACACAATGCTGATTTGATAGTTTATAGGTTTATATTTGTACTTGATATGAATTAATTCTTTCAGATAAAGAGACTGATCCAGAAGTTCATCAAAAAACAAGAAACCATCAGCTTGGTGGTTGTTCCATGCAACGTGGACATCGCAACCACAGAGGCCTTGAAGATGGCCCAGGAGGTGGATTCTGATGGAGAGAGGACTTTGGGTAAATGGCTTTTTAACAAAACCCTCCCGGCTCTCAGGTAACTCAAACCTAAATGTACTATAGTAGTTTTAACTGCACTCTCTCTCCTCTGTACTTGTCTCTCTCTCAGGTATCTTGACCAAGCCTGACCTGGTGGACAAAGGCACAGAAGAGACGGTTGTTGAAATTGTCCATAATGAGGTCATCCACCTGAAGAAGGGATACATGATCGTCAAGTGCAGGGGTCAGAAGGAGATCACAGAGAAGGTGTCTCTTACTGAAGCAATACGAAGAGAGAAAGACTTCTTCAAAGAACATGCATATTTCCGGTGAGTTAATTTCCTTTTGGTAATTATGCAAACAGTGATCTGCAGTTTGACAGGTTGTGTAACTTCCTACTTTTGCTTTAGCCTTCTCTATGATGAAGGCCTTGCCACAGTTCCTAAACTGGCGGAAAATCTCACCCTTGAGCTGGTGCATCACATCCAGGTGAATGCTTCTTAGTGCTTCATCTTAACAGTTCACTACAGATTACTTTGGCCACTTCAGGTGTTAAAGGTTTGACCCCTGTGTGATTTGTAGAAATCTCTGCCTCGACTGGAAGAGCAGATAGAAAAGAAACTAATGAAGACTCAGGCAGATCTGGGCAAATATGGAAATGGACCCCCACCTGACGCAACTGAGAAACTCGGTTTCCTCATTGATGTGAGTTTACTAGCTGGCACGTTTTACACTTACAGAACACCACACATCCTAACCAAAGGTTTAACCAAAGTGATTCTGAAAAAACTCATTTGCCCTCTTCTTTTATCTGAACCTGTTATATTTTAGAGAGTGACAGCCTTTACAAAGGACGCTATCAACCTTACTTCAGGGGAGGATCTCAAATTTGGAGCTGGGATCAATATCTTTTCCGTACTCAGAAAAGAGTTTGCGGCCTGGAAAGAGATGATAGACCGCTCTGGAGTAACATGTAAGTGCACTAAGAACTTGATCATTACACTATTTTTGATATCTTGATATCTCTTCTGTGGCTTCCATACTACAAAACTGTAACCTAATATGTAAAGTAAACTATTGTGTAAAACTGATTGCATTTTTCTTCTGGCTATGATTACATTTTCAAATATTAAATGATGATAATTCTTTTATTCCTACCTAAGTTTTAAGTTTTGCTCCAGACATCTGTAATGACCATTACTAACCACCTACCATATGCCTACTTTTCCGTTCACAAATTCACCCTTTTTGCAGTCAACTGGAATATTGAGAGAGAGGTGGCTCAGTATGAACGAAAGTACCGTGGAAGAGAACTGCCGGGCTTCATCAACTACAAGACCTTTGAGGACATGGTCAAAGAGCAGATCAAACTGCTGGAAGAGCCTGCTGTCCTGAAACTCAAGGAAATAGCAGGCATGTTTTATCATGATGCTGCAATGAATATGCAATACCTTCCAGGTTTTATTTTGATTCTGATTTGTATTTTCTTCTATAGAAATTGTGAAGAAAGAGCTTTTTAAGGTGGCACAGAGCAGCCTTGTTGGATTCCCTAACCTCATCAAAATGGCTAAGGTATCATTTTCATTGTCCACTGCTACTGTACACACTTACATATAACTAAACATGGCTGAATATTTACTGACTTACTTACTAATGTTTATGTCCTTTAGATGAAGATTGAAGCCATCACAAAGGAGAGGGAGATTGCAGCAGAGTCCATTCTGAGGACTCAGTTTAAGATGGAGTTGATTGTTTACACACAGGACACAACATACAGCAAGAAGTTAGGGAAGCGGAAGAGGGAAGACGAACAGAATTCTCTCTTCAGTGCTTTAGTTGTGCAAAAAAGCACCAGCAGCACTGTCAGCAATAATGACAGTGGGGCCACCCTGAAAGAGATGATCAAACACCTTAAATCCTACTACCAAGTAAGTGTAAATTAGTTGCTATACATTTTATAATCCACACACAGTTAGATACAGTATACAGATACTTTCAAGATCTACTGCTGTTTGTTACAGGTCACCTGCTCTGTTATAAATGAAAAGAGATAATGAAGACAGACAAACCATCTATATGATGTATTCCTGATGAATAAGTAGTCAATCATGAACACTTGGATTTACTTAATTGTATTCAGTTATTCGGAATTATTTTGTTGTCCCCAGATTAGTTGTGCCTGCACACATCTCCTTTTTTTCTATTTTAAAGTGGCAAATATGTTTAAATATGTTTTATTATTAGTTTAAGTCAGGTGCATGGTTAAAATATAGTATTTTATTGGCAGCTAAACATACAGATATATGTATGAGGAATATAAATGGCAGTAATGCAGAAAATGAAGCAGAGTGTCTACTCTTCCATTTCCAGTATAATCCAAATACAGATATAAATGCAAATCTTTAACAGATACAGATAGTAGCTTTGAGTTACACCCCTACCTCCTCCTCTCCAAACCACAGATTGCTGGGCAGCGTCTGGCTGACCAGATCCCTCTGGTGATCCGCTACCAGATGTTGCAGGAGTCTGCCATCCAGCTGCACAGGGAGATGCTGCAGATGCTTCAGGACAAGGAGAAAACCGAGTCCCTGCTTCAAGAGGACTCTCGCATAAAAACCGATAGAATCCACCTTCACAATCGCCAAAAGCGCCTGTCAAAGGCACGCATCCTGTTGACTGACTTCAGTATGAACATATACAACTTCAGCACAACACAACTGCATCAAAATGGAGTCGCCGATGACAGCATCCATGTTGCCCTTTTCCAGCCACTGATACCCAACCTGCCCTCAGGATCTGTGAACATGTGTTCCAGCCCTTCCAAAAATAAAAGATCAGGAAGGCACCAGGTCTAGTTGGTGTCTCACTCTACTGTCCGAAAGCCTGTGCTGGCCCCCATCTTCATACAGATCTTTAACTCTGGAGCTGTGTGACGTCCCCTCCTGCTTCAAACGCTCCACAATCATCCCGATCCCCAAGAAACCTTCTATCACAGGATTCAGTGACTACAGGCCTGTCGTCCTGACGTCTGTGGTCATGAAATCCTTTGAGAAACTGGTGTTAGCCCCCCGGGACATCACAGGCCCCCTGCTGGACCCCCTGCAGTTTGCCTACCGGGCAAACAGTTTAATGGATGAAGATGGGACTGCTGAACACCTCGTCTCCCCAGGGACATAATCTACGATCCTGTTTCTGGACTTCAGCTTTGCATTCAACACCATCATGCCAGTAGTCCTCCACTCCAAACGCACCCAGCTCACTGTGGCAGCCTCCACCTGGATCACAAATGTCCTGACAGACAGGAGGAAGCAGGTGAGGCATCACTCAGTCGAATTCCTTGTATGTGAACACCTACCTGGCCAGTCAAGCTGATTCTGATTCCGAACTCCAGAGCAAACCAGATTTTTAATTGAAGTTGATGGTTCCACATTCTTAAAAATTATTTTCTTTGCATTGTTTTATTTTAACAAAATTACCAATTTATTTTATTAAAAGTAAAATAAAAACGTAACTTGTTGCATTATCAGATTTTGTATCCATGTGTGATTACATACTATGAACCTTTTCAGTAATTTTGCTTATGTTTCATTCCATATTCTCTGTTTTCCTTTCAAATGTTATATTTCCTGAATGTCATGCAACAGAAACAATATATAAGGTCAAAAACAGGAAAAACTGAGTAATGTTTGTTATTGTGCATTTTTTTTTTTTTTTTTTTTCTGGCTTTTTTCTTTGAGTAGTAGAGTTTTGTTTTTGGTTGTTTTGAACCGGCAGTCTACAATTTCATTAGTCATTTTTTGAAAAGTACCGTTGTAAGAAATAACCCCCAAGAACTTTATTTATCAAGATTTAACAGCACAATTTTAAGTAGCATTAATGTAATAGTAGGTACTGTAACAGCCCAAGGGGCAATCCCAAAGACTAATCATTTATTATTCCTTGTACAGTGTGAAAGAAACACTTAGTTAAGTCATCTAATAAATATCAGGTTGATAAGTAAAGTGTTGATGATGTTAGATGTTAGCCCACTGGACAAGATAACATGTTAGTCCAGAACTGTGAAACCTTGTGGTTTTATATTGTATGTATAACCTGTGCTCTGAAATAAAACTCTCTTGTATCACAAATGCTTGTGTTTAGATTTTAGTGAATTTAATTAATGGGTGCCTCAAAGACATACTACCTTGATAATACATAGAGTACAACATTTATATAAGGTTATTTACTCGTGTGTTTTTTAAATACATTTTCGCTCAGGATGAGAAGAACTTGACAAACACACTATCACTTTATGCGACAGCCGTTAACGGCACATAAACCTGACTAATAGTTACAAGCAATACGTTTAGCATTGTTAGACCACACTCTACTTTTTTCACACATTGCTGATGTTATTTCACTGACAGCATATTATTTACACCAAATTTAGAGTAACCATACTCTCCTTTTGAGCAGATGTTTTTTGCTGCATATGTATTTTCTGTGGAAATGAACATGGCCACTACTGTTTGGTCTGAGGTGTTGATGTGCACACTGCAGGGCAGTTTTGGAAGTTAAACTTTATCACATTCCCACTTGAATGAAAGGTTTAGTTATGCAGATGTGATGTGTGAATATGTATGCATCTGTATTTACTGTGGACAGCAAAATTAATCTGTTATCTTCTGGATAACAACCCAAGATGCAGCGATTGGCCAAGAGAAAGTAAACCGAACTACTTTTTGCACAACAAAATGCAATATGAATGGGGGGGGGATTCTGGTGAAATTTCACTTAAATGATGTATGTAGTCTACATAATTTTCTTATTAATTCCTGTTTTTATCGTCCAATTAGTTATCAGTTAATGAAATGCTTAACTATTTCCATGGCACTTGTGGTCCTCCATAGGCTACAGCATATACACTATTTTATTAACTGATAATGCTGTTCTTTTCAAGTTACTTTGAATCATAAGCCCATGTCATTGTTTGACATAAGCAAATTACTTTTTATGTGTGTGTCTAGTGTCTCCCCTTATCTGACACCCGTATCATCAAATAAATCTCTGGATAACTGGAATTAAGGCTTGGCTAATATGCAGAGATGGAAATAAAATACATTAAGTATTAAGTATTACAGTTTTAAGGCATGTGAAATTGCCTTAAGTATTTCCATTTTGTGAGATGTTATACTGTATTTCAGAAGGAAATGTTAAATTAGAAAAGTACAATTGTATTTTTTATTCCATTACATTGTGTGTATCGGATAGCTGTACTTTGCAGATAAAAACTTGATTTATTGGTAAAATTGTAGTAGCCTACAATTTTGACCAGCAACAACATACACATCAATACATACATTATTTAATGTGATACAAGTGTAGACCAAAAGCACATGACTCTGACTCTCTGTTTATTCAATTACATTTGAGGAAACTTTTCACTTTCACAAACTTGACTGACAGGTCTTTCAACACGGGGGTATTTAACGAAGTACGTTGTTGAACCTATGCTATCATTATTCACAGAAGCTGACCGGACTTTTTATTCTTTTTACTTAATAGAATCAAACATAAACTCAGCATACAAAGATCCTCTGTTATGGCAGTAACTGTATTTGGTGTGCTTGTAACTCCAGACAACAATAACATTAGTTTGAAACAGCAGCTTATGAGATAACGAATGCACTGAGAGTTTGAACACAACCTACATAATAGACAGATAAAGTGAGTGATACAACAAACAAAAAATGCTGATGCTCTCCCTCAATGTACTTAATCACTTATACAGTCAAACATGAAAGGTTTATTCATGACATTGCACACAATAGCACACATGCCACACTACATTAGGAGTAGGCTACCACCCCATCATTTTTGAAGGGAGGATACATGAATGCCCTGAGTAGGTTTCCTCAGGTGAGGCATCTGTATCTTTGTGTGTTACTGCAACACACCAGGAGAAAAGCCAGGGAAACGAAACCTAACTTAAGATTCTGGATTTTCTGGTTCACTAAGATTCCCGCAGTCTAAATCTGGAGAGGAGAGGCCATACAACGCTCTTTACTCTTCATTGTCCCTGCATTTTCATATTTTTACAGGAGAAAAGAAGTCATCATCATGAACAGTCTGAACCAACAGTATGAGGAGAAGGTGCGTCCCTGCATCGACCTCATCGACTCTCTTCGCTCTCTGGGTGTAGAGAAGGACTTGGCGCTGCCTGCTATCGCCGTGATCGGAGACCAAAGCTCGGGGAAGAGCTCTGTGCTGGAGGCGCTGTCAGGGGTGGCTCTGCCAAGAGGCAGTGGTAAGTCACTGAGAAAAATATAATTAGGATGATATAGTGCTTTAGAAAAAACAAACAAAAAATTAGAATAGTAAACAGTAAGACCATCATTATGAGATGATATTTAAAGCTGCATTCATTGATTTTTTTTTTTTTGGCCACCAGAGGAAAAGTCCTGTAGCTTATTCCTTTTCTTTTTTTTGGGGGGGGGGGGGGGGGGGGTTGGTCTTCTCCAGTCCAATAGCTTAGAAAAAGGTTTATCTAGCTAGATACTCCACAGTGTTCACAACTTTGTTTTTGTCCATCTGCCCATGTCAGTTTCATTTCCTGCTGTAAAACCTGCATGTCAGGTTTTACAGCAGGTGCTCTGGTGTCGATGAGGGCACCGGGCCAACCTGCAGGCTGCAGCAATGAATTAAGGCCACAGAGCCTTACAAAGTTCAGTGTAGTGCTCTATTAGAAGGTCACTCCCAGTTGATGTGATATGTATGAAAATCCTGCTCCATGTGTATATGGTCAACTTATCTGTACAATGAGGCAACAATAACTTATTACAATAACAAAATATTCCTCCATTATTACCATCTGTTATCTTTTTTGTTGTTAGAGCAGGTAGGGTGCCCCCATGGTATCGGGGTTAAGACGTTAACCACGAACTGCAACATCCTCGGTTTGAATCCATTTGGGACGCTCGTTGCATCTTTCTCTCCCTCATTCCCTGTCATCTCTCTACTTGCACTTATGATTGAAAAGAAAAATTAGTGTTTAGTTAAGGGCTTAGTAATCTTGAAAAGAACCAAGTTGTAGAGCATGTCACCAAACACATTTACAAGTGTTTATACCCAGTCAGAATGGCCACATTTGAAGGTGGGGTCCGAGAACTCTGTGACTTCTGCTTTTGCATTTCGTTGTAGTCTAGATGCAACAAATCATAGAAATGGGAATGATGGCTTACAATTTCAGTCAGTCCCTCCTCAAAGGCATTCATGACGTTGCACTCTGTTGTAGACACAACTGACTGTGGAACGATGTGGGTGGGGAGGTTTCAGACGCTGTTAGTGAAACCAACAAGTCCTGTGATGGAATATACTTTAGTTAAATGGATACTGCATACACAGAACAAGTCCACTGCATTACATGTAAATAGCAATAATTTACAGACTCTCCAGAGGAAATGGTCTCTTGGACTTTTTCTCTAGCATATTTATCATTATCATATTTTGAAGATGTAATATATATATTGATCCCCTATTTATAGATGTTATCTCAGTTACTTGAGATAGCCCACTGCTTTTCATAGTTTCACAGAGCACACTGGATGTCACTTTGAATTTCCCCCCTCTCTCGTCATTCACTCTTCATTAATTCAGGCATTGTGACAAGATGTCCTCTCGAACTGAAGATGAAGAGGAAGAAAGAAGGAGAGGATTGGTACGGAAAGATAAGCTACCCGGGGAATGAGGAAGAGATAGATGACCCTGCAGATGTGGAGAAAATGATTAGAGAAGGTACAGTATACAGTTTTCTTAAAGGGTCACTATCAAGATTCAAGTATTGAAGGAGGCTCTGAAATTCCATTATTTTTAATCATCATACATCATGTCCTCTCTCTCCAGTTCAGGATGAAATAGCGGGGAAGGGGTCTGGGATCAGTAAAGAACTCATCAGCCTGGAGATCGCCTCCCCTGATGTTCCCGACCTGACCCTCATTGACCTGCCCAGCATCGCCAGGGTGGCTGTTAAGGGACAACCGGAGAACATTGGAGATCAGGTATGATAGTTCCCTAAAACACGCTGTTTCCACAGGAACAACTTCTTTACTAGAAAATTGTTCAGAGTAAAAGTATTGACAGTGAGTGTTTCCAACCCCTACACAACATCTCCTGAATGGTTTCCCATATTGACCTTTCCACTAGCAAGACCCTCAGGCCAAAAAACAAATGAGACAGCCATGGAAATCTCTGCTTTTACAGCTTCACAGGGCCACATGACTTTTAGTCCTGTAATATTCACACATTATGTAAATAGAACAGACTCATAACTTATAACTTGATGTACAACATGAATTCATACTTTCAGATAAAGAGACTGATCCAGAAGTTCATCACAAAACAAGAAACCATCATGTTGGTGGTTGTTCCAAGCAACGTGGACATAGCAACTGCAGAGGCCTTGAACATGGCCCAGCGGGTGGATCCTGAGGGAGAGAGGACTTTGGGTAAAGAGAGCTGATATTAGAAAACGGTCACTTGGCCAAATTACTTGACTTTTCAGTAGTTCACTGTCTGTTTGTCTTCCTCTCTCTCAGGTATCTTGACCAAGCCTGACCTGGTGGACAAAGGCACAGAAGAGACAGTGGTTAACATTGTCCATAATGAGGTCATCCACCTGAAGAAGGGATACATGATCGTCAAGTGCAGGGGTCAGAAGGAGATCACAGAGAAGGTGTCTCTTACTGAAGCCATGGAAAGAGAGAAAGACTTCTTCAAAGACCATGTGTATTTCCAGTAAGTTCATTCTTTTTGGGTAATTACACAGAATATGTGCTTGTCAAAGTGTCTGACAGGTTGTGCAGCATGTACTCAGTAGCTTTGTGTTCTTGCTGTAGCACTCTCTACAATGACGGCCATGCTACTGTTCCTAAACTGGCTGAGAAACTCACACTTGAGCTGGTGCATCACATTGAGGTGATTTTTTTCTTATTGCTTCATCTTAACAATTTACTATATAAATTATGAGGAGTCACCTTAGATGTTAAAGTTTTGACCCATGTGTGATTTGCAGAGATCTCTGCCTCGGCTAGAACAGCAGATAGAGGAGAAAGTAGAACAGACCCTGGCAGAGATGGAGAGATACAGCTACGGACCCCCGTCTGATCCAGCTGAGAGACTCGTCTTCCTCACTGATGTGAGCTCCCTCACGCTACACTCTACCTTATATTTATCTAACTACAAAAACAAATATTCACTGCAAATATGTTTCTTCTGTCACACGTGTGCTGCAGAAAGTGACAGCATTCACTCAGGATGCCATCAGTCTGACTACAGGAGAGGAACTCAAGTGTGGAGACAGGCTCAACGTCTTTTCTACGCTCAGAAGAGAGTTTGGGAAGTGGATTGCCCACCTGGACCACTCAGGAGAAAACTGTGAGTTTGTTATTTTGATGCGGTCTACAGTTTTCATAGTCTATAGACTATGAAATATATGTTTGTGTGTTGCAGTTAACAGGAGAATTGAGAAAGAGGTGAAGAAGTATGAAGAGATGTACCGTGGGAGAGAGCTGCCGGGCTCCATCAACTACAAGACCTTTGAGGGCTTGATCAGGGAGCAGATCAAACAGCTGGAGGAACCAGCTGTCAAGAAACTCAAGGATATAGGAGGTATATGATAGAATATGACAAATTTAATGTTTTCTATATAACTTTCTATTTTCCACCAGTGAAGAGCTCAGTGGAAATTAAGCTGCTGTATCTTCTTATACTTCTGTTTCCTCCAGATGCTGTTAGGAAGGTGTTCATACAGCTGGCCCAAAGCAGCTTCTATGGATTTCCTAACCTCATAAAAATAGCTAAGGTAGCCATCAAAGTTTAATTTACAGTGTTCTTTTGACTGCTTTCAGACTGACAAGAATCTTATTTTCCAGACAAACATCGAAGTCATAATGCGACAAAAAGAGTCCACTGCTGAATCCATGCTGAGAACTCAGTTCAAGATGGAGCTGCTTGTTTACTCTGTGGACAGGACCTACAGCAGCTGTTTGAGTGACAGAAAGAGAGAGGAGGAACAAAAGAGAGACAAACAAAAAGGCACAAACTTTCATGAAGAAAAGAGTAATGGGAACCAAATGGATAAACATGCAACACTTCAAGAGCTGATGTTGCACCTTAAATCGTATTACAAGGTAAATTTTAATTTAGAGAGACATAGCAGAGGGTGTGTTTTTCAGCAACTTACCTTGTCTGTCAAATTTTTTTTCTTCTTCCTCCTTCAGATTGCCAGCCAGCGTCTGGCTGACCAGATCCCGCTGGTGATCCACTACCAGATGTTGCAGGAGTGTGCCTTCCAGCTGCAGAGGGAGATGCTGCAGGTGCTTCAGATTCAAAAGAATTTTGTGTCTTTGCTGAAGGAAGATTTTGACATTGGCACCAAGAGGGCTGCTTTGCAGAGTCGCCTCAATCGCCTCATGCAGGCCCGTGCATACCTGGTGGAGTTCTAGAGGAGGTCAAGGCCTGACTACATGATTTTTTTTCTTTTAATCTGTCACATACATTAATAGTTGTGGAGAGGGTATATTATTTGCCAGATTGGGTCTTCAGTGTAGAATCGATATGTACAAGTTATCTATTTGATGCAACAGCTAAATCAGAATATGTGAACATCTCATCATATCAGAACATGCTCTCCAAACCAGAAGTTACTAATCGTAAACATCAAAAAATAGTTCAAGACCCTTGAGCCCATAAGTCATCACATCAAGAATGAATCAGAAACATTTCACTAACATGATGATGATTTGGTGAGGACTAGACTTGTACAATTATCTTGTTGGTAATTCATGAGTTTTGCCAGGTTCTTAATGTACATGACACTGCACTTGCGGAAGTTTTAAGCATGACAAAAATCGTATCTCTTCTATGAGTCTTCTATGTGTAAATCTTCGTATGCATACACAAGCCTGCATGTTTGCCTACGTGGAGCCTACACTATGAAGGTTTGTTCCTTAAATCTGTAAACCAGAAAACTCTTTGCTCTTTTGTGAAAGCTGATTAAAATGAATGGCTGCAGAAAACAAGCTGTGAACAGGTAACGGAAAAGCTTTACAAGGTGCTTTCATACTTTAGGAAGCTTTTTATAGTTTGTAGAAAAAAATGTTAATTCAAATGAGGAATAAATTCCACTTTTCATCCCTGTGTCTTTGATTTTTACTGTCATCATATTCAAATATTTCTTTACATTATAAAAAACTGACCTTTGTTTATCTGAAAGCTTCTCCAGGCGATATCACAATCATATCACTGTCTTTATCTTGTATTCAGTCCACATCAATACAAGTTGAGTTGAAGGGCTTCGTTATTGCACTAACCACCCATTCGGGGGATAGAACACACGCAGCACCTGCCCCCCTATAAAGCCCCAGTTCTGCATTGCTCGTCTCCCTTGAAACTCAGCAACAACAACTGGGAGCAGCTGGGCATGTGGTTAGAAGGATACGCACTTCCTCATAGAACTGGAGTTACACAAAGGTAACTGGTATTTCTATTTCGTAAGTTCTCTGCCCTCTTACTGGGTTTCTTGTTGGTGAAAAGGCCAGGCCGTGCGGATGAGTTGTACTCCCAGCTGGGCCAGAACCAACACCGGTCCGAACCCAACCAAAAAACCAAGGGATAACAGCAGTGCAGCAGCCCAGCACCACCCGCCTATGGGTCTCCCTCCAAACTGTAACCACACCAGCAAAAGCCAAGTACAAGCTAAAAGCACCTGTGTGTTCTCCAGATGAGGACCCCCGTAGACATTGCACAAAGCACCGAAAGCTCGACCATGCTGGCCGACTCCTACGCTGGCCTGGTTCGAGGATCCTGTCCCGTCCCATGACCAACGTGTGCACGAGAAGGAATTGACACTGCCTTAAAAACCCCTCCTGCTTTTATTTCGTTCTTTTCGTTAAGGCATGAGGATTTTTTCACAGATTATCTGTCTCGTGTATTACTGTCAGGATACTGACAATTTCAGCAGTTATGACAAAAAAGTTTTTTTAATAAAAGTTACCTACTGCACCTTTAAATCTGAGTTCAACACCATGATGTATGAGCATGATTTTAAGACATGAACACTAGTTTTGCAAGCCAGTCCTGGTCCAATGTAACTTTATACAAGTGTGATGTGGAAAGTTGAAGCCTCCATTGCACATACACTGAGAAAGGACTTTATAGTGAAGTAAGAGCTCATATTGTGTCTTAAAATAAAGTGAATTTTATTTGAGGAAATAAAAATAGAAACTAAAGGTGGCTGCTGACAAAGAAGAACATACAGGTTAATGGTAAATACAGTTGAGATGCAAATAAAAATGAGGATATATTTTAATAAAGGCTGGTTAATATACCATTACAATCTTTTTACAGTAAAAAAGTTTCTTTATAAGTTGTGTTTAAAGTAAAAACCAAGATGTTAGAGGGCTGAGGCTGGTGATCTCGAAGTTATGTTGAAATAATATTTTTTACCTGGTAGACTTACATGCGGCAACCAGCAAAAGAAATGAAACACAAGGAAACGAAACCTAACTTAACTTTCTATTTCTGTTACCGGCTTCATCCTCCTTCCCTGAAGTCAGAGTCCATCTGCTGCTGCTGCAGACTCGACACAGACAAAGATCACTTCAGTGAATAGACTTTGTTTTATTCCTTTTTTAAACACGATCCCTTTGCAGTAGACGAGAAGTCATCATGAACAGTCTGAACCAACAGTATGAGGAGAAGGTGCGTCCCTGCATCGACCTCATCGACTCTCTTCGCTCTCTGGGTGTAGAGAAGGACTTGGCGCTGCCTGCTATCGCCGTGATCGGAGACCAAAGCTCGGGGAAGAGCTCTGTGCTGGAGGCGCTGTCAGGGGTGGCTCTGCCGAGAGGCAGTGGTAAGTCACTGAGAAAAATATAATCAGGATGATATAGTGCTTTAGAAAAAACAAACAAAAAAAATTAGAATAGTAAACAGTAAGACCATCATTATGAGATAACATTTAAAGCTGCATTCATTGATTTTTTTTTTTGGCCACCAGAGGAAAAGTCCTGTAGCTTATTCCTTTTCTTTTTTTTTGGGGGGGGGGGGGGTTGGTCTTCTCCAGTCCAATAGCTTAGAAAAGGGTTTATCTAGCTAGATACTCCACAGTGTTCACAAGTTTGTTTTTGTCCATCTGCCCATGTCAGTTTCATTACTGTGAGCACGACTCCATAATCAACTGGGGAATGGAAATCTCAAAACCTGCATGTGTGGTTTTACAGCAGGTGCCCCCCCCTTTCCTGTCATCACTTCACTGGCACTAATACCCCAACTTGACTGAAAAAAGAGAAAGGGAGTGTTCAGTTAAGGTCTCAGTAAGCTTGTAAAGTTGTAGAACATGTCATCAAACCACATCTAAAAGTGTTTATGGATTTCTCTTTTAATTCCCCACCTTTCACTCTTCATTAATTCAGGCATTGTGACAAGATGTCCTCTCGAACTAAAGATGAAGAGGAAGAAAGAAGGAGAGGATTGGTACGGAAAGATAAGCTACCCGGGGAATGAGGAAGAGATAGATGACCCTGCAGATGTGGAGAAAAAGATTAGAGAAGGTACAGTATACGGTTTTCTTAAATATCACTATCAAAAGTTTTGAAAAATCTGAAATTTCTTTCTCTTTAATCATCATACATCATGTCCTCTCTCTCCAGCTCAGGATGAAATGGCCGGGGTCGGGGTGGGGATCAGTGAGGAACTCATTAGCCTGGAGATCGCCTCTCCTGATGTTCCCGACCTGACCCTCATTGACCTGCCCGGCATCGCCAGGGTGGCTGTTAAGGGACAACCGGAGAACATTGGAGATCAGGTATGATAGTTCCCCAAAACAGGCCGTTGCCATAGGAACAATTTCTTTAGTAGAAAATTGTTCCAAGGACAGTATTGACTGTGAGGTCAAACCTGGGTCCTGCGTTTCCCACCCGTTAAAGATGCAAAAAACAAGGTGCAAGCAGTCGCCCTGTAAACATTTTGCCGGTTCTGGCAAAACTCAAAAGAAAATTGTCTTTAGTTGTCTTTAATCAAGTTACAGTTATATTACTGGAAATTCATTGAATATAGATTATTTCTTTCTTTTAATTAATAGACAGACAGACAGAGAGGAAATCTAAGAGAGAGAGGGGATGGTAACATGGTCTTGGACAGAGCCAATATGTTCATGTATACGGTTGACACTACATTGTACAAATCAGCTACTACGCTGGATGACTTGACAGTAGCCCTGAACAAAGTTACAACTAGTATCATATTGGGTCATGAATAACAGAATGGTCTTGAACATCACAAAGACAAAGTGTATTGTATCAGGTTCAATATATGCTATAGTCAAACCTAAAGCTCAGTTTATCACTGAAAGAGATACATATTGAACAGGTGGAAGAAACAAAACTGCTTGGTTTCACAATATACATTATTTTCTTTTCTTCACCATATTACCTACGTTTTTTGTCTTTTCTTCCTTTATGGTTTCAAAAATTGTCCATTGTTAATTTTCTCGTCATTTTATCTTGATTTCTTATATTGTATGTTTGATTGTTTGTATTGAATGTTTTTTGTTCAATGTGGACCCCAAGAAGAGTAGGCTAGTGTATTGGTTAATGGGGATCCTAATAAACTAACACAGCATATCTTGAATGGTTTCCCATATTTACCTTTTCACTAGCAAGACCAAAATAAGTAAGACTGCCATGAAAGTCTCTGCTTTTACAGCCTCACAGGGCTGATAGACTTTTAGTCCTGTAACATTTGCGCATTATGTAAATAAAACAGACTTAAACACTGTTGATAGTTGTACAAGTTATAACTTGATGTACAACATGAATTCATACTTTCAGATAAAGAGACTGATCCAGAAGTTCATCACAAAACAAGAAACCATCAGCTTGGTGGTTGTTCCAAGCAACGTGGACATAGCAACCACAGAGGCCTTGAACATGGCCCAGCGGGTGGATCCTGAGGGAGAGAGGACTTTGGGTAAAGAGAGCTGATATTAGAAAATGGCCACTTGGCCAAATTACTTGACTTTTCAGTAGTTCACTGTCTGTTTGTCTTCCTCTCTCTCAGGTATCTTGACCAAGCCTGACCTGGTGGACAAAGGCACAGAAGAGACGGTTGTTGACATCGTCCATAATGAGGTCATCCACCTGAAGAAGGGATACATGATCGTCAAGTGCAGGGGTCAGAAGGAGATCACAGAGAAGGTGTCTCTTACTGAAGCCATGGAAAGAGAGAAAGACTTCTTCAAAGACCATGTGTATTTCCAGTAAGTTCATTCTTTTTGGGTAATTACACAGAATATGTGCTTGTCAAAGTGTCTGACAGGTTGTGCAGCATGTACTCAGTAGCTTTGTGTTCTTGCTGTAGCACTCTCTACAATGACGGCCATGCTACCGTTCCTAAACTGGCTGAGAAACTCACACTTGAGCTGGTGCATCACATTGAGGTGAATGTTTCTTCATCTTAACAATTTACTATTTAAGGTATGATTAGTCACCTTAGGTGTTAAAGTTTTGACCCATGTGTGATTTGCAGAGATCTCTGCCTCGACTAGAAGAGCAGATAGAGGAGAAACTAGCACAGACTCGTGCGGAGATGGAGAGATATGGCAACGGACCCCCGTCTGATCCAGCTGAGAGACTCGTCTTCCTCATTGATGTGAGTTTCCTCACGCTACATAACATTTACCTGATTACAAAGACAAATGCTCACCACCATGTATGCATTTCTCTTTAAATATTTGTTAAATCAACATAAAACACCTGTAAACAACTGTTTTTTTCTGTCACACATGTGCTGCAGAAAGTGACAGCATTCACTCAGGATGCCATCAGTCTGACTACAGGAGAGGAACTCAAGTGTGGAGACAGGCTCAACGTCTTTTCTACGCTCAGAAGAGAGTTTGGGAAGTGGATTGCCCAGCTGGACCACTCAGGAGAAAACTGTGAGTTTGTCATTTTGATCTAGTTTACAGCTGTCCATCAGCAGGACTCTGACATATATGTTCGTGTGTTGTAGTTAACAAGAGGATTGAGAAAGAGGTGGGGGAGTATGAAGAGATGTACCGTGGGAGAGAGCTGCCGGGCTTCATCAACTACAAGACCTTTGAGGTCATGGTCAAGGAGCAGATCAAACAGCTGGAGGAACCAGCTGTCAAGAAACTCAAGGATATAGGAGGTATATGATTGAATATATTACAGATTTAATGTGTCTGTATTGTTTCCTGTATTATCATAAAACCACCATTGAAGAGCTCAGTGGAAATCAAGTCGCTGTATCTTGATGTATTACCATTTCCTGCAGATGCTGTTAGGAAGGTGTTCATACAGCTGGCCCAAAGCAGCTTCACTGGATTTCCTAACCTCATAAAAACAGCTAAGGTATCCATCTTCTAAGAGTTTTAAAGTGATGTTCATATAATTTGATAGTCATCGTCAGTATTTTGGCTCTCAAAATTGTATTTGCATCATTTTTGGCAGTGTTTTCTGAACAGAATCTTATTTTCCAGGCAAAGATCGAAGCCATAAAGCAAGAAAAAGAGTCCACTGCTGAATCCATGCTGAGAACTCAGTTCAAGATGGAGCTGCTTGTTTACTCTCAGGACAGGACCTACAGCGTCAGTTTGAGTGACAGAAAGAGAGAGGAGGAAGAGGATGAAGACAAACGGAGAGTCCTTCCTAAAGTATCAAGTCTTGTGTACAGAATGGATAATCATGCAACACTTCAGGAGCTGATGTTGCACCTTAAATCGTATTACAAGGTACATTTTATTTCAGAGGGATGATTCATGAACAACAACGATGACAACGGCTTGTGTTTTTTCATAAACTGCCTCCTTATCTTCTTTCTTCTTCCTCCTTCAGATTGCCAACCAGCGTCTGGCTGACCAGATCCCGCTGGTGATCCGCTACCAGATGTTGCAGGAGTGTGCCTTCCAGCTGCAGAGGGAGATGCTGCAGGTGCTTCAGGACAAGGAGAATTCTGAGTTCTTGCTGAAGGAGGATTTTGACATTGGCACCAAGAGGGCTGCTTTGCAGAGTCGCCTCAATCGCCTCATGCGGGCCCGTGCATACCTGGTGGAGTTCTAGAGGAGGTCAAGGCCTGACGACATGAGTTTAGTGTACCTGTCATTTGTCAAATACAGTAGTGATAGTGGTTGTAAGATTTTTGTACTCTAATTTTCTTTACTGTGTCCAGTGTAGAATAGACGCATTTGCTAAAGATGTAACAGATAAGTAAGAACAGATCAATGTCAGCACATTGGGAGTCGTTTTAAATGTACTGTAATATGTATTCCTATTGTCATTGAAAAGAAAAAAAGTGTAGTATAGTACTGGACAGTAAAGCAACTATGTACTTTAGCTCCCTCTTGTGGTTTTACAGAGGAAATGGTAAAAAAAGAAAAATCCTATAATGTACTCTTTAATAATTATAAAAGTTATTGCAGATATAAGTACTCTATAGAAGCATATAAACACAACCTCTCTTCCTCCATTTCATCAATAAGCAAATATGGCCTTCCATGGTGTGGTGTATCTCAAACATGGACTTCAGATGTGGCCATGGGTGCTCTGGTGTGGAATAGTCATCTTTTTCTGCCATAGCCATCATTACCACCGCCAAGTTCAAATTAAAAATGCAGCATGCACTTTGAATTTGACTGAAAGTGTAGGGGTAGTAGTTTACTGTGACTGTTTTTTCTCCTGTGAGGAACACAGCATATGGCTAATTGCATTTTAGAAAAGAAACGAGTTCCTCCGCTGACTTCAAAGTAACGAGGAAGGGTAACCTTCATAGAAACTTAGTGGAGTCAAAAGTACAATATTTGTCTTTCAATTGTAATGGAGTAAAAGTCCTGTTTCCAAAGAAATTAATACTCAAGTAAAGTACAGATACCCCGAAAAATGTATTTAAGTACAGTATTAAAGTAATTCTATTCCTGTGTTATCAATCTGATGTATCGCTCTTGTATACAGTGCATCCATTTAAAAATCGACCATTTTGGTAAATAAATTGAACAAGACAGATGCGTACAAGTCAACTTTATTCAAAAATACATACAAAAAATATTCAGACAAAAACAAAATCATCTAAAAGCAGATCACTTCATTTATTTCAGTCAGGATCTCTACACGTTCATTCAATGTTGTCTGCAGGGCTCTCCTGACTGTTGTCGTCATTGTCTGATTTCTCGTCATCTACGAAAGATACAAATGATTAGCGAGGCATATGTACCTCCTCTTTTTTCGAAACTTTAGGTTGATGAAACGGATCAACATTTTGTGTTTCTGGAACAACGTACAGATTAACAGCTATTGAGAATAAAGAACATGACAGAGGGTCATCGAAAAGCACAAACAATTTCCAATATTTACTCACTCTCGAGTGTCTGCTGTAGCTCCTGTATGGTACTGAGTAGCACATGGAACTGCTTCTTCCTTAACTCCAACTGCGTGGGACAAAAGGGAGATTAAAAAAATAAAATATTTTGAATGATTGAAGACATTGCAGGCTAAAATAGACAAGCTGATTGATGTATTTGGCTGTACCTTTGCATCTACATTCTCCTTGATGTGAGACAGTTGCTGGAGTTCTTTGTCAAGCGCCTCCAACTGCCTGTAAGGGATCAAACCAAAATCAAGCACACAATCTTTAAAACTGCACCAACACGTGAGGCAGAACAACTTCATATATGGATGAAACAAGCGAAGGACTGACTTACTTTAGTGTTTCATGTCGGTCTGGGTGTTGCTGGATTACCTTAGCCAAAGCGTCATACTCTGGAGGGAAAGAAAAGAAGTGAAAATGTGAGTCAAACTAGCTCAAAATCATCACAAATACTTACATTCAAGACTATTCTCAGTATTGATTTATCTGACAATATTCTTTGATTAATTAATCAATTGTTTAGTTAATAACAGGCCAGAAAGTTGTGAAAAATGCCAATCACAAGTCCCTTAAGCCCAAGGCTGTCTTTTTGTGCCATGTTTTTTTACTTGATAAATGTCTTAAATAACTAATTTATTGTCAAAATAGTTAATTATTTACAAATAGACTGACAAAACGATTGATCAACTAACTAGTTCAGCACTGTGTTAAACTGTTGAATGTATTGGTTTTATTTCAAAATGGTGGGACATTGATTTTGGTCTAAAAAACAAAAACATAAGTAGTAAATCTCTCCTGTAAATAACTGCCTAACTCAATCGGGCACCATGAAAACTGTCTTACCTTGGCGATTTTTTCGTATTCTCTTTGCCCTCTGAATTTCTTTTTTGCATTCTGCTATCTTCTCATGTGCAGACTTGATGTTTTGTTCTGCAATGTGGACAAAGTTGTGACTTTTTAACGTCTTTGTAACACAAAAATGTACATTATTTTGAGGCTCCGGTGGCCCTGATCATCTGGTCATCACATAGAAAGTATGAAATGCAAGAACATGAGTATTATTAAAGAATACACAATCCATAGTTGATCGTAAATATTTAAGGTCAGTGACATAAAGTCCATATTTCCTACCTATGTTTGTGTAGATTTTCTCATAATTCTCCATTTCCCTTAGATTCATGTCGTAAACCATCAACGTCTTCCCCATGGAGAACTCACACTGGGCCAGTATGCCCATCATCCTCTGATACTGCGTGAACCTGAACAGGATAACAAAACAATTTACGACCCTGAGCCAGTTCTTCACCGCACGTTTACAGAAACGCTTGGTGACAAAGTCCAAGGCCGGGGGGGTCCGTAGAGCTCACTCACCCTTCCTCCGGGGTCGCGGGCGAGTTGCACCATTTGGTGAAGCTCTTCAGCAGCACATTGATCCGTCGGTCATCGCCAGCTCCGTCCCCGTCGATGAGAAGACGCTTCCGAATAACTTCATCTAGATTAGAGAGGCGACGGCGGGAGTCAAACAGCCTCTCAGACACGGCAGGTAAATTCAAGAGCGGCCGAGCTAACTGTTAGCCAGCCAACATGGCTGCTGTTTGTTAGAGCTTTTCAAAGCAAGCTGCGTCTTCGTGTTTCCGTTTGGCAGTATGGCTGCGTACATATGGATACTTTAAGAGCTCCGGCACACTTTTATACTCGTGAGTTTCACCAATGAGCTGAAATGAATGAATGAATAAACCAGCTACTTACCATCTGTAACAGCTCCCATGTCTGTACCAAGCTGGGTAAACTTTATTGAATAACAGGAAGTGAACAAAGCAGCTCGCCCCGCCCCCTCGGCGCAGACGACGGTGATTGGCCGCGGAGTCTTAAAGTTTTTTTAAGAAGCTTTATTCAAGAAAAAAATTCAGTTAACAACTGGATAAATTAATTTACTAGAAGATTCAGACATGAGAAAATACAGGGAAAAGAAACATACACATGATTTTATATGTTTTACACAAGGCATAGATGAAATAATATTGAATATAAATCATCGAAACAACGAAGCAATGTAGTTTTTGGGTTTTTTGTTTAACAGTTCAGAAATCAGAATCAGCTTTATTGGCCATATAGGCGTTCACATGTACGGAATCTGACTCCGGTTTTTCCGTTTCTCTCAACTTACATACACAGAAATAGACAAATAAACAAAAAACAAGGACAACAAAGCAGAACAAAGGTAAGCATACACATTTAACTATATACTTTGAATGGCATTCAAAATATATTATAATAATAATAATGGATATGATATTTACCAGGTAATATTATTAAATAAACTAAGTACTTACACTGAATGTAATTTATTTCTCCTATATGTAATTTATCTTCCAATTCGAAAACAGGGATTTCACATATATGAAGAGATAACTCTAAACTGCATAACAAAAGATGAGGGGAAAAAAAGTTTAGCTTAACAAAGAGATTCTATTTCACTTAATAATTAAATATTTATTTATTTTTATTTATTTTTTTGGAGGTGTTCCTGGAGGTGTTTGGTATAAATTTGGATTGCATTTTTACAACTAACAACTGAATTACAAATTATATCATGTAATCTATTAAATTGTTCTGTAGGACGTTTATATAATAAATAATAATATTTACTATCTAATTTCTTGCACACAGTTGATGCACAGTACTGCAGGGGCAACAAAGCATTTCACTGCACAGTCTAGAGATACCTATGTTGAGTATATGACAAATGAAACTTTGAACTCTGAACTGAACTTCTCAAAAACAAGCAAAACATGGAGAAGGGTTATTACAGTCTTCCAAATCCCTGAAAAAAATAAGTAGGACATGTTACAAAAATCACACCTGTAATCCACAACAATATAAAATATTTCAAGTTCACAGAATAAAGTCTATATAGTAACTTATATGACACCTCATTCACCTTTTTGTAGTACATTGCACATCTTAAATGTTTATCCAAAAAAAAAAAAAAAAAAAAAAAAAGAAATTACCCTGATGCTCGCGTGCGTGCGTGCCCCTGGCGCGGTGACGTCTCCGTCCCAGAATGCATTCTGGTAAACAGACATGGACGCACCAGGTGAAGACCTCCACAGAGGCTGAGCACCGCACTCGCTCTTTTCCCCGCCGTCTTCTGTCTCCTTCGCGCAGCGCATCCAGTGGATTCCGCTCCGCCCGGTGGCCCGTTTGCGTCCACGGCACCCGGAGCCTCGGTAAGAGCGCCGGTTGTTGCCGGTCCGTGCCGGCCGCTGGTGACTTCTGCCGAGCTGTCAGGCTTCGGCTTCCCCGCTAACGCTCGTCACGGCGGGCTAACGGGCTAACGTAGCCTCCGGTGCTCCGTGGTAACGCTTGTACCAGCCACGGAGCCCGTTTTTCACGACACAACACCCGACAGGCGCTGTGTCTTTTCTTCACGATTACCGTGTGCCTCGCCTTGTGTATTTTTTGGGATAAAAAAACAAAACAAAAAACAACGGCTGGCTCCTGTGGGTGCTCTGGTGGCTAATGTTAGCGGGCTAACTGAGTTGTCCTGTCAACTTGTGCTCAGTTGTTTCAATGACAAGCGGCGCAGGAGAAGAATTCAGACCCTTTACTGTAGGAAAGTGTCAGTGCCACACTCTGAAAATGCTCCGCTGCGAGTAAAAGTCCTGCATTCAAAACCTTATTTAAAAAGTATGTCAGTTTTATCAGAAAAATGTACTTAAAGTGTCAAAAGTAGAGGTATTTATTGTTCAGTAAATGTTACCTGTCAGTATTTTACTATTTTAGAGGATGTTTTGGGGTTAATATCACTGCTGCATTAATGTTTCTGTTGCATTTTACTGCTGTATTTGTTTAAGGTTGAGCTAATTTAACTACTTTATCTACTGTGGGGAAGATTAATCTACAGCAATTCTCTATAAGATATTGTGCAAATGCATTTTACAGCTAATCTGAGTTGTTTTCGTTATTTTAAGAAGTAGGAAAACTATTTTAAAGAAACACTTAATCTTACAGTTTATTTGACACAGATTTTTGAAGAAACGTGGTTTTCACTGGACAGGAAGGGGATGGAAAATTATAATCTGAAAAGTAAAATGGAAATACTCAAGTAAAGCACAAGTACTGTGAATGTAGTATTGTTTGATATGAGCAGTTCATTGCATTGAATATCAGTTGATTATTTTATGTGATCTTTGCATACATTTTCTATATTATGATATTTATTAATATTGTAGAATTCTTCCTTATCAGTTCATATTAATATTGTGACATTGTTTTGAACCACATATGATCCAGAAGTGGACCTGGAAATGATTTGTGGTAGTGGTTAATTGAGCAGTATTACTCTTAGAGTGAAAGCACGGGAAATATCTGACCTTCCACTCAATTAATAACAATGAAAAAAAAGCCTAGAGCTCTACTTTACTATTAAACATGGATTTGTACTTACACTACCTGAGTTTCTATGAGAGCGACGGCTGAAGCAAGATAAAGTGCTATACAGTTGCAGTTTTTTTTTTTATCCCATAATATGTCGTTATTGGTATTATACCTTATTCAGAAGTGCAGTAGTGAATACCATTAGTAACGGCTACATTCATGTTTGCGAGTGCCAGGGCCCTGATATTGTGCGTCCTGGCTCACTCACATGACATACTGGCACGCCTACATGGAACAGAGCCATTAATAATGTTATTAGTTACACCTCAGCTTTACCTGCAACAGTATGACAACTCAAAATGTCTGCTTTGAAAAAGAATTTAAAAAATATTTCCTAAGACAACAAAACAATGATAAAAGGGTATGGTCTCAGTCTTTAAAAGGGATTACTGTGGGGCAGGAGGAGGCAAGTAGAGATGGTGCTTAATGGATTGGATTAGTGCATAGTGGTGGTGAACTCCATGACAAGGCCCAGGGAGGACAGTGTTACCTTCCAGACATAATGATTCCATGTTCACTGGTAAACTCTTATCAAGAACCAGCAAAACAAAGAACTTGATACTGACTCGTCTTCTCTTGTCTATGTGTGCTTGGGCTTTGTGTGTGTCTCCAGACTTCCTCTCCAGTGTGTGTGGCAGCCAGCAATCACCCAAACTGATGAGGATCGGCTGATTTAGTTAAAAATAAGTTCCTTTTTTCTTATTTTGAGAAGGTAAGATCTCACAGATACTCATCACTCTTCTCTCCATTGACAACAATGGTTTCCTGTAGTTGTACAACAATCGTAAGTAGATGGATAGCGCCTACAGATGTTAACAGTTGTCACTTACTTAGAGACACATTGGAGTTCAGTTCTGCATATGAGAAACTGTGGGTGAAAAAAACACATAACTAGTTGCTCATGTATATTCTACTGATTGTCAGATTTTTACTATTAAAGTAGTCATGGTAAAACGTATCTAGCAAAAGGAAAAGCTTCTCTCTGTTAATTGTACATTATCATACACACTTACTTGAAGAGAAAAACAAAAAGTCAGTGCAATCCAGTACAACAGTCCTGTATGAATACTTTTTCTACTTTGGTGAAATAGTCACTAATTTTCAGTTTTTGTTGCAACTGGTGTTGCTTATTGAGGCTACAGCTGGTTGCCTGTTGAGGATATAGTTTGTACTGGTGCTGTATTGGGTTGCATATATTAAAGGTGAGGTGTTTGTTTTATTGGATGTGCTTATTAGACTTAAATATTTACCCATAAGTACCTTTCAATGAAATGTAATCCAACACAACACCAACACCTCAGCAAACATCTAGCACTACAAGTTTCACAAAGGCACTATGTAATTACAAGACTTTTGTATTGGACTGCTTGATATTCTGTCTTTTCTGGTCATTAAATGTGTATGATCAGTCTGTGATGTTCAGTTTCTACTGACTGGTTCATACACTGGACACAATAATGCCATGTGTGAAAAAGTGTGTGTTTGACTTTTTTGGCAATGTCACTGCTTTTAATCACAACTGAGCACTTTGTAAATGTAAAAGTGTAACGACTACACATCTGGTCCAAGCCAAGACCAAAAGTCACTGCCACTCATCGAGATGGACTATTTTTAAGTCATCAATCTGTCATAACTTATCATTCGACTGGTAATGAAAAAAGGCACGCCCAGCCTTCAAACCCATACCAAAAAAAGTCATCCACATGGTCTCTATACTTTGAGGCAGTGGATAAATGGGTAAGTTAGACATTACAGAGAAACAAGATTTGTTATGCATGCCTCTTGAAGAATACCGTTAATGATTTGTGTCATTGTGTAAAATGTACTTGTTTTAGGACTTTTTGTTAAATTGATATATTTGACTGTTGTGAGCCATTTCAAATCTCTGCAGACTATTATGTGTTGACCCACTGTTTGCTAAACTACTGACCAACCAGGTAACCTGGACGTAATATACTGCAGTTTACTGAGGTTCAACCTTGGGTGCCATTTTTAGATTTGTCGGCTCCAGTAAATGATCACAGTTCAAGAGTCAAGCCATCCCTTCAGAAACCTGTAGTGATGTCAAAGATGCTGAGTCCATGTCTGTGGTTTGACCATTTTAACAGTTTCTGTAGTAGCCAGTTTTCATTAGAAAGGCTGCATTCTGAAGCCCAATATCCTCATTGTATGAACCCATGCATCTATATTTTCTAAGTCACTAGTGCAGTCTGGATTCTTTTGTAACTGAGGTGTATGCACATTCAAAAAAAAAAAAAAAAAAAAAACAAAGCCTAAAGGAAATAGAACTTGAATAACTTGTTTCTCTGAGACACTGGCAACATCTTCAGGACAAACTTCTTAATTTGTATTTCCAAATTTAGTGTTGGTCTTAAGACAAGCCAAGTTTCTGAACTGAACACTTGAAACTTGCAACAGAGGGCCAAGGTAATTTTTGCTCAAGGCGCTTCAGGACACATGCCAGACGGGAACACATTTAACTTTTCTGTCATTTATTAGGAGCATTCTTTGCAGATATCCTCCATTTGATATTAGAAAAACAGCACATAAGGCTGCTTAAACTGTCCTTGTTTTTCTGTCAAACTGACAGATGGTTGTGTTTTTCTGATGATTTGAGATAGAAAAGGAAAATCATTACATAGAATCACTGACTACATCATTCGTATAAAATAGGACAGACAGCACCAGATGAAGACCAGAAATGTCTATGCATGTCAGGATGTTAGAGCATTACTTTACTTTACAAGAGTTTCTCTACTAAATGTTGTCTGTGGCAAAACAACATGAGCAACTTCCAGTTCTCGTTTTCTTGCGTGTCATATTTTGCCCGGTGAATGTGTACTCATTGGTGTAGATCAGACATATTTCAAATTGAAAGTGAAAGCAAAGACAACTTGGCTGTGGATAACTCTGTATTTACACATCTGAAAACGTACAGAATCACAGGGGAATCTGCTCAAGTCAGTCTGCCTTTATTTCAATGTCAAAATACTGATCCATCATCCATGAAGACCGTTATAATCGTGTGTGTGAGGACTCGCGTTAAAGTTAATATCTACAGGCAAAGCATATAGTATGAAACTGACCAATGGTAAGTCTACGTGTTGATCAGTACATCTTAAAAATGTTGTCAAGCACATTTGTCAACTGTATTTTGGTTAATTTCTGCATGTCGTTGTGAAATCAAGCGTGGAAAATAAGTAGGAAATTGAATATTTTGCCCCATGACGGCGTCATTGCAAGATCTGTGACCACCAGTGTCGCACTAATACAGGTGTTTAGTTATCTTACACTGTGTATCATTTGGAAAATCTCAAAACCAAGTCCTTATTCATTGTCCAACACATGCAGTCAAGGCAGTTATTTGTATTTGTTGTAATGTAAATATCATAAAAGTTCCTCAAGGGGGAGTAATTGATAGGATGTTGAAATAGAGACGGGAACTTTTACAACCAGGCTGTAAATATAGCAAAATACAAGCAGCTGTGATGCACTTTGCAATATACCACACGCATTTATATGTTCTATGTGTATTTGTTTTATTTTATACACATTTTGTAATCCTACAATCAGTTCGGTCACTGCATATCATATGATGTACGAGCTTTGAACTTGTTGCTTGTCAAGCGGCCGCACACGGAGGTGTTTTTTTTTTTGTTTTTTTTTTGTTTTAGTGGAGGGGCGGGTGCGCCGAAACAAACGCGCGTCTGCCCGCGTCAATCAGTGCGGACGCCGTCCTATCCCGAGCGCGACCACCGCTGACTCTTGTGTTGTTACATTGTAGCGGAAAGAATGTCGGAAAGGGCCGAGGATGACGTCAGGGGGGAGCTGCGCCGAGCGGCCAGGCAGCAGCTGAAGCAGCAGCAGATCCAGCGGGGAGAAGGCTCCACAGCAATGGCGACTGTTGCGGAGCGGAGATCGTTGCCTAGTCCAGAAATAATGCTGGGACAGCCTTGGAGCAACTGGGTCGACGCCGCCAAACTCCACGGCAACGACGGTGAGTTCCCCGGCGTCCCGAATGTGCGCGAGGAAGCGAGGTAGAGCGCGACAGTTGCCAGTCCTGTCTTTTTTTTTTTTTTTTTTTTTTTTTTTTGGCCGATTGCATGCAGTTTTTTTTTTTTTTTTTTTTTTTTTTTTTTTTATGTGCTGGTGGAATATGAAGAAACGCTGCTGGTAGCAACAGCACGGGCAGGCAAGCAAGTGCAACTATTTATTTGTCTGTGTGTCGGATCGCCTCATTTTCAGGTGCTGAATCGGAGGAAAGTTTCAAAGACTTCGGGAAAAATCGAGAAGCCATGCGTTTGTGCAGAGAAGGTGAGTGTGTTTTTTTTTTTTTTTTTTCTTCTCTAGGGCCAAAGGTGTATTTTGGTTCTGGAGGTTTGCACACACACACACGGATTCAAACACTTTACACGCGTCGTTTGGCCAAAATGTAAACCTACTGTAAATCATGCACATCCTGAATTGACTGGACAACCGGATATAACAAGTGAAACATGTGTCTCTTATTCGTGTGGTAGTTGACATTTACATCTGTCCCTAAAATAACTAACCGGTTTACAACTTAGACTCGCTGCAGTTGAGCCCAAACACAATAATAACAATATGATATTCTGTTTGGAGAATGCATTTGATGGACTTAATTGGTCAGCATCCACATTTCTGCCATTTTACACAAGAAACCTTCCACTATATTTAATGTCTTCCCTTATTCTGAGACAACATCAAGCTTTGCTGCCGCCACAGTGTAGTAAAAAGTGTGAAAGTAGAAACGAGAACCCCAAATGCAAATGTTATTGTCAAAACAGTGGTCGGGACTTTCTGTAAAAAGTCCCTTCTTATTCATAGTTCTATTAGAATGATATGTAGTTATCATAGGGCGTATGATAACTACGTATCTCACACGCTGCTTAAACACAAAATATGACCATCAGTAATGTTTTTGTTGCCACATATTTAGATAAATATTGTAAGCAAAATGAGCAAAATTCTAAATTTAAGGTAACTTTTTAATGTTTTGAAGTACTTGTCCCCCAACCAGCATGTCAGATACATTTCTGATTCATTCAGGCCTGGCGAATGTAAACTCTGCCATCACCATGGACAAAAGCGATGGGATGATTATGTTCCTGCTTGTAACTATGGTCTCGGCTTAATGCCAGCATTTCTTCCTGTAGCTGCACATATTGTAGGTTTGGTTACTAGTGTTGTTGAAGGCTGGTGTTGATTCATCTACAACAGGCAGTAACAGGGACAGGTTCTGTCATGACAGAAGAAAGACATGGGTGATAAAACCCAATATGTCAGAAGCGCACATCATCTGGCTTCTGAGCCACAGAGTGACGTTTCAGAGCAGTTTGTGCTTCAATTTTATTTTTGGAAACACCCCGATTAGCGTTAGCTGATTTGTCCCACTGGCAGGCCTGGATTTAGAAATGAGCCTCACCACAAAGGTAAATTGTTCGAAGGAAAACGGCATCTTGTTTAATTACGAATCAACATCGTGCACAATTCACACAAAAGACTGCCATCACAATGAGGAAGTTGAAGACTAACCTGTCAATCTAACTCAGAATTGAAGGAATGAATGATTGATGAACTTTGTTACTACAGTGATACAATGATTGCAGTTTAAAGCCTTGGTCGTTAAATCAAACGTTTCATGCTTTGTGGGAAACCCCCTTAAAAGCAAACACTCACACAGATGATGGGTTTATTTTGCCTTTTATGCAATTCAGCCACACATCTACAGCTACTTTTAATGAGTTTGCAGAAAGGATTTTTCTCTCCTGCCTCAAGGACACACGAGCAGGGTTTGTCAAATGTGACCTTGTTGTTACGGGACGGTCATCGCAGCTACTACGACACCAAGATTAAGATGCATGTATTGCTTTGAGTGAGCTCTATTTCAGACGAAGTGTAGAGCGAAAATGAATTAATTCTCCGTTGTTTTCTCCTCTGAAATTCTATTTGTCGGTATAATTTGGCAGAGAAAAATGGCACTAATTAAGCAAAAACCACAAGGATCATCTTCACACACCAAACACCATCATTAATTCGACAGCCAACAATGAAGCTATCGCTGTGGTGTGAATAATTGTCACAGAATTTGATAGTTTTTGAGGCACACGTGTGTTGGAATGACTGCTTCTGGTTCTCATTCATGCTGTCTGATAATGTATTTGCAGAACAGGATATCTGAAGTCATATCTCAATGAGGAACAACCACTGGGAACGATGGCACATTTCACTTTGGTCACATGATTCTGGCCCACACTTACGATGTCATCAGTGTGTGTCTGGCTTTAGTTTCTTTTTTTTTTTTCTTTTCACCATGTGCTGCTGTAAAGGAAGGGGTTTATTTGCCGGCTACTTGACAAGGCACTTATCTAAAGTTGCATTTGCATCAGTCAACAACGTCGCCTGTGTGCATACCCCAAGACCATTACACATTGTCGGCAGCAAATGTCCTATACAAAGAAGATATCTAATACAAAATATTTAAAATAGTGTGGTAAACACTACACTGAATACACCTAGGTGGTGGCTGACCTAAAGAGATGTTGTCTGTTTTGAAAGTGGATGACGTATCTCGAGGTCAAGAGAAGCCACTGTCAGAGGAAGGCAGAGAAACCGAATGGTCATTTAAAATTCAAGGCTGTGAGGTCACTTGCCATGCAACTGGCTTGAAACATGTCTCTGTCATGTAGCGCCGTCTGTCAGTGACTGTTGTTTGTGTCATGGGGCCGATCAACACATGCTGCTCGTAGCAGAAGTGTGTATTCGTAGAACGTTATTTTTTTGTGTGTGTGTGTGTCGAGTAGGGGTATTACAAGTGGATGACTACACCTCTCCACCATGACTCACCACCAGATTCCTCCTGTGGTGCAACCGCCATTCTAACACCAACGACGATTAACACTTTATAAAGATATATGGAAATTAATGACTGATGAATTCCCTCATCTGTCCCACTCTCATCTGTCTCGCGCTTTTTTGATACATTTTACAGTCACTCTGTCATAGTCAGGGAAGCTGGGAAATGTAGTGCGAGTGTCAGCCACAGGTCAGATTCAGCCAGCGTGTGTGCTGCTCAGAAGCAGCCAGAGCTGCTACTATTCCACCTGGATCATTCATCACTGCCATGGATGAGGATGCTGAAATTAACTGGACTCTCATTCTCTTCCTCTGACTCGTGCTCACAGGCTCTCTTCCTCCTCCTCCTCCTCCTCCTCCTCTTCCTCCAGCGCAGGTCCTCTCTTTGTCTTGCTGAGGCCTCGGCCTGCTTCTCTGTTCTCTCTCGCTTTCTGTTTTTTCTCCGTTGCCGTTCCTTTCTTCGCTTTGCTCGGTTGTTCTGTATCTTCTTTCTCCTCCACGGTGACTTCCTTTCTCCCTCTATGCTTTTCATGTCCTCCTTACACAAAAAGAAAATGGAGATTGAGAATGGGGCAGACACAGTGGTGTTTGACCACTTTTCAAGTCGGCACAGTTCAGCGGATGCCAGCGCGTTGAATGCAGAGTGGCGAGGCGATCTTGCCGGGCTGCTTTTATAGTTGAGCAACCCATTTGGAGAACGCTCCAAGTGAACACCAGCAGCAGTTTGGGAATGAGTCTGGTTTGACCTTGTTATTGATGCAGCATGGAAATGTGGTTGGCCTGTTGGACTCCTCAGTTCTTTTTCAACAAAGGATCTGAGAGAAGTTTTAATGGAGAATACACAGGAAGTGATTGATGGAGACAAATATGTGTTCTCTCATCATAACTTCAGTTTGCTTGTGGTACAGGAGAATGGCTCATAGAGAGAATTGGATGCAAACAGACGTGTAGAACCAAAAAGTTACCCAGAACTTCCAGGCCAGCTTCCAACTACTGCTTTAATGGCTTACGCCTCTGCAATTAGCAACCAGTGAGTACTACCCTCCACATTACATTTCTACACTTGTTCTTTTTGCAGAGTAGTCAGACCCTTGTTTGTGCACATCGGTAGCGTGCCACCCTACTCAGGTTCTATATAATTTACATGCCTTTGTCCATTAGGTGAAGACATTTACCTTTTCTCTGTGGCAGACCCAAGCCGCTGTGAAAATATACTTTTCGCTCCACTGCTGTTGAAGGAGACACTTAGCAGAGTGACTTCAGACAATTGACACGCATTAAGTAGCATCAGGCTTGTCAATTCATCCACACAAGACTGCCACTGACCTCCATGAGAGGGAACCCGCCAGGTAGGCCCTCTTTAATATGGTCTTTGCTTAATGGCCCTCATCCCTTCCAGACTCGGTCACTGATGTTTGGAGAACCCTTGACGGCCCGGGCTGAGTACATATTGGAGAGGGACTCCACTTCTGTCCTCTTGTATCCCGTCTTGTGCTCATCTCATCATTATACCCCAGGCAATCTCTTAATTAGGCTCCTTAATTAGGTGGTTTCTTGTTTTCTGCGCCAGGGTAAATTCTGATCACATTCTGGTGAGGAGCGGCACTTCCCTCTGATTTGCTCCTTTAGAGTGGCTTGTGAAGCGTGAGGCTTGGTTCATACTATTGGCTAGAGGTTCCCAGAGCTGCAGACATGCCATTCGTGTAACTTGGCATTCACACTTCTTCTGCTTTTTATGATTGTGCGCCTAAAAAGTTGCACTGCCTTAGTGCCACTGCAAGAAGTTTTCCATCATTACTTCTCCCAGAAAGAAAAAAAAAAGAACCACGGAAATCAGCCATTTCTTCCGTTTTCTCTTAATTTCACTGAACCCTAGACAGAGGCACGACACTGTTATGAGTTGTCAAGTCAGGGTTCAGGTTAGTGTGTGTCTGTCCACTTTTTAATTGTTACTCCATAATGTCTTGTTGTGTTAAGCATAAACTGGCTTTAGGGGATGAGCTGTCAGATTAGTCCTGACTGAGAATGTGACCAGCATCACCGGATTGGAGTATTTTAAAGTTATGAATTTTAAAGATTCCTATACATGTCACTGTGACATACAACTTTTTTAACTTGACAGACTGTGAGGAAAACAGACATCTCTCTATTTTGATTGAAGGGCTGCCACTAGTTAATATTTTCATTATCAATTAATCTGTTCTCTCAATCAATAGGTTGATCTTTGGTTTATGAAATGATAATGTCAAATTGCTTGTTGCTTGCCAAATCCAGATATTCATTTTACTATCACATGAAACCAAAAAAACACGCTATAAATCTTCACAATTGAAAAGCTGGAATAGAGAATGTTTTGCATTTTTGACGTAAGAAATTCTCAAAAGTTTCGGATTATTTTTCGGTCGATTCATTAATTGATTAATCAAATAAGTGTTTCAGCTCTATTTGACTACCAAATTGTAAGATGTAAACTTTAAATTTAAAAGACTGGTTTAAAAGGAATAAAGATATTAATTACGACTTGAAATACAAGAAGGAGTTTTGGCTCTCCATAGAGTTGTGATGGACAGACGATTGGAGGCCGAGGTGCCAGAATTAGTCTAATTAAGATTTCGACATTAGGAGCATGAAAGAGATGGGAGGAGCCAGTATAATAACACAAGAAGCATTCGGGGAAAAACACACTGAACTTTATTCATTAGTGATAGTACCTGTTTGGGTTAATGTCACAAATCATCCACACTCTATGCTTCATACGTCTTTTATGTGCTGGGTTTGTTTCTATCTGGGAGAGACGTTTGTTCTTTGAGAGCAGGTAACCTTTGGATTGCTGGCTTGGCCCTTTTCCTGCTTCTTATCACTTGGACATGTTGTATATGATGGATGGGGACTAGTACTTGGGAGTGATCTATATTTGCATTTGCAGAATTTCCTCATCAGATTGCCTTGAGTTTTTAAACATCCTTAACACGGTGACGTGTTTTCATGAATGTGTTGTGCAGCGCAATTATGTCTGAATTTTATCCAGGACATGACCAATTTTTCTTGAGCCATTACAGTGTTATGACAACAGATGATGGCTGTTTCAATGTAGATTCAGAGTGTACTGCCAACTGGGGCACCAGGTGAACGCAGGTCTGTTTTGTTTGCCTCTCCCTGACTTGTGCCCTATGTGGTTGATTCTTCCCCTGTCTACAGACATGCCCATATTTGGCCAGTGTCCCGCACAGGACGACTTCTACCTGGTGATGTGCAGCCACTGCAGTCAGGTAGTCAAGCCCCAAGCCTTCCAAGCACATTACGGTAAGTGTCATGCTCACGCATACATGAATATGCATGCACATATTCAGGGTCATCTTTCATGCAAACACCATGCAGAGTTAGTTCAAGTTTCAGAATTTTACTGATAACCCCATACAAGAAGTGGGAGTGAATGTGGGCAGTAGAGATTTATTTATTTATTTATTTGTTCGTTCGTTCATTTATTTAACTCACTGTCTCACTTGTATGTGTTTACAAACCCCCTGTCAATATTTGATGTGGCTCTCGGGGCCTTTGCAGTAATGTGCTTTTTTTAACACGTACAGCTCGGATCAGATTTCTGGTTCTGTTAATACTTGTGAATGTGCGTTTCAGTGCATGGGCTTCCACTGCTAAGCTGTATCTTTGACTAGAGTGCTGAAGTAAATGGATGAATTATAGATCTGTGAATGTAGTGATTGCATCAGTGTGGATCTCGATTAACTTCAGTGTTCATGGCAAGTTCACAAATTCCCACAGTCGTTGAAAGAAACAAGCTGTTTGTTCTCATTTCTTTGAAATGGTAAGGAAATCTGCATGTTAAAGTGACACCTTCCATGCCCTGTCATGTAAGGCTGTTTAAAGTAAGAAGTCTGTTCACGTGGCCTTGTTATGACAGAAATCTGATGGCTTCAACCCTTAGTAGCATCAGTTTTTCTCCCATCCTGCACGCTCAACACCTGAAACACAAATCTTCAATAGCATTCTCCTTTTCGCCCTAAATACGGACAAGTTTTAGTCACTGAATTCTTCTCAGTGGTGTGCGTTCCCCATGAAGTGTGACAGCAATTACAGTTGTCAAGGTCAGCCACAAGAGGGAGGTATAACGGCACATGGCTCCTAAAGGAACTGTCCTTGCTACTGTGTCAACAACACTCAAAGAAAGGACTCCTCCCACATTGTTAGAAAATATAGACCGCCACAAGCCCGTCTACACCAGACTATTACTTACAAACGGCAGCATCCAGTTGAGTTTTCATACCTGCCTGGGGATTTTAAATGAAAAGTAGACTAACACTGGAGGGCATTATAATGCCTGTGAAGTAAAACAGTGTTGACAGCATCCCAGCAGATGGCTGCGGTACGACTTTACAAGGATGGCACTGTGAATGCAGACTGTGCACAATCAGATATATGGAGTATAAGCATCCAAAATGAACATTGGTTTCAAGCTGTTTATAGCCATGTGTTTCTTTAAGCGTGTATTGATGATACATTATGTTCTGTGAGCTCACTGTCTGTAATGTGTTAATACTTAATAATTATTGGGGATGCACCAATCTTTTTCTCTTCCGTTACCAAATTTCTATTCCTAAGCCTGGGGTATCTACCAATACAGAGTACCAATCCGATACCTTCCATATAAGAATGTGAGGTGGCACTAAAAATTGACCACCATGACTGAGTGCATGTAAATGACAGTGGAAACACTAAATCTTACAGTGACTGATGGTGAAATTGTGTTGTGGATTGCTCACACTGGGCCGATACCCGATCCGCTTGATAAGGTCACCGTCGCCACTGATTCTACCGATCAAATTGATGCATCTCTAACACAACAACAAATTGTTCACCTCAACTCCTGTATGCTACTGAATTATTGAATAGATTAAATTATAGATCATCAGTTTCCCAGAGCCTAATGTGAGGTCTTCAGATGTCTTGTTTTGTCTGACCAACGGTACATAACCCAAAGATATTCCATTTAGAGTTTTTTTAAAACCGAGAAAACCAGCAAATAATCACATTTGAGAAGCTGGAACCAGAGAATGTTTGACATTTTTTGCTTGATTAATGACTTAAAAGATGAGTAGATTATTAAAATACTCTAAATCTAAGTTAAATTCTGTGGCTATGCTACCATCATGGCCAGACAGAGTCGGAGTGTTTTCGCTGTGATTTTCCTCCTGTCTTCCCCCCTCTGATGTCATTATAGGAAAACCCCATGTGGTGTTAACGCGGGGCAAAGGCACTGATCTCAGCACCATCGAGATGGTCTCAATATGATTTTAGCGTGCTTCTTTGAGCCCATCTGTCTCCCGTTAGGTGTTTGTGCTTCTCGTCTGAGGCTGATCCCAGCAGGGGTGGAACTCACCGCAGAACGGGAAGCTGCAAGCTCGGATGCTGTTTTATGAATTCATTTATGTCGTACAAAGACTTTCTCGCATTGCCTTGGCTGTGGAAACGTACATTTTTGGATGATGCACTTATGATCACCGTAATGCATATATTAGTTTTTCTTGAAGAATAAGGTTATTATTTTTATACAAATAGTGTACGGAGGCTAGGCCATCCTATGGCGTGAACATGGCGCTTGTGGAGATGGAAGACCATCACACTTCGTACGTTCGTGTTTTTCCTCTAACTCCCACAGCCAGGGATTCCCCTTAGCACTGAGCCAACTGTTTGACATGGTGAAATAGGATATTAGGGCTCCTCCTATTCCTTGTGTCTGTTGTTTTTATTTTTTCCCCCCCACCACATTTCTTTTTACTTCTCTTTTATTCTTCTTCCACTGCCACTGGTGTTGGCTCGGTGTTAGTGCTGTTAGTGTCACGCTGGGGTTTCCTGGTGTGAGTTTGTGTGCAGGGTGTGCTGTTGACTGTGACTGGAACAGGACAAGACAGCAGGGGAAGGAGGGAGGGAGGGAGCCGAAGAAAGGCTGCTAAGAAGAGGGAGGGAAGATATCTGGAGTGTATCATGAATGGGTGTGCAGAGAGAGGCCCTTAGGTGAGAAGAGGGCACTCTTAAAAGCATTTTTTTCTCCCTCAAAGGGAAATTGGAGGAATGCGATACAATTTGAAGGTGTGTGTGTGTTCGGGGTTGAGTGAAATCAGGAGTGGCAGCTCTGTGCATGCACGTGTGCTAGTATCTCCTCAACTGTTTCTGCAGCAACAAGGTTTCTTGCAGATCACCTGCTGAGGCTGAGCTTTGGCCTACAGCCCAGTTCCCAGCTTCACCATGGAGGTAGCCCTGTAAAAAAAGGTTAACTAACCAGGCCCACAACTCATCACGACACAGACGCTTTCTATCACAACCTGTTAGTGCTCCTTCACTTTATGTTCGCTGGTAGCATTTTCCCTCCCTGTTTTTTGCGGTTATGCTCGTGCGTCAAAGAGTTGACAACAAGAGGGTCAAGTCAACCTTCAGTTGCCTGTTGCTCATCAGCAAACACCTCTCTCTCTTTCTCTGTGTCTCTATAGCCGTGTTTCCACCCAAACTACCCAGAACTTTTAGTCCCAGGAACTACTTTTTAAAGAACTAAAAGGTTCATTCAGTCCGTTATTGTATGCGTTTTTAAAGACCCACAAAGATTAGAAAAATTAGTCCTATGTATGGAGCTGTAGTTCCTGGGGAAGGTTCCTGCGGTGGAAGCCCGGTTTATGTCTGTCGCTCGCTCTCTCTCTCTCCACTTATGGTCACAGTCTGCGTGACCCCGGAGGCCCAGTTTATCTGTTAGGGAGCCACTGCCTGGCCAAGATTCAAGACTTTGGTGCAAGTTACAGTAAACTCTGATTTAAATAAAATGCCTTCATGAGGTTTCAATCCTGCTTTTTCTTTTGGTTGTTTTTGCTGTGGCAGCTAATGAACTTTAGACTCTATAAAATGAGTCTGTGTTCAGATAAAATGAGTCTACGTCGTGGAACATTAGTGGAAATGTCAATGAAATTATTTTTAATTTGCCATTTCATTGTTGTATGCTGTTACTAAAAATACCAAGTGATGAGAGCTTCCTGAAAACTCAAACCCTTCTATGGTTATCGTGGGTGCACACGCAAGAGACCAATGTCTGATGATTTTTGGAAACCATGGTGTACTTTGTACTTTTTTTTAGGAAAAGATATTTGGTTTTGGATGCAAGCACTTAGTGATGAGCTTTTTTTATTATTTCTTCTATTTTTGTCTTTCCATCCACAACTCAGCATCAGCCTAACCTTTTCTGCTGTCATACTGCCTTTTATCAGTTTGCACAGTAGCTGTTCTAAGAAGCTCAGGCAGGAAATGAAGCTCTTGACCTGTTGGCTGGTTCTATTTCAGGCTGAGTTGGCATGAATCACAAATGCTGCTTATTTATTGTCGAGGTTACCTGCTCACTACTTTTAGAGAACATTTTCTATATTCCCATGTGTACTGCCATATGTACTCATATAGGCTAGTCTGAAACTGTTTGATCAAAGCCTTTTAATGCTGAATTGTGATCGTCTAATTGAGTTAACTATGTTCTAATGCCAGCCTGGTTTATACTGTCACTCCAGAGAGACGACACAGTTCGGCCATCAAGCCAGCCTCCACCTCGCCCTTCCCCGTGTCGGGCAGGAACAGGAGCAGCGGCGGCGGACTGGGGCCTGGGCTGGCCTCGGGGTCTGTAGCTGGAGTGGCGAGTGGAGGCATCCTTGGTCGACCTTCCACTGCTGGATCCAGCTTATCCTCCTCTTCAGCGTCCTCCTCCAATCCCAAACTCCTCAAACCAGCCAAAGAGAAGCTGCCAGGCATTCAGCGAAGACCCCCCTTTGCACCCTTCAGGATGCTCCAGCCGGACAAGATGTAAGTGTCACTGTGTAACGTGTAGTATTGTGTGTTGCTTGGCTTGTGCAATATGCTGACATACATACCAAGACTAAGCCTGAACAATTAATTGTTTTTATGTCAAAATTGCAATTTAAAAGAGTGAAATGTAACGAGTGAAAGTTTAGGCCGCCGACTGTTGATTTCACCGACTGTGTTGACAACTGTTGCCTGTAAATTACTCAGCTTTAGTTAATTTGGTGAGTTGGCCACGCAACAAATAAGACATTTACACTCGGCCAAAGATGGTTTTACGGAAGAAGAAACACCACTGTGTATCATTCTTTCAAGTTTAAAAATATAAGGTGCGGTTCATAGAATTCTCATAAAAGTCTTTTGTACATAAATGTTCTAGGTAGGGATTTCCAAAGATTTTTTGGCCCTGATCCTGATCCGAGACCTTTTTTAACATTAGGTGTAGTGTTTGTAGTGTTCACTGGAGTGTTCACCCCTGTAGGACAGCAGCACTGTGTCAGTAGCAGGATGAGGTGAACAGAACACGCAGAGCACAGAAAAGACAGAATCAAACTTTGATTGGGTTTGTTTTAGCTGATACAATCCAATTAAAATACGTCTGGATTTGCTCGGGACATCTGTAGCTCTAGGTGACTGACTCCTGTCCATTTCAGTAGGTAGCTCAGCAGTGCTGTCAAGTGTAGATGACTGACTGCTGGTAAACACAGTTGTCTAAATCTCCCAGTTTAACTTTTTTTTAGGCACATTAATTATTGTTTTGTTTAATAATTGTGTAACATTTAGCATTAAACATTGTGTTTGAACTTGTCCCACTCATTTAACAGAGTAAATGAAGAAGAGTTGCATGTGCAATATGGTGTCATTTATTATCAAAGAGAAAAGTAATATACTTTGACAGCTGTTTTTATTTGTTTAACTTCAGTGAAATTATGGATCATATTAGATTTATGTTTTGTCCTCCCAGCCCCACCCATACGTGCACATCTGTCTCTTACCATGCGTTTCTCACTGGCTCCGTGTTTCTAACTCTCAGCTTCCTCCTTGCTGCCCTCTTCATCTCTGTCACCTTCTCTTCCAGCCTCACCCCGGCTGTCAAGGTGGAGAAGATGCATCTGAGGGTGGACTCGTCAGCTAAGCTGGTGCAGGCCCCGTCAGCTCCCGCCACCACCTCATCCTCCTCTACATCCTCCTCTAGCACCACTGTGAGCTCCAACACTACCACCATCACCACCTCCTCATCATCAGCCCTTAAACCAGGCCTTAACTGTCCCTCCATACCAAAGCCTCCATTACTGGCCCCGGGTCAGATTCCCAACGGCAAGGGCCACCTCTCAGTCCTCTCAGACAAGAAGCAGGACAGCAGCAGCAGTGCCAGTAGCAGACGCCACCTTAACAAGAAAGTGACAGGTCAGTTGGAGGGAAACTACTGTTACAGTTACTGTCACTTACATCAGCTTACAAGGCTAAGGCTAATATTTTACTAACACAACTTAGAGTTAAGCAAGTCATCAGAGCAGGCGATTTGTCACAGTGTGTGTGAGTAACAGTTTTCTTCTTCCTCACTCCTCTCTTGTTTCTTCAGAGCGTGAGTTCAATCCAGATATCCACTGTGGCGTTGTGGATATGACAACTCGGAAACCATGCACAAGATCCCTAACATGCAAGGTAAGCTTTGTGCCGTGCATTTGGGCTGTATACACTGTATGTCATTTAAAACACAAGGCTGGCAATGTTCTACAGTTTTCTTATTGTCAACAAATTCTATTAGTACCAAACCACTGAAGTCAAACAATTTGTTTCTAATGCTCTCACTGTTTGTGCAAGGAACTATAAACTATAGATATACTGTAGCTATTTGTGAAAATTTTTCAAAACAATTTTTTATATGATATTGTGGACAACTTTAAAAGGAGGGCTCCAATCACAGATGTGAGGTCACAAATATACATTTTATTTATGTAAAAGGTTAATATTTTCCTTAAACAGCTGGACACTGTAGGTTTTAAGGTAAGGTTTTAAGTTACTCAAACAGGAATAAACTATTTGTTGGGCTCTATTTTCAGCTGCAGATTTGGTGCGCTGGTTTCTGGCAGCAAGACATATTGACACAAAATAAACTTGTGTCTGTTCAAAGTACTGTAAGAAAGGAACATGTCACCCAGAGCAACAGTGTGGCACAATAATGTGTTTTTAATAGTTTTTGGACAACGATGGAGCTCTTATGGATAAGCTGTATTAAGCTTTGGATTCACAGACTTGTTAGTAGGATCAATTCATTGTAGAATATTACCTTGTTATTTTCAGCAAAGCCACACATGTGCCATATCCCCAAAACGTTAAAGGGATGTATCTGTTATGTACAAATTGGAATAATAATAGTAATAAAAAAGAGGGCAGAACCCAAGCAGACCCAAACAATAATTCTGACCTTGTCCCTTGTCCCACCAGACACATTCCTTAAGCCAGCGGAGGGCGGTGCCAGGGCGGAGGAAGCGCTTTGACACACTGCTGGCGGAGCACAAGAACCGAACAAGGGAGCGGGAGAGGGAGAGAGAACTCCACCCACCCCATTCCCAGCAAAACCCCTCTCTCAGGGACCCACACCCCTCCTCCCACCCCGCCGCTGCCCATGACACCCACCAGGTCGCTCATGGCAACGGCCCCGCCCCAGACGCCACTAAGCCTTTGCCACTCGGCAAGCCCAAATTTCACAGCCCTGGTCTTCCACGGTATGTCCTGCTCCAGGTCTTCATTCTATTTTTTTATGTATGTATTGCGTGTAGTAACACCAGTCAAACTAGCCTTCATCACTGACAGTTGTAACTAACAGTTACGATTTAGCATTTCACACATTTTGTATGCTTCCCTTAAACAATTTTTATGATTAAGGTGAAACTTATCGGCCGCATTATATCTCTCTGTCAGACTAAACAGCAGTCACGGAGGTGGTACCCCCGGAGATCCTGCAGTAGTCCACGAGTCCCCACACCATCCCCAAACTACCCCCGATGGGTTTTCTCGACCCTCCAGTGACGAGGGAGAGAACGAGGAGCGGGAGGACAACGCTGACAAACTGGACTGTCACTATTCAGGTTATCACCCTCGACCGGCAGCTGTAAGTGCACTCTACTATCACCGGCCTCTGATTAGCTTGTTGTTACAGTAGTTAAATAATGGATTGTCTTTTGAAAATCTATAATCCATCATAGCTTGTTTCAGACTTCACTTTGTTAGAAATTTTCCTTTCTTTCTATGATTAATTTATGGTATACTTCACAGTTGTGTATTGCCAAAAAAGGATAACTGGTACCCCATTTCTGTTCCCAGTACTGTACCTTTGGAAGTCGACTGTTAGGGAGAGGCTGTTACTCCTTTGACCGGCGATGGGACAGAGTGCGATGTGCCCTAACCACAATGATGGACAAGCATGTCAACTCTCAGATGTGGAAGTAAGTCTGTCCAGCTCAGATTTTATTATGACTGTGGGACATAATAAGTATCTTGTCTTTTATTGTCAGCACTTGTGACTAATTAACAGTCGTAGCTAATTGATAATATTCTTCCTTGTTGCAGGAAAATCCCCTTGGCCTTGGAGAACTCCTCCTCCGTTGCACCTAACCATAGGACAAGCACAAATTCCCACGGTAGCACTCCCTCTTCAGGCTTCCTGGGCCCCCCTGCCACCTTGCCCCAGACTCCTTATAGCCAATCCTACGAGGGCAAGTCCATGCTCTCCTATGGGACCACCTTAAATGCCCGCAGCTCCCCACAGGGTGGGGCTGAGCACCCGGCCTACGGCATTACGCAGGCCCGACAAGTGTCTTCGTCGCCGCAGATGCCTTCAGCCCACTCGTCCTCGTCCTCTTCGTCTTCAGCTCCTTCCCTAGCCTCAGGCCGGGCGCTTAAGTCCCGTTCCTCCAGCAGCAGCACTACCAAGTCGTCATCGTCCTTCAGGCCCAAGGAGATCTCCTCTGGCTCCTCCACACCGGTCATCCCCAACTCCACTGGTGGGGGCAACAGTGGAGCCAACAGTAATAGTAGCAGCACTAGCTTCAGCACGGGGAAGAAGAGGAAGAACAGCTCTCTTCTCTCTTCATCGCATGGCCCCTCTGAATCCTCCTCTTCTAATGCCAACTACTCTTCCTCCTCCTCCTCTTTCAAGAAGAACTGTGCAAATGTCGGCAGCTCAGGGAGCACCTACCACCACAGCTCATTAGGTTCTGCATCCTCATCGTCATTATCCTCCTCCCACAGCGGAGTCCACAGCGTGGGGCTCAACTGTGGCCCCACTGTGCGGACCAACTCGCTTAGCCTCAAGGCCGAGCCTTCTGGAGGTTCAGCAGGCGGCTCCTCGGGGCCGCCAGCACGGGGTCCTCCCTCGGGCAGCCCTGCAGAGTCCATCAAGCGCATGAGTGTGGTGATGAACAGCAGTGACTCTACCCTTTCCCTGGGGCCCTTTGTCCACCACCAGTCCTCATCGGACCACCACACCAGCTTCAGCCACCACTCCTCAGACGGGCGCCTGGAGGGCAAGAAGCGCAAAAGCTCTCCTGCCTCCAGCGGCATTAATAGTGGAGGGGGGGGAGGAGGGCTCGGAGGAGGGGGAGGGGGACCTGGACCAGGTAGACCCAAAGTGGCCAAGTCACCTGCCATTAACAACATCCATGGGAAGCATGGGCGGAGCATTCCAGGGACGCCAGGGCTACCCAACAACTCCCATTTACATCAGGTGGGTTTGTTATTAAAGAAAATTTAGAGATGAATCCCCCACATTTCACATATTTAATAGGCAAGTTTCTGCTTTTCCCTGTTTTATAAAATTGTAAATATGATAAATTTGGGATGTTGGTCGGGGGATAGACTATTTTCAACGACTAATTAAAGAAACAAAAAGATAATCAATGGATTAATAATGAAGATAATAAGTAACAGACAAAAATGTGAATATGAACTCCTTATAGGCCGTTTTCATAGCAGACATTTTAATTTGCGTTAATAGGCGAATTCTGTTTGATGGTTCTGTTCTATTCAAGTGTCCCAGTGAGCCGTGATAGACAGTGACCGATGACAGCGAGCCAGCATCCATATTCAAAATATCTACGAAAGCTCTCTGTTTAAGTCATGTTTTGAACTTTCTACCTGTATTCTGTTCTGCTGATATTACGGACATGTCTGAGCCAGGCGCAACCCCTCGAGTCTCCCATGGACTCGCCTCTTCTGTCGAGCCGTGGTGTTTAGCCTGTGAACGTCAAGGGATTATGGAAAATGGTGTTTGTTAAAGGCTTAAAAACATAAATATTGAATAAACAACTGTATTAGATCTCTTTATCTAAATGATCTAAACACATGAAGCGAGCCACACGACATACTGATGAGAGGTTCTGTTGCAAGGCTGCATGTTTTGTTAGTAGCGTAGTTACAAATGCCAGTAGGATTTTAAATGAGGATTTTTTGCTTCTGGAACAGGACACGAAAGTTGCCAAATTACAACTTTTACATGGATTGTGCTTGTCAGTTTAATTCATTGAAGGAGCTGATGGAACTGGAGTTTACAGTGGGAGAGCTTCACATGTTAACCTTAAAGCAGTGTGGCCTGCTAGGTTGTGTACACTGTTTATTAAGGTTATAGTTTTGGTATCAGGATAACTCATCAGACAATGAAGTACAAAAAGGTGAATGGCACCATTAAAACCCCCTTGTGCCTAGAATGTGTTATGTTTTCTGATTATAAGCATTTATTTTAGCACAGAACTTGTTTCTGAACAGATTACTTAACAACCGTTTTTTTCCTCCCCAGCCAAAGGCTCGTCCCTGACAGCGGTGTCCGGCTTCTGTGTATGGAACCGGCAGGCGGACGGGGAATAGTCCGGAGCAGTCCGCATACTGCTCTGGACCGCACGAGGCCTTCTAAAATCAAACCCACATTATTCTCAGCTTCCCACAATCCTCAGGGTGGAGATGATCTGGACTGCCCAGTGAAGTCAATGTGGTCCTTACTATTTCTCCCAAAGCCATGTGTGTGTGTGACTGTGTGTGTGTGTGTGTGTGTGTGTGTGTGCGTGTGTGTGTGTAGGAGGGGGGTGGTGGCACTATATGGGGATAGCGTGGAGCACCAGGGGTCTAGTGAGTGAGCCAAGGACCCCCCACGCAAGTGTTGTCCCAGTATTCTGAGAGGTCTTCCTGTCCGGTCGGAAGCAGGAGGAACAATAGCAACGGCCATTGGTTCAAAGCTCATCGGGTTCAGGTTAAGGGCTGCCGCAACAAGCCGCCATGACGCTGAGCAACCGGGGAGACAACAAGCCGATCTCTTCCGCGTTTGTTATGAGTGTGTAAGTGTGTGTGTGTGTGTGTGTGTGTGTGTGTGTGTGTGTGTGTGTGTGTACGAGTATTTTCTCATGTCAGATTCTGCTGGACAACTGGAATTTCCAACTTAATTACACCCCCAGCGCCTGATCTCAGAAGCCTTGGAAGGAGAGCAGGAGGAGCAGCAAACTGTTACTTGCAACACCTTAAACAACACACAATCACCTTGTTGTTTCACTTTCCGTTAGTCCGACTCTCCGGTGACACGTAGAGTAACGTCGGGTTACACGCAGCAGCCCGAGAGGAGCCCATAGGGACGATCTGGTCAATTCTTTTATTATCCAGAATAATTATGCAAGTGTTACCTTTTTATGATTTCTTATGAGCTTTTTACACTGAACTACAAAGAGTCTTTGTAGATGTGGTGGAGACAATTGTGCTTTCAAATGTGAAAAGGACGCCTGATGTGCCCATTCGATTGAATCTTTTGTCAGAGAGATAGCTTAGTCTTGAGGACACCTGTTAATTTTCGGAATCTTTTCATCGTGCAAAACGATCGCCACAGTAGACCTACCCCCAACTGTGAACAGCACTAAATAACTACTTTCTCCACAGGCACTGCTTAGTTGTCCTCAGAGCTAGCCAAAAGCTGCTGTCAGCTTTGCCAACTACTTTTTTTTTTCCTTTCAAACTAAAAGTTGGGCAGTCCTGCTCATGAAGCGGTGATGGTGCATTGCCTGTGTGGATATGAAGAAAAATCTGTGCAAACCGTATTGTTATTGCCACAACTTACCTACTTTTTACCCATACAGCTGTGTGAACTCCACAGTTTTTGTGTGCAGATGTGAACTGTAATGTTTATTTTTCCTACATAGGGAATCAGGTATGGTACGTCTTAACTGGAGCAATCTTTATGCACGTCACCTGTCTTCTGTGGGTTTGATTGTCCCGCCTATGTGTAACCACTACCCAAGCTCTGGATGTTAAAGTTTCAATGTCTCACCGCAACACTAAGTTGGTGTGTGTTGAGAAAAGATTTGTCACAGTTAGAAGGGATAGCGAGGCATTATACTCTATTCCTTTGTCAAAATGGAGTCTTAAATCAGGCAATACTTGCCCATCTCGTTGGGATGTTTTGCTTACTTTGAGTGGTCTCGAATGGGTTTTATGGTGCGAGATTCATAGAGATGACTTCACGGGACATATTTAAACTTTTGGCAACACCTGTTGATTTATTGAACCTCCACTGATGTCAGATAGTGTGGAAAAGCAGACGATTTTTTAAAAAGAATCTTAATTTAGCTTTTTTTCTCGTAGCCTATGTATCAAACAAGTATTGAAGTATCCCTATTTGAGAATACATATTTTGTTAACAAATTGTACATAGTGAAGTATGTATTTTTGCACAGGCATTTTTCGTACACGCTGAATTTTTGGTACAATTTAAAAAAAAAGAAAATTAAAGTCATTATTTATTTAGTAATAAAAATATGAAAAGTCAGAGTGGTTCACTGCCAAGTCTATATAATGCAATACGCCTACATGTAGAAGCTGAAGCATCTCATGAATCGTGTACTGAAAACCTTTAAGGAACAAAGGTGAAGTGTTGCCACTGTAGCATGTGTCTGTCTGACAGAGGATACCTTTATTCACTTTTCAAGGTCTCAATCACACGTGCTTTTACAAGACATTTTACGTTGCCTATGAATCAACAACAAAAAAGTTACTAAATGACCCAATCAGCCTGTGATTTTGAAATGTCCTGCAGGCTTGAAGCTGTGCCCGTTGTCTAGTTTCCATTGACTCTTCAGTCATACACTTTGTAGACCTTAAACACATTTCATGATTGAAACACTTATGTTCTTTTATAAAAGGCGGAAGGGACTTCAGCAATCATTGCAAGGAACACTTCAAACAGTCCAACTGTGCTTGCATTATCGTTGCCAAACAAGTAATTTGAATCACAGCTTTTAAAGAAATAGTTTGCAGCTTTTAAAAGAAATATCAAATTAAGAAAGTGCCTGAATTTGTTTCACCCTGACTGTTTGAGGACAGTATTCTTTGGGTTGTTTTACCTTACTTGAATGTTCGAAGTGTTTAGGAGTTTGCTTTTAAATCTGCCTATGAACCCTAAATGTGGTAAAACCTGATCTTGTCAGCTGCCCATTATGAAACACTTTAGTATTGTGTGTTTTTCTTTGGGAATGGGGGGGGGGAAGTTATCCAAGTTTTCCAGACAAGACGTTGAGATTTTCTGTTAGCCTCAGTGTGTGGCTTTAGCCCCCTCTGGTTTACTGGGATTTGTACGTAAAAAACCTTCAATCAAGTGTTTTGTTTACCCTCAAACTCAACTGACATCTCACCATTGTTTCCAGGAGATGGAAACATGGCGGGGATGGTTTTTTTTTTTTATTAGCACCATAGACTTGGAATGTGAAAGTGAGAGAATACAGCTCGTGTTTGGGAGGAAAAAATAAATCCACCATTCATACTATGTAAAAGCGTGTATAGATTCTTTTTGTATACATTATCAAAATCATTTTCAGCTGGACTTATGTATTGGCTGCTATGTAATTCATGAACAAAACATAGGTTAGAATTAATATTTAAAGAAAAAAAGATTGTATAGTATATTTGTTTTGTAACAAGTTTCTGTAAATAAAATAATTTATACTGCTATTTATATGAAACGATGTGTCTGCCTCTTTTCTAAAATAAACAGTCTCGAGAAATGCAATCCCAACAATTAAACAAATTTTATTATATACACAATATAAGAGTCACTTTGTCAGACAAGCTACAGGTTTGGGTATATCAAGAATGATGCAAGTCCCCCTTGCTGTAATGAGAAAATATGGCCTCTGTGGTTACATGTTGATGACTCTAGACAACTTCTGGACTCTGTTGAGGAGCAGGTCGCCCTTCTTGATGGTTTCCTGGTACTGCCAGTTTTTGCTATCAGGTCTGAAAAGAAGAACAGGATGAGATTTAGAGCTCTGCCTTTGGTTTCAGAGTTATTTCGGGAAGTATTGACATATGAAGAACAGTAACATTACCTATTGGTTTCCACAATCTCATTCACTTTATCGATTTTACAGTGCAGACGGCCAGCAGCTATGAAGCGGGACAGTTCCCTGAGGACGGAGAGGAGATTAAGTTCAGTTAGGCAGAACAAAAATCAGTGATATCATTATGCTTCCATTGAAAAATGGAATAGCTACACTTCAGAAATGTGTTCAAAATTGTGGGAAATGCGCTTATTTACCAAGACTATTTACCAAAATTGATACTAGAAACAGGGTAAACAGCTGCCCTGTCAAAAGTTAACAAAATCTGCCCACCAGCACCATTAATTAACATGTTTTATCTAGACTTGTACAGATTAGACAAAGTCAAAACAACACGTTGCAGTTGCACAGGGGGTTTACGTGCTGGACTATTTCTTGGGTCTCTGCTGGTTGCCAAAGAACCGGCTGTCTGCAGTTTACCATACAGACATTAGAGGCATCTAATTTTCTCACCTATCAAAAACAAAGTGAACAAGTATATTTCCCAAAATGTTGAAATATCCCTTTAATATTCCCAGGAAGCTTTAATTAAACAATGTCATAGTGAGTCAATGCAAACGCCCACTTGGGGATAAAGGACTGCACAAGTAACGCAGTCTGGAAAATACAGTTCTGAGTTTCCACTCCATCCTGAGCCTAAAACTTTATAACTTGATACTGTCTGACATAAATGTGTATGTGCAAATCACCACCACCCGACTAACATCCTGAGGGAAATGGCACATGAACATGGTGTACAGGCACTCACTGGTCGATGAACTCTGTGCTGACGCCGAAGGCCTCCGCCATGTAGCCCAGGGTGAGGGAGCGGTAGGACTCTAGCAGCTGGCTGTAGGCCTGGATCCTCATCTCCCTCACATAGTAGCGGTAGTGTGGCGCAAAGAGCCAGTCCTTCTTCATCTCCTGCTCCACCATGGCTGTGGCACAGAGAGAACAGAAGTCTTTCAAGGTCATTATTGAAGTCTCATGATGTGAAAAACAACAGTAGCATGGAATAAATGAAATCCAGGTGCAGGTTATTTTGGCTTCATTTTTGTACAGCAGGACATCGACGTGTCGTCCATCTTTATATACAGTCTATGGTTTGAAGTGATAACAGGGATGTGCGATATGACAACATATATATTATACATATAATCATTTATTTTTTTGTGTGGCAAATCACACTTTTTACTGTGATATTTTTAGTAATTTTGACAGCGCGGATGCAGCATGACTCAACCCAGCCACTGGCCGGTGAGCCCAGTCCAGGATGACAGGCACACAGAGAGGGCTGGTGAAGTCAGACAGTCGGACGACTGGTAAAAACTTTTGCGTTGGCCCACTGGGATTTTTACTAGTTACATGCTCAATTGAAAAATTTGAAAAAATAATAAAGTATGAGTAAGTACCTTTTATTTGTTGAGTATATAATTAAAATGTAATAAGAAATAGGTCTTTTATATAAATGTATATTCATCGAATTTACTGAAAATGCTAAATCGTGATATGCATCGTTTTCTGGATATAAATGACCTGTATCAGGATCTGAGATTTTTGGTCATCGCACAGTCACAGAGTGATAAACAGCAAGTAAGTAAGTTATAACAATAAGTTTTACAGTGTTTTTAGGTCAATAAAAGAAAAAGGTTTGCTCACCCAGAGACTGGAAGAAGACAGAGTAACGGCACTCGTAGAGGGAGAAAAGATACTGGCGAACAGACGGCAGACTGTGCAGCACCTCTAAGATCTCTGCTCCCTTTATTACCTGTAGAGGAACACATTTTATTGCGGTCATACTGCCAACTTGACACGTGTCTCCACCCACAACCCGTGTGAAGGTATATCAAAAATCCAGAATCCATTCTATATGTATGTTGTGATAAAGCAGTCGAATTCACCCCCTTTTTTTCACAGCTGACACTCAATTCCCAAATACAAAGACACACAAACTTCCTCAGTATTCTTTCACGAGCACACGCTCAGTCTCCCACCTTTTCACGGAGGTCAGGCCTTTTGAGGGCGATCATGCAGACGTAGACGGTGTAGGTGACGAAGGTCTTGTAGTCCATGAGTTCATAGGAGGTGAAGGTGGAGACTGTGTCGAGGAAGAGCTCAGCAGCTTGTTTGAAGTCCCTGATGGCCACACAGTACAGGCCCTGGTACACCTTCAGACGATTCCTCCGGTCCCAGTCTCCCCCCTCCTCGATGAGGCTGTGGCGAAAGAGACGCAGAGTCAGACGAGTACCGAAAACATTACCGAGACGGTTGGCGGAAACGTTTCAGGACAAGGATACTGGAGCCTTTACCTCTTTGCTTTCTCTGAGTTGCGTGTGATGAGGTCGCTATCCATGTAGAAGAGGCCGATCCTCAGCAGGTAGAAGACGATGTCTAGTCTGTGACCCAGAGCCACTGTCTTGTCATAGGTCTTCCTGAAAGCTGTTAAGGCGCCCTCCTAAGGACAAACAAGACAATGGACATTAACATTACTATTCAAATGAGTGTCAACCGTGACCAGACTGTGTAACTACATCTATCTTGACAAAGATAAAGAGATAAACAAGATACAAACAACAATCTTTGCCAACATAACAGGTCTTACTGTTATACTGTTTCAGAAAGAACTTTGTTATAATAATAATGATTTTAAGAGGGATGTACAGCGACTAAAGAAACTAAACATTATGCATAATACAAAATACTGAAAAGCTGATATGTGTAGTGGAGGCGAGAGTGCCACTTATTTTAATATAAGTCAAAGACAAAAATGCTAGAGAAGGCTTTAGTGGTACTTAAAATACAAAGCAGCGTTTACTGATTAGTAAAGATATCAGTGTGATATTTTCCTTGAAAAGTATACTTCTGTCACTAATCCAAACATTAAACAAATGTGCACTCTGGAAAGTGTTTAAATTTATCAACATTTGAAGCGAGCTAATTTCAGTGGTTAAAAGGTATCGGTACTCAATACCCAGTACCAAGTAGTATCGAAACTTCTCCACTCACTTTTTTAATAAATTTGTATGATTTTGTTCACAGCCGATCACTGCAGCAGGTACAACCCATACAGTCTGTGGTGCGGTGAAGTGGAGCACGTTGTATTTGACGGCGTTGGGAGTTCAGCGCGTCGAGATGCCACCAAAACACTTGAAAGTATGGCGATACTACACGCCCGTGGCATTTAAATACTTTAAATACTAAATGCCTGTTTGCATTTCTTTAAACCAATAACAATTGTCTAACAGGATGCAGCAACGGTGCCCCCTGCAAAATAGTGTCGGGGGACTGTTTAGAAGAAAATAAAAGGCAGAAAACAAACCTCTATTTGTCACTTTCATTATACACACATGAAGGATATCTGCCAAGGTGTCAAACAGTGACAGAGTAGAGAAACTTACCACATCGAAAACACCCACAGTTCTCATTTTCACACCTCGCGGGACATTAAGTCTACTCTCAGATGTTTGTGTGCCGACTGAGGACCAGTTACCTTGTCTCCGATTCTGATCAGATATTCAGCCTTGGCCATCATGGCGTCTCGTATCTCGCTCTCCCCCAGGTTCTTCTCCGCATCCTCCAGCACGTCGTCCAGCCGCTTCAGCTCCTCCTCGTTGGCCTTCTTCATTTTACTCAGCAGGTCGCCGTCCAGCTGCCACTTCAGGTCCTTACACAGACCCTCATAGTACGGAGCCATACCTGCAGCAGAGACACACACACACACACACACAGAGAGTTTCACCTGTAGACAACATCATGACAGCTGATCACAAGCACCAGAACCAGCCTGGTGGGCTGAGCATGTGTGGACATACAAGGAATGTGTCTTTACGTTGCTCTCAAAAAAAAAAACATTTAACTTTCATGTACAGAAACAAAACAAACAAAAAAGTATTAAAATAAACAGTGGAAATTGAAAAAAAAGGAGGTTTTAAGTTGATTTTTCTAGAAAAAGGTTGTGACTTTAATTTTAAAGTTATATTGTTCCATGTAAATTCCCGTAGAAAGGCAATATAAATGAAAATATGAGTTATTAGTTATTAATCTTATATTAATAAAGTCACACTGACTGCCAGCCGTTAGCCGACGGCTGCTAATCAAGTTAGCCGGCGTGCTGCTTTCCCCCCGACGCTCGTTCCGTTAAACTCAAACACATTTTGGGAGTTTTCGCCTCAGTATTTACGGGACATTCACACATTTCACACATCAACATGTACACCGAGCAGGCGAGGCGACGAGTGACCCCGCGATGCAGCGATGTGCCAACTCACTGTTCGCCTTGATAGCGTCCATGAGCTCCGTCTTGACTTTGGCGTCCTGCCGGTGGCCGTCCATCGTGAGCAGGAACTTGAGCTGCGCTATCCTCAGGTCGGGGTTCTTGGGCAGACCCTCTTCCTCCAGGTTCTCCAGCGGCATCTTTAGGGGTAAAAGTGTGGGGAACAAAGACGCCTAAAAACGGAAGGGTTTCTTTTGTGCAGAGTCGGCTGCTAGTCGACGATGACTACGGAAAACACTGGACGGCGTCGCTTCCGCCGGAGAGTTTAGTCAAAGACGGCAGCGAAGAGCGGAGCGCGGCCCGGCGTCTAGTGGCCCGGTTACCCGCTCCCGCCCCCCGCTGGACGAGAGCATGAACTGCACCCCAAAATCAGATGGGCAGAGTGTGTGTGTGTGTGTGTGTGTGTGTGTGTGTGTGTGTGTGCACCCCTCACAGAAATAGACATAAAGCTGAATAAAAATAAATATTAACATTAACCTACTATGTGCAGATGTAAATATATATATACAAAAGTGTATGCTGTATGTAGAAAACAACGAGTCTAAACTAGAAGACAATAGTTGCAGGGTGCAAAGATGCTGGAATAAATATGGTATGATTATACATATATACATGAGGTAGGTGCAAAAAAACAAACAAAATGGTTGCTTATCTTAAATGGTTTACATAAGTAAATATAGTAAGTGAAAATAAGACAGTAAAAAATAAGTACTGCAAGTCAAAAAACATTAATATAAAATAGAAACATTTACAATAAGAACACGATATGTAAAATATATAAAGAATATGTAAAATATGTATTATGCTATTAATTAATCTTTGCTGTATTGCCAACTGTTTTTGAAAATACTGTACAAGAACCTAACGTTTAATACTAACAGGATATGATACAATATGTGCTCTAAAGGATGTCCAATTACAACTCTGAAATTACACTGTCAGTTAAACTTATTTTATACTTACTAAAGAAGATCCGTGTATTTATTTTGTGCATTGTATTGTGGGTCAGTAGAATCCATCAACAGCACAGTCTTTTAATTATATACTTCATTTTGTCAGTATCACCATACTGGAAAAGTGTCCTCAACCCTCCGTGATGCTAGAAATGAATGCCCACAGGAAAAATACATATTGTGTGTCTGGAATATGCCAAAGCACTGGTATAATCCATTTTACATTATACAAACCCACAAATGCTGATGCTACAACCTGTGAAATCCCTCAGTAACATTATATGATTATACATTTACACTATTAACATTGATTGAGTAAACTGAGTTTACATGTTTTGCACTCTATTACACTATAACCCTGCATTAACCCAATATGATGCTCTGAAACCAAAACAAGCTCGATCAGATTGATTGACAGTAACATTTTCCCATTCCACCGAGCAGCTGAGTCATTGTCAGGGTTATTGGGTAATTGTTGGTTACTTTATTTGTTTAAGTTCAAAAAGTTAATGATAAGCAGCCTGAAAATACCTAACAGAGTCTGTGCAGTCTGGATGTTGCACTGTAAGATCCAAGCCAGTAAAGACAGAATGGAAACTTTGCTGCAACAGCTGGTAGGCTTTTACCGAATTCTACTGAATTTGTTTAATAGAAACAGTATATAGTTCCATATACATATATTAAAATGTTCATAGATGTTATGATTTAGCAACAAACTTTTTATTAACAGGGAAAATAGAAGAAAAGTGTAATAATGTGTTGTTTCAGGGGAGCAGGTTGTGTTCGAGCTCATTGAGTTTTAGCTGAGTCATCGCAGTTTCCGAGTTATTTTTTAAACGCATCATTCAGTACAAAAAACAGTAGACATTTAGAGCCAAGTAATGTAATACATTTCAAATGAATGATGATTTTTCAGCAAGATATAGAAAGGGGATAAGAAAAATCTTAGTAAGTATTACAGCTTGTTTCGTTTTTATTAGTTTAAAAGTTTATTTTGCCCCAAAAGTGTGACAGTACATATGGAAATAAGAGGGTCATTTTGACTTTAAATATACCTCAGTATAGGTTTTATGACATTTACCAAGTATAATACAATTCTTCATATAAGAAAAAACAGGTCACTGAGATTTTTATTAATGGTGTTGACAATACCATTGATGTAATACTGACTTCATAATTTTCCTTATTCCATCATTTAAAAAAAAAAAAATATATATATATATAAGGTTTTTTGATCTGGTATACAGCTAATGTTACTCTTATAGATCCTATTCTATAAATCTGCTGGTGAAAGTACACAATTTAACTTATCTAATTCAGCATCACGCCTGTTATCTATAGCAGGAAGGATTGTTTCATTGATAACCCCCAAATTCTCCATCATTAACACTGAGGTGAAGTTACCTTTTGCACATCTCAAAAGGGGTCTAATATCTTGAAATAACGCTATTATTAGTGTCCTTGAGTGACTCTGCACACCCTTCTGCAAAAAGAAGCGTCTACAAACCCGATGACAAAAACACAATACAGTTATAAAAACATGAAGCTGTTTCAGGTGATACTGAACACTATCACATCTAAAAACATTTTATCTGTGTCACTACTGAGTACTATTTCTGTTCCTCCCTCTGTTGTGCAGACACGTGGTAATGCTCTGTTCCTCATCATTATTTTGGGCCTCGGCGGCAGCTTTCAAATTGGTTACCACATGACTGGACTGAGTTCTCCATCACCGGTGAGAAACATCACAAACTCCTGCACCACATTTTCACCTGCCAGAGGCTGGGAGAGCGCGTGGTTGGTTTCTCGTTGAGTTCAAAGCTACAAAGTGTCCCTTAAAACTGTCACTGCAGTACATACAGAGCTTCATCAACAACAGCTGGTACGACAGATATGAAGAGCCTCCCCCTGCGCAGACGATCACGATGATCTGGTCCCTTATTGTTTCCATGTATGCTGTCGGGGGACTCTGTGGTGCTGTCAGCGTCAAATTTATCTCGGGCATGCTGGGAAGGTGAGTAAGAGAGACTTGATGCAACATTCAGTGCTATAGCCTGAAAAGGCTTGCAGTGATACGTGTTCCTTCATCAGGAAAAAGGCGGCGATCGGATCCAGCTTCATTGCCATCGTTGCAGGAGGGATCATGCTGACAAGTAAAGGTGCCAAATCATATGAAATGATTATTGTGGCAAGGATCCTGTATGGCTACTCTGTGGGTAAGCCGTGTTCTGTGGCAAGCACAATACACTGCACAGACAAACACGTTGTGTTCTTACCTGACTGATTAACATCCTCTCATGACCTGTAGGTTGTGGAGTCAGCATCCATTTAATCTACCTCGGGGAGATTTCACCCAGAAAACTAAGAGGAACAGTGACTCTGACCTCAGCGACCTTCATGTCACTTGGCAAACTGTCCGGACAGGTCTTCGGACTGAGGTATGCACTCATAATGTTATTCTAGAGCTCAAATATACAATGAATGGACAAAATATTAGTGAGAAGCCATTGTCTCCTATTCATTTTTACTCTGTGAATTGTGCAAAAAGAGTGCAATTAAAGATGCAGTTTTCTACAGTGAAAAACATTTAAACTAAACACTTCATTTTGTTTTTTCAGTGAGGTCCTTGGTCGTGAGGAGCTGTGGAACATCGTCCTGTGTGTCCCTACATTTTTCTCACTGATTCAGGTTATATTGTTGCCTTTTCTTCCTGAGGCTCCCAGATACTTATTCATAGAGAAAGGTGATGACAAGGCTTGCAAAAAAGGTTGGTATGTTTCATATTCATATATTCATATTCATGCAGTACCCGACTAAACAAAAGGTATTTGAAGATAAGCTAATGAAAGACACCTTTATGTGCTAAACATCTTGGTTATGTTTGAAGTAAAGGCATTTAAGGGACAATTGATAATACGTTTTATGGTGTATATTGTGGCATACGTGTGATAATGTAGGTTCTGGTCCACCAACACATTTAACCCTCTGACTTAACACTATAAAGACATTCCTATTTTTCATCACTCTGCATAACAAACACCCATTCAAAAACATAATATACTTAGTTTGAATGTTTTTGTATGTGAGCAGAGGAGTTTCTCAGTGTCTGTGTCTCTGGTCTCTCTCACCCCAGCTCTCCAGAGTCTGTGGGGCCAAGGTGACTACAAACAGGAGATGGACGAGATGTTGGCTGAGCAGACGGCCATTGAGGCAGCCCCACCAAAAAGCCCTCTGCAGCTCCTGATGGACAGGACTGCCCGCTGGCAGCTTATCACCATGTCCGTCATCTACTTCTGCAACCTGCTGTCGGGCTCGTCTGCAGTGAGGACAGAAACTTATTTTGGGCTTGTACTAACTGCAGTAGATGCCCCAAAATGCTTCCAAGTTTAGCATCCAAACAATCAAGCCAATGCTTATCTCCTTCCCAGATCAATACCTTCTCTTTTGACATCTTCCTGAAGGCAGGTATACCCAGAGACAAGATCCGCTATGTTACCTTGGGTCTTGGAGTGTCTGAAATCATCACCTCCATCTCCTGCGTGAGTGACATCTTCAGTCTGTATCTGAGCTTTTGCAGGAAACGTTCTGGTTGTTCAGTTCGTCTGCCACTACTACCAGTTTTCTGTATGTCTTGCATTATACTGCATACCCAACACATGGTGGTGTGCTTGAGCTGCCAGTGCAGCCCTGCCTGCTGTCACATCACTTACCTTAAAGCTATGCTGCCGTTCATACAGCATTTCAAAAGCCCCACCTCCATCCACCTGCAGCCTCCAAGCGTTCACCTTCGAGCAAAGTTGTGCTTGTCACTCCCCACTCCCTGCTGTGCTGAGCTCTGTGTTCAGAGTCTAGATGTCAAACATCAACCCTGTGCATGTTCCACATTCACATAATCATCCAAGTCTATGTGAGTTGGCTGACTGAACTGCATTTAAATGATTGACACACAGTATGTATGTACTGTAGATGCAATACAAATACTGTTGGCTTTAAGAGCAAAGTGTAAAGAGACAAAACAGAAACCTAAAAGTGAACTGACGTTCAGCTCGGCACAGTTTAAGGTACAAAAATCACATCTCTAGTAGTATACAATTCTGATTCATATTATAGCCATACAGTATTTAATGGTCTAAATACCTGTAATAGCTCCGTTGGGGAGTGTTAGAATGGAGCCACAGAGCAAATTATTTAAAGGCACAATGATTTGGGGGTCAACTGGGTTAAGAAACAACCATACAACCCCCCCCCCCCCCGAAATATTGTCGCTGTTGTTAACATTTATTGGCATATTTCTATTATTACTTTTTATCTCTCTCTCTCTCTCAGGGGCTGCTGATTGAGCACACAGGGAGGAGGCCGTTGATCTGGGGGGGTTATAGTGTCATGTCTGCCACCTTGGTGTTGGTCACTGTCACGCTCAACCTAAAGGTAAACATGTTACCTTTTAACACTGACATGGATGTAACCATATGTGAGGTTAGAAGACTCAATTTAAAGAGTTGGTTCTCAGAAATTACAAAAAAAATATATTTTATTATATTTTCCAGTGTCAAGCCATGCAGACAGTTTTAGTTGTATTTCCACAGGTTTTAGACATCAGTCTATGATATTTCTTCCTCTACCCATATACGATTTTTATTTGTGGTGCTCACAGTATTAAAAAAAAAAAAACATTAAATAAACAAAGTAAGAGTCCCTGTGAACACCACAAATTAAATTCTATTCACCTCCATTTTATCACAGTGCTGGCAGAAACCTCAGAAAACAGATCTCTCATAAATAAATCTAAAAGTATCTGCATGGCATGACACCAATAAGGATAAGTGATAAAATATTTAATGCCATTTAACTAAATATGAAAATATATTGCCAACAAATCCGGAGAATGTTGTGACATTCACATCATGCAGAATTATCTACATGCAGGATTGCAGCTATTGGGTTCCATACACTACCGCCAGTTTGATCATGCTCTTCGTCGTCTTCTTCTGCGGAGGACCTGGTATGTGCTTCAAATTTAGAACACTACACACTGTGTTATGGTTCACACAGTGAAGATGTTCGCATGCAAAGATAACTAACTGATTCACCTGTGTGGCCTCTCCGGCTCCGCCAGCGGGAGCTGCGCCTCCTCTCCACAATGAGATCTTCATGCAGTCCAATCGACTGGCAGCGTTTGTCCTCATGGGGATGCAGCGCTGGTTGATGTTCGCTTTGTTGGGCCTAGTCTTTCCCTTCCTTATTGTGAGTATAACAAAGATAAAATAGAGCAACATACTACGGCTTAAAAGATAAAGGGCATTTTGAAGATAAATAGGACTTTCATTAACATAGGGATTATTTGTTATGATATGTTCTGACATTTGTACAGCAACACTTGATTAGAATTGAGGTTAATGGCACAATTAATAACTTTTAATGTGTAGTAGGTATTTAAATATAATATGTACACATTAAAACACAATCACATTGACATCATTGTGGTGCTGTACAATGCGTTTCCTCTGTTCCAGGATGCCCTGAACTCGTACTGCTTCGTGCTGTTCGCCTGTGTGTGCCTGCTGGGTTTTCTTTATACCTTCTTCTTCTTGCCTGAGACCAAAGGGAAGACGCTGCTGGAGATCTCAGAGGAGTTTAAAGCCATCACCGTCTGTGGGAAATCCTTCTGGGAGGAAAAGACAGTGGAGACCAAGTTATGAGGCGGTCGAGATGCAATGGCTACAGACTGTTGTTTCAACGTAACAGAAGAATAATGAATGACTCTGTGTGACCAAAAGGACGATATTTATGCTTTGTGAAGTATTGTAATCAATTGCAAAAGAATCTGTCAGCAAACGCTATTGTACAGGGAAAAAAACAGTACACTAAACAGATGTCATTTCTGATGCCAGTGTATTGTTATTCTGATATTTCTTTGGTCCTTAGTTCTACAGCAGAGTTGTTTTTTCAGGGAGGGATTTTTTTTTACAACATCCCACACTTGCAAACACCAGCTTTAACAGTAACAGTAAATAACTTGCAAAATAAACAGCTACACTGATACTGATAAGCACATGCCCAAAAAGAGTTGGCAGGAAAAACTAAGCAAGTTACACCGACTGATTTATTTCTACATTTATTTAAATATGACACTTAGGCACACTACAGATTTCAGTTTATTAACGATATGACAAAAATGTTCATTGCAAGAACAAGATACTATCCACACCATGTAACGGTGTAAGGCAAGAGAATCATTTAAGTGAGAAGATAATAAGAAAATAAAGATTTTTCTTACAAGATGTTTTGATTCAAATTAGGAAAAAGTATTTAATATTCATAGCTTAGTATACAGTATGACCGCATCAATTTATTTCTACGGAGTAACAGGAAGCTAGATTCACTTTCTACTCAAGTTAATATGTTGTATAAATTGTGTCCTACTTACCTTGACTGTTCATCCATAACCTGCTTTTCTCTGAGCTCCAATAAGTAATTTCACTCAATATTACTGATATTTTTATTTCAACTTGCAAAAAGAGAGCAACCAGTTCTGGATCAGTGCAACTGTGCGGCCATGTAGGTTACCCATACCTGGTAAAACTGCACCTGCACCTGCAGTGTGTTTGTCCCTAAGAGGGCAGTAGTTTCCTTCCTTCAGCTCACCTGCAATAAATCATCCACTGCTCCCTTTGGTCCCTTTGGGCTCTGCTGTCTGAAATTAATGAAACTGTCCCACAACATAGTGGAACACACTTTTTTCCTCTTTCTTTGTCTCTCCCGGGGCCAGCAGATTGAGCTCACATGGAGGTGGTGGCTTTTTTTTCCTTTTTGTTGGCTTGTTCACCACTCACTCATACTGAAGTTCCACCACTTTCTTTTACTTTTATACCATATCCTTAAAGTGAGACGACAACTTTTGCTGAACAGCAGCTACAGGTGACCGTTATAGGATAATGCTTAAAGTTAAACTACTACTACTGTCAGCAAACTGACTTAGTTATGTTTTTTATACAGTAATTTTAACCTAAAGTCAACATGAGCTAGTGGTCATACCAGACCAAGTAAGGCTGCAGCGGGATTCTATTAAATTAAGCAACACTATGTTTCCATGTATAGTCTTGCTTGCTTGTACAGTATGTGTTATGCTTATGCACCACATTGTGTCAGCAGTTTTCTACACTCTTACAACAAGAACACACAGACTCAGAAATGCCTACTGGACAGTTTCTTCCTCTGGACATTTTGCTCCACTATCCTTGTGCCTTCATCTCATGTGGTCCCTATTCCTCCATCATTAGTGTGAATTCTGCAAACCCCAGTTAGTCCTGGCCTGTGAGTCCTCCTCGCCCCCAGTTGGCTCTTTGAGTAGCTCACTGGCCATATCACTATAATGATTTATATTTGAGTCTTTGAAGGTCTCCCCTTCCTTATCACCAGCCAGCAGCTGCTTCATTAGCTGCTAAGCACACTCTGTCCACGGTCCAGCACTGTGGGGATGCGAGCTATGATTGGCAGTGTCTTGGCTAGGCTGATCATCCTGTACCGATGTCCTGCTGTGCCTTGTTAACACTGGAGGAGGATTAACTGGAGGATTAATTGAACTAACGGTTTACTCTTGCAGACCTGGCTCATCCCTGTATTGAATTTGTGATTTGATTTTAAAATAGAAGAATAATGGCACAGATGATAAACAGACAAGTGAAACAATAAATTGTCCAATTGGTCAAATTTAAAGCATGTCCAATATCACGGCTCTGCAATTAACATTCTTGAGAAACACATTTGTTAAGAATTAAGCATAGTGCTAACACGTGTGTCTGGGTCTAGTGGCTATAGTTTACAGCTGTAATGGCTCCGTTACATCAACAGATGGCGATGTCAATCCTCTGCGTGGACGCACCAGACGCATCAAGCCTTCACAGCATGCACATAAACACAGAAAAACCACTGTAGCAGGGCAGATTAATTTAAATTCACAAAAGTCAGGGTTCACAGGTGCTTTTATTCTGATATAATGGTGGTGAAAGAAGCTGAATATATTTGAATATGGTAAATTTGAACTACAGAATACTGACTTTGCTGTCTTTCCATCAGCATTGTGTCAGAATATGTGCAGTGATTTAGAATTTGACATCGTCCTTTATGTTTTTTTTTATTATTAAAGCAGTTTGTTTTAACTTGTCATTATATAGGGAAAGATCTGGTTCAGCAAAGCTCACAAGTATTTTTAAATACATGTTAAATGTAATAATACTCAAGCTAATTCACCAGTACCTCTACCCGCTCTGGGTCATACCAGTACTTTAAAAGTGCCTGGTGGTCTTTTTAGACCTTTTATATCTTCCACTGGGACGGGAAATGAAGGCCATTATTCTTCTGATACTCCGCCTGGCAACACTGAGCTCACTAGCAGCGCTGCAAATCAGAGAAGAGTGAACACAGTTGGCTGTATCACAGATTAAATGAGTCACTGTTTCATAAAGCTCAAGTTGTTCATTGGTCTACTTGGATGATTTCTGGACATGCAATAACTGTGCTGATTTCCCTGGTGAACAGGCCTACACATTCTGTTCTGTGTTAGCCACGTGAATATGATTATTAAATGAAACAATGTCAGGATGCACAAATCAAATTCCACCTGACTAAACTGTCCACCGTGTCTGAAGATGATCTAATTTGTCTAAGTGGGGGAAGAGGAGTAGCAGATGTTAGTGGCCTCGGTGAAGGACAATTTCAATTTGTGTTTGTGCCAATGAAAGTTGTTGAAGTTATATATAAAGTATATGTGTAAAAGTACACAAGTATTCGCATCAAAATATACTTAAAGTGCCAAAAATAAGAGTACTCATTATGTAGAATGACTGATTTTCAGAATATTATAGGTTATATAATTTAATTTTAATTTATTGATGCATTCATATGTTTTAATATTGCAGTTGGTATAGGTGGAGCTAATTGTAACTACTTTATATACATCTGGGTAGCTTAATACATCAGAATTTATTTTGTAATGCAGTCATGTTTTCATTGTCATCATTCATCTGACGATTATAGTTTTCTTGATTAAGCGACTAATCGCTTGGTCTTTGAATCGTCTGAAAATTGTGAAAATTTTCCCATCGCAATTTCCCAGTGTGATGAACAGTTCAGCTGCCACCCAGCAGAGTGCAGTGCAGATCTGTACAGTATGATGTTCTACCTGTTCATCATTTGAAGAAGAGCCTTAAGGAATAGTGGGAATAAACATAGGGGCCCATTTGCCTTTATATAAATAACAGTGTAATGATAATTTGTAGGTCTTGGAAAAATGCGTTGCTGTTAAGTCCACATCACAGACCTTCTCTGCCTCGTTCACAGCTGGAGGACTAATCGGTCCATCCATCATCTCTGCAAAACAGACAGAGACAGAGAGAGGTGGGGCTAGAGGGAAGGAGACAAGAAAAGGCAGGAACTAAGAGAGCAAACACAACAGTCAGTTAAGTGATATGCATGAGGGAAACACTGAAACAAATGTGAATGGTGTCCTGCATTAAATGTGCTATCGGTGGTGATTTCGTACAGGTGGCACACAGATGGGACTCCTCCTGGGACCTGAGCTTGTTAATGAGTCACAAAGAGGAGGGGTGGAGCGGGCTGATATCACAAACCAGACGGAGCCCTCTGGCAGCGCAACATTGAGGTACCCAGCATGCCATTCTCCATTATGGCGAGGTGCCCCTCGGGCCGTTGGAGGTGCGGATTAACCCAAGCCTGGCAGCATTTCACCGTGCCACATGTCTGACTGAGCAAACACTGGAAATGAATGATTATTTTCTCTCACTGCTGCTGAAAGACAACAATCAGACCTAATGAGGTCCCCCATAGAGACTTATTATAAACTCTAATTAATGGTGCGGGGTGTGTGTCAGGATTATTTACAGTATTTAATTGCTTTTTAAAAAACTTTGCAAAAACTTGCAGTTAAGTCTTTTGAAATATGGATTAGTTTGAGAAGTGAAGCTGAGTCAGTAACCAAGTGTTGACCGGTCACATTTGAGGCCAGTGGAAGGACAAAGGTCATGCTTAAGTGGGTGAAAATGCATTTCGAGATAAGTGGGTTTAGTCAAGGTCTACAAGTCTAATACTGTGCTTAACTATCATTCACTATAATTTTCCCTGCAGACAATTGAGTGTAAATGCTGTAAACAGGGAACTTGTTGGAGATAATTACATTTTGGGTCTGGTATGCAGGTTTGCAGTAAGAAAGTAGGAAGCTGGAACTGCAGTGATGATCGAGGAAAGAAGAGAGGTAGCAGATGGACAGCGGGGTTACTGTCACACAATATTAACACATCCACCTCAGGAGAGAAGTGAACCTCTCAGACAGGACAGAGGGACTAAATTACTTAGCAGAGGGGATTCGTGAGTGGGCAATCAGAGAAGGAAATTCCCTGCTGCCCTTATGACCTTTTGTTTTGTATTTACTTTTATTCAGCCTTTTTTTGTCTCTTTTACTGGGGAGCAGCAAAGAATAGCAGCAACACAGTTTCAACAGTAAATTAATATGAAAATACATAGATATGAGTAACATTAAAATGATCAGATAAAACATTTGCACACAGACAACCTTGAGATCAGTCTGTAGATGGTTCCATGCAGTAGGTGCAGAAAGCCTAAAAGCTTACTTCCCCTGTTCAATTTGGACTTTGGGAACAACAAATCGCAAAATGTCCAGAGTACGGAGATTATAATTTCCATATTTTAAGTTTAAAAGAGAAGATGAGTAAAATAGGAATTGTACCAAGAATGGTTTTGTAAATAAAAACATACCAATGACTGTAGACCAATTCACTTTTGAGTACAATGGTGAGCAAGAGAACCACAGTTGGTAATGACTCTCAGAGCCCCATGTTACACACCATCCAGCATGTGAAGACAGTGAGCAGAGGCATTTATATACAGCATCATCACGATCAATAACAGGTAAAAAGGTAGACTTTTTTGTAAGATTCTGGATATGGTCATCAATTAAAAACTCTAGGTATTTAAAAGTAGATACCAACTCAATTTGTTGACCATTTTGGCAACAATTTTCTTGGACAATGCTGATCCTATTATTCTTGAAGTGGAAAAGAACGTAAGTTGCAGCTGACAAAGAGAATCTTGTACTCTATGGGTGCAGAGCAGTAAATGACAGTGTCATCAGCGTAGAAAGTTGAGGTAAAATCCAAATTCACCTTGAAACATAAAAGGACAATCACAAACGATACAGCTGGTGGTTGAACCGCAGAATCTCACACAGAGAGACGTGCTGCCATCTTGGAGAAACCAGGACTGGTCTCTTTATGCGGATTATGGGCCATATAGAGCCAATATCCAAGACATATCCGGATATAGTGTCAAACAAAAGGGGGTTTCACACCCTAGGGAAAAGAAAAAGACTCCCAAACTTGAAAAATTGCTACATGTAACCTAAAAAGTGATTTTTGTCTCAGTCTAGAGTTTAGTGTAGGCCTACTGTGATAGCTGTATTTGTGCATCTGCTGACATTGCTCTGATGCAGCCTTGCCATCGTAATTGAACACACATGACGAGGCTGAAGGAGGGGAGCCTGCTGGTAAGGCCTCAGTCAGTCCTGTCACGCATCTCCTATTCACCAGCCCAGAGTGTGTGTGTGCGTGTGTTGAGAGTCTGTGTGTACTTGTGTGTCTATGAGAGCGAGCTGCTTGTGTGTGCGATAACACACATTGGCATTCTTCATTTGTAAATAATTGAATCAGGCTATTTTAGTTTGCTCAGAGCACAGCTGTAATTTGCAGCCGTTCTGCTCTTAAGGACCGGTAATTATGGCTTTTAGAGTCTCCCAAAACAACTCTAACGGTTTCAACTCATGACAGCTGTGCATCTGGGCCTTAACACACACATACATGCACCTACGTATGTGTGGCTGTTAATTAAACTGGTACATTTTCCAACTGAAGTGGATTTCAATACACAGGTACAACACGTGGGTAGCCCACTTGGTTGTAAATGAATGCAGGTTTATTCATTTATTTTCTAGCTAATATTAATATGGATTTGTACACAATCTTAATACACAATGGATATGATAGAGTCCACACAACTTCACAACATAGTGAAGATATTTTTTTTTCTGTGTCTTTAGTGAAATTGTGTCTGATTATTTCAGAAATGTACCATTTTACTAAATTAAAATAACCTTTTTAAGGACTAATTCACACTCTTCATAAACAAAATGGAAAATCTCACATAATCTATACTTCAGGGAAATTTAAGAGGGGGTTTGGTGAGCAGATCAATACATAAATCCTTTTTTTGTCCCCAGTGTCCTAATTTTTTTGTCTGCATTTCAAGCCATTGTGGCATCTGTAAACAGAGTTTGTCCAAACCTTAAGAACCTCTGTCTATTTTCACTTTGTCACCTGATTTTTTTGTTTATCCAGTGCAGACACATACCTCAGAGTTAATGAAAGGATGGCTGTCTATTCTCCAGACACTGTCTACTCTGTCAGGCCTTAATAAACTCGCAGTAAATGTGATTCCATGGACGATTACCGCAGGAGTTAAAAAATAGCCACAAACAAAATTAGCTAAGATTCCTCAACTGGTTTATGTAATTGCAGTACAGTATGGTCACATGAAAACTTTATAAGTTATGTGACTGCAGCCATTTCACAACTTAAAAATGAATGAGAATCATCTTAGTTTTATCTTTTGCAGCTGATAATATTCAAGAACTTACTTAAAATGAACCTGCACTAAATAACACTGAACTGTGTTTCCATACAACACTTGTTTTAGTCTGTTAAGAAAACTGCATTCATTCTCTAATCAGGCAGCGCTTCTGCTGTTTATTTCCATTTGGAATCTCATATGTAAAAAAAAAAAAAAAAACACTATTTTACAAGTTTTATACCAATCCTTTATTACGCATTGTCAGTATGGATGAATCACACTGTAAACATATTTAAGGCTGAGATTTGAATTTGTAGTCTCAGACATTAAATGCCCTGAGTGCTGTGTTATTTTATGAGCATGATTATTCTAATTGATGAATATAGAACAGATCTAGTCTTAAAACAAGATGTGCAGGTAAATATGAATGTTTTCCTGTCAAAATTCACATGCCAGTGTGTTACACTTTAATTGGACCAGACTACGTGTCACACTTACTAAATGGACAGAAAAGCAGCTTTCTATCACTGATGGCCACATGATCAGAAAACAATAAAACCTCCTTTTCCTGACAATAAATTCAACGGTGTCACCAGACTGTGAACTCTTTGTGCAACGAAGCTACCTAACCACTCGTGGATCTAATTTACTGGCAGTCACAGCTTGGCTGATGACACGACTGTCACAACTGGAAGCATCCATGCAACCCGAGGATTATCTCCCCACCATACGCTACCTTAAATATGGCACAGCCCGGGAAGCATATGGCTGCAATCTGTGGCACCCCTCACTGTACGGCCTCCATTTGCTTTTAATTAAACACATGGAGGCACCCCGCACTTGGGTAAAGATGTGGCAAGGGACTAATAAAGAAACAAACTAATATGGGCCAAAGTTAATGATGATGTCAGGGAAGCTCATGTGTCAAGGACAAAGATATTCGCATTACTGAAGACAGACGTGTTTTAAAGTGCGTCTCATTACACTGAGACAATGATTGCAGTGATACTCATCCAAACTTGCAGCTGATGTGACTAACAGTCTGCAGCTGTAATTTAAAGAGTTTCCAAAAGCAGGGGAAAGTCCACATTTACGGACAGGGCCATCAGCAGTCTGACATAATGTATCTCACATGCTTATGCAGCTGGTTTTGTCGTATCATGGCTGACTAAACAAGGACTCTTTTCCTCCACGTCTGGGAGTGTCCCAGGGTAAACATGAAAACTGGAGCACACACTTTGGAAGCTGAGGTTAGGTGAAGTAAACGCGCTAATGTGCCAATCATGTCAACGGCATTAGTGCTTCAACGCCTCTAATCAAGAGATTGGCGTTCACACACCTCGTTCCAAACATATGTGAGTGTGTATGTGTGTATGGATTATGGGGGCTAGCTGCAGTAATCCCCAGACCACATGGACGTCAGAGGCAATCCAATTTACAGTATGACACTGCTTAACACTTACAGATACAGCCTATTATACTACTGTACATGCCAATATTTAAACGGGAGAGGTCGACTAGTTCAGGATTTGTTTTGTTTCTTACAAGTAGACTAAGAGGCTACAGTAGTGAACCAAATTGGACAGTTTCAAAGTTTAACACAAAATCAAAAAAGGCAGGGATCACTAAACTTATTACGATTCATCCTGAGGGAAACATGAATGTATGTGCCAAATTTCACATCAATCCATTAATTAGTTGTTGAGATATTTCACTGGATAAGAGAAATGTTGACCTGTTACTGCTGCTAGAGGAAAAGTCAGGGGAGTCCCCAAAGTCAGAAGGATTCATCTTCTGGGGACCATGAATGTCTTTACAAACTTTCATGGAAATCAATCCAATAGTTGTTGGGATTTTCCAATCTGGACCAAAGTGTTGGACCCACTGGCCAACACTGCTGGCACAGCTAAAAAAAAACAAAAACTTAAACAAAGCATCACCAGATTTCAATAACTAAATCCCTAGACCTTTGTCAGCAGTTTCCAACTTGCATAGGCTGATGCAATAAACCAGAACTTCAGTGGCATCTGTTACCAGGACAATGGAGCTCTGTCTGTTTGAATGTGACACCACCCATTAGCTTCTTAGTACAATCCAGTGAAGGGTGACTCTCTGATCAACCTCTACTCCACATTGTCATTCATTTATGCATTAAACAGATGGAGAAGGTGACTGTTATGCACACTTGTGCACAGCAGACACATGTGTTGTCATTCTCTGGAGAGAAACACCAGCTGTCAATCAAAATACTCACTGAAATACTCCTTTATTCCAAATGCAGGACCAGGTCAGCCAAATAAAACATGCATAAGTTGTTTTGCCATTTTCTATCTCTACATTATAGATATTTAATACATAAATGATTCTATCCATACAAAATATAAAAATATGTGAGGCCTCATTTACAACCATATTTACACAGACTTCCTTAACTTAAGTGAAATTATTAATTCATTTATCTATGTACATACTATGAACTGAATACAATAGTACAGTATATCCTATATCTAAATCACATTGCATGAAAAAGCTAAACTGTACCAAACTGACTACCTTGTACACTTGTTTGCCGCATGGAAATTAAGTTATGATAAAAAAAAGAAATTGCACATCAGCTTTTGATAAACGTTGTGACTTGATAGAACTGTTAGCCTTAATACTCAGGAGATATTCCGAAACATTAAAATGAACAAACATGCAAACACCGTTGCGTTTTCACTGTTTACCGACTGTAATTCATCACTGACTTTCAATTACATGATATTCAACACTCAACAATACTGAATAAATGGACTGTGAGTTGTATTTTCTTTTGTTCCAGATGGAGGATGTTAGTGTACACAATTTGGACAAAGAGTCATTTACTGTGCCAAGCGTCAGGCTGTTAAGAGATAATGCAGTTCTTGCTTTTTCTGCGTTTGCGGGTGTGTAACTGCCCGCTGCGGAGGGGTCCTCCCACCCCTGTGTTGCTGTACTTATGGACAAGCTCCTGGTTGCTGAGGTAGCGCAGCTGGATGGGTCTGGGGATGGGCTCACCCAGAAAGTAACCTTCATCCTCTGATTCGGAGGATGACGAGCAGGTGGAGCACCAGTCATCGTCATCATAATCATCCCAGGAGTATTGATTCAAGCCAGTGCGTCGGCTAGCCCCGGGGTTCTGAAGAGTCAGGTCTGAAGTGGTTCTGGGGCACTGCCTGAAGAGTTGGGGCTGGTATCTTCCCCCTCCTCCTCCTACTCCAAACTGGTCCCTGGCGCTCCTTGGCGGCGGGAAGCGGTCGTAATCCTCGCGGACACGCAGCTGTGGTCTTTCTTGAGGTCTGGCCCTCCGCTCTGCCACCAAGTTGAGAGCGTTTTCTGAACGAGACCGGCGGGATCTCCGAGAGCGGTGGTGGTGGTGGTGCCGGCGCCTCTGAGGAGTCTCCTCCGGAGGTTCTACCTGGACACTCGCTCCCCTTCCACCTCTGTCACCACTGACACCACTCACCCTGCGCTCACTGATGGGTGGCAGGCGGGCAGCATTGGCGCTGCTCACCAAACTCATCCTATCCTCCTCCTGGAAGGTGAAGCCAGGCGGTAAATGAGTCATACCCATACCCACACCCATGCCAGGGGGGTCACGGTACTGCACCTGGTACTGGGAGGACCTGGGGGGATCCATTTCCATGTAGGGCTGACTGGCGGTGAGGCTGTGAATGGACTCGGAGCTACGAAACTGCACTGAGGAGTTGAGGGTGCCCATGTTACTTTTTTCTGACACGTTCATCCCAGAGTCTTTGCTCAGGTCCGGCATGGAGAAACGAGAAAGATGTTCCTGACGCTTTCCTCCTCCATCTGCCGAGTGGCCTGTAGGGAAATAGAGTTGAATTCAGAGTTAACTTTGGCTTTTATTTATTGTCAAACCATGACATTTAAGAATGTACCTTTGTCAACCTCAATTTAAGTTACATGACCAGCAAGGTATGCACAAGTTGTGATGTATACTACCAACAATACTAGCGTTATTAAAAACACATAACTTCCCTTGGTTGTGCTAACATGGTGCCAAACCAGGAACAATGCCAAGCAGTGATCTACTGACTAATACCGTACCCACCTGTAGCATTGGACAGGGTCAGGGACTCCATGGATCCTCTTGGGGTCTGCTCTAGAGGGGTCAGTTGCTCAGTGAAGTTAAGTGCATTAATGGGGTTCCTGCTTCTTGCCACCTGGGTCACTGCTGGAGGCCCTGCATCTCTGTCCCTGTCCCTCTGAAAGCCGTGTAAACTGATCGAACGTTTGTCAGAGGAGAAGCCGTTGTGGTGCTGAGAACAATGGGACACCTCTGTGAAGCTCTTTTGGGTCCTCAGTTTGGGCGGATAGTACTCCTCTGGAGCTGGCTGCTGGAACCACGTCTCATTGAAGGAGTGGCCCTTCATGGCCGAGATGGGTGGTCTCTTCAAACCTCCGTTCTCCTTCATCCTGTGGTCCTGCTGTTGATTGTTCTGTCCAGAGCAGGTGGGGTTATAGGCTGTCCTGACATTGCACTGGCTGAGGAGCTGGAGAGGGGTGGGGTTGGCAGTTGGGTCTGATTGGGATTCATAGTTATAGCCGTCCCCTGCTTGCTCTTGGCTCTGCCAGGCAGGTGGCTCACGGGTCAAACTGGGAGTTTGGCTGGAGAGGCTCAGAAGATCCATTTGTAAAGACAGTGGGTCCACCTCCCCTGAAAATCTCTCAGTCTGACCTCCTCCTCCTCCTCCTCCTCCTCCTCCTCCGCTCTTCCCTGTCTTGGAGCTGCGCCTGGACTCTCTGGTGGAGCGAGCGCTCTGGAAGGCCGAATCGGAGGAGTCCGAGCCATTAGGCTCCTCCCCCAGACTGCAGGAGCGTGAGCAGAAGATTTGGCCCTGCTTGGGCAGGAAAGGCCGACCCAGCAGAGAGCGTTTACAGCGGGCGCAGCAAAAGCAGCCCTCTGTGGCGTGCCAGTGCTGCCCATCATACGTCATCTGGCCTTGGTCAATGCCTGCAGGACAGATATACAACACATGAATCCACTGGGTTTATGTAAAATTACAGAGTGTGGGACTCGTGTACAAACACACCCATAAAATACAAAAGCACCATGTCTTCATCAAAGAGTTTAAAATTAAAAATCTAATGTTTATTTATTAAAAATGCTGTTTTATGTGAAAATAGTAGCATATTACAAGTTGCTTGTTGAGTGAGAAAATAGGGCTGGAGGCTGTAACTTAACTGCGCTTGGGGGAAAACTCATTATGGGGCTTGCCCAGCATTATATAAACACATAGCATTTTCAGTATGCTTGCAGTTGTTGCAGGCGGAAAGAAAACCAGCTATTTGCTAATGGCTGCCATCTGGTTCCAGCATGTTTTCTGATGGTTTCAATTTATAATCAGTTGTGCTTTTTAGCCAAATATTTTTTCTGTATCCTGTCTGACAAATAATTACAGAGCAAATTTGTTGAGAGGTATGTGCCAAAATCACACCTGGGCATCCTGTCGGGGGATACGTGCACACACACACACGCACGCACACACACACACCCACAGAGTTTTAACAGGAGGTGGCATGGGACCAAAAGGCGCTAATATGAAGATTTCCCGCTGAAAAATACCCCAGTTTCTTCTCACAGTTGGTTTTCCTCTAACAAAATTACTATTTAACTGACACTTGGTGCAAGTGTCTGTGATAAAAACAGATCCTGAGGTTGAAAAGTCACTTGATACAGTCGTGCCTTTGCCCCAGGTTGGTTTCACGTTGCATGATATATACTGTACATATTTCTGTGCTCTGTAAGCTGAGGCTTCTGTGGCCCTCTGCTGTTTGCCCTTGCCTGAAATGCATGACCATGGATGACATCATTCAGTGATAAACTGCTAAAAACCAGGCCACATCTTTTCTACTGTAGCTCTTTTTTCCTCTGCGTTACTCAATACAAAGAAATTAGGTCATTCTTTACCCTCATTGAAAGAACTAAACTTTCCTCCTTGTATCCACACATTCAGCATTATACATTATACATTATACATTGTAAGGGCTTTTTTGCATGACCTGTTGGGGATTAATGCAGTTGGTATTAACAGTGACAGGTGCCAGGTGGTGCTGCAGCATACCAATATGTTCTCCGCAGGAGTCGCAGTACTCGGCGTACAGGGACTCGAAGCAGGAGCAGCAGTAGGGCCGCCCCTCCTTCATGATGTAGCGCTGGCCCCCCAGCACCGTCTCGCACTCGAAACAGCAGAAGTGCTTCATGTGCCAGTGACGCCCCTCTGCCTCAGTGCACTCATCCGCAAGGATGATCTAAGAAAGGAGCGATAAGAAAGAGTATCGTTTATCACAGGTCCTCGGAGGTAAAACCTCAGTTGGGTTATTACTGCGCGCTGAATGACAGGACAAAGGCTCGACTCGCCCTGCATCCCCCTCCATACGCACCACTTTCTCCTCTGCTGCTTAGTACTCTTAGATCATCCTCTTTGTCACTGACTTGTGGAGGAGGCTAATGTGTGTGGGGAGTTGGTGAAATCTAGATGGTGCATTTACTTTTAATTACGCTGCTGTTAAAACGCCAGGGTGCTTTTTATGTACTAACAGTGTCCTTGTGCCCATTTAGAAAGGGAGTATGTCAGTGTTAATGGTTGGGAGATCAGGATACTGAGAGCTGACCCCATTAGACAGGAAAACCTTGCATGTGTTAAACTGTGACAGTGTGTGTTGCGAAGCCTGTGAGTATCATATGACGGTAGTTTGGTGCCCATGTAGGTATGCCCATGTGCCATATTTGTGCGTGTAAATACTTAATAAATAGTTTTGCCGATACCATCCCACATTACAGGCACAGTATGTTTAAGTAGGTGTTATGTGTATCTGCTAACACATGATCAACTATGTGCAGGCATGTGACAGGTGTTTACCTCATCGCAGGCGGTGCACCTCGGCTTCAGCCTCTCGGCGTGGTGTCTACCGCAGTAGATCTTCCCGTCCTGGTGGAAGTAGATGAGGTCCACCAGGAGCTCGTTGCACATGCTGCACACGAAGCAGGCTGGATGCCAACACACGCCGTGGCCTGCCCGTGATGCAAATACCGCAATGTCGCCACCATTTATCTGGCCTCCGCACTAAAAAGAGATGGAGGAGGAAGATGAGAAAATGGTTGCAGCCGCGCAGATTCTATCATTCCTGTCTGCCTCTTACACTGTTAATGTCCAATAAAGACTAAATGCCAAAACACACACAGGAAGGGGTTTAAACCCATGTGCTACCAGTTATGGAGACAGGCAGTGTGATTTGATAGGAAGGACAGAATTGTGGGACTACTGAAAATGAAATTGATGATTTAACCTTTTAGTCACATCTAAAAGTGCAGTAGAAGACAATAGGTGCAACTAACAACCACTTTTACTAATTTCATCAATTAATCTGACTATTATTTATTTGATTAATCGTTTGGTCTATAAAACATCAGAACATAGTTGAAAATGGCCTTCACAACACCCTTCACCAACAGTCCAGAGATATTCATCTTATTATCACATAAGACAAGGCAAAGCAGCACATCCATACAAATGAGAAGCTGGAAGTTGGGAAAGTTGTTGTTCAAACAACAAAATGATTAATCAATGAAGATGTTTGCAGATCACCACTGAAGATGAACAGTTTTCCAAGAAGTTCGACTGCCCATTTCATGGGATCTTTAATAAGGTCAGTCTCAGTGCTGATACTGATCCAGTGTATCGGATCAATGCATCCCTGTCTTTAACACAAATTTGCATGAAAACTAGATTAAACTGAGAACACGAGTGTGTGTTTACATGTACGGCTGGGGAGGGCAAGCACAGACACAGAGAAAGTTGAATGGCTTCTGGAGGACGTTGGCAAAAGGGAGAAATAAAATCTGAGTGATGTATGGGGGGATAAAAAGGAGAGCGAGATCGGCGTGGAGTTGTAAAGGTAGCGGAGCCAGAAAGATAAACGAGAGGGAGTGCTAAGGAGACAGGGGTAAAGGTCAGGTAGGCAAAGTAGATTTAGAGGGGCGGGAAGATGGGGGGGGGGGGAGTTACAATCAGGTTATCTAACTGGCACAAAGCCTACTGCTGCAAGGAGGCCAAAGGGGGATGGGGAATTCAATCAATACACTCTCTCCAAACAATCTGCTCCCTCAAGTATGTGTGTTTGTGTGCATCTGCTAGTGCGAATGAAAAACACAAGCTGTAAAGCACCTATACACCCTGGGCACCAACACAGCGGAGAGCTGCTCCATTTTTCCTGAGCCTGTTGTACACACAGTGGCAAATGGCTAGCGGACGTTGAAGTAGGCTGAGACATTTCTTGTGGTATATGATGGTATTTGTGTGGGGAAAAAAAGCATAAAAGCTGAGCTGTTGGAGATGGAAGTCATCGTAGCATGTACGACATTCTCTATCCTACGATGCTGTGTGTCAAATATATATGCAATTAGCCTACTCTTGCTGGGTTTCAATACGTATGGTCGATAAAATAATGAATAGATTGGTCAGTGAGTCCAGTCTCACAACGGGCACGCAGCACGCTCTCGTGTGCACATACAGAGAGGGCCGGTAAAGACAGACACAACACACACACACACACACAAACACACACACACACGTACATCACCTCAAGATCCTCTTAAGAATAACACTTTGAGGCGAGATTGAGAAGGTTACAACATTCATATTAAAGCGGACGACTGTTGTGTGTCTGCCCTTTAGATGTCAACATAAAGCACCTCTCATACGTTATAACAAAGACCTGAAATGCCAGCAGCCTGTCACATGATTCATTGCCTTCATTCCACTGGCCACATGACGCACCTCTGATCTTGTCACACTTAATTCACTCCTGCAGAATTGACAGTTAGATGTGGAGCGATGGGCCAATTTCAGATCATCTTTGACCTCGTCTTTTCTCCCGACTGCTGGGGGAAACGATGTAAAATGATGTTTTACGGTATCTGTGACAGCTACCTGTTCGCAGATCGCCCCGGTCATCGTCACGGGGAAGGGCCGGACGTTGCCGCGGCCCAGGTTCTCCCGTTTCCGTTGGTTGCTGAAGAGCTTCAGTTCTCGCTTCTCCTCGTCGTCCAGACTGTTACAGTAGCGTACCTAGACACACACACACATGCACACATAAACATACATTTGTAAAAGTAGTTGAAGGTGGTTTCTGTGTTTTATAATTCAATATATCATTATCAAACGTTAGTGTTGTTGCCATAATGAAAGGCAGCTTTTATCTCAAGTCAGTAGAACTGTTTCTGATTAAGACAATCTCATTAAATTCTCTTTGTGCTTTCCATCACATATGGAAAGATATTATTTCAGCCAAGGGTTTTCCCAACTGGCTTTACAGAGGAGAAAGAACATGCTGCCATTTTTCTGTCAACATTATTTTCCATTCTAAGAAACTGAGATAAGCTATAACTGTGCTGCAGGAATTAGAAGTAAAAGAAGAAACAATCCATCAAATTTCCTGCAAAATAAAACCAATGAATTGATTAAAATGCATCCAAGATGTAGCCTGGTTACAGACACACATCAACATCAATTTAAATACATGTGCTGTTGTGCTCACTGGCGGCTGTTTTCCCAGTCAACCGCTCAAAGATTAGTAGGCAGGATCAGGAATAACTAGTTAGCCACCCAGCTACATGCATGACAAATAGTTACAAGAGCTCGACACACCTGTGCAGGTTGTTGTAAGTTTTAACATTTTTTAAAGGTTATTTCTGGCATTTTGCCTTTATTGGAAAGTTGACAATGTAGAGAGAGATGGGAATCAAGGGGAGGGAGAGAGAAAGAGAGAGAGAGACATAAAACAAAGGGTCCACAGCTGGAATCTAGCAATGGATTTTGTCATACTAATATCTCCAGAGGAACTGTGGTTATAATTTATTGATGTAAAAAACTACACACATAAACACCTCACTATCTCATTCCTGCCCAGTAAAAGGACAGGCTCTCATTTTCCTGTGTCTGTCTCCTCCCTTCTCTCCTCTTATCTCTGTATTGCCCTGAAGGAGGGGAGGGAGGGAGGTAGGGAGGGAGGGAGGGATAGATAGATTGATGGATGGAAGGATGGATGGATGGATGGATAGAGGTGGTGGTGGGGGAGGGGGTCAGTTTGGACTCTCACCTCATTGTCGTGGGGCGGGAGCTGATGGAGCAGCTGTTTGATGCGGTATTTCTCTCCTGGGCTGTTCACATAGGGCACCTTGTCCTCAGGCAGGGAGCTGTAGTACTGATGAACCTGAGCAAGAGACAGAGAGAGGATCAGAGTGACGAAGAACAACAGCAACAGACCTGCAAACTACACTCGGGCTGCAGCCTGGGATTATTTTTCATCATCAAATGAACTCGTGAATACTATTTTTGATTAGGTGATTTACTGTTTTGTCTTTGACATGCCACACAATAAGGAAAAATGTCCATCAAAAGCTCCCATACTCACATTCTTCCAATTGCTTAACAGTCAAAAAACCTCAACGGATTCAGTTTATAATGATATGAGATAGAAAAAAGCTACAAATCCTCATTTGCAGAAACTAGAACTTACAAATGTTTGACATTTTTATTTGATAAATTACTCAAAATGATTAAATTATTATTAGAATGTCAATCAATCATTTCAGCATTGAAAAAGGTACAATTGTGCAAAAACAAAATGAACAGGATCTACATCCAACCCACACACACACACACACTTAAAATCACTATGATTTATGGCCCACCAGCAGAGACCTAATGGAACCTCACCTCTCCATCTCTGCACATTGACATGGGAATGTATTACTGACCTGTAAAATGTACACACTCCCTCACACACACACACACACACACACACACACACACACACACACAAACACACACTCACTCACACACACACGCACTTGCTCACACACACACGGACAAACGAGTGATTAACATGCATCTGGCATGTAGCAGTACGTGTTCATATGAATGTGTGTGACAGCAGGATTAATGCTAATCTGGCCATTCCAAATTACTTGGACATTCTTTACATTATAGCAGCAGACAATGAGTGTCATCTCCGTGTTATTTATTGCAGTCTTTTTTATTACACTGTAACAGGGGGGCCGGGGTATTACAGAGGTCAGGCAGTCATATATGAATGTGATTGGAGGAGGTGCAAACCACGAAAAGCCACAGGGTATTAAAGGGAGATTTGAGGACAGAGGTTAAAGAAAGAGAGAGGAGAAGAAGAGGCGTGGATAGGGAAGTAAAAAAGAGAGTAAACATGTTGGATGAATGCAGAAAGAGTAAATGTAAAAGAAGAGAGATGACACAAAGAAACAAAAACAATACAGCAGAACACATAAGTTGGAATGTACAGAGAGTCAACATGATCGATACCTGCTGACTAGGTCAGGCCGATCTTAATGACCAATCTGTCGACTGAATGTATCTACTGAGAGGCCATCAGCTTTGTCCTTGGCAATAACACAGAGTGTGTCACACAAAAACAGATTAACTTGAATAACGCAGACACGCATCGGTACGTGGAGAGCAAAATTTTAAAAACTCTTATATCTGTACGCGTCACATTCTGAATCCAGAGCATTTCCTTAAAGCCTTTTACAAGCATGTTTGTTGTTGGGATGGATTTACAGCAGGAGCCTCTTGTTGTAAGTGTAACCTAATTCCTTCTGCTCTGTTTTTGTTGGCTTCCACCGGTGTTGGCGAGGGACACGGGATCCGTGTCCTGCAGCACGGCTCTGGACGCCGGGGGAGGGGGGGGGGGGGGGGGATCTCAGGATAGTCCACGAAAGACCGACTGCGGTCAAGCACTGATAAATCACACAGTGCCTATACACCCAAGCTTCCAGATCCACACACACACACACACACACACACACACACACACACACACACACACACAGCTAATGATAAATTACGAAACACGCTTCCAACAACAACAGGGTTACAATCTGGAGGTGAAAGGCTCATTGCCCCCAGGAAAAGATCTAAAGACAGATACGCACCACACGCACACGCACATTTACATCCACATAATGGAAACAGTTGCAGCGAGAGCCAGGAGGAGCAGCTTGTGATAATAACTGTAATCGAAAGCAGATGAAACTAAAGACAGGGCAGCATTTCAGACTGTACCGAAAGGAGTGTTTTTAAAGGCTAAAGCAAATGGTAGGACTTCGCAACTGAGTGACAAGAGTGATCGCTTCACACAGCTGGTTTCTATTGCTGTTAATGGCCAGACAGCCAAAGGAAAAGACAGCACCAGGCACCACTCCTAACATTCTCTCAACGAGCCACTTTACAGTGGTTAGTGGACAAAGATATTATATTGTTGAGAAAACACTGGTAGTCACAGCCAAACATGGTGGGAAAGATGGTGTTTTCATAGCGCAGTGAGCCCTTTTAATGGCTGTGTTTTCATTCTCAGTCCTTTTCTTCTCACGTCTTTGCTGAGACGTGCAAGTGCCCACAGCTCAACGCTGCAGTCAGCACAGTTGTGTGGGAGCAAATTCAGTGCGTTTGAAAGTTAAAAGGCCTGAGATGGGTTAATTAAGCACGAAATATAAGCTGTACTGGATGAGAGCCCACAGCCAAGCAAGCAGCTCCGACAGGTTGTATTTAGAAGAGCTGATGTTCGGCAGGTGTGATGTTCACCACTATACATCTCTGTTTGGTGTGTTGGCGTGGTAACACTTTATAATTAGCATTAAACAACCTCATGGCGGCGCTAGTGAAAAAGTCAGAAGATCACCAAAGTCAGTGGGCTTCATCCTCGGGGGACCAAGAATGCCCGCATCAGTGTTTCCAACTCATTTTCCAGCGATGGTGGATTTGTTATATATATATACATATATATATATATATACACACACACACACACATATTTTTTTCAAGATTTTTCCAGGTCATTTATACCCTTTAAGTGTGTGACAGAATAGAAAAAAGGGAAACTACAGGGAAAATGTGTGCGTTTCAGTGTTTAAGTCACTTTTCAAAAGTTGCTAAAAGTTTCCAAATACATTTTAAAAGTAGCTAAATTTGTTGCTGGCCTGTTTAAACTTTGATGTCAAGATATTTTTGTCCGGGCCAAAATGGCGGCCTGACCGACATTTCCATCTCTTGAGAGTGGCTAAAAATGAGTTTAACTGATTTTCAACTGATCAGATATGACATTTAGTGGTGTGTATCACACCGTGCATGGTGTATCTCCCAGTGTCTTTTAATAGCTTTATCATTTATCTCTCATTCACAGCTGCTGGCTGTAATCAGGTCAGGGGCTGCCAGTTTCCGTAGTCCTTGAACTCAAATGGGAACGGGTCTGTCCTCAGGTCCATTTTAGAACAGGTCAAACTAGCCTCAGGTTCCCTTTCAGAGTGGCTCTTTGTTGTTGGAAAGTTAATTTATCCACATCTGAGCTGTGGGTTCCTTTCAGAAACTGGAAAGACCTCTAGTTTGCACGAATAACCTTGAACTCAATTTCTATTCAAATATTCCACATGTGAGCGGTCTGAAAATGCATACTTCATGTTCGACTGGAAATTAAATTCAGATCCTGGTAGATGCTAAGCAGAGTCTGCACATTAGTCTGCAGCTCTTGCTACGTGATGGTAAAAAAAAAAAAACATTTACAGACCACTGCTGAGTAACATACTTGGCCTTGATAAGCTGTAACTTGGCAACATCCATTTTTGAGAAGGATGGAGAGAAGAGAGCAAGAGGCAACAGTTAGAGAGAGAGGGAATATTGGCAGGCCCTCCTTCACAGTGCAGCTCAATAACATCTCCAACACACTCAGTAATGGCTGTGTTTGGTGATAAAGATTCATATTCTTTTACTGAGTCTGTATTTCAGTGTTAGTTGACAGAAACACAAACACACAAACAGGAGAGTTGAACAGTCCCAACTAAGTCCTGCGTTATCCTTCGTAACCCTCAGATATATCTGACTGAATAACGCAGTCCTAGTCTGAAATCTCTCGTTACAGAGAGGTGACTTTCCACCGCTGCTGGCTGAACAGCAGACTCATACACAGCACCGGCTCCCTGCGGGGAAACCTAAACCCAGCGCTTAGATCCTGGAGATTAACTTTGTGTTTACCATCTCACTCTGTCTCTACCTCGTGCAGAGGACGGCCGGGTGTTGAAAAGGCCCGCATCAGGCGTACTTCCGCTCCTCTGCGAGAGGTCACACAACATGTTTCCACAGCTTGAACGATTTGGACGTTGGGTTGGGAAAACTAAATTTGCTATAGCTATGGACACTTTTCATCCATCCATTTTGTCATAGTTTTTCCACTTACTATAAAAACAGCCAGTTATTTTAAAGGTTGTTTACCACTGTGCTCGTGCGATACTGCACAGTCCAGTTTCCATTATGACCTGACTGTTGGTGAGGTCATATCACCACTAGACGAAAACCTAATTGACTTCGGGGTTAGACGTATGACCCTGGAGGGGAATGAAAAATAGCTGCACTCAGTCCTCGGAGCTGAAAACAGGGAGCTGTGCCAACATTGTATTGACCAGTTCACTGCTCTCAGCTCATCAACAAAATGAAACCAGCTTACATAAACGCTTCTATTGTCTGTTAAAACTGGAAACCCTCCCACATGTGCACACCTATTATCAATGGAGCATTGTAAAAGAGGATTTTCTTCAACATGCATGGGACCATTTAATGAGTTTCTGTATTACACAGGCTTAGCTTAGTCTTCGTGAGGGCGGTGAAACCTACTGTTAACAGTGTTTGCAGGCGGAATAAACCAGAGATTAATGTAATTGCTGAAGCCACACAATCTTTGTTATCCATTAACCTGCAGAAGGAGCAGTCAGCATAACTGGTGAGCCATCATACGGTGAGATATAACAGAGAACTCCACAGATCTTCTTCACAGAAAGTCCAGTGAATGTGATGGTGAGTGTAAGATGCTAATACCTGTTCAGGTTTGAGTCCTGGTGGTACCCAGGCGTACTCCTCCAGGGCACAGCCTGAGTCGTCGTCTGAGGTAGAGTTCCTCTGGAAATCGTACATCAGCTTGGTGACCGTCTTCTCCATCTCTACAGGCATGGCTGTCACTGCATGCTCCTCACGACGACACTTACAGTGCACACAGATCTTCCTACCGCGGATAAACACAGACAAAGAACATCTGTCAAGTCATCGCTGTATGTAGACTACACTTTTCTTCTACAGGCACATGTTAATGAAAGATTAATGGAGATTAGAAATGAAAGCAGTGGTTATTTGACCTTATAAATTATGCTGTTGAAAAGTGTGATTTGTGGTTCAAAAATACATTTTGTACATTTCAACTCACAATACCTCAGAATACACCACCATTACGGTGAAAATAAATACTCAGTTTAATATATCACTGTGTAAATAGAACTACATTTGGGGCGATAGGCTTTCAGCAGAAACAAGACGTCATACTGCGGTTGCTGTTTTGGCCTCTGAATCCTGCCATTAATCACAGAAAATAAAAATAACCCAAATTGCTTTTTCTTTTTTTTTTCTTTTTCTTTTTTTTTTAAAGGTAACCTCAGACAACCTGTAAAATAGGAAAATATGTCACACATCCCCTACCCCCAAAACAATTCTGTGAAACTCCTGACTTTTGCTCAAAGCAGCACGGAGCCTGTGCATGTTTGCAGGCCCTCTACCCATAAATGATGTGAGCTTCACACATGTCAAAGGTCAAGGCTTCCCACTGCAGCTCTCACAATAAAACGTGGGTACCATAAATACAATGCTGGATAATCCCGTGGGGTACCAAGAACAAGGATATAATCACAAACAGGCTATGGAAATTAGCAGAATACAGCCAATGACAGTGATGGAAAGCAGTACTGTACACACACACACACACTTCCCTATGTACAAGGTTAGGGAGAAACACTAACAGATGCTAAGCCAGGACAGTGCTCCAGTTTCATTAGTCAAGCGGACCCACCCAGTTATAGAATGGAAAGTATCCATGTGTGAGTTTCCACAGAAAGATAGCTGGGAGTCCTTCACATGGACACTCCTCCTGCTAGCTGCTCTTTAATCTCCAGTAGTGTCCAGAGAGTTATAAAAAGAGTTGTTATATTTCAAAGAGTCAAACAACTATTCTGAAGTGTTGTCTTACAAAATATTGGGATTAACGGCCACAAATGACTCCTCAGAGAATGACACCGGGCCTGCGGGACATCTCACTAGAAGCAGAAGAGAATGTGGGTTAAATACCTGAGTGCATGGATTAAAATTCAAATATAGGCCGCCGTCAGCATATCTGTACTTGGATCCAAGGGGAGAAGACACTGCATACATACAGATTCCAGTGTCCTTGACGGCACTAAGCTCCTGCATGAAGAGTAAACTCTGGGAGGCCAGAAGGTCGCATCCCACTAACCCTTGCTGCCCCTCAGGCGGCCAAACCAGGGAGACAATCCCATTACCTTCCCAGACGGATGCCTGCTCGTCTAACAGACAGCCCTACGGAGGAGCTTAAGGACACTCAGGACCCTGTTTGACAGACTGACAGCTTGGTTGGCCGAGGATCTGTTAGCGTAAAGTGCTTGGAGCGCAGACAACACCATGTGGAGAGCTGGCCAAGTCTCACCTTGTCTCTTGCTCAAAGGAGCACTTCTTGTCCAAGGGTTGAGTCTTGGTTAACAAAGCACTCCGGTCTATTTGGCTTAGCACTGATGGATTTTGATGATAGAACGGACATGGGAAATACTTTGAACCTGCTTGTAGCTCTCAAAGTAAAACATCCCACTGACGTGCTGCAACGGGTCGGATGAAATGTAATCCTTAAAAAGAAGACAGAAAAAAGTTGGGTCACCACTTGAGATTCCTCGCCATTCACCAGGAGCCTAACAGCCTATTACTGTCAGCTCCAGCTTTCAACACCGCCTGAAGCAGAGAGGCAGACCTCGCCACAGGCTTTACAACCTGACCCCGTAAATATTCACAAAACATGTGAAGTGGCCAGATATCATTGTCATGAATATGGATGGGTATGATAAACAGAGCAGTGACGCAGCTCCGGCAGACAAAGTCATCAAGTAGCTGTCAAGCAGGCCGGATGGTAGGAGGGTGTTTGGCAAATCCCTGTTCCCAGCGGCACGATGCTATAGCTCGGGGCGACGCAGCTTGCCTCATTACAGCCCAGCACCATCACCATCATTACTAATTTAAGACGGACAAACTGGTTAACACACACAAAAATGCGCGCATCCACAAGAGCACATGCTCACAGCCAGGATGATGACTGAAAGTGAAACACAAAAGTGAGGACAAAAAGGGCTGAGCACGTATGGACTCCTCTTCCATGCTTCTGTCATGCTGCCAGGTGGTAAGCTGTTATTTCTGCCTTGGGGTGAGGAGGCACTCTTGGAGATAAGAGTATACAAATAGCCTGAGCTGAAGGAGAGCATTTCACACCACATTCCCTCTGAGAGGACACATCACAACATCCCTGCCCCACACACTGCCTATATACGGTCTCTGTGGAGTTCAATTCGGACGTAGACAAGCATGTGACCCCTGGAGAAGCGCACCTCTCAGTCCAGATGTGTGATGATAACCTTCCTCCAGTGATTCACCTCGCAAACATCCCCACATCAGATTGCTGGCAGAGATACTGTAGACCTAAAAGGGTCCTGTTGCTCCTTCCCTCCCCTTCTACCCTCATGATTTACAACATGCTTCATGCACATGCCTGGGATTTCCCCTCCACTGAAACTTAATCCCCGAGCTTCCCCTTCTAATCTACATGATTTCAATTAGGAAAGATTTGGGGATGGTAATACTAGTCAAGTGCATCACTGATGCCTCATAAATGACTCCGAGGTAAAGAGAAGGGAGTTAAAAGGCTTGTTCTTTCTTCAAATGTGCTTGTCCTTTCATCTCCTGGGAGATGTAAACGCTGCTGTGTCATTGGTCAGTTGGAGTGTGAGGTTTGCTCAAGACCTGGGGGGTATGTTGTTGGATAGTAATCCCTGTGACCATGATGTCAGTGGACAATGATTCACCATTACGGGTTAATTATCATCGCCCTGCTCCTCCAGATTAGACCTGTAACCCAGGTAACGGGTGGTTTTAATATGTAACTACGGTCTGAAGGCACCGTTTGACTGTTACATAGACTTGGTTCAATTGTTTTAGGTCCAGGCTGCAAGATCTTCAGAAAGCATTGTCTCAAGTTTGGCCAAACAAGCCATCTAAATACTCAGTATTTCAGTTTTTAGGCAGAAACAGGGCTAGGGTTGTAACCCTAACTCCAGGGTTAGTGTTAGGGTTCAGGAGACTCTGTGAGCTTTAGCAAACCATCTGATTCAACTGTATCCAAGAGCCAGTCGAGGAAGTATAGCCTTGGAGAGTTTGAAGTCTCATTCTACTCTCATTCCTGAGTAGCTCCCAAACCCACTGCATCTTTTCCATGGCATCACTCTAGATGGTCAGATTAAAATCCCATCTTTAAATGGCAGCTCTGCACAAAAGCGGAGGTTGGATGACAAGAGCGGAGAGGAGAGAACAGCTGGGTGCGCACTGCAGCCAAGTCTTGCCTTCTTTTTTCCTGCCTCTGCTTTTGTTTTCTCTGGAAGACGTGGGGGAAGAGGAGGACACACTCCTTTCTCTTTAACTGCCTTTTATTTTGTGAATACAACATTTCCGTTAAGTGTTTCGAAGCTGTTGTTGGAATTATCAGGGGCTTCGCAAATAGCCCCGCGTTTGCAAATCACCAATACACAGTACTCCAGAGCCATTAGGAGTCGGTCACAGTTAAACATGACTGGAGGTGTTCCCGACAAGAATCAGGCTCGACAAAGACGTTTTCCATTAGTGGCCAATTAGTAAGAACCAGATGCAGCGTGTTCCTGGGGACACAGATTAGGCCTGCATCCACCTGTCATAACAAATTATAGAGAGGCAAAGTCCTGCCCTCTTTTCGACTAGGCTTTCGTCCACTTACTTTAACCTGATGATGAATTTACTCTACTAGAATGGACAGTAACATACAGACATCTTTGTTTTTTAATCCAAATACAACAACTGATAGATGAGTTGTATTATGAGAAATGTAGGAGCTTGTGTTTTTGGATCTTGACCTGAACCTACGAAAAAGTTGGGATATCTCAGGCACTAATGATTCAATTTGAATCATTCGTTTTTAAACTTCTTTCTTGTGAGCTCCAAAACTTTATGGAAGTACAATATAAAATTGCTGGAGTACTCCTTTAATAATGCCCTTAACTTTACTAAATGCTGTCTTATCTCTTAGATTATTTTTGTTGTCCAGCACAGTAAATAGCTATTTAACATGTGAGGCTTCAGGGCTCGGTGGTCACAGTATTTTTTTAAATTGTAGATTTGAGAGACCGTGCTTTTTTCTTCCTGCTCCAGTAAGGTAATTGAAAAAGCCACGAGTATCATAATTTCCCCTTTTTTCTCTCTCGCTCCCTCTAAGAACTGAATGGTACAGGATTTGTGTGGGAAGTGGGAAGCAAAAGGGAAAGAGAGAGAGAGATATTTATGTAACATCAGACTGGGAGGCTTTTCAGCTGCAGCTACACTGTGCTTGAGACTGGATCACATTACTTATTCATTCAGCGTTGACCTGTTCCATTAAGTGACACTACTTTGGATGGGAACAGGGGGAGTCATGGAAGGGACAGGCTTCCAAGACAACCTCAGTGCAGACCCTTTGATGCAAAACCCGTCAGTCCTTCTAGGAATGTTATTGGAATATCGTGTTGACTTTTCTTTCCTTTTCTGTCAGTGGGAAAAAGCAGCATCCAATGCTGGACTGAATTTCTTCCATGGGCAGTTGTGGATGTCAGAAGTAATGTTGATCCTGTCAGTTCAGTTAATGTTTGGGCTGCTCTCAGACCCCAGGAGCCCAACGATACTGCAGCCAGCTGCTGAAGCCACAGTATTCATTACTCCCCCGTCAGTCCATTCATGTGCTAATCCTGTGACCCTTTACACTGCTAAAAAGTAGCCATCTAAATGGGTCAATTAGGCTGCATTGACTCTTGTAATGTTCTCCTTGAAATAACTGCCGCGGATCTGCGACTATGCCACTTGTTTCCAATGCAGTTTGCAGCAAACTCCAGGCAATAATTAGAGCCTTATAACCAAATAATAACAGCATAATAACACTTGACTGCAGTGGCAGAAAGTTGAGTTGAAGGGAGGAAAAATAAATACTTTACAGATGCCTATTTATTTACTAAGCGATCTACAAACCATATGGCACAGAGGCTGCACAACAAAGACTTTCTCGCTGGAAAGCGCACAGTAGCTTGACCATTGCGCCACAGGGGGTGGGGTGGGGGATACAACCCGGTGAGGACACGTCTATAGAAGGAGAGCGACAACTCTGCATCTTTTTAACTCATGAATGAGTAAAGTGGCGATTTAAGACTATCAGGGGAACCTCGGAGAAAGCAGAAACTTAGTTAAAAAATCCGACTTTAAACTGCGCAGGGAGCTGTAATATTCAGCCCTGCGACAACTTTACGCACAACATTTCAAGGAGGGAGTTAAGATGTTAAAGTCGGAAACAAACTCGATTTTATAAATATGCGCATTTGTGGCTCAAATCTCCTTTTCCGTTGCGCATTTGAAGCCCAATCAGGGGTCGTCGGTGGCGCTACACAACGGCCCCAAACGCAACATCAACAGGATCAATAATCAGCTGCTTACCTTCCTACACGGGGGGAGCCATCGCCCTGACCTCGGTGCTGCTTGCGGCGGTGCGGGCTTCAAAAAAACGTCTTCCTCATCGCAGAATTTGTCACATCAACTCCAGCGGCGCAGATTTGCCACGAAAACACCCGACTCTCACCCGCTGCGTGGTGTCTGCGCCCCTCCGCTACATTTACCCCCTCCGTTTAAAAGCCTTTTGTCAACCCCCACCGCCACCCTCCTGCTCTCCGCAAACACGTCCCGGAGTTCAGACGAATGAGGAGAAAGCGGAGACGATGAGCCAAGTTAAAGTGCGTAAAAATCAGATCCAACCCAGGAGCGCAGAGCGCGCCGGAGCCTGTGAAATCCAGATGGAGGAGACAGAAACGTCCCCTCGGAAGCAGAGTCGCTGCTGTCGAGTCCGACTGAAGATCCGTGCGGACTTTCGGTGCGTAAAAGCCCGGAGCGCAGAGCTGCTCCTGTCGTCGCTGAACAGAGGCGCTTTAATCCCGCACCGGCGTCAAGCGCGTATATATAACACACCACTTCCGGTCTGCGCTTTCAAAGTAAAAGCAGCACGTTTCGGGGGTATATTATTTTGGTTTATAATTGAATCTGCTAAATGTACACATTGTGATCTCATTTTCTACCTCATACATGCACAAATGTATTTATGTTACGTAACTTAAAATTATACTGGAATGTTTAAAAAAGGTAAATTGTATTACCAAATTAAAAGGCAGACTGAGAAGGGAAACTATGCAGAGGAAGACCATGACATAAGACTGAAAAAGCTAATCAGTTGACCTTGATTTAGGATTATTTATTATTATTTTATCTACTGCCCCTGAGATCAAAAATGAACTTTCACATTTAACTATAGAGAAATCCACAGCTAGTAAATTGGCCTTGAGTTAAGATTTTTTCTCTTCAATAACTTCTGTATTGAATATCAGTTTTAACCCTTTCAGTCCCGGGCCCCAAAGTGTGTTTTTGTACTACTTCCATTCCAGCCTCTCAAAGTCTCTAATTAGCTTTCAAATGTGAATGTGCTGCACATTTTCTTTTTCAAAATAACCTGGACTATTCGAAAATTAAGAAAAAAATTTAATTGTTCCACCAAACTGTTTGGCTTCAAAGGGGTCAAGGGTCAACTACTAGAATGTGTATTATTTACAAAAGCATTAAGCAGAATGGGATTCATCCAAACTTTGACGCTCACATGCTGATTGGATTGCCATAATAACACACAGAGGGGTTACAAGTTACCACGAAAGCTGAGCAACATTCTTTGAAGGCTTATGATACATGAAGATGGTATTTTCTGACCTTCCGGGCAGCCATTCATTTCTTTACTCTGATAATCAATAGTCAGTCAAACAGACTTATATATTTTAAAGCTTTTGTTTCAAGGCGAAAGCGCTAACTTCCTGTCTTATGGGCCCTCTCTGGGTGACTTGACACACACACACACACACACACACACACACACACACACACACACAACCCTTCTCCTCTCTCCTCCCTGCACACTAATATGCTGGTGTGATGTCAGCTAGTCAGCATCCCAACATTGGTGTAATTAGCAGCGTGAATGACTGGTGCTTTGACAGGATTTGCATGTGAATGAAACCACTTCCCTGAATCAACTGGCCTGGGACAAGGAGAGAGAGGGAGAGAGAGAGGGAGGGAGAGAGAGAGAGAGAGGACCTGCATGGTGAAATGGGGAGGTAATCCCCTGTAAACAAAACAGTGCTGTTTAACATAAGAAGTGGACAGTAGCTTGAGAGAGGACAAAAGGCTTCCAGACCAATGAAAATCTACTGAATGAAAAACTACTTTAATGCCAATTTAGTAGGGTTTTTCACAGTGCACCACAATGTATATTAGTCCAAAGTGCAATATAAATAAGGTTTGCTCCCACATTAGCAGGATACAACTTACCAAAAGCAGCAGACCAAAATACAGTCAACCACAAGGGAATGAAAGCAGGGGACAGATTTAAATGATCAACACGTGGATTCTTTTTTATATCAGTGATTAGCAACAACATAAACAGCACAATTGTTCCCAACAGAGTGCCACTATCTCAGCTATTTTGGTTTCCTTCTTAATCTCTCAAACACTCACATGGCAATACACTCGGCAATGCTGTCTCCCTTCTCTTGTTCCTACAATGAGTGGTAGGACTGTTAAACAACATCCCACCGCGGCTCCTCATTTGCTTATTTGTGTAACGCAAAATGTGTCAAGAAAAAAGAAAAACGCCCTAAAGTTTTCTGGCAATCAAAGCTTGACACATTTGCGGAAGATTTCAAAAGGCATCTTGGGGGATGGATAGCATGGAAGTGGGTTAGAGAGTAATTAAATCAAGATTTGTGTATATTTTTCCCAAAGTGCCCTGCTGCTGCCTGTTGGCCAAACACAACAAAAAAGAGAGAGAAAATAAAAAAGCTTGCTTTGAAATAACAAGGAAGGATTTTGCAGCTGAAAACAGCCGGCAGCTCTGAACGGCCTCCTCAGTTTTGGAGGACAGTGCTGCAGTCTCTTTTCTCCTTTCAGGAACTATTTCCCTGGCTTCCCTGGAGTCAAACTAAATCTCTGCTTTTCTGTTTAGTGAAAGCTGTCTCTCTGCCTGGACTCTCCTGTCACACGTGGCGGGATGACTCTCACTACGTCTTGGTCTCATACATTAGAACATATAATCGCAGCCCCTTTACAAACACAAGAATATCAATTACAGCTCAGGCTGTACTTACTGCCTATCCACAAGATTTTACAAGGAGCCCTAAGTGACAGTGTCCTCTGCTCGGAGCAACCACAGAATGGGTCAACTGGTTTGGGGCCAACCATTTCCCCCAATAAGTAATTCCCTTTTCCCTAATAAACTGTTCCCCTGACCTGCAGTGAGCTGTTTTAAATGCCATGAGAGGACTGAATAAAAGCATAGAGGCCAGCTTGGGGGACATACCACAGATAGCATTGCCTTCATGGACTCTTGGCATGCACAGAGATGGTAATTTTAGACAGTGAGCCAAACAGGTTTACTCCCTTCCTAAGCATGCATAAGCATATTGAGACTTTTGTCTCTATCAAAGGACAGGATGAGCGATATTGTAAATACATGTTCCCCCGGAGCTGGGAGCCCTATCTGTATCAAAGTATGTAAAAAAAAAAAGTAGTACTGCCTCAAAGGATCTTATCCTACAAGAACATTATTCTTGTCTTACCAGGGAAGTAACTGATTTATATACTGCCTGATATGGTCCGAAAAACACTCCTGATAAATCAATGACCTTTATCTCGATTTGAAATGTAGCCAACGTCCCAACATGGCCTCCTCATCTTTATTTCTCATCTGCTTTTTTAGGAACACCAGTCTCCTCTCCTTTCATGTGGCAAATGCTGATGGCTATCACTCTAGAGTCAACACACGAGGCAGCTGGGACTCACCCCAACAGCTGATGGCTCAGACATGTTGGGAGAGAACCAGCTTCCTCTCCTATCTCGCTTTCCTTCCCACTGCTGCAGAAAGTTTGTTAAGCAAATTAATTCCTCACTACTCTACGTATTTTCACCGCCCAGAATCTGATCCCCAGCGGACAACAAAACTGTGTTGCAGCCCCTTAAAAACAATCGGCCAAGACCTGATTTTGACAGCAGGGTAATATTAGCACACCATGTGATTCCTTAGCAACCAGACCTGTCTTCAGCAATGAGAAGGGTAGTGAGCAGCAAGGTTTTTTTTGTTATTGAAGTTTCACTGGAGAAAATATTACCAACATTAATTATAAAACTGCAATCAGACTTGTGGGATCTCAAAGAAATCCAATGTAACTTGGATAGTTTACCAAAGAAGTAAAAGGTGTACAGATGGGCCGAGATAAGGAAAGCAGAGCAGATGGTTAACAAGTTGAAAAATAACTCTGAAAAGGCAATAGGGAGTATGAAGGTGCCAGTAAACCTTAAAGAAAAGTACTTGTAACATCTAAAGCTGGATTCATTCTTAAAGCCAGGGGTTAACAGAGCCCCGCTGTATATACCGAGGGGGTGTAGATTTTTACATCAAGTTTTTGCTCGTTGATACTCGTATCCGACAGTTTCTAAAACTTTGCAAAACCAACTATCCGAAAAGCTCGGCCATTTCACGCAGCGATCGGCAAGGCGTGCAGAGGTGAGAAGAAAAGCATGATTTGAAGTGTTCTCTCAGGCTCTCTTTTTTCATTCTTCGCACAGCTACTTTACCACGTCACTTGTGTTCAATAGAGTGCAACACCATGAATCCCAGTTGAGCAGTTCGTCACATCTCGCCGCAGTCAATGACGGCCATTCGAAACACTTTTGCCTTTAGATGTGGTCTAACAACACTTTGCTCGAGCCAGTTCGTTTCAAGCATTACCAGCCTGAAAGAAAACCTGGAGCTGAATGGAGTTAATATTTAATTGCTGGATTCTGTGGTAGGACAAACAAATCAAGCAACCGAGGCGTTGAACTCAGTGAATGGCACATTGGAGATGGTGTGGAAGTTGTTGATAATCCAAGTTTGTTTGCTTACCTGCTGTTGAATAACAGCTCTTCTGCTACATTAAGGGTGTAATGATTCAGGTGAACAGTCGCATCCAGTTACAAAGAAGAGGAAATGGCTGCCGGGTAGCAGAAAGGTTCACTGGTTTTCCCGACCCTGCTCTGGTCACTGTGTTGGTGAAGAAGCCAGACGTTCAGTGAGAGCTGTGTCATTCTGAAGACACACTGACCTCCCTTCTACCATGAACTAGCACTACTTTGGCCCAACTACTCTGCACAGAAAGCCGATTTTGTGCGACACAAAACCGGGGGCTCACTATGGGTCCTCCACCCAAAAGCCCCTCTGTACTCATGTTCCCAGCAGATAAGTGGCCATTATTCATCCCGTGTTGAACATTAACTGGATTAATTCTGCATGGGTTGAGGGGTGAAATTGTATTTGTCCAAAGGGGGGGAAATGGCGAGGAAATGAGGAGAGGAGCCAGCTTGGCTGAAATTCTAATTAGCCTGGGGGTTCGTTAGCACACAAACTCAACTCTTGCTGCAGAGAGCTTGCTGATACGGAGGACTGGGTAAGCCGTGAAGCCACAGAGGGGGAAATAGAGGGAGACTGGGAGAAGCAAAAAGAGAAAAAAGGGGACGAAAGAAAGAGTACGGACACTTAGTTTCACGCGTAAAGGCTCAGGGCAAGGAGGTGACCTTGTGGAGTGACTCCTCAGGGGGACGGGAGCTATTTTTCGCCCCTCCTGGCCCACTTACATAAGGGCTCTTCAGCACAGAGGAAAAACACACTCCAAGCCCTCCACCTTCGTCTATCCAGTAGACCATTCATCTCCACTGTAGACAGCACTCTCCAGGGCGACGCAGCTCAATTTCCAGCGTGCTGTGCCCGACAACGGCGGTTTGTCAGTGAGCTTTTCTCAGCCATTCAGTACATGTGGATTCTGATTCAAAACATAACTAGGTCATGCTCTGTTTTTTTTTTGTTTTAAAGCGAGAGGGAGGAACAGCCATGGGAAGTAAAAAAATATTGTAGTGGACGCAGTGGGATGTGAGGAATGGCGAACAGGAGAATGAAAAATGAGTTTTGACATTATCATTATACCTCTGTGGGTGCCTTAGAAATATGGACACATCTGGGAGAAGAGATCTAGCTTTCTGAGCGCTCAACCTTCCCATCTGTGCTGAAAAGTGATCTCCTTTAAAAAAAAGTTGTGAAGTAACCCACAAATATATCTCTCTCCCAGCAACACATAAAGCTCTGATGCAGAATGATCGCGTGGCTCCATGAATGAGCCACCCACCTCCGAACCGCCCACATTCGGCACCCTGCAGCCACTTCTCTGACTCAACTCTCTCATTCAGCCTCCACTGATGTTCCTCTTCCTCACCTTGTCATCATAACCAAGATGAGTGGCGTGGGTGTCAGTACTGATTTGCTGACTCTCCCTCGCTCTCTCTCTCTCAATGTAGGTTTTTGTTTCATTCATTCCATCGCCCCATCAACTAAACCTCGTCTGACTTTTATTTCTGGTGCTCTCTCTGTAACAAATCACCTTCCAGCCTTCGCCCGTGGCCGCAATCACATGCCGACTGACCAGATGTTCCATCATTAATAATGGATATTAGCATACTTATTAGCTGAACCACAATTGCGGGGTGGCAGCCCCAGACTTGATATATGATCTTACCACTTATTTTCAGAAGGCTGCATAAAGGCAAGCCAACACAAAAGCCTTCATGTGGAGTTTCAGTGCTTGTGTGCACTGTTCTTTATAAAAGAAGCAGGTAAAACCAATATATCCAGTTCCAGTGAGAAAGTGCAACAAAAGAAACACATATTGCATGTGTATGTGACTGGTAATCCTCTGGAGCGGGCGTCATGCTTATTCTGGTTTTGGTACTTCTATGAATTTTAAATATAGCTATGAGCAGAGAAACGCAGGATTGAAGAGTGAAATGGAAGGTGAGGAATAGATTGAGTGCAAGAAGTCTTTGCCCTAGTGATCTTAACATAGTCTGTATTTGTAAAAGAAATATTCCATGCCAAGGGGGTGGTTTGAACTCCACTTTCTCCAGAGCTCTCCCATAATGGTTTAAGCTCAGACTTTTAGTTAAATAAACCCCAACACTCAGCTATGCCAGGTTTAAATATTTAGCTTTAGAGGACTTGTGGGTAGAGCAGCGACAGACAGAATCAGTCCATCAAACAGAGTTTGGCCTGAGGGCGTTCGATCCACTCTGGAACAAACCAGAAAAATTTACATGCACGAGGGCGCTGTGCTTATGTAAAACTACACCATACGTTTGGTCTGCAGTTTGTTACCAACAGAATTCAACTGGATGGAAAAAAGAGAGATTCTTTCAACACACTAACAGGACGTCTGAGTTTTCCCATCATGAAACCTGTCTGTAAGAGCTTTGTAAGAGTATTTTATTTTGCTAGTTATTTGTTTAGTTTAATTATTTCCTTGTTTCGCATATTTAGTTTTTGCATAACTAGTATTTATGTTTTGATTTTGTTTGTGAATTGGGTAACACTGTGGGCACCTGAGGTTATATATGTAGGTAGGCAGCCATAGGACCAGCATGCACCTGGGTGGGCCTATGTTTTTTTTTTTACCAGAGCAAGAGCGGCAGCAGGAAACATGATTTCTTTGTTCTTTCGTTTGCTTGCTTGATTTTGGAGGAATAAACCGTGAGCAACACAGAAACTTTGAATGGACAATGGACTTCTTCTGCATGCATGCACCACATGCCTGTGGTGCGTCGTTGATTTTCTTGACAAATGGCCACTGCACTGTCTGTGTTTATGTGTGTGACTTTGAGTAAAGTAATGACAAAACAAACATGAGTCATTAAAGTCAATTATTAAAATACCTTCAGGTTCAATTTGTCCCATCATTACTGAACCTACAGGCGGACTACAAGTGGCAACATGTTTTTGGTGGGAGGAGCAGCACTGGCATTGTTCAAAGTACTTTAGTCTTTTCATGAAGAGCATTTAATTACCAACTGGAACTTGAAGGACGATTTTGCTTCAAATCAATGCACTCACACATACAGGCTGATCTATGACCACAGGCATAACCATGCAGTACACTCAGACACACAGAGTCTGTTAAATTAATCAGCACAAGCAGAGGGGAGGGTGTGGACACAGGGCCTGTAAAGACATTGGAAAATATGGAAATATAACGTGTGCATTTTGTTTAAACACCTTTAATGTTCTGATCTGATCTTAAAGTCCATGACAACTTGGTTTTAAATCTTAAGTACTCGTCTATAACATAAACTAGTTAAATATTCACTATATATGCAACAATTAAAGTTAAAGTTTAGGAAAATAAGTATGGTTTGATCAGACTTGATTGACAGTGGCCTGGCAACATATGCAAACAACACAGCTTCATCAGATTTTGAACAGATTAAAATGTTGCTAAACCCTGACTGGTGCACAGAGGTACATGACATCATGTTTTCCCCAACTGAGCCCCACCCACTTCAAATAAGTGAGAAGAGCACAAAGACACAGAAATCTCTCATGTGAAAAAAACTAAACTAACTTTGGTTGAAAATATTGTGTTAATGTAGGACCACATCACGTATAGTAATAGATTGTGTGAGAAAGTAGGTTTTCAGGGCCTTAAAATGTTCATTATTTCATTAAAATGCTGCTTTGCTGTAGCTTTTGTGTCTTCACAGCTTGAGTGTTTCAATAGATATACATCTTATGAGGCGATTGCGTTTGTAATTAGCAGAAAATTGAGAAAGGTTGCAAATGAGTTGTACGAGAAAGAAAGAGATAATCTCTGGATGAGGACATGTGGTAGTCTAAATAATGAGCAGACGAAGCAGAAATAAGGAGATTACACCCAAATCTGATTCAGATTCTGAGTCACTTACGCTAATAGACTAGTAAAACCAGGGAGAACGTATTCCGAAAGCCTTCAGAGATTCTTCAAAGGTCGCATTTGATCCAATAGCTTGTTTCATCTTGAAGTGATTCCTTGCAGTCACAGTTAGGCAATTTCATTTGCCCCTTATCTCTTCTTGTTACACTGTTTACCTTAACAAAGGGGGTGCATAATGGACAGATCTCTCTCTTTCTCACACACACACACACACACACACAAGTGTCCATGTCCATGTCAATAAGGCCACCACAGCCTTCTCCCCACAGGATCTCAAAAGCCTGTGGATGTTATGGATTGGAGGAGAAATTGCCATTTCCAGGATGTGACAGACTCGCGGTGTGTTTCATCACAGGCCGATAGAGACGCTGAACCCGGGGCTTTATTGACTGATTGCTGCCAAGAGCTGAGCTGTAGGCAGCAAACACACACAAAAGGTCAGACACGGCTGTGAAGAAGGCACGGGTGGAGGAATGAGTCACATTGAACGATTCACACACACAGACAAATCCCATTAAACAACTTTTATCAAACCGAGGTCAAACACTCAGAGTGAATACACCTCCGAGCAAAGACAGACCTTCAATCAATCACTTCTCATGCCTTTTAAAATGTACTCTAGGCTTGTTTTGAATACCAAACATCTTCACAACGTAGTCACATTGAAGTCTCTACCAATCTGTAGCTTTTTTTTTCACCCACCTCATTCCCCACTTACTGCTGCTCCCCTACGTTCCCCATTTAAAGCATGGCCCATTAGGTAGCAATGAGAGAGAGCAGTGCCCTGAGAGGAACTAAATCACCCCGGCCCACTGCTGTTTACACCAGACCCGGCCCGCTGCTTGAGTCGCTGTTTATTTGAACTGTGAACCTCCATGTGAGGTGTGTGTGAAAGGAAAACTGTAAGTGAGTGTGTGTGTGTGAGTGAGAGAGAGAGAAAAAAAAAGAGAGCGCATGTGTACTGCGGAGCCGAGGGGGGGGGGGTCCCGCACAAAACCCAGTGTCTCGCCCTCTGATTTCTTTCACACCTCTCTTAACACGCTTTTCACAGTGCATTTATCCGCCCCGCGGGCTCCTGGAGCTCCTCAGGTTCTCCGGGCCACAGACGGGCCTCTGTGCTGCACCACTCATGCCCAAGGAGGCCGAAAACAGACCTCTTACACCTCCTGTGGAGCTCCAGACACAATAATGTCCTTCTGCCGACCCTTTTGCTACGTAGAATGCACACACATATGTGAGCAAGAATGCATGCAATTGTATGCTCATTTTGTATGTATGTATGGAACTCCAAAGTGACACACACACCTACACAAACTGGGGAACAGTAAGGTTAGTGTGGGATTGGTTAAAACTGTCCAGGGCAAGAGCAAAGGATAAGAGGACCTGAGCATCAATGAAGCCACTGTTTAAAAGGTGCAGACTGACTGAGGATTATGAAAGGCTGGCAAGTATTCAGAGACGAGAACAAGGACGCACACTGAGGAGATACACATATACAGATGAAATAAGAACACATAATATATACACAAACATACCAACACATGTGCACAGAGAGCTGGGCTGATCTAAGTGCAGGTTGAATGTACTAAAAGACTCTGCATTTGCTATTTTTTCAAAGAGACAAGCTGTTGCTCTTTCAGCTCCATTTATGTGTGGGTGGTTCTGAATTAGCAGCACAGGCGTCACTGGCCATAAACACGCCATTCATTCTTATGATCAAACTATCAAACTGACAGTGAAGATGATATAACATCTTTTTTTCTTTTCATCAAATTCCAACGTATGAGAGGCACAAATATGTGGAAGACCACAGGGGAAGAGAGGAAAAGTAGCAGCCAAAGCATGGTTTGAGTTAAAAGGATGACAAATAAGTGATCCTTAGCCTCAATTCCCTGAAGAATATTCACACACGCTCAAGAATGACCCTCCAAAAACCATGTAAATCACTGACTTGAAGCTATTTCACGGATAAAAAGGAAAAAAAAACCTTGCGGCTGCTCCCTGAAGAGTGGAACAGCTAATCACTGTGTGTCATCCTTCGCGCCTCTGTTGCTGGGCTCCACATGTCTCCACATAAACACTCATTTTGGCCAGCCAGAAACATACAGAGAGATAGTGCAAACACATGATGCTGCACAGTCACGCACTGGGCATTTGTGTGCCAAAAAGGATATGTCCGACACATTCCCTCACTCATAAAACCATGCAAACAATCATATCGGTGTCTTTACAAGCTACTGTTTTCTTTAAAATTCATGCATCAGCTAACACAGAGTGACATACTAATCTGCGAACATGCACTGTCGATATCCTCCATGTCTAATCACATCACAGCACTGCAGCTCAAGTATGTTTGGTGCCTGTACTGGTTCCTCTCTGGTATCTGGGGCAGCGTACCAGCCAGTAGAGTGAACTCTGGACAGGAATGGCTGCTCTGTGTGTGTGTGTGTGTATCTGCATGCCAAGACGGTGCCAGCCACAAGACGCCTGATGCTGGCGTCAGAATGAATCACATTCAGTCCACTATTCCTTCCCTGCTGCACACCAAGGGGTTAGCTGACAGAGAAAGACAGAGAGAGAGGGAGGGAGATCATAAAAACAGATCATAAAAGCAACATCAATGGGTGATAGACCGAGCGAGAGAGCGAAACATTAAAGGGAGTGTGAAAAGCAGGAGGGCTTGTGAGACAAAGCTTGAGAGGGAAACACATGACAGGGAGGGAGAGCACATGGTATCACCAAGCCCATCCATCTGCAGCCAAGCCACATGCCAATACATTCATGTATTCTCTAGATCTGACCTATGGATTTGTCTAATTGCTGGTTCAGTCCCCTTGTATGTGCGCCTTCCAGTGACATAAAGAGTATAGTCCTACTGTTTAAACAGATTCTCTACTGGTCTGATGATGGACAGTCCCAGCAGTTCCAATTCTATCCAAATGTATTTATAAAAACACTTTAAAAAACACAACAGTTGAAGTGCTGTATGATCAAAAATAACAAGAACCATAAAACAACACAATAAAAACACAAAGACCAGTTTAAAAGACAAAAGGACAATAAAATAATACAAGCTTTAACATACAACAACTCTCATACTGAGTTAAAAGCCAAGGAATAAAGATGTGCTTTAAGATGGGATTTAAAAAACAGGCAGTTTAACATGCTGAGGCAACTCGTTCCAGAGTTTGGGGGCCATAACTCCCTCATGCGTCAACCTTGATCCTGGGACAACCATTAGTAGGCCCGGTACCCAACAGCAATTAAAACATGCAATTTTCATTGAAAAATCTATTTATTTCAACAGAATCGCTGCATTCAGTAGATTCAATTGCAGAGGTTGAACTTTGGTGAACTTTGGTGCCATTAGACGAAAACAAACCATCTCGACAGTGCTTAACTTTGAGGTAACGGAGAGCCCGAGAGTCCAAAGTAAATCGTAGCTCATTAGCTCCATCCTTCACCAGAGTATGAAATGCTCCACAAAAGGAGTTGATGGTACGATACACCTCTTAAATAAACCTTTATATACTATACAGTATAAAGCATATTACACGTCAGAATTCAGACACTCAAATAAAATGGCAGTGAACATAGTGCACTATATAGGCTAGTAAAGAGGGAGTGATTTTAGTTAGTAGCTCACCTGCTACAGTAGTTGAGAGTAGTCCCTATGCAGAACTTTGCTCTGTCAATTTCTGATTTGACCAGGCTTTAGTCCTCAGTCAGTATGACCAATAGTGGAAGCGGACCCCCTTAACACGGAGACCCGGAGAAAACCTGGCACTGATCTCTATTGATCATGAGCTATTTTGCATTTAGTTGCTGTGGCTGACCCGGCTTGTCCATCTGATCCTCCAAAGGCCACAGATCAGACCAACAGATCACAGCGCTGCTTCACCATGCATCGTGAACTCTATTGATTATACATACAAATCAAGAACGGACTATTTCAACGGCTCCTTTTGGGACAGACTTTCATTTTCTCAAACAATATCTGATCAATACAATGGATGAGTCAGTTTCCCCGCATCTTAATTGGAAAATTAATAGATAGATGTGTCGACATAAACAATAGGTTATAAAAATGTCTCCCATGTTGGGAGGCGGATATGAGAGAGCATCATTTTTGATGACATAGCACAGAACTCGAGGTGCAGACAGCAAAGCCTGAACAACACATGAACCCCTTGCATCTGGGACACATTTAGTACCCATGTGCAATGTATTACATATTTCTGGAAACGAAGCCACACTCGAGTCTGTAATCTGTTGATGGGAGTGTATTCCCGTTGTTCATGGTTTAGTCTGTTGTGACTTCAGCGCGGTAAGAAAAGTTTTTCTGAGAGGAGCTGACAAAGAATGACTGAGGGGTGATGGAAAAGGAGAGACAGAGAGGCTGGATAAAGAAAACAGAGGTTTAAGAGTAGAGAAAGTCAGATAAAGTTGAGGTAATTCGAAGACTACAAAACCCCTAAGCAACAAACAGCCAACAGAGTCAATGCAGCTCTTCCACCACCAGGTTATTCACACTCCCAGAATTCTCAGCTGCAAATGAATGTTTTAGAGCAGAGGGGTGAAATTCGTCACCCTTGTGGTCGGCAGGCTGGGTAAACTTTTAAGATCCTGTGTCGGGCTGCAAACTCTGATCATCAACTTGAGGAGTCTTGGCTAACTTGGCACTGTAGCCTTATGACCTTCAGCAGGAGGAGCACGATGAGAGTTTAGTTTAGTCACTGGTGTTGGGTTCGTAAATGAATCATTTCACATTTTGGGAATACCCTTATTCACATGAAACAGGGTTCTCTGCACATAACAAAAGAGATGTCTGTGTTTGTTTGTTTCTGATATGGTGTTAGGGGTGTGGCACCCGGACGTCGACTATGACAACCCCCAGCCTTGGATTCATTATCCAATAGATCTGAAACCCTGTTCAACCAATTATACAATGGCAATTGTACACCTGGTCTAGGTTGACTATATATGCTGTTGCCTCAAGCCTTTGTCCATTTAAAACGTTTGTCTTTTTGCACAAGTGTACTCACGATACATTCACTATTTGACAAAAGGCTTTGACTAAACAAAATAAAATAAAAAATAAAATAAAGAAACATTAATTAGCGTGTTGGATCTTGTCTGTATTCTGTACAGAAACTAACATATAGAGGGGGTTACATGATGGACTATTTCTTGAATGATTTCCTAGAAACACTCGTCCTTCCTCGACAGAGCCAGACTTGATGTTTCCCCCAACTTCAACTAGTTATGCTAAACTAAGCTTATCATCACCTGGTTCTATATTCATATTTAACGGACAGACATGAGAGTCTCACCTAATTCTCCGCTAGAAAACGAAGAAGCACAGTTCCCAAAATGTCGAACTATTCCTTTAACTCAAAAAACTTGTAGTGCACATTATTATTATATATTTAAAAAATAGCATTTCTGTACTTATTCCACTACCCTCAGAGCTCTAATACTAAAGTAATATGATATTACTTTTCCATTACATCACCAAGATTGTCGAGATTGTATCCACACAAACATTTAAAGCGTTCCTTATGCTGTGCTGCTGCATGAATAATCAGAGACCATACAAAATTGATGTTCAGATTTTCTTGGTGAATAAATGCCAAGAAGTGGGAATGCTTCCAATAGGAGATTTTATGTTGTTGCTATTCTTCATCTATGAGAGATTAAAGCAAGAGAAATAATGAGTGCTTTGGACAAAAAAGGGAAGTGGGGTAGTAAGTTTTCAATCCGAGAATTCAGTGAGATATTTTGCACTAAAACTGCATCAGCAATTCATTACTGTAGCTGTCTCTGCTGGAAAAAAGTTATAATTTCCTCGCAGAACATTACCGAGTACATTACAATTTAAAACTGTTAATAATGAGGAAAAACAGTATGAATCCAAGACTGCCTACCACCGACCCAAAGCCACATTAAATCCTAATAGGCAGCACAAAAACCAACAAAGACGCAAGGACATGGCTTTAATAAACCTAGTTAACATGAAGCCTTAAGATGGCCCGCCCAGCCCCCGTCTAAACCTCAGAGCAAACCTCAGGCAGCCCCTGTTTGGAGTCAGCACCCTACTGGTGGCTCGCTACCGTGTCCACTGGCTTTCTAGGCATAATGCGCAGAAAGCACCCGAGCGGCGGTGAGGCTACTGGCCAAGCCGCCCGCTCGTTAGGTCTGTGGGGTTAGACAGCCACATCTGGTCTGCCTGCACCCACTTAGAACTCCACCATGGTCTACCATTCAGCCAAACCTCAGAGGTCAGGGACACAACCGGGGAACGGGTGTGTGTATTTCAGTCTGTGTGCAAACCCCCAACCCTCCCATATATCCTACAGAAATAGGAACTGGATGTAAATTTGAAGCAGTTGTGCTCTGCCCTAAATAAATATAAGCTATTCATTCAAATGCCAGATTAAAGATTGCCATTCTCCCTTTTTGAGGGACTTGAGGTATTTATGTGGGCTGGGTTGAGGTAGAGGGGAATAAAAAGGAGCAGGCAGGCATCAATGTAGAACCGGAGCTACATAAGTGTAACTCGGTCATGCGTCCTGATTGAGTCCTATATGATGTAAGCATAGCTAGTAGGAGCCTCCACGATGACATCATGACGGTGACTAAGACGGGACTCGTCACATGTGTTTCTGTCACCATCGGACTAATGAGCCTCTGTTCCCTGAAGGTGTCCGAATACTAACAGCAAAGATAGACAGAATTTAAAACAGTACATTTAATATATTGTACACAAAGGAACAAACAGCATGGCAAACTATTAACTTTTACAAACCGCGTCTCAGAATTACCAAAGCTACAGTATCAATAATGGAAAAATAGAATGGTGATGGACCAGGAAGATAAAGCAGCATGATGCAAAGGAACGCCGAGGTTTAGAGTATTGCAATGTGTCCCCTTTTTCTTCACTCTACTTTCTGCATGCTGCTCTTGTGAACCAGACATTGGCACTGCTTCCTCTACTGCCGTCCAGTGTGAATCCCACTTTGGCTGAGAGCAGCCATCCAGTACGTTAGGATTTTATCACTGAACTATGATCACACACTTTTCATATCTTTGACTGTGTGCAAATCTTATGTTTTCACATCACAATTGACGATCAAACGTACTAAAACATGAATCTTGAATGAATATTATGGCATTTATCATAATTCTAGATAGGTATATTGTTGAAAAACCATTAGCAAGTTGAGTTTTCAGTATATTGAAAAAATCTGGTATCTTTTTCAAAAGAATTTGCCATGTTTCATTTCTGTAGCAAGTACGCAGCAGCCTTCAGTCTTCTATATGGTGGGGACAGGAATATTGCAATAAAAATATGAAAGAATGTACCACCCCATAGACAAAGGAAGAATATCACGGACATGCACAGGTGAGTGTATTGTTTGTTTGAGCAAAGCACATACAGAATCTGAACTGCAGTGTACTGGCATGCTGCCATGTTCATCTTACCTGAGGTGAGCTGAAACAAACAACATGGGAACAACTACATAGAACAGCAGGCTAAAGGCCGGGATTACCCTGTGAAATAAAAGGATATTTTTAGATGGACAGCGACGCAGTGACCAAAACTGGACTCGTCATTGCACAGATTGTGAACAATTAAGCTGGGAAGCAGGTGGTCGCTAGTGTGTCATATCTAGGCAGACATCAGATCTGGCACCGGATGATACCCAAGCAAAGTATGGCCAGTGCTGAATTCAACCAAACAGTTAATAGGAAGGATGCAAAACGGTGGAAAAACAACGCTTCAACAAGCATTACATTACATTTATTTAGTTTAAGCTTTTATCCAAAGCGGCTAACAGTAAGTGCATTAAACCAGGTGGAGACAACCCAAAACATGCAAGAATCATGCAAGTACATAAAATTTAGCTGAACGGCTTCAAGTGCTACATTTTAAAATGTTTGGGAGATAGAGAAAGGATTTTCTAGATGTGTGAAGCTGCAGTCTGAAGAGACAAGTATTCAGTCTGCGACAGAAGATGTGTAGAGTCTCTGCTGTCCTGATGCCAGTGGGGATCTCAGGGGCCCCCGTTGCACTGAGAAGGAAGCAAGCTGTTTGGTAGCAGAGTGTAATGGATGGGCTCGAGTGTATGGTTTGACCATGTCCTGGATGTAGGATGGGCCTGAGCCATTCGCAGCATGTAGGTCAAGTACCGGTGACTATAATCAATTCGAGCAGCCACCGGTAGTCAGTGCAGGGTGCGAAAGAGCAGTGTGGTTTGGTAGATTGGAGACCAGGCGGGCTGCTGCATTCTGGATGAGGTCTGATAGCACAGGGAGGCAGACCAGCCAGAAGCAAGTGGCAGTAGTCTAGGTGCCAGATGACAAGAGTCTGGACCAGAACTTGCATCGCCTTCTAGGTAAAGAACAGATATGTCCTCCTAATGTTGTGGAGCATGACCCTGCAGGAGCGGGCTGTCGCAGCGATGTTGTCAGCGAAGGACAGCTGGTCATCCAGTGCCACATCCAGGCCCCTTGCAAGTTGAGCTGCGGACGCCACAGAGTTTCCAATGGTGATGGAGAGGTCATGGAAAGAGTCTTGTCCAGATTGAGCTTCAGGTGGTGTGTTGACATCCACTGAGAGATGACAGGAAGACACACGGAGATTCGTGCTGCCACCTGGGTTTCAGACTGTGGAGTGAAGTTGAGTGAGTTAGACAAGCTGCAGTGAAGAATGTGTTTGTCACAGCAGGGTATCGGCTGGCAATGACGTTGGTTCTGCTTTTTGTTTTTGACTTTGAAGTGTGAGGCTGTGTGATCTTAAAAACGCTCCAGGGGGTTGCATCTTTGTTTAACGTGAAATCTGACAGATTTGGGTAAACACGATGCCAGGGGAAATATATGCCAGCACAGTGCATGTTTGCGCCTGCAGGTGCACATGAGAGAAATGGCCTTAATGGGACTGTGAGCAGCTTTGTGATCATTGCAAGGGGAGAGGGAGATAGAGAGCACAATCGAGATAAATGAAGGAAGCGATGTGGATGTGAATTCATCTCAACGCCTTTCATTACCCAACACCACCTGCCAGCCGAACAGCAGCCCACCCGCACACACGCGCAGATAAATACACGTATACACACAAGAAGAGATGGAGAAACATGGAGGGAGAACATAAGCGCTGACAAATGGA